>JAZDUH010000289.1:7432500-8032500 GCA_036419115.1 Scarus forsteni
TCCAAAAGTAGGCTGGGAGGTAGAGCCTTAAGTTATCACCCCCCTCATTTTTAAAATCATCTCATCCAACAATGCAGTTCAGAAGGTAGACACCCTCTCTACCTTTTAGAATAGACTTAGAACTTTCCTTTTTGATGAGCCAATGAGCTGCAATAGGCTTAGACTAGATGGATTGGCACAATGTGTTTCTGCCTCTCTGCTGTTTGATGAGTCTCTGGGTTTTGTTTTAGGCTGTGAATCATTTGTGGACAGCCTGCTGCTGTGGACCTGCTTCAATTTAAATAACTGTTACTGTTTAATGCTTTATCTTTTCATGTTCCCATCATTGTTACAGTAATATTGACTTCAGAATGATCACTCTGTGGTAGCACACTGCTGTTCCTGCAGTTACCACATTATCATGACTGCAACCATTATTAACAACATGGACAGCCTGATGCTGTGGACCCATCTGCCCTCAACTGCCTAATCCTTCATCAGCCAACATTGGCATCAACACCATTTGACATTCATTCTTTTTTTAATAATCATTAGATGTGATATAAAACCATGGGGATGTTCAAACTATGGTCCAGAGGGTCAACTGCTACACAAAGGCCATTTGTAGCAGATTCTAAAAAATAAAACTTAAATCCCTCCCCCTTTAGACAATAAGGTCTGTGCTTGGTTTGTAAATAAAACAATTGGTTAAGGCAACATGAGCAACAATTAAGCTCATTTTCTTCACCCTCTGCACTGCATCAATGTCTGATTTTTAGATGTAGTTCTCTTCAAGCACTAAACCCAAAGCAGCTTTCTGCAGTTTTCTCTTGTTTTGTTCCTGAATGAGAAGATGAGCCATGAGCAGGTGCCCTCTGCAGCACTGAGTCGTCTTCTAATCCTGACAAGCATTGAACCGAGAGGTACAGTCTTTTTAGATGCTAAAATATGGTAAAATTACCAGTATCAATATTGTAATAGAAAAAAAGTTCTGCCACATTAATTACAGTAAAGTTCTAGAAACCACAACGGCCATTTTTTTAACCATAACATTTACTTCTTCTTCTTCTTTTTTTTTAACAGTGGAGCCAAGGCCGGCCAAGATCCCCTAAAATCTGTTTATCAACCTCAAAATCCTAAATCCAGTAAACTAAGGGTGCATGAAATCAAGCGGTCCAGGAATCCTTGTATTTTATATGAGATCCTCAATGGAAAAAGTCTTAACAAGCATAAATCAAACCATTATAATTAAATATTATTATCAATGTCAGACATCTTTTTTCATAATTGTTCTTAATTTCAATTTTAGAAGTTCTCTCAATTCATGGCTGTTATTGCTGATGCTATGAAAAATTATCTCCTAATAACCATAACAGAGAGATATATGTTTGAACAAACATATGGTCTGGGCATGTGAGTGGATTTGCTGTTCATCATACATATATATATATGTATATGTATATGTGTATTTTATATGTATATATGTATAGATGCATATACGTGTATCCATACAATGAAGAGCTTGATGCTCTACTGTAAAGTGTCTTGAGATAACACTTGCTATGAATTGGCGCTTTACAAATAAAGATTGATTGATTGATTGAATGTATCAGTCATAAATATTTCATTTAAGATCCTTTGTCTCTCTGTGTCTGTATCTCTCTACTGTCTCACACCCACAGTGTAGGTGGAGGCCTGTTCAACATGAGTCTGGCTCTGATCAGGGTTTCCTGCCTGCTCGATGGAACTTTTTTCTTTATTTCCAGCTATAATGTGTGAAATGCTGTGAAGTGTTATGGACTCATGTTTTCTCACTGTTAACAAAATAATAAATGAATATTAGATGAATAAAGGGCAGTAGCATGCACACGGTGGCACAGTACGGTGGCACAGCAGGTAGTGTGGGTACCTCACAGCAAGAAGGTTAGTGGTTTGAACCCCCTGTGAATCAGAGCCTGTCTATGTGGAGTTTGCATGTTCTTGGGGTCTCTCCAGGCACTTCGGCTTCTCCCACCGACAAATAACATGTTCATTAGGTTAATTGGAGGCTCTTTTGCCCTTAGGTGTGGGAGTGTGAATGGTTGTCTGTCTCTCTATGTGGCCCTGTGATCAGCTGGCGATCAGTTCAGGGTGTACCCCGCCTTTCACCCAGTGTCAGCCGGGATAGGCTCCAGTCCCCCTGCGTCCCAGAAGGGGACAAGTGGTTTAGATGATGGATGGATGAATGGGTAAATGACAAGTAAAGCCTGGACCAACTCTTTTGTTAGAGGTCTTAAGATAACATTTGAGTTAATCTTATAAATTGGTGCTGCACAAAATAAGATTGATTGACTGACTGATTGATTCCAATACTCATTTAGATAAACTCACAAAACTCAATACTCAAACTGGAGCAATACTAGCTTGATGCTCTGCACACAACAGCTGGGGTGTGGAATAGGAACAAAAGTTATAAAATTTTTTAGCATTCCTCTATACAACCTCATCTAGGAGGTTATGTCTTGATGGCTTTCCTTAGTTTGTTTTTTTAGTTTGTTTAAGCATAACTTTAAAAGTTATAAATGGATTTTGATATTTTCAGAAAACGTTGGTCATGTCACAGTGGAAGGAGGATGCATATTTTGTGGTGATATGAATCCAGATGTGAATCCAGATTTGTTTTTTTGGATTTGTTAACAGTGTGAGGAAAAAAAGCAACATTCAAGACATCTCTGTTGCTGAACTCTCCATGATTAGTCCAAATGTTTGAACCTGTTTAAAAGCAGAAGCAAGTGCTTTTTGCTTATAAGCTACAACTCTCCAAGTGGTCTGGTTTGGTTAAGAACTGTTCTGAAGCAAGATAACTTTCAGCCCTCTGCATGAGGGCCAGAGGAAGAAATTTCCATGGCTATGTAACTGTTTGACATCACAGCAGTCCAACACAGTAAACACTGAGCAACAATGAAGGACATCCAGCATTTTGTGATCTTACTGTTATACATGTCACTGTTTGTCACAACAAGAAACGGGCTTTGTTTCAGAAAAAGATTTAGGCTGCTGTGAAAAAAAAGAAGAAAAATGTACCAAAATAAAAAAACAAAAGAAATAATGCAAAAGCATTTTGGAGTCCTCTTGAAGAACTTATAATTCTTTAACCAGAAGACATGCAGCTCCATTTGCTCCATTCTTTGGGGGTCACTTTGCCACACTCAGTACCCAAACAGAGGGATGGCAAAAAAGTGAGACAGCACGGATTACTTATCTATCATTTAACAGGGGAAATGCCAATGATTGAGCCCTGCACCAAACTAAAAAGAACTGAAACTAAACTGAACTGCAATCCCACAGAAGCTCCATGGCTCTCCAACAAAGTCATACCGTGATATCATACAGAACAGAAGGAAGAGTATATTTCCTCAGAGGAGCAGGAACAGCTTTTTTTTACTGACTGAGTTTTGAATAAAGCAACTTTGCAGGATGGATTTGGGATGTGATCATGAGATCCAATGTGATTTTCACATGTTTCGCAATTCCTGGTGGGCTCCTGGAGATAAGGACAGGATGTGGGGGTTGGTCATATCTCGGATTTGACAGTATATCAACAAATAGAGTAAAATTAAAATTAATCTATATGTATTTATTTGATACACTTAAAGCTGAAGTAAAAAAAATCGAGTTTTTTTGTCTATTTAATGTGGATGGTTAAATGGTTGTTAACTAACATAGAAACATGGACTAACAGAGAAAAATGGAATTAAGTCATAGAAAACACCAGACTGACTGAAACACAGTGTCAGGAGACTTTAATAGTATAAATACAACAGGACAGAAAGAACTGAATGAACTTATTAAACCCAATGTCTACCAGATGGTACTTATGCTAAGGCACATCCAAATCTGACTGATGCAATGAGTAAACTTCATGTCACACTGGTGCTGATCTGCTGTTAAAAAATCTGAATCACAAAAAGTCTGAGGAAAAGGTAAAGGGGAGGAGGAGAGTGGTGGATGAAAAACTCCAGTCAGCTGCACCAACACGTAAGAGAAACAGAGACACCTGCTGTTCGTGAGAGGTACCAAACTCCAACTGTGTTATTTCTGATAGTTTCCTGTAACATTTTAACAGGGATGAGCTCAAATAAAAGATGCTGTTTATTTAAACTTTTGTTCAGCCAAAAATGAAAAATGTACCCTTTAAGTCTTCCATGAAAATGTTTAAGATGCTTCATTCAAAGTTTTCTCAAGATACTGATTAACTGAGGACACTTTTAGCATAAGGAGTTAATGTACTTTTTTTTCTGTTTCCAGATGTTCCAACATGTGTACGCATAAAAAAACCACATATATAAAGAGATTAACAGCTTTATCAGACCATCTGTCATTAAAATGTGATTACATAAATCTTTGACAATCCGTTCTTAAACTTATTTAAATCTGAAAATGTTATTGGGAATACATTTTAAACAGGAATGAAGAATTGAAAACAGAATTGACCTTTTATTCACAAATATGAGCTGACTCACCAGGTTCTTCAGAGAAGTGAGGGATTGAGATCTAAATCAAGACATAAAAATGTTCATTATTATTTTTCTGGTGTTTTTTGTAGTACAGTAAATTGGAAAATTCATGGATATATAAGAATAGTATTTTAGCATTAATAACATAATTTGGGTCAAAGAGCATCTACATAATCTGGTAAATTAATATTTTGGTAGCCCTTTACCAATGTTGTCAAGTTTGGGCAGCTATGGTATAAGCCTTACATTGGGTGGTCGTCTAATAAACTTGAGAAGAACTTCACAAAGATGTTTGACAAACTTGTCCTTACAGACTCTAGAAATAATCAAATCACTGAAATCCTAAACATTTATGCAAAGCATTCCAAAAGGGATAGAGTTAAAATGAACTTCACAGACAATAGCGAGTATTTTTCATGCAATCTATTTATTTTTGGGGGAAGGGAGCTTTCCAATTCGTTAGTTAATCAGAAATTTCTGAGGTTAAATCTTTTCAAAAGAACCCATAATGGAGTCAAATATACCCCAATAACAAACAAAACAATGTCCATACAGGATATTTCATATTGTTGAAATACAATACAAATATTCTTGTTGCTAATTTTGATGAAACTCTGTTAAACAGACTAATTAGACTAAACAGAAATGGCTCATCTCAAACACTTGCAGATGATTTACTGAAGCGTTTTCAGATGTTCCAAAGCGCATGCGCGATTGTGCGCCGGTGCCGTCGCAGACGTGACGTCATCAGCGTTGGCGGTATTTTGAAAAGTGGCCGCCGTCTGATATCGGCTGTTGTTCATCTTCAAGATTAAGGAAGAAACTGCGGTATTTGCTCGATATGGTAAGACTGCATCTCTTTTAAATATTGGCTTGAATGTTTATTTTTACATTAAACCCAGAACTCGACGTGTTTACATTTACACCAATGAAATCTGTCGTTTTTACGTGAACCAGCCTTTTATGGTTTTGTTATGGGCCGTAAATATGATTTCTATAAATGTCCTGATTCAAAGTCTCCTTCCTATTGCTCAAGACTTTTATTATTTATGAAGAGTTTAAATCTGAACATATATTTGTTTTCAAACAAGCTGTTTTCGGGGTTCCCACACGTCCTGGAAAACCTGGAAAATGATTGACCAATTTTCCAGTCATGGGAAACATATGAGAGATTAAGAACTAAGTAAAATGTCATGGAAATGCTTGAACTGTCCTGGGAAATGATTTAGCTTCCTTCTACCTTGTTAGTTAACAAGAATCAAACATTGGGATTAAAGTAAAAATGTACTTTGTAACTAATGCACACTTAGCCATAAAATATTCAGATATTGGCCATCAATTTATAATCTTATTTTTTAGAAGGTCAGATTAACCTGAGAGTTACCCACAGCAATACTGTAACTTCAGTTGGTTATGTGACAATCTGTGGGTGTACTACTCCATGATAAATTTGTCGTAATTGCTGAGAATGTCAGAGAATGTCTGACAATTAATAGATTTGTTACAGCCATAGACTGAACATCCTGTAAATCAGACCTCTAGGGTGGAAGAGACATAAATAACAATCTGAGTAAATGAACAAAATTTAAGGTACAACTGTAGAAAAGGACGGTGTGTGTAAGTGTGTGGGGGCCAGCCTAAAGTCTTCCTGCAATGTTTGCTTCACTTTCTGATGTTTCAACCTGCTCTGTGTCCCCGGTCCAGGCTGAGATGAGCAGGGCAGCAGAGCTGTCAGAGGAGGCTCAAAACGAGCTGATGGACATGTGTGAGGAGCAGTTTGCTCAGCTGGAGAAGGTACACTCATATCTGTGAGTTTCATATCCATGTTCCCTCCCTGTCATCTGCAGCACAGAGAGTAAACTGGAGTGTTTTCTGTGTTTCAGCTTCAGAATGAGATTATACTGTGTGAACCAGATTTCTGTGAGGATCCTCAGGAGCAGGTGAGATGGTTTGCTTTCTTTACTGTCTTTGCAGCTGCATGTAGATGTTACTCCCACGACATGAATGATGTTAAAGTTGCAGTGCCTAATGAGGTTTCAAATTATATCCAGTTACTTTTTATATAATTTACTTTGATATCATGTGCACGCAAGATTACAGTTTTTGAAGAAATAGATATACAACAAAACAATCTAAGAACACCACAAACACCCTTTGGTTTGTTACATACTTTCTGTGTTTTGTCTTTAAAGTCAAAATTGTTTTTAAACCCTTTTTTGGACTATAAATGTAACCAGGACAGTTTATAGTTTTTCGCATGACAGCTAAATTTCATTTGTCAAATGGATGTCTTGACTATGAACTCTTTTTAAAAGTTGCTGGATTATTTAAAACCATAAGGCACTGCTGTTAAAATTACTCACAGTTTATATGATATAGAAGCTATAAATTATTTAAAAAGTGTACACAGTTATCACTCTGGCATCATTTAACAACTGACCTCAGTAGCTTTGTCACTTTATTAGTTTAATTGAAGTTTATTTCAAATATGTAAGAAATAAAGAATATATAAAAATATGTAGGATGGCACAGTTGCCCAGCAGGTAGTGTTCATGCCTCACAGCAGAGAGGATGCTGTTTTGAACCTTGTGTTGGGCCTTTCTGTGTGGAGTTGGCATGTTCTTTCTGTGCATGATTGTGTTCTCTCTATGCACTCAGGCTTCCTCCCACTGACCGAAAATATGCTCATTAAATTTGTTTTGGAACAGTTTGCCTTTTAATATCAGAACTGCTCAGACTTTGGAGAGCTTTAAGTCTCTACTTAAAACACACCTCTTTGCGCTGGCTTTTAATAGGGGCTGAGCAGGACATACAGATTTTAACTTTTCCTATTTATTATTCTTTTTTCTGATATCTGCTGTTCTTATTGTAGTTGTTGCTTTTAATAATTTTTAATATATTTTTTAGCCATTTGTTTTTTACTTGTTTGTGTTTTAAACTGTACAGCACTTTGGTCAACCATGGTTGTTTAAAATGTGCTATATAAATAAAGTTTGACTTGACTTGACTTGACTTGTAAATTGAATTGCAGGTAGATTTACTGCATGTCTCAAGTTGCTCTTCTCTGTCTTCTTTTGAGTCTCTGATGCCTTGATAAATTAAAGAACATAGAGAATCATTGACATGCTTTAAACTTGCCACTTTCAGGCTTGTAAATGAAATCAAGTGTTTTTTTTTCTATTTTTAGGTTTTATTTGTTTACTTTTTCTATTATTATTTTGTTGTTGTTATTTTTTCAAATATATGAAGACACCCATCCATAACAGGGACAGATCACAGGGCCACATCGAGAGACAGACAAACATTTAGACACTCTCCTACACTTAAGGGCAATTTAGGGCCACCAAAGGAACCTGTATTTCAATCCTTCTCATTCACTGAAAAATAAGCGATCAAATGTTATTAATCAAAGAGCGTGCATTTAATTTGATTTGATTGGTTAAGAATTCTTCCTTCAAAAGTGTTCTTGTGTGTTTTGGTTTCACGACACCATGTTACATATTCACATACATGTAAGTTTGTGCGCATTAGTGGTTCCTTTATATGGTTCAGGTGAAGGTTAAGTTCCTCCTGATCTGAAATAGAATTCACAGTGCTGCCTGTAAATGCAACACAAGTTTTACCTGTTATGCCCACAACAGTAATGCAATAAGAAACACGTCAGGGGAAATTATTCCTAAGAAAATATATAAAACTGGAAACAGAAAAGGTTATTGTTACAATGCCTTCAGCTGAAATGGAGCAAGATGAATGTCCTCTTGAACTTGAAAGTCTGCTTGAACTTGCAAAGATGCAACATGAATAGAACATTTTTAACCAAGTCGTCACATTTAAGGGGCAGTGGTTAACAGCAAATGAAAAGTCCTACATGGCTTCATTTTTTTCAGAGATCTGCACCACTTATTGGACCCATGTTGTTGATACATGAGTTTTGAACTATTTGTTGTCCATAAAATGTGACGTTTTTATCTGTGTACAGCTTTCAAAGTTTGTGTGTTCTGTGCTTTGTTTGGTTTTCTCAACAGTCAGTGAATCAGCTGATGGCACTAGAAGCAGAACTGAAGCAGTGGGGGACAGTGGAGCCAAAGTGTGAGTCACTTTTTACATTGCAGTAGAAGTTCTCACAGAGTTGTTTATCAATATTTTCATATACGTAAGAATATCAGAAATCAGGACAACAGATTTTTGCCAAAGTTACCATTTACAAACCTTGCACAGCAGTTGGATCAGCCTAATTTTATGTCTGTAATCAGACAGATCACCTTGCCAAGCTTCGTGGTCTGCCTAACCAGGTACATCCCAAACAGCTTCTCTTAGAACAGGGGGAGGTGGGAGCTAAAAGGGAGATGACAGCAGGAAGTGACTCCTCGTACAGAGATTAGCATAGATGCTCACAACTTCAGTAGTATTTTTGTAAGATTTGGACCATGTCTTTATTAAATTTGAAAACAAATAACAACACTTCAAGCTGCTCTATATAGTAAGGCTGTTTCTGCTCCAGTTCTGGCATATACTTCTGGCATATACTGCGCTACTACTGCGCCACTTTCTGTAGCCCAGTAGTGACCACCCACTGTAGTAGAGGTGTGAAAAAATATCGATATAGCAATATATCGCGATATTTTGACTCCCGATAAAATATCGATATTTCAAATCTTAGTATCGATATTTTTGCAAAAATAAAAGCTCATATCTTATCAGACTTTGAAGTAAAATACAACTTATAAATATGAATGCACAGGTACAGTCTATTCAGTTCAGACAATGACAAGAGAAATATGGTTAGGGTGCTTTAAATACATTGTTAAAAAGAAAACAAGAATAATTTCATTGCAACATTGATTTATGTAACTTGATGCACTCTGTGTTTCAGGTTACGTGTATTTATGTAACACTGCATTTGACATATTTCAATAACAATAAAATGGAGAGGTTACATATTCACTGTCTCTAGGTTTTCCCGAGTTTACTGTATAATATCGCAATATATCACAATATTGTGATATCGTGATATTATTGTATATTGACCAAAGTATCGTGATACGTATCGTATCGTGAGGCTCTTGCCAATACTCACCCCTACACTGTAGTATTTTATTGGCCCCTAATGAATGTGATTGACAGAGCACACATCCAGTGACCTACCTGATATGCTTTTAAAGGCTCCGCCCATTCCCAAACACTTTGCAGTTGCTGTTGCCCAGAAGAACTACAGATGAAAAACATGATGTTTTCTATATTTTTAATGCTCTACCTGCTGTGTCATGCCAGTTACAAAGACAACGTTTAAATGCCTGGAAAGCTATGCAACAGACATTTCTTTGTCTTAAAGGTCAAATGGTTGTTCAAGTTTTATTTATGAACAGATCTCTGTGTTTATTTTGCTCTTTCAGTGCTGGCACGAAACCCTGAAGTTTTACTCCAAGCTGGAAAAGATGAGGTATGTATGGGCTAGAAATTTAAAAATGTTTCTTATCATAACATTTATATGTTATTATAAGCTTTGGTATTTTATCTTCAAACTTTGTTCCCCACAGATGCTCAAGCTGTGCTCTGAACTTGAGATGATTGTGTCTTGCTGTGAAGCAAAACGAGACAAACTTCGAGAAACCAAAGAACTGTAAGTTATGTTTAAGTCATAATGCAATCTTTCAATGACCATGGCCAAAGTTATACCTGCAGTTTGTCCTTATGTTGGTTTGTGCATCTGTTAGTGCCATGAAAACTTGTAAACGTGCCAGTATAGGATGTGCTGCACAGTGAGCTTACATGTTACTACACGTTGTGTTAGAAGCAAACTGCAAACATGATGGTAATACTGAAAGTTAGAGGAACAACTTAACAACAATAATCAATATCAACTTCAAATATTTGTTTACAACTGATGACACATGATCAGACTTTATCATCAGTACTCAATCTCGACAACATTTTCCTGCACGTGCCATCCTGTCTTGGTGATATGGTCCAATTAGTGAAAGTGTTAAGTGATGACCTTAGGCTTACTTTGCTGATAGATGTTGTAGTTAAAGCACTTGCGAAAGCAGAGAGTGAATCCTTTAACTCCTCTTTTTTTAAATTGTTCTATTAATCATTGTATCAAAAATGGCAGTCAATAGTTTATATGTGAGAAATTACAGCCAAAGAAACTAAGCTAACACAAACCCACCCACAGACTGTGACGACCATGGTGTCAACTCAAAGTCACCCAATTACACGGTCACTAGTTGAATCAATACACTAAACTTATTTCCTTGATCCTACATTTTAATAGAAAATCTATCTCTCACTGACTAGATGAACAGACTTGTTTGTGTCTGCACAGTTTCCCACATTGTTTAGACACCGATGATTTTAACATGATGTATCAGTTTGTCTTTAAAAGTTCTACTTGTCGTTGTTTAGGCTGCTGAGTTCAATCTGTTGTATCTCCTTATCTCTGCAATGATCCTGCCGGTCATGTGTAGATTGCAGCTTGCGTCTCTGTCACATTATATCTGGTCAGCGTGTACAGCTGTTGCAAGGCACTTGCAGCAGCTGTTAACAGCAAGTATATCTCTGGCCTTACTGTCTTTTTAGGGGGCATATAAGAGACTTTCAAAAGTGCATTTAAAAAAAGCCCAAACAGACATTTTCTCTATTTTTTAAACAAGTTCTGTTTTTTTAGGGAACAGAAATGGCTTGATGAGAAGAAACGGGCGCTGGTGGCCACCACTAATCATTTCGAAAGGCTCAGGAAAGAAAAGGAGAAACCATCAGAGCTCAGGTAAGTTTGAAACACAGTCACTTCAGCTACAGTAAAGGTAAGCAACTGGTGGCCCAAGGACTACATGCATCCTTGCTCCACACTCAGTGTGGTCGAGTCAATTTTAGTTTTAAAATTAGGACGATGCTCTGGTAGTTTTTTTTTTTTTATGGTTCCATAAGATCAATAAGTTCTATACACTAAGGGTCAAATCCACAAAGAATGGATTGCTCCAGCTAATAGCACCATCATTTGCACAGAATTAGCTCACGCAATCTGCCCTGTTTTAGCGCCTTGTCCTCAAAAGAATTGCTCTAATAATATGCTGGCACTAACACGCGTAGGCTGGCAGCCGAGCGCACTTTAATCATCGTGGCATATAGGTGGCTTTTCCCTGCAAACTACAAAGAGATTGACATCTCCTTTACAATGAGCAGCAAAAGCAAACACAGATCTATTTACCTTAGAGCAGAGCTGTTCGTTGTCCTGCCTTTAGATCAACATAAAGCCCACTGTGACCTACCACTGAGGCCACTGACTGAATATTGTCAGGATGAGAACTTGAGTTGCATTTATTTCTCAGGTGTGTTGGGTATTGCTAATTGCCTGGCAACTGCTACCTGCAAATTATTTCATTGTGACTTAAGTCAAAGTGTGATCCTCTCCTCTCATAAATCTTTTCTTGTGTTCGCCTGCCGTCTCACCTGATACGGTACCTTCACCTGGCTACAATCACTGCCGTCATGATTACCGGAGAGTCCTGGCATGACAGCCCTTATATACTGTAGGCCCTGCTCCACAGTTACCAACAACTCAGTGCAATTTGCGATCATTTTGAGTGAGAGAGAGAGGGAGAAAGAGAAATTACACAGATTTAATACACGGGTCTTCTTTAGACATGTTTATTAGCAAAGGATAACCATAAGGTCCCATTTTCTTACTTTTGACCTACAACCTCCAAAGTCTAACCACTACACCCCTGAATTAAAATTAACAATTGTGCACATTTTTATAGAAGTACCCCAAAGCATTTCTGAAATATCACATCATAAGATTTGCATTCATTTGTAAAAATCTGTATCTTGACTGACAGTAAAGGTAGCCTGAACAACACAAGTCATCGTGACTTTGCTGTCACAACAGAGGAATTAATAATGTAAAGATCAGAAACATGTCACATAGGGGTGCAACGGTTTACGGTTTAAAACTGAATTGAACCTGCACGGCTCAATTCGCCTTTATGAAGCACGCTTTTTCGGTTTTGCAATCAATTCATTTTTAACAGCTGTGAGATGGATTTCTCGAGCCAGCGCCTGCTCTGCAGACAACCCCTCCTCGCACAGCTCTGTACAAAACCCCGCCCCACTAGTAAATATCCAATCGCTACTGTGTAATAGGAGCCGAGCACATGGCCGAGTGGGCGGCGTCTCTCACTCTAGAGCTCGGCTCGGCTCGGCCTCACAAAAACTGAGACGAAGAAGGAGAAAAACTCTCAGAAAAGTTATGGCGAGCGGAGAGGTGGAGAGACCGGAGTTTGAAGAAGCATTGGCTTTGTTCAGTCTGCGGTGTGGGGACATTTTGGTTTCCTTATGGATTATAATGACGAGGGAGAGAAAACAGTGGACAAAAATAAAACCATGTTGAAGCATTGCTCAGCGCTCGTCCCATTCACTAATAGGAACATGAGCCAACACCTCAGCCCTCATCACCCAGAGGTTTAGCTTTCTCAGGCTACGTTCACACTTCAGCCCTTACTGCTCAATTCCGATGTTTTGTTTGTCTGTTCAGATCACTCCTGTAAATGTGGCCTGACTGCTGACTGTGATGTGAACAGCTCAGGCTGCAGAAGTGACGCGCATGCTCAGTTACATATACAACATTAACCACATCACACACAGCACGGTGTGATGAGGGGAAACAAACACAGAGCAAAAGTGAGCTTTACAGTGCTGGAGAAGTTTGTTCCCATAACGTAGAATCCGATGTTACAGCAGCTCACCTTGAGTGAGCTCTTATTAAAGTAATGATGGCTATATTTTATTTCTTATAAACCTGAAGGCGGACGCTCTCTCCCGCACCGGGGTTTCTCCTGCCGACCCTGCTGATGACAGATCGCTGCTGGAGAGAAAAACATCTCAGAGCCATAGCACTGAACAGGTGATCAAAAAAGGCATAAACTTTTTTTTGTCATCTGTTCTGATGTTTCTTAGTTAGTTTATCTGGGAGCAGATCAGACAGGAGCAGACTGTTCTCTGACTGACGCTGTCTCATAGGAACATACAGCAGCGCGCAAATACGCACAGATGAGATAGCAGTATCATCAGAGTGTCCACGTCCTGTAAACTTGTTATTGTTATTTTAAATCCATTCAAAAAGTCAGCGCAGTGTTAATAAACTAAGTTTAACAGATATCATAATACAAACGTGCGATTCATTCACGTTTATTGTCTATTGTGCGTGTAATGGAGACGTCAGTCGATCGCCCCAGCGCTCTCTCACTTTCTCTCATCACTCCTCCTTTTATGCATTGTTTAATCATGCTTGTAGCTGGAGAAACAACTAAAACTCTTTTGTAGGACAAAAAATGCATAAACTTTGTAATAATCATGTCTATATTAACCTCTGATTATGTTCTATTCATGTATAGTGTATATCAAGTACAATACATAGTAAATTGTATTTCAGTAGTCAGTCACTACACTAGCCAGGGAGCTAAGAGGCACTCTAACCATGTGTTCACATTTGAAGTGTTTTATATAAATGTCATAATACTTTATTTAGGCCAAGTAATAGTTAAGACTAAGAGGCATTGTCATAATATAGTTTTCTTAAAAGCAAAATAAAGGGAGTCTTTTGGAAAGTCAATTTCTTGTTTTTTTTTTAATGCAAAACACGAACCGAAACCGAACCAAAACCGTGATCCCAAAACCAAGATACAAACCGAACCGTGGGCTACCTGAACCGTTGCACCCCTAATGTCCCAATAGATGTCTGCCATTATAGGCAGAAGTATTTTACTATCATATTAGATTAGTGATATTTTTGCCAAAAAGCACCAAAAAAAATATTCCTGTTATTGTTACTCAATGCATCACAAAATAGAAATACATGTAAAATGCACATTTTTATCAAACATTATGTAAGTAGCTTAAACAGCCTTAATTTCATGTGTAGTCAGTTAAATTTAGCATTATTGCCAAAGCATATCAGAACTGGTATGTTTGTACTTCTGAGAATGAAATTTTGTGTTTTTCCCTTTTCACATCTGTCACAGTGTAACAAACAGGTCAGTTTTGATTAAGTAGAAACTGTATACTTTTAACCAAAGAATATTGTAATCGGCAATAATGAGTTTAGAAGTATCAGAATATTGAATATCCCCAAATATCCAGTTTGGTGCATCCCTTGTTTTTTTCGTGGAAAGATGATAAAGAATTTGGACCAGAGTCAGCTCAGTCAATTTAAGCACAGTCTGCCTGACTTAACAGTGATAAAGTTTTGTTCTGTATCGACTGTGATAATGGGTGATTTCATCTTGTGTCGTGTGTCATAAAGAACAACAATGAAGAATTGGAATGGGGCGCCTCCCAGCTCTCAAATGGAGCATGTTTGTTTTTTATCCTGCTTCCTACATTATGTTCTTTCATGTCAGAGATTTTGACCAATTAGAGCACAGATAGCTTTGCACAAACAACATCACAGCAAAGCAAAGAGAATAAGCTGTTGACTCGAAATGGAAGTGTGAGACAGAGGAAAAGTCTATCAAGCTCAGACAGAAACATCCCTGCCTAATGTCACAAAGGGACTGTCACCACAGTCCACAAAAAGAGAAATGCTGCAGAGACAGAGCAGGTGCTGGTACGTAGAGAACATTAAGCTAACATTTGATTCATCATAACATTTGGAAAGAAAAACAATGGGACTTCATATTAATTATGTTTGCTATCTTCAGCATCACCCCTCCTACTTCCTCTGCTACAACTGTGTAGTGTGCCATGCCTGTTAATAGGGCTGAAAAACTGATTGTCAGACAACACAATCATCTGATCACCAAAGCTGCAGTTTTTTGCAGCACTCCTGTCTGAACCAGGATCTGTTGTCAACTGTTTTATACACACTATTTTACTAATTTGCAGACAGCATGCATTTATTGAAGTGCTGGTCAGCATTTAAACAACATGAAGCCTCTGTTTCGGAGTAGAAGATGGAGTCTCCCTTAGGGTGTTTTCACACCAACCATATTTAGTGCGCACCAAAGAAGTTTTGGCCCAGGGTTTGGTACGTTAGTGTCAATGTGAATGCAACCACCGCACTTTGGTGCGCACCAAATCAGCCGGTCCGAGACCTCCATGAAGGGGTGGTCTCGATCCGCTCCATCTCCCGACATTTGGTGCGGTTTCACTGGTGTGAAACAAAGCGGTCCGAACCGATCTGCTTTTGATGCATTACTTCCTGTTAATCCCGCGGTTGAATCTTTTTCTTACTCAATTTGTCGATTTGTTTATTCTGGTTGAGGATTACGATGATTTACGAGGGTCCAGAAGGTCACTGATGCCGTCTCAAACACGGTAAAAAAACACACTTAAAGGAAAATGTAGAAGAGAGCGAAACGTAAACATTGGCTGTCCGGTGTAGGAAATGGTTACCATGGTAGTCTCTTCTTCGTTCTCCTCCGTAGCAGGTTTGGTAACTAGTTACGTGCACATCGCCCCCTGCTGTTTCAAACTGAGTAAATACACAAGTGGGTCCGGGCACAGTTCGATATTGCCCAGTGTGAATGCAAGCCAGCGAGGGAGGGGGAGGGGGCTGAACCCATGGCGAACAGCACCGTGGCACGGTTCGAAACAAGTGGACCTAATGTGAAAACGCCCTTAAATAATGACAACAGATTATCATCAATATTAGATGATTAATTATGTGTTATGTGCATTTTTTTTATTTAGTTTTTGGGCAATTTGTGCCTTTATTATAGGAGAGAGACAGTGGATAGGCTTGTGAAAGGGGGTGAAAGAGTAGGGGGAGACACTCTGCAAGCTGGTCACAGGCTGGATTCAAACCCAGACCGTCAGAAGTATGTACATGGGACGTGCATGGTTGCTAACCACTCCGCCAAACCAGCACCCCATGTTATGTGTTTTTGTTCATTGGATTATTTACAGTTGTCTATATGTATGTATAGTGACTACTGCACTGAAGCTTGATTTGACGAAAATTGTCAATCAAATTAAAATGGGCAGTAACTGCCAGAATTATTGCTATTAGATCTTTTCATAAAATCATTCAGCCCTTCCTGTTAGTCATTATATGTCCACCAATGAAAAAAATATATAAATTCGATTTTGAAAGTGCTGCTATTTTAGATATTTAGTTAGTTATTGAGGATTTTTGTTTTGGTTTAATCAGTAGTTTTGGCACCAGGTGTTATGTTCACACCGTAGATGAACAGGTAAGATGGCAGGACCGGCTGAATGGGCGCACCATGAGAACACCAGCTCGTTTGTAAGAGGTCATTTGAACAAACTCAAGGGGGATTTAGGGTTCTGCTGAATCATTGACATTTTTGATCCTGTGATGGATTCCTTTTCCTTTTGCCACTGTTCAGTTTTGTGGGTTGTGCACTTTTAAATGTGTTATTGTATGTTAATGCCTGGAGAGGAAATTGGGCAGAGGCTTGTCTGCTCCATGCCAAACTGGTCCCACTTCTGATAGAGATGGACTTTGTCATATTAATCAGTGGACAAAAGGAGGTTTAAACTTTTCATCTACAACTATCATAGCTAGTATAAATCTTTATTCAGTATCAGTCTTTACTTGTATAGTTTGACAGAGGATTAGGGCCATGTTAAAAAAGTACATTTTCAAAAAAAAAAAAAAGTAAAGTTACAAGAATGAAATTGAAAATTTACGAGAACAGTCTCTTAAACTTCGAGAATAAAAGTCATATAGTTATGACAATGAAATTCAAAACTTTTGATACAAATCAAACTATTTTCTGAACAGATGTACCAGAACAGTGTACATGTCCTCTTCCAAAAGGAGAAAAATTCCTCCAAGTCAGTTCAGTTCTTTCTTTGGAAAAGCATCAATTTTTTGCAGTACTTTTTCAGGGCCCTAATACTTATGATGACATGATGCTGATGTGCTAAGAGAAGATTAATTTCCTTATTTGTGAAACCTATGCTAAAATATAACTTCACAAGATGCTCGCTGTTCCTCATTTTTGTACAAGTGCCTGCTGCTCTTCTGATATCCTCTACAGACCAACATAACAAATTTATTTTTATAAATGTATGACTTTATTCCTCATAACCTTATTACTTTGTTCTTTAACTTCATGACTTTATCCTCCTAACTTTATGACTTAATTCTCATAACTTTAGGAGATTATTTCTGTAACTTCACTTTTATTCTCGTAACTTTATGGGCTTGTTTTCGTAACTTTAGGACTTTATCCTCTTACACTGTGGCCCTAATTCTCCAATGTAGTGTAGCCCCACTTATAACAGGTGTTGTCTCAAGTCGCTTTACCTTATTGCAGGCTTGAGGATCGTTATGTTTTACAGAAATGACTTTAATGAATATTTATAACTATGTATGTGTGTGCCATCTATTTCACAGTTTGTGGCAGGAGACAAAAGCCAAAATCCAGAAGATGAAGGCCTATGAGGAGAGGCTGATGGACTGTCTGGGTGAAGTTCTGGAGAAACACTTCCCTCTGCCTCAGGATGAGCAGAGTACGAACAAAAAGAAAAAGGTAGAGTGTGTCTCTCTGTTTTATTATCCTGAGCTGTTTCAGCCTGTTAACATGAAGAACCTGTTCAGTCAAGTGAAATACCTTCTCCCTGCATTTTCAGAATGTGACCCCGGAGCTGAACGAAGACCTGATTTCACTCAGTGAAATTCTTGAGGTGGGTTTTTTTTTTAATGCAAAACACAATCAAATGAAAATATATGCAGGATGCGAGATATTGGATGTTTGCAGATATCCGATATGCCAATATTTTTTGTCCATTATCGCCCACCAGTGCTAATATTCTAGGTCAAGAGCTCAAGCTCTGTACTTAACAAAAATGGAATTTCTTTCAGTGTTACAGTATATTTTTGCGAGGAACAGATGTAAAACAAGATAAACAGCGTTTAACTCTTGCAAAAATGAAACCCTTATTTTTAAATGACCCATGCAGTAATGAGAAGGTGCATCAGATGTGTGATTTGACGATATCCCAGCCCGTACATGGCTGATATGTGTGGCCAATATATCAGCTGTAAATATCTGCAAATTTCAATATTGGCAGACACTGACATTTGACTGTTTAGGCTAATATCAGCCAATATGAAATCAATAATACCATGTTTCCCTACTTTATAAGTGGAATAGTGCACAAAATCTTAATCAAATTTGAATTAATTTTTGATGTAATTAAATTCACCTTGTAAGTGATGGTCAAATATATGACATTTTTCAGCATGGCATAGTGTTAAATAATATTTGTAGATGCGATGATGGTTTTCTAAAGTGCCCCTGAACCCACAGGGTAACACCCATCACAGAATTATACTGGTTATGGAATCAAAGGTCACAGGCAGCCAGTGCAGGTATTTGGTCATACCCCTTGTTTGCAGAGATTTCTCTAGAATCTGTGGATCTTTTGATGACATTTGGACATTTTATAGTTGGTGTATCTCAAAAATCCATGAACATACACAATGAAGAATTTTGTTTTTGTACTGTTGGACTCTTAGTCTATGTGTTATTTCACAATGTGGAGGCTCTTGCAAAATCATTGATTGTGATTGCAGAAGCATTTAGGAAAAGGAACTTTGAATGCTACTCTGCAGAAAATCACATCTTATATAAATCTTGTGCTTCCGTGAATCTTCATTCAATGACATTTTTCATGCCCACACACTCCACATTTACAGGTCAGCTCAGAGGGAGATGTAAGCAGGGGCAATGACATTTAGAATACAGAAGACCCTTGCCTTTTCACCTTCCTCACATTGGGGAGTACCTCATATTCAAGCATGATTACAGTTACGCCTCCTGTGTGCCACTCTCAAGAACATTTCAATTGGACTGGCTCCCACCTAAAAATGTGGATTTGGGAGTGGTAGATTTTTCTTGCTTTTATAAAACAAACCAGATTTTGATGTAAAGTGTGCTTGGATCAGTGCACAGGTCCGTAAAAGCCCCCTTAGTTTATGGGAGGTTTTTGGTGGAGGCTACATTTGAAGCTAGCAGGATATTTGGTTTGTTTAAAACGGTTGATGTTTGTTATTTAGGCTACAGCTGTAGAAAAATACAGGTAGAGATGCTGCAGGTTGTGGTTCGAGGCTTCAGCAAGAAGCTGCAGCTTATGTTTGTTTGATGATAGCGAGACAGTGTTGAGTGTCTGAGGCTCACACATGGAGTGATGGCTGCTGGTGCTTTGCAGAAACTGATGTTCAGATGCTACTACTACTACTACGACTACTACTACTACAGAAACTACAGCTGTATGCCACAAACTTTCTGTTTAAACCCTCTCTGTGTAGTTTGTTCTTCCAACCTCTGAACTCTACTTTAGCAGTATGTGCCGAGAAGCTATGCCAACATGTCATTCAACACTTAGATTTTTCTTTCTGGAGAACAGGTACGTAATTTCAAAAATACTGCAAACTGCATTGAATCATTAGTATAAGGCTTTCCAATTCACAAGGTCAGTGACAAGCACGTCTCTCTGTGCTCCTTCTCCATTTCAGTCATGCGTTTAGCCTTAGTCAGTAGTACTACGTAGGGCTTTATGTCCCTCTTGGGTGGTCATATATATCATAGACATAACGACACTGAAGTCTCTAAGGGACTGACCTGTTCTATGTGAATACATATGAGAAATTCTTTACTCAGGAGGACAAGTCAGATTGTTGACAGAGGCAAATTAACACAAATGAGGACATATTTATAAATGTAGACTTTGTTGCTAGCTCATAAATGACTAAAAATGCAACACATTGTCCCTTTAAGGCATAAAAGTTTGAGGAAGACTGGCACAATTGGCATATGGTGCTTACAAAGAATAAAAATAAGGATTTATATATATACACACACATGAACTGGCTACCAGCTGATCGCAGGACCAAATAGAGAGACAGACAGCCACTCACGCTCAAACTCATGCCTAAGAGCTATTTGGAGTCCCATATTAACTTAATGAACATGTTTTTGGTCTGTGGGAGGAAGCCAAGGTGCTTGGAGGGAACCCACGCATGCATGAGGAGAGCATGCCAACTCCACACAGAAAAGCCTTAACAATATGCCATAACAATAACAACTTTGTTAGGACAGTGGTGCAGCAGGTAGTACAAGCACTTCATGATAAGAGGGTAGCTGGATTGACTTAGTAGTTGGATGCCTGCTAGGTTTACTGGTGTCTCTAGCCCTGTGATTGGCTGGAAAACACAATGCAGTATGCAGTTTAAGAACATACAGTGTATGTGGAATATGCAACATGCCAAAAACACCAGACTTCCATAGAACTCAGAAAAAAATAGCAGTATGTCTTCAGCCAGTCTACACAGGATTGTTGCAAAGACTCACACTGTAGTACAGGAGGAGTCATTACTGCACCTCAAATGAAAGTTGCCAAGTGCTACAAAACTAAAGGAGGAAACAAACTGCCTTTGGTAGTTGTACATAATAGTATAAGGAAAATTTAAAAATCTGTGTTAACTCTGCTCTCAGGTAAAGTATATAATTGCTTATATCATTGATAAGTGAAGCAACTGAACCCTTTGTCTCATGCTCCACATGTTAGGGGAGGGTAAAGGGTAAACATCTGTAACACATTACTGTTTGTCATTCTGTATAAAAAGCTTGTGTTAACCTAAAATAAACTGAGAGAACTGAACTGAACCACACACTGGTTTGACATCAGGTCCCTTCTCTCCCTTTGGCCAAAGATGTGAGCTAGGCCTACAAAGGATGTAGGCTCGGCCTGACAGAGTATTATTCCACATAGTGTTTCACGCTGTACCATCAAAGGAGAGGTTGTGGGTTGAAGCCAAGCTCTGGCTGCCATATTCATTAGATCCTTGAGCAAGACACTTAACCCCAAACTGCTCCCTCTGCTGTACAAGTGATGTGTAAATTGGTATGAGAGAGTGCGTGTGTTAACTCATACTCATGCACAACTTGCACAGAATCTCAGAGCCACTAGTGTGTTTATGTGTGAATGCAGAGCAAAAAAGCATTTTGGGAGTACCATAAGAACATCTACCGGCACTCAGTCTAATTCTGTTAGCTTGTATTAAAGTGTGTATAATGGCAGCAGAAACACTGATAACAAAGGATGAAAATGTTTTGGAGACGGTTGTGTTGACTCTTTGGCCCTTTTTCCATTAACCCTACTCTGCTCTACTCGACTCTACCTGGCTCTACTCTACTCGCCTTGTGCTGCTTTTCCATTAGCCTCAGCCGCCTGCCCAACGGCGTGCAGTGTCGCTTTAAACAGCTGAGCGGCACTGCGAAGACCTCATTTAGAGCGCGACAAAACAATCTGTGGCTTTTTGTCACAAACCGAGTAAAAAGGAAAGCAGAAGAAGGCTGCAGGTGGTAAGAAGAATTCCCCCTTGAGAAGCACAGGAGAGTTTTTGAAGCTATACAACAGAATGAAGCCGAGGACAAGAGCAATCGAGCTGCAAAGAAAAGACGTATGAGGGTAAGCCAACGGTAGCTACTGCTAGCATGCTAGGTCGTCGCGCTCATGACTCATCAATGCCAACATTGTCTGACCAATCAGTAGCCGGCAGTCGGTGACGTCATCTTTCAGTATTGACTCAGCTCGCTTGGAACCAGAGTGGAGTAGGTACTAAAACTAGCTTGTTTTAGGAGGTACCAGGCTAGTGGAAACACGCTGCAAATCGAGTAGAGCCGAGTAGAGTAGGGCCAAAGCGTGCTAGTGGAAAAGGGCCCGTAAATTTCTGTCTCTAGCAGTGTTAATCATCAGAGATGTGTACAAGCTAATATCTGTGATTATCTCAGAGTTAATGCTCCTTTGAATACGTTATGGATTGTATTAAATGTCACTAACAACCTGCTTTCATTGTTCTCTTTTCTTTGACAGCTGCTCATGAACAAAGTTCTGACCACACCGCACGACCCCTACGTGACAATAGACCACACATTCTGGCCGCAGTATGTAGAGATGTTACTGCGCTTCGGTATTGCAGTGAGACACCAGGAAAATAACTTCAAGATCCGCTTGGAAAGTTTTTGGTAAAGCAAAGGTTCAAAAAACCCTGAAGCATCACTTATCAAGTGTTGTATGTGCCATTATTAGGGATGCACGATATTGGACTTATGCTGATGTGCTGATATTTTGAGCTCATTATCAATGATATAACAGTATCTATTTCTCTATTTTTGTCGAGAGCATTAAGCTTCCACTTTACTAAAATGGACTAGTTCCCCTCATGGTGACACTCTGTTTGTTTTAGAAACAGATGCCAAGCAAGAAAAACTAAATATTAAATAATCCTTTTGGTTTAAAGAAGTGGAGATTCAGTTATGATGTGAACCATGGTGGTTCACTCTGCTTATATTACAGCCAATTTCTGGTCACTTTGTACTGCTGAAATATTGTCTGTAAATATTTTTAAAAAATGTTCAATATGCTGATACCGATTATCCATTTTTTCTGCCATTATCTGCAGATACCAGTATTGTTCCGATTATATCGTACGTCCCTGATCATTTTGTATTATTTTGTAAACTAATGTAAAGACTAACTGAACTAGAAAAGAGATGATGCTAACATGAGCTGCATCTATGTTTATAAGTTTGTTTTTTCAGCTGGGTACTTTGTAAATTAATTTTTGTACTGAATTGCCAATTTAGGCTCGACTTGTTCATCTTGTGAGTCTTTTTGTTTTCTTTGTTCATGTGTAGTTCTGTATGAATATGAGTCATGGGTATTTAAGACATCTCAGTGCCTTTTCTGAAGGTATTTAATCAGTTGTTTGGATGATCTGTCAGCTTCTACATTCAGATTGTTTTAAGATGCTTTTTCTGTATATGCTGTTTTATTTATTGTAAAAAAATGTTCTAATACAGTATCTCATGTATACTTTTCATGTAATGTTTACCAAATATATTAAAGTTAATTTAGCTTCACAAACTCCTACTGTACCGTTTACACTGAGGTTTTCAGAGTTTACTTTTATTTTGGTGAGAAATCAGGATGAGAATGAACTTTGCAAAGTAATGTTAAAAAGCACATTGCCAGTTAGGGGAGAATAAAGGCACGTGTAACACTTATTTCCTCCTGTCCTGAGGTAAGTGGGAGTGATTACACCTGTTCTGCACATGCTCAGTAGAGCTTTCTCTCTGCTCATTGAGAGGTCAGCTCATGCACCACAGCAGAGGTTTAGCCAGCAGCAAGTTTAAATGTCTCATATTGTGAAAGATACACTATTTAATGATTTCCTACAAAATATATGTACTCATTGCCTGCTGACAACAACCCTTCCAGAAAAAATGACTTATTTACACCGTAGTGAGAAATTTACACAGAATTATAAGTAATTTAACATCTATCAGGACATATTGATTTAAACTGAAATTATAGAGGGTGGTAGCAAAGAGGAAAAATGTAATTTGTAATCGATAACTCCCAGCTCAACTGCTTGGCAGAGGTCAATAAATTCAGGAATATTTCATTTATTTAAAAAAAGTAATTGTTTTATTCTGTCAATGCTGAAAACTGTTATTTTCTTTGTGTGGGATTCAAAGGTTTTAAAAGCTAAAAGTTATTCCACTATTATTATTACCATCAATATTATTTAACTTTAAACATTTATTTATTTCAAACCTTTAAATCCCACACCAAGGAAAGGTCATTTTGTGTTTTTTTTTTTTTTTTTAGATTTCTCTGTTAGGCTATCTGAAGTGTTAACGGAATGAAACTGATTTGATTTGTTCTGTTTTTGGAAACATTAATTTTTTCTGAATTTATTGATGACCTCTGCCACACAGTTGAGCTGGGAGTCAAATGGCGAATAAATCTTGTAAGACAGAGCTGCTGATGATAAGTGGCGGATGAAGTCTGAGTCTACGATGAATATTTAATGAAAACGTGAAACTTGATTCTCGAGAAACTTTGTGCGTCATGTGACGTCAGAACCACCGTCCAATCAGGAGCGTGCGCCGCGTCAGCTCTAGAATTCCTGTGGGCGGAGAGGAGATTCCGGTTCCGGGTGTTTTCGTATCTCTCGGAAGCGTTCATTCCTCTGATTATGGTCTTTTATCGGAAACTTCTGGACATTGACGCCTGATTAGAATATAGCTGTTTTTACTAGAGAGGTCCCGCCGAAGCCGCCAATATGACGACCCGCTCGGAGAGGGAGAAGGCCCAGAA
The DNA here is from genome assembly GCA_036419115.1 of Scarus forsteni. NCBI lineage: Eukaryota > Metazoa > Chordata > Actinopteri > Labriformes > Labridae > Scarus > Scarus forsteni. Next base: position 7,457,115 of record JAZDUH010000289.1, read on the forward strand.
ACTGAACGAGCAGCACCAGGCCATCCTGTCCAAAATGCTGAGGGAGGAAGACAACAAGTACTGCGCCGACTGCGAGGCGAAAGGTACGGCAGTCACGCTATCGAAATGAATCCAGTTTACCCCTCAGAGCTGATGATATAACCCAGAACATGCCCTTTACCAAACTATCAGTGTGTGGTCTATTAGCTTAGCCAGGCTAACCCGCCTGTGTGGAGCTGGTAGTCAGCTGACACCTCTTCCCCTAAAGCTAAACTAAGTGGCTAACTAGCAAGCTAACTTCTCTAAACCTTCATAAGCTCCCCGCATCACCTCTGCCCCACCTTCAGCTCAGCTCTCGGCTGATAAACACGCTTTCACAGGCCTTCAGATCAAGCAGTTCATCATTTCTAAGCTTCATCTTCGATCATTGTTCAAGAATGTAAAAATGCCTGAGGGACTTCGAGGAGCTGGCGTCACATCGTGTTTTTTTTCTCTCTGACTTGTATCTTTCTGGAAATTATAAGCTTGTTTCTCGCTCTGTTAGGTCCAAGATGGGCATCCTGGAATCTGGGAGTATTTATCTGCATCCGATGTGCAGGCATCCACAGGAATCTGGGAGTACACATATCCAGAGTGAAGTCAGTCAACCTGGACCAGTGGACCTCAGAACAAATACAGGTGATCTTTGCCTGTTTGTTTACTTTGCTCTGTCACAGAGGAGCTCTGTGCTGTGTGAGGCACAAGAGGGATGATCACAGCACTGTTCATGCTCTGAACTAATTATCTTCTTCTTAGTTTTCATCAAAAACCCTTTTCCCCTGACGAAAACTAGAAAGTAACTAATACAGACACATGGACATTTCTGTCAACAATAAAAAAAAATATCAGATCTAATTTGATCATGTAGAAAGTAGAGACAAGTTAGGAATATATCCAATCACAGCTACTTTGGTTGTATGGAAAGGTTGGATGAGTTAAGAGGGGCATCCAATCACAACTACCTTCGCTTGGTGGTGGTGGGATAAAAGTTAAATTTGTTTTTGCTAATTTCTCTGTTCAAACTTTACTAGCATTCAATAAAGGGTTATTACAAGTGTCATTTTTTCCATGTGTAAAACATGACTTCAGAAATTCAAGGAAACATCCAAAATGCCTTACCCTTTACACTTTGTTTTAGTCGACTAAATCTACATTAGATGTTGCCAACTAATATGTCGTGAAATTTAATCAACTAAAACTAGACTAAAACTTAAAGATATTGCAGAAAAAATACTAACTACAACTGAATTAAAAAGTGCTGTCAAAATGAAAACTGATTTACACGTAGAAGAGAAAATGTCTCCTGATATTTAGAAGTAGTATATTAGCAGAATGCTTGAGAGAACCATTATTAATTTAATGAAGGTTTAAGGTGATGTTTTTTGTAATATGTTGCTAAAAGTGATAATTCATCATTTGTGAAGTTGGGTTGCAGCAGGTATTTGTCAGAGTCAGGGAACTGGCTGAAAGGGCTCCCAGTGGGGTTGTTTTTAAAGAGAGCGAGCTCAGACTACCAGGAAGGTACACTGCTGTTGATGGTACAACTGTTAATTGTGTGAATTTTTCTTGGCGACAAGAAGTCTAACTATGGGTGAATAATTTCAGAGCCAGGAAGAATCTAAGTTTAGCATTATTTAATGATGCAGCAAATGGCTCTGTGTCCTTCCGCTGCAGAAGTTGACAGAATCAATTCCCTAAAGCAGAAGAACATAAAGCCATTTGTAGTTTTGCCACAAATGGCTTTATGTTCTTAGTGTCTTAAAAGTATAATTTTTTGAGAGAGCATCTCGTGCACATTGATGAATCTCAAACGTTGGCCAGCATGTCTCGACATCTCATCTTTATGTTAATTAACTTGTTCAGTGTCTTCCACACTGAGTCAGAGAAAACAAGGTGACCAGTCAGACAAACTCTGATCTTTTGTCATTGACAAACATGAAACAAAATATCAGCTTCATTGGAGAAGAAACACATCAAAAGAAGGAAATAAAATCATCGTTAGCAACAATTTAAATTGTTATTTTGTACTTTAATGTTGCTATCAGCCCTGGTTTTCACAATTGTGCGTCTGTAATTCCAAAGAGCTTTCTAAAGACTGAGTTTTAGGTCTGAACTTTAGCTAATTCAGATTTTATGCATCTTCTCTGTACTGTCTTTTGGAAACTTCTTACAACAATTCCTTTAATTAGGAAGTAATTAAGTATCTATGAAAAATTCCAGTCAGCAGGTTGTCTTAGTGTTGTTTGTAAATCTGAAAGAAGCAGTCAAATCTTGTTTAACCTTAGCAAAGTGCTTCAGAAATTATGTACATGCAATTCAAAGAAATTATTTTCAGTTTTTCATCACTGAATGTCTGTATATGTAAAAGAATACAGCCCATATACGAGTATCAAATGTTGGTTTCTACTAATAACAAGATTGTTTGCAAGTGTATAGATAATTGCTAAAATTAGTCTGGAAACCCTGGTGGTGAAGATACCAGTGAAAATGTAATATTATGCATCCCTACCATCCCCACTTTTCATTTCCATTTCTCAGCCCTGTGACAACACATCCAATTGAGGGTGGTGGGGTACTCTCAGTAATTGAAAGGGCACTTTAATTAACCTGATTGGCTGGATACACAGTAAAGAGAAGAGAGTGTTCATGATGTAAACCTGTTGTGTTGTGTTTGACTGTATTCCCCTCTATCAATCAAATAATGATCTTCTATTAGCTAAAGAATAAAATATATGTTACATTTTCTCTGTGTTTCTGGTAATTAAATTTTTAATTAAATCTTTAGCCAGATTCAAGAGGGCCAAATGCTAATAAGTCACACAAGCACAGTAACTAACAGCCAGCTGCACAATGTCAATATATGCATGAAAATTGACACATAAATAAAAAACCTGTAGATGAAACAAATTGGTGTTAAATAAAAACCTATCCCTAAATAAGAGAAGAAGATAATAATATTGTGTTAAATATGCAAAAAAAAAAACCATTCAGGAATAAAAAATAACTCTTTGTCTTTTTGTGTAACGATTCCCTCATGAACTCCTTTCACTTCCTCTTTCAAATCAAGGAAGTCTTGCTGCCATCAGCAGCGCTCAGTAGAAACGATAATGGATAAGTCAAAGAGGAGATCATGGCTGACAGAAGGCAGAAGTGGTTTTAAATTTTGGCTTAGTATCACACAAAATGGTGCTGATTATTCAGTGTCGATTCTGTGGTTCCATGTGAGACCAGGCAGGGTGGAAACAGCAGCCCTCAGAAGAATTAATCTACTCAGAACAGCATTAAATATCAACAGGGTTGTGTCTAATGCTGCAGACACTGAAAACCAATGGAGGCCAGATTCCAACACATATGAAATCCACAGGACTTGATAAGATGATCAGAAGGGAATATAATCAATAATGACATGAGTATCAATTCAGTCCGATCAATACCCATTCCTAGTCAGTCATTCAACTTTCTGTTTGTCCTCAAACCAGTTCATTAAACATGGCACTATTTAGGCAAATGGCCCAACGAGGTCAGAAGAAAAAAACTTCATTGTAGCACAAAGTAAGTAGAAGTGAATGATACTGACTCACCTGATATCTTTCTTTCAAAATATACTGATGAACACCAGTCACTTATTATGATTCCCACCTTTGTTACAATCTAAATAACTCACATATTAAGATTATATTGTAGAGGCCTAAATGATCAATTTTGATTGTGTAAATTACATATTAAAACTTGGGATGCCAGAATTATCATAAAGTCATAAAACAGCGTCAAATTCTTAGAAATATTTTAATTTTAACAATTCAATTTAGATAACTCAGTAAATTAGGCACACAGGGGGTGCTGGTTTGGCGAAGTGGTTAGCAACCAGGCACCCAATGTACTTGCTTCTGCCGGTCCAGGTTCAAATCCCGCCTGTGACCAGTTTGCAGAGTGTCTCCCCCTGCTCTCTCTCCCCCTTTCACAAGCCTATCCACTGTCTCTCTCCTATCAATAAAGGCATAAAATGCCCAAAAAATACATTAAAAAAAATAGGCACACAGGACTGTTTAAAGTTGTCAAACAGCTTATCTGATGACTGTAGGCAGAGGCAGGCTAGCAGCACCCACTGACTCCCAGTGTTTGAGCTAAGCTAATTAGCGACGGACGAGCTCTGCTGGTATCTTCCTTAATACTTCACACACAGTCAAGAGAATGGTGTCTATCTTCTTCTCATGGACTCAGGAGTGAGGCAAGACATGAAATAAATAAAAGAAATGCTGGCATATCCCTTTAACAGGTGCCTTGTGCACAATTAAACTGGGTTGAGCACAGATTGACGGCCACACATTAAACAAGCAAGCCCAACCTTTCATGACCATTTCACTTAATACAGCACATTTACACTTTCATAACAATCAACTCGGCCACGACACGGCACGGTCCTGTCTATCAGACACATCCATCCTTGGATTTATTCTGATATCCTTGGTGACACTACTGCTGGGAACTCATTTTTGTTAAATAAAATTTTAGAAAACCAGGTCTTTGTTCGCAACTTTTAATCCAAAAGTGACTTTAAATAAAATTGTAAGTCTTTTGCACATCAGATGTTTGGTTCTTTCGTCATTAAACTTGACTATTTTAAGCTACAGACTGGCACTCAATGGCTCGCCTAGATGAAACTAAAAAAATTAATTCTCAAAAAGAGACCAGACATTCATAGAATTTATAGAGAAGAGCTCCTCATGTAGATCTTTGTGGGGTTTGTGTTAAGCAAAGGGAAATAAACTTGACCTTTTTTTCCCTGCTGCTGCTGAAGTTGCTTTTTACAAAAACTGTGTAGAAGCTTCTGAAACCAAAACAAATTTCCCCTTGGGGAATAGTAAAGTATTTCTGTCTCTGATTCTGAAATTGATTTGGGTAAATTGTTGAGCCTCATCTAAGACTCATTTTGCTGTAACTTGCTGGATGTTTTCTTTCTTGATCTTAATAATTTAATAAATACAGTCAGAAAAAGTGGGTGAAATAATCTTGTCGTTCTTTTCAGTGAGAAACTTATTCATATTGAGTGATAAAACTCTGATTCCAAAGGCTAGTTAGTATTTTATGAGCAAACATAGACTGTTTGAATAAGGTGAAATGACTCTTTGACTATTTCATCATGTTTCTATGAGCTGCCTTTGCTTTCTGTTTACCTTTCGATTCTTTCTTTCTGCAGAGTATACAGGACATGGGTAACACCAAGGCTAGGCAGCTCTACGAGGCAAACCTCCCAGAAAGCTTCAGAAGACCTCAAACAGACCAGTATCCTTGAATATCAATAAATGATTTTCGAAGTGGTGCACTTCAACCCTGCATTAACATCTCTGCTGCATGAATGTGACATAATTGACTGTGTATAATAACCTGCATTTAGTCTTTGCAGTAACAGTACGTCTCCTGAGACTTCTGCAATCAGATTTGAGTTTCCAAACCTTTTGTACAAATCCTGCTTCAGGTATCATGTCTGTGGCTCTGCTCGCAGGTTGTTATTACCGAGGAGTTGTATTAATCTGACAGGTATCTGGATTATTTATTGAAAAAGTATTTCATTGTAGCCGTATGATGCATTATGTGACAGAGTGAGGAAGATAAGCTGTTAAAAGATTCACCACAGGCCTCTCGTGGCAAGGTATACATGCACTGTAGCACAGTGAAGCCATTTGCAAAACAAATGAAAGGCAAATTATCCATGAGCTTAGAGTTGAGCCCCTTTAACAGTTTTTTCCTCTATGGTATCATTTACATGCTTGGAAACTTTCACACCAAGTTCAACCCAACTTAATAGAACTGCTGACGATGGTGTCTGGATATTCTTTCTGCCTCCTGAGAGACTGCTGAAGATTGTGCAAAGTGACAGTGGCTCTTCCGGAGAGGTGATGAGTCTATTGAGGGGTTGAGGGTCCTTGGGCAAGACACTAATGGCCCTTTTCCACTGGCACGCCTTGGCCCTACTCTACTCGACTCTACTTGATTTGCAGCGTGTTTCCACTAGCCTGGTACCTCCTAAAACAAGCTAGTTTTAGTACCTACTCTGCTCTGGTTCCAAGCGAGCTGAGTTGATACTAAAAGATGACGTCACCGACTGCCAGCTACTGATTGGTCAGACAATGTCGTCATCGATGAGTCATGAGTGCGACGACCTGGCATGCTAGCGGTAGCTACCATTAGCTTACCCTCATACGTCTTTTCTTTGCAGCTCGATTGCTCTCGTCCTCGGCTTCATTCTGTTTTATAGCTTCCAAAACTCTCCTGTGCTTCTCAAGGGGTATTTCTTCTTGCCATCTGCAGCCTTCTTCTGCTTTTCTTTTTTACTCGGTTTGTGACAAAAAGCCACAGATTGTTTTGTCGCGCTCAAAATGACATCACCGCAGTGCCGCTCAACCCGTTGGCCAGGCGACTGGGGCTAATGGAAAAGCAGCACAAGGCGAGAAGAGTAGAGCCAGGTAGAGTAGAGAAGAGTTGGGCTAATGGAAAAGGGCCATTGCGCTCAATTTGTGTTGAAAGAGCATGATTGTGATCAGTAGGGATGCTTGATATTATTGGTACCATATCAGCCAATATTGGCCAAAATGTTTAAACTAGGTATTTGCCAATATTTTAAATGTTGCCCTTATTTACAGCTAATTTAACTGCCATATATAATGACCATATATTTACAAAATACACAATTGCCCCATATCGCTACACCTTATTACTACATGAGAACATTTAAAAATGGAGTTTCATTGCCTCCACCAGGAGGTTATGTTATTGCCGGCGTCTGTTTGTTTGTTTCTCTGTCAGCAACATAACCCAAAAAGTTATGGACAGAAATCAATGAAATTTTCAGGAAATTTCCCGATTGGGACAAGGAACAAATGATTAGGTTTTGGGAGTGGTCTTGATCAGCATCTGGATCCGCCATGACAAAAAATGTGATTTTCGTGAATAACTTCTGAACTAAAATAGAAATCATTATGAAACCAATTGCTAATGGTATGTTTTCATGGTCAAGGAATCTAAACATTTAGATGAAATAAAGGTAGATCTAATATTTAGGGTGAAAATTCCAATATGGGTGAGGACTCTGCTGCTGGCAGAGATCTGCGTTCTCAAGTGCTTTTCTAGTTGTTTCAGGCATTCAGATACCAGACTGTTGGATTGTGCACACAATGCAATGGCGATGCACGTTCGGTGACAGCCTTTAGTGGGGAATTTACTTGCATGCAGTTAATATAATTTGCAAATAATAGTATCACTCACTTGGCCACTGAGAGTACCTCAACTGCTGCAAAGACGTGAAGAATAGCACACCTGTCAGCTGTAGCAGAGGAAGAATCAAACATTTTGACTGCACCTCTTTGGTCATCATCCCCTGTCATGCTTACTATTTTTGGCTCTACTTTTTCGGTGTGTGATGGTATGCCACAGCAACCTGGAAAAAGACCAAGAGGGAGGAAAAAGGGAAACACTAGGACAGCAAGGGCTTTATTTCTCAAAGAAGGCTGTGGCTTTTTAACAAAGGTTAAAGACTAGTGGAAAACAATTGAGTTGGCACATTCAACCGTGAACTTTTGACCAACTGGAGGGCAGGTCGGCTGACTGAAGCAGATCAGTCCCGTGGAGGAGGGCAGTATTTAGTGAAATCAATCCAGATGAAAGAATTTTCTGTATTTAAGTGTGTTCACATGAAGCTTTAAGAAATTATCACTTGCTATCTAAATGCACAACATGGATGTTAAGGACATTGAATATCAACCTAGCATCAAAGATAAGCACATACTTGGTGTTCACCTATCAAGCTGTGTGATGGCTGTTAGTGGAAGATGTATAACTTGTTCTAGTTTATTGTTTTTCCCTGCTTGTTTCTTTGTCTGCCTTAACTCCGAACACAGAGCTGTGGAATTCTTCATCAGGGATAAATATGAGAAGAAGAAATACTACAGCAAGAATGTGACCAATGGAAGTAGTGTACGTGTCCGTTCCTTTTTCTGTCTATGTCTCTTTTATGATGAAGTGTGCAAATTTTAAGTTTCATTTTAAAGGCAGGAAGTCCCATCATTTTTCATGTTTCAGTTTGTTTGTTTGTTCATTTTATAGCCAAAAGACAGCAAGAAAGAGAAAGAGACAGACAGAGGGAGCAATGTGTCATCGTACACCAAGGTAAGAGTCTAACAAGTCTCTTAACTACAGAGCTGGAGAAACATGGACCTCAGCTTTGCTTCGTCTCTTGTTGTGTTTGTAGAGTGAAGAGTCTAAGCCAGTTCCAAAAATTAGCCCCGCCAAGACTTCAGAACCTGCTGTGAACCTTCTAGGCCTTGGTGAGTATATTTTAACTTTTGCTGATATTAGAGGAGAAATCATCTGACATGAGATGATGTATTGGTGGAATCAGCACTGCAGAGCTCCAGCTTGCAGACACCAGGGGAGATTGTATGTCTTATGGTGGAATTACTCTTTATAAATAATGAGTGCAGGCTGCCTGTGACTCTGACTCATTGCTTGTTCTGCAGAAATGTTCTGTGATTATAGGTTCATCAGTGTGTTACTAAGTCAGATGGTAATTGTACAGAAGTGTGAAATGTAGGCACATGGCTTTATAATGACGGCCTTGTTGGCACTGTGGACTACAAATGAAGCTCTGACCTTGGGAGAAAGGGAGTTTATGATTTCTGTTTGGGTTTAAAGGTTGTCCAAATGGTTAATATACTGCCATGCTTTGATGGTAAGTGTTGTAAATAGATAGAGCCTCTTATCAAAAGTACCAAAGCCCAACAAAATTTAGATCTTCTGTCATGTTTTAAATCAAAGTGAGGCAATTTTTTCCTAAATGGACAACATTAGTAACCTTTGGTAACCTTTGAGTATCAGTGTTTACCAGGGTATTGTGCATTTAAGACTTGATGTAAACTCAGATAAGACATATTCAGAGGAAACATTTCAACAGATTCTTCATTTGAACAGTGCTTTCAGATTTATTGTTTAAGGCATTTAGGAGCATACTTAGGCAACAGTGTGAGGCCCTCAATGAAGAAAAAGTAGCTTTTGGTCTAAGAAAGAAACTGTTTTGGGACTATGTGATAATTCTGTCTCCATCTTGTACTGCTGTGTCTGCAACAGGTGCTTAAGTAAATGTTTGCGTCTTTATTAAATGCACACAACAAATACGAAGTTATTGGTGAATGGTAACCTGAAACACCAGATGGACAGTACCATATTGGAAATACTTCACTGATCCATCTGGGAAGGAGCCGTTCAAAAATGTTTGCAGGGGCAGAACCTTCAAAAACAACAGCAGTTTGTGATTGGATGATCGTTGGCTCAGCACTCTCATCACAGACCAATCCATATCAAGCAGTGCTGCTATGACGTAGCATATGTTAGCAGCTAACGGCCTACAAGGGCAAAAAACAGTTAATGGCTGTAAGCTGTAGCGGCTAACTGTTGTTTGTCCTTGTTGGCCGTTAGCTTAACTATCTTAATACTATCGTTTCATATTAAATTAGAACACACAGATGCATCATTTAAAACTTATGTATGACATGAACCTCGTCAAAGACAATCTCTACGAAGTAAACTTATGAGGAGAGCATATTTCGCCAAGTATCAGTGAGTAACCATGATGACCACAAGCTAACAGACATTAGCTGCCATTATTTGCACAACAGGAAGTGACTTGACTTCCTGCCAGCCTTCCAGCACTGCATTTTACCATTGTTTCTGCTGTTTTTGGGTTTGCCTGTACGGTTTAAGTAACAGCCATGGTGTCATTGTTTCTTAAGCTATTCATATTCATTGTCCACACGGAAATGCCAGGGCGCAAGGTCTTTTCAGATCTATCTAGGACCCATTTTCAAAGATGAGGATGAAATGCCTAGACAATTAAAAACCTGGTCAGAGGCTGCGTTTTTATTCTTTTAAGGGGTATCTTAGGGTGCACAAAATTATCAGTTTGATTTGTGATTGGCTAATATCAGTCCAGAAAGTTAAAGCTGTGGTCTACGATTTGAAACCGCAGCCTGCCCCCCCTTCCCTCACCTCTTGTTCCAAGATAACCTGCCTCTTATCAAGCCCCCTCGACAGAGCTACGGCGACTAGCACAATATATCAGCAGCAAACTCAATCAAAAACAGCTCAGCTCAACTGAAAGTATCAAACGCGACAGACATTTGTAACACACAGCAGTAGCCATTTCAATTGGACCTGTGGGTCATGACGCCAGAGCGGAGCCGAGTGTGGGGAGGATTAATCTATCTCAGCCTGTCCTCAGCTCAGCTTACAGTGCAAGAGATTAGCGGCTAACAGGCTAACCGCTCCCTACAAGTTTTAAGCCCGTGCAGGCATAAACTAACCAGAGTTATTCAGCAGACATCTCCCACTGTAGTAAACAAAGCCATTACCTGATCAACCAGGGGCTCGATGCTGAAGGTCTGACCTGGCTGAGGCTATTCAGTTATTAGCCGTTAGCCGCTAACAGGCCTCAATGAATAAATTTTTGCTCCATGATAGTTCAGTAGCTAATGCTAGCTGCTCACGGAGGTAGAGGAGGATATCATCATCGCATGACTGTATCTGACAGGGATTGGATGGACTCACGGACCAACTCACGGACCAATTAATATGGTGTTCTTAGGTTTGATTGGTCAGCTAGTATGCAGCTTTTCAGCGGATATACTGAATGGATTATTTTCATTCTTTTTGGTCTTTATACTGTGTAGATAGGACCATAGGACCATAACAGCCTTATAAACGGTGTTATTAATATGTACAAAGCTTCCAAATCGTAGACCATAGCTTTAAGTAATGGTCAACCGATATTGGAATTTTTGAAGATAATTACAGCTGACATATCGACCACACATATCGATCATATCTTGGCTGGAATATTGTCAAATTTTACCAACATACGATATTTATGCACCTTCTCATGACTGCATAGGTACATTTAAAAATCAAGAGTTTCATTTTTGCAAGAGTTAAATGCAGTTTTTCTTGTTATACATTTGCTCCTCGCAAAAATACACAGTAATGGGGAAACAAGTCCATTTTAGTGAAGCACAGAGCTCGTACTCTTGACCAGAAATATCAGTATTGGTTTCGACATAATGAATAAAAAACTCTTGCCATTTTAGATATAGGCAGAAATGCAATATCATGCATCCCTACTGTATCTGACTTCGTTTGGCTCGGACCCTAAAAAACTATAATGCAGTAATGTCAATAAACATACACTTTTTGATATTTAAATAAGTGATAATCCTTTCATTGTGTGCTGAAACAACTTGGTATCCTTAGCTTCAGACTGCACACAGAGGTAACTGTTCTGTCTTCCTCTGGATTCAGTTTGTTGTGTTGACTCAACACTGTCAGACAAATTTAACAGAGCCCCTCAAAGCTCCATTTTCATTACACCTCCAGACATCCACATTAATTACACTAGGACAAAGTATTGAAATCAATTTGCAGAACAGTGCAGCTTTGGAGGAGCGAGAAGAGCGTGACACAGCCTGTGTTTCATGTATTTACACAAAGGCAGACACACACACAGCTCGACTGTTCCTTCAGGGTCAGTGTGCTCTGTGATCAGGAGGTAGAACATCAGAGGGGTGTAAATATTACGGCCTGGAGCAGCAGCAGTGGGGATAGTCTGCTGACCAATCCTGAACTTCTCATGCTGTTACTGAGTTTAATGACAATTATTTAAATTTATGTGCCAATGACTGATATAAAATGTAGCAGAAAATTTAAGTGGGATCTCCTGTTTGGTTATGTAGCGTGAAGCCATGGCGGAAAGAGAAAAGGAGATAAAAGCTTGAAGATGTCTGAACAAAAATCTGTTCTAAAGCAGCTGTATTATTCACTAAGTTTATAGACATTGCAGTTACATAACATTTCAACACATTTTAAATTGTTAGACTTTAAGAGATAATGTTGATATTGTTGTTCAATACCTTTATGTTTACATTTATTGCACATTTTTATAAAAACTGCACTATTTAAATTAAAACCTGCTCAGAAATTTTCTTTGGCTTTAATTGTCTTTTTTTTACTTTTAGGATTTTACATGTTTTATATGTTAAATGTAGGGAAAAATGGTCAAACATGCAAATTAGTCTAGAAAAATCAAAGTAAAAAAGAATCGTGATAAAATCGTTATCGTGATTTTATTAAAAAAAAAATCGGGATATGATATTTTTGCCATATTGCCCACCCCTAAATCAGGTGTTTACATCTAAACTGCAGACTCCCTGTCACAGTTGTGCCTACATTGGGGGTGTGCAACCGGTTGTGTGGGGGCTGCATGTGGCTCACATAATCCCTCAATGCTGCCCACCAGTCACCTCCAAACATCAGTGGAAAAGAGACAAAATTTCTCTAGAAAACATCGCAGTATTTCCTAGAAAATAGAGCAGTAATCAGCTATGACTGCTTCTGTCAGACTCCATTAAATGCATTACTAAAAACTTTTATAAAAAAACTGATTAACTAATAAATGTTCTATAAGTGAAGTTGAAAAAAGTTAACATTATTTCCGTTTTTCTAAATAAATTATTACTTGTTAAATTGAGTTAAATATATGGATACTGATTTAATGACTTTTTAGCAATTTCTTCCTCGTGTTAATTGTAAGTAGGAATAATTAATTGAAATAGTTTAAAACATAAATATAAACAGCATATATTGACTAGGAGTGGAAGAAAAAAAAAGCTAACTAAAGATTGCAAAAATCTGCAATATCGTAGAATCGCAATTTAAATCGAATCGGCACCTAAAAAAATCACAATAAATAGAATCAAGAGAAAAGTGAATCGTCCCAGCCCTGATATTGACTCAACCAATATTCAGTTGAATACACTACAAAGACAAGATTTGCAAACTTATAGACTTTATTTTTTCTCTGGCAATTAATCACTCATTACAAATTTGATGCCTGCAGCATGCCATCAAAAAGCTGAGAACCACCACATCAAACAGTTTCCCAAACCTGGTCTGTAGAGAGACAGTGGATAGGCTTGTGAAAGGGGGTGAGAGAGTAGGGGGAGACACTCTGCAAACTGGTAGCAGGCGGGATCCCAACCTGGACCGGCAGAAGCAAGTACATGGGGTGCCTGGTTGCTAACCACTCCACCAAACCAGCACCCCAGTTGCAAATCATTTTGAGTTGAATATCAGCTTTGCTTCAAGGCCTCTAGATCTTAAACTAAGAGTTTGATGGTGTAGAGGCAGCCGTTATATGGATACTTCTTTCATAATGCCTATTAATTTGTATACAAGCGCAATCCTCTCAGTTAAATTGTTTTGACATAATTGATTAAAGTCATTACTTCATATCGCTGCGATAACATTTCATTAGAGAAATTTCATTAACAGACTAAAAGGATGACATTTGATTAATAGTTATTGCCTTGTCTGTGCATTGGTATTTAGATTTACTGTTATTTTTGGTTAGTGCTTTGTGTACTTACAGGAGTACTCTGATTAATATTTTTATTGTACTCATCGTTAAGCTGATTGTGTGAGCAGTACCGTAGCTGCAGGAGGTGCTCTCAGTTAAATGATCAGTGAAGAAACATGTTTGAATGCATCATACATGAGCTCTTTGCTCCACAGGTACCACCTCTTCATTATATAAGTTTGTTTCATGTACAGACTCATGGGGAATGTGTGGTTGGATAATGCTACCTTTGTTCAAGAACTCCCTCACTGTTGTCTCATTTTCACCCTTTTTTTTTTTTTTTTTTTAGATACATGTCTTAGTGCTTCAATCCTGATCTATGATCAAACAAAACCTTTTTTGATTTGTTACTCTTGATTTGGCAATTTGGTTAAAACACAAAGAACAAATTATCATTTTCAATGTATTATGATATGGTAGCCATTTGTCCTCATTTTCCACTCTTACCATGATGTGATGATAATGGTTGTTCTATTTAAAGCTTAAATTGGGCAGTAAAATATATTCAGCTTAAAATAAACAACACCAACAAACCACAAGACAGCAACAGGTCGAACTGAGAGAGAAGCAGAGCACAGGTAGAGTTTATGAGGCAGCCAGTTAGTCCAACATTTAAATATGGCTGTTACCAAAGAGGATTTTCATGATTGATTCAGTCAGTCATTATTTTGATGAACCATTTAGTGTAAAACAGTTTAATTTTCACCATCAAGGCCTTAATGCCCTGCTGAAGTGAACTCTCATTGTTGGTGGGGTTTAATATAAAACAAACTAAATCATCTTGCTTATATATTATTTTTTTATTTTATTGCACTCTGAGGTCATTAGGACAAGGATTTCACAAACATATTCTCAAACATGTAGTGTTTTACATTTTCACCCTTTTTTTTGGAATACATGTCTTAATTAACTTCAATCCTGATCTAACGATCAAACAAAACCTTTTTGATTTGTTACTCTTGATTTGGCAATTTGGTTAAAACACAAAACAGATGTATCATTTCCAATGTAATGTATGACAAGTGGCCATTGTAAAGGTTATATTATACTCTAATTTTGAGGAATTCTATATTAAGTGCAGTTTTCCGTTTAAATTTACTGCCCTAAAAGCAAATTTGATGGCAGTAATGTTCATTCAGATCATATTAAATCACATTCTACAATCTAATAATAAATACAGAGTGTGATAACACATTCTTGTTTGTTATTACACAAAAAAATGACTGTTTCCTTTTTTTATATCATTTTATCTTATTTTATTTGTACTTATTTATTTATTCTTTTATTTTAATGATTTCTATTCCTATCTCGCTGATACTTCTGACATTTGTCTATTTTGTCTCTTGTGGTGTGATTGAGTAAGACTGAGTGAGCTATCTGGGTATGGAAGGGGGTCTAGGTCTCTGACCTTCTTCTGTTTTAAAGGAGATATTATTTTGTACTGTAGAGTTTATTACATTTGCGAGACAACCCTTTTTGGTATCTGTAACATCCTTGTGTTTTTTTCTGTACCCATCCCATAAGTGAAAAAAGTAAAAAAAATATATATATAGTTGGGGAAAATTTGGAGAAAATGTTAATAGGTTAAATTAGTTTGAATGTTGGGTAGTTTTGATCAAGACTGGGGATGGTTGAAAGGTTTTACCTTAAACAAGGGGGTGAAATCAATAAAGATTTCTGGGGCTTCCCAAAGACATAAGGACCATCAGCCTTTTGTCAGTAGAAAGCAGGATATTAATTTTCAAAATACATTTGCGTTTAAGTCCCCTTTAGGAAGAAGATAACAAAAGGATAAGGGAGCTGACTGCATCTGAGTGAGTAGTCAGCTGTCTGACCGGCAGCCGGTGCTTGTGGAAAGCCTCGACTTTACAGCAGTTTGTGGAAGTTGAAGCTTTTGTGCTCTTTGTCTTTAGGTTGTAAATCTGTTGCAGAGTTTAAGTTTATTATAGACCCATTTGAACTATGGAAGCTGCAATGCAAAACTTATTCAACAGAGAAATCTTGTTCCAAGAAATAAGACATCTGCTGTATCATCAACAAAATGCTAGTCCAAAAATCCAAGTGAAAAGTCCAAAATGACACAGAGATGTTACAGTTTTACCAAAACATCATCAGACTAATGCTAATGCTTTTTTAAGACTTAAAAACTGTTTTCAGAACTGCCTCCAATGTAACACTATTGAATGCAGTTGTGGTGCATATTTGGCCGGACAGTGGTATATATGGTTCATTATTTTTCTGGTTTTCTCTACTAGAAAGCAAAAACATCCCTGCTAATGCAAATGTATTCTTAGTTAAAAGTAATTGAAGACTGAAAGTGTTATAATGACATACATGTATTCAATGTAAGCAGTTCTGTCACAATAGGCTGTAATGATAGTGTAATACTGTTTGTTTACCTTTAACAATAATATATAATAAACAAAAGGGCTGTAATTTGCTATAATTTGCTTTTATTGTTTCACTGCTGCCCCTGATTCTTTAACTCTGCTGGTGTCTACTTTAAATATCTAACTGGTTTTTGCTTTGCATTGTGGGAAACAGTAGATTAAGGAGACTGGTCCAAAATGTACTGTAGATTTTTTTTTCCAACCAAATGTGTACCACATTTCTATTGTTTGTTTTTGAATCGTGAAGTTATTTGCATTCTGCTGTCTGTTTCACAATTTGCACAAATCATTAGGTACAGCTCATTTCAGTATGATTGGTTAAATACAGACTGAGAAAAACATGATTATTTTTGTCTATAATAAAGAAATGTGAATTGAGTATTTATCGCCATCAATGGATGGATTGGATTGCTCCAGTTGTCCTTTATTTAGTTGTATAAAGAAACATAAAATAAAGTTTTTTTTAATTGTCTTGTTGAGATAAAGCTGATATTAGACTTTTTCTCCATAAATTAGCCTTTTCACTTCTGCAGATTTGAGTTAAACACCAATAAAACTGTTACACAGTGATGTGAAATGTTTACTTGTGTTGATGAACACTGTTTAACTAAAGAAACCCTGAGGCTGCACTGGCTGGTAGCAGCCTGTCAACAAACCTTAACTGAAATATGGAGCGTTGCTATTCAGGCCGGGCAGTCATCGCTACAGTCTGGATGAATAAAATATGGGATCCCTTCTGTCAAAGCTGGCAACCTTCAGCGTATGACTGTTTGCCAACATGATATTAAGGGCATTAACTTGTTCCCAGACCTCGTCAGACTTGGTAAAATTAGCAGAATGTGTCATATTTAATAACTGAACCTTTTTGAAGACAGCTTGTTTGTGTATCAAACCCATGAAGCCAGGACAGGATTCAGAGCGTGAACAGACAATAAGGGACTTTTTTTTCTTCTTCATGAGCACAACAATATCTGAATTCCACTCTGTTGTTTTTGTATTTAGATCTGCAGGTTCTCATCAGTTCTGTTTCATGTGTGTCCTCTCAGGTGAGCTCTAGCACTGCAGCGAGCACCCCAACACAAGCTCCCTCAGCAGGAGCAGCAGGTGCAGCCAGCTCAGGGTCAGGGCAGGGAGACCTGGACTTGTTCAGTGACGGCAGTAGCACCACTAAAGCCGAAGACACCGCAAAGAAGCCGCTGTCAAAGGACTCCATCCTGTCGCTGTATGGAACAAACAGTATGGCCCAACAAGCCCCAGCTGGTGAGGATGTGGATGTTATTTCCTCTAAATGGTGTCCTGTTAACAAGTTGTGTCCCTTCAATGCTGCAGCAAAGTTCCCCAAATGTTAAATATTACGTGATCAGAAGCATCCCTGGGTTAGCCAGCACAGTTACATACCTGATGAGGCTTGAAGTGGAAGTTTTTGGGTGCTTTTTATTTTTTTGCATTTTTTTTTTTATAAATCTTTTTATTAATTTTCTTAGCAACAATACAAGCAATATCATTATTTCTTTTTGCTACAAGAGAGTTTCACTGCGATCACAGAGTGAAGGAAGCAGAAATAACATGGTGAATATAACATCATAGAATAAAACAATGTTTGTAAAGTGCATTTAACTATCTCCCACCCTTACCCTGTGTTGGTCACAGCACCACACAAACACAAACAAACAAACAAAACAAACAAAAAAACAAAACAAACCAAAAAAAGGCTTTTAATTCAGTGCTAAGGACAAATAGTTAAATAATAAGAAAAGCAAAAAGTGCCTCAAGTCATGGTATTATCATCCTCAGGAACTAGATTGAGACTATCCACATACTTCATAAAAGGTTTCCAGATTTCATAAAAAGTCTTAAGGGACCCCTTTAACGAGTATCGCATCTTCTCGAGTTTAAGGCAACTTAAAATCTCCTGTATCCATTTATTATGTGTTGGAGGAGAGGCATGTTTCCACTTACGGTGCTTTTTTGTGTTAAATAGAAAGATCACCTTTTTCATTCCGGCAGATTTTGTCAGAAGTGTTATTTTTGCTTTAACTCTAGTTCATATGTTTAAATACAATGACTTATGTAGTATGTTCACAATTGCTTATGTTAAATTAAACCTTCCAGTTTTTACAAAGTCAGCGCCCCTGATCCACCTCTGTCCTCACTCCGTCTGTAATGCTTGGTTGGAGATCCTATTACTAGAAGGCCTCAGATACCACGTGGGTCCAGTCTGCTCTGTGTGACTGCTTTATTTTGTGGCTCTGCACGGTGCCATCTTTAGCTAATGGCTTAAAATACTAACGTTACAGTGGCAGGACACCACAGAGGGGCAGGTGGAAAATTGGCCGTTTACAGGTTGTTAGCAATTTTCACGAAAGGAGAGAGAAAAGTCTTGATGCTTGAAAGCTCTGATGTCTCGCATAGTTTGCATGAGCAGAAAATAACACACAAGAGAGCAAATGAAACATGAAAAACAAAATAAAACATCTATAAATGATGTGAAGAAATTTTGAATGCATAAAAATTACAATAGGGATGACTCACAGCTCATGTTTGACTTGATTTTACATAATGTAACAGGTGTAATTATTTTAAAAAAAATTCTCCCACACTAAACATTATTTATTAAGGTCTACTCAACCTTTTTTTTTTTTTTTTTACAAAAATCAGCCAGTACTGATCAGTGGTGGATCCATAAGAGCATCTTAAAAGGTTATATTGATGAAAATACCACTGCTGCCACTGAGACTTAACATTTAAAACAATGAGCAGCCTTTACAGTTTGTTTAAGTGATGCTTTTCGATGCTTCTTATTTCTGTTTGACACAAGAGTTGAAGTAACTGAATCTTATTTTCAATAATCACATGTAATCAGTAATTGTTTACTACATCTAAGCCTTGCATGCAGAATTAACTGCCTAATGAAGTAAAACTTTGAAGAAGTGAAGTAATTTAAAATAACCTCACTTTAGCCAGTTTTATTAGCAAAGTTTCCGCTCGAAGGCTGCTGTATTGCCAGTTTACTAGGACCAAACATATCAAGCCAAAGTCTGAAGGAAGTTTGCTTACTTCTCTTTTTTATTGTCGAGATTGTCCTCTGAAAATGAAATACAATTTGGTAGGAAAACAAGACGGACTTTGGTGTGTGCTATGCTTTGAATTAAGATTTGTCACGCGTGTGCATGATTTTCTTAGGTAAATATATAAAAAGTTATAACACTTCATAGCAAAGTACAAGCCCTGAGCTTGAACACAAACTGGCCTAGGCCTGGGAGAGAGTGAAGTCAGTTACCATGACGATGTAGTAGAGACAGAAGAGAGATGGCTTCATGAAACTCAAAACTCTGACTTTAGATTCAGCAGACACCCCATATCCTCTATTCTAGCTTCATGCATGTTGTGTTTTGCCAGCATTAGTTGAGTAGTTAGTTTGTTTGTGAATAGGGCAAAAGTTATGAACAGATTTTGATGACATTTTTAGAAAATGTTGGTCATGGCAAAAGAAGGAAGTGAAAAGGTTTTCAGATCAGAATCTGAATTGTTTTTATTGCAAAGTATGCAACACGAGAGGAATTTGATTCTGGCAGTTGTTTTCTCTAGTACAAAGGAAGTAAGTAAAGATAAATACATGTAAAAAAGAGAATACAGTTCAATAAAATTTAAACTAAATAAATAAGAAAATAATTTAACAAATGCAGTGTATATACAAACTAGTTTTAGGTGTGGTATGAATCCGTATGCAGATCCAAATGAAAACCTTGGTTGATGCTTGCCTTCATGGCTCAGCACAGTGCCACAGAGCTAGTCGAAACCCTCATCCATCTCAACAAAGAGGCCCCTAAGTCAAGCTACATTTTAGGAAAAGAAACGTAGTTAACTGTTAAAAGTAATTTCTTGACACAACTAATAGGTGGTTGAAAAAGTCGTGCCTATGATAATGAACACCATTTCTGTGTTCTCATATCTTCTCTGCACCAGCGGGCATGTTCATGGGCCCCTCCCAGATGCAGTTCCCCGTCCAGGCAGCTGCTGGTTATCAGGCCTTCCCCGGCATGGGCGCCGCCATGCCACCCACAACTGTCATGGGTGCCATGATGGCTCAGAGCGGTGCAGCCATGATGGGGCCCAATCCAATGATGGTTGGGATGACGATGCCAAACGGCTTCATGGGAAACGCACAAGCCACAGGTGTGATGGGCATGGCGCCGAGGATGATGGGGCCGCAGGCTGGTGCGATGGCTGCGGGCATGATGCCAGCTCAGGGCATGTACGCCATCCAGCCAGGGCAGCAGGCGCAGTGGAACATGGGTCAGGTGAGAAGTCATGCTGTACACTGTTTGTGCTCAGGTGAGTGTGTGTGTGTCAGGAAGGATTTGTGTCACTCATTTCTACACACAGCAGTGACAAAGCTGCTCACAGTGGAGCTATGAAGGTGCAGGATGTAGACAGCCAGCGAGACCAGCAGATGGCAGCATGAGCACAGCTTACAGCAGGGACAAAAATGCTTTGCTAATGACTCAGAATTTTTGGTGACTTTAACCCTTTGAATGCCATTTTGAATGCATGATGCTACTTGTTTTATTTTAAAGAAACCCACAAACTGAGATACTCATATGTGTTTTCTGTCTGTTATTCCTGTTTTGTGTGCTACAAAACTGTATTTTTTTCTTACTGTGAGCCTCTGGGTGCAGTTAATTCATGTTTTATAAATCTGAGTTTTATTTATTTATTTAACATTAATTTAACCAGACAAATCCCATTGAGATCAGGATCTTGTTTACAAAGGTGTACAAAAGTTCAAGGCAATAAATTGACAATAAATACAGCAAGGGATTCAATAAATTCAATTCAAAAAACACAGGAATCCCTCATGGGTTTCTCCGCCCTGTGAATGAAATGGAACTAAAAGCTTTAACCTGTTCAGCCCTTTTTTTAAGCCTTCTGCTCAAAAATGACATACTCATAAAGAAAAGAGTGTATCTCTGCATCCACAAGGTCTATGTGAATAATGTTGGTGTCATAATGAAGGTAACACTTAAGAGATTTGTCCAGATGTGGAATTATCAGTACATGTGCTACCGAGGAAGTGTAAATGAAGAAAGAATTCAGAATAATTTTTCTCTTTTTAATTATGCAGTTGCATCTTTAGAACTGCCAAAACATGTGAACATTACATATGAGCCTGATAAAGATGCAGAGCAGAGTTAGAAAGGTTTTTACTACAGAGTGGTCAGGCAGTATCTCCAAAATAACCATTTTGGCACAGTTTAGCACCATTTGTTTCATTTGAAATTTCTGATGTACCAAACTTTATATTGAACTTTTATGTCACTTTTGTTGTTCATTACACTCAGTTACAGCAGTTTCTATCTTCTGCTGCATATCAGTGGAAGTTTTTACGTTTTTTTTTTTAATTTATTTATTTTAAGTAAAACAAAAAAAAAATTGTCTCTCTGGACGTCCTGTCGGCTTCTCCTACCTCTGTATGTCAACAAATGCAGGTTGGTCTGAGGCGCTCTGTTTCATGACAGTGAACTAGCTTTAACCTGTTCAGCCCTTACACACTAGGGCTTTGAAAATTCAAAGAAGACATTGACACTGCCGCTGTTTGTTTTTTGTGGAAAAAAAGAAGTGTAACCTTATCTACCAGTCATACCTGACCAGTATTAAGAGTGTTTAGAGGGAGCTGAGTTGAAAGAAGAAGACAAGAGTATAACTATTGTAATGTAACCTTGCTGTAAAGGTGATATTCATACTGGTGTTAATAAATAACTTGATAACATTTACCAAATTTTTTCATTTCTTGCTAATCAAGATTTTTGTGCAAAAGTAATTAAACGCCTTTCCCAAATAGTCACCTGGTCCCAAATAAACGCCTGGTCTGCTCAGTGATTGAAACAAAGAAATGCCCCGGCCATTATTTGGCATTTTACGGGTATATTCAATAACATTTCAGTTTTGAACAAGTTTTGAGAGATGGCTAAAATATTTCTGTTCTCTTGTTGTTGTTGTTGTTGTTGTCGTTGTTGTTTTTAATAAAAGATGGTTTAATAAATGTGTTCAGCACGTTTCTTGAACACAGCAATCAGACTCTGTTTTGGTACTGCTCCAAAGCTTGCCTGAAAGAGGTGATCTTGACTCCCTTCAGTCTTTTGCAGTGAAGACACAACTGATTTAGGACCAGCATAAACATGACAACTCATCACTCTGTTGTCGTGTGTCAGCAGCAGTAACACAACATGTATCATCACCCATGTATTATGATATGTAACAGCAGTTTCTTACATTACACATCCTGAGTTTGTACCAGGAGTGAAGCCAAATGTTGGAGGTAGTCGAGTGGGACACTTGCCTTGAGTCATCTTCTGTGTCCGTCTGTCTCTGTTAGATAAAAGGGGTCTTATGTATTTCCATTACGGCGCTTTTCTGGCAGACAGATGTTACAGTCCACAGCTTTTTCTTTCTCTTGTTGATCTGAATCTCTGTGACTTCCTCAGATGAACCAGCAGATGTCAGGATTGACCCTGAACGGCGCCGGTGCTCAGATGGCCTTCGCTCAGCCTCCGTCAGCTATGGGTGGATGGGCTGCTGCTGGATCTGGGCAGACTCTGAGCACACAGCTGTGGTCTCTTGTTGTTGTTGTTGTTGTTGTCGTTGTTGTTTTTACTAAAAGATGGTTTAACAAATGTGTTCAGCACTGCCTTCTTGAACACAGCAATGTATCTTGTGCTTCTCTGTGCCTGGTGATGAACTGATGCCCCTCTCCATCACGGACCAGCCTTCAGAACATGAAAATTCTCTCTCTTTCCCTTCGCCCTTTCTCTGTCTCTCTATTTCTCTCTATTGTGTGAGTGAATTGGGAGTCGTACAGGATTACAGCCTGGCAGTTTCTGCCTGTCGTATGGTTTTTGATCATTACTTTTATTTTCCTTTTTTGGAAAAAAAAATGACAAGGAAATAACAGTCCCAACAAAAATGATATCGACATATCAGGAAAGCTGCAGGACCAGTTACACAAGCTTTTATTGTATCACTGTATCATTATAAGATTATAGAACATTTAATGAATAGTATTTAAAGGGAGAGGATTTGACTATCAAGTCTGTCTGTACTGCTCCCCAATGTACAGCGCTGTATAACCTTCTTTTAAAGTACTTGTGGTTCCCCTATAAAATTAAAGTGATAAGAAATGACTCTTCTCCCGTGTCTTCAATGATTCAAGTCTTTCATTTTAAAGCTCAGCCTCAGGGGAGGAAGAACTCTCTGTGAGATCAGAAAACATGCAGCAGAGTAAGGCTAACAGACTATTAACTTAATGACAGTGATCATCAACAGGTGGCCCAGGGCCACATTAGGCCCCCCAGCTTCAGATGTGGCCCCCAGGATATCATCAGATTCAGGTAATGTAAAGAAGAAAATTATGTTCAGCTTTTCAAGGATATTTTTTTGTATTACACAATCCAAAACCAGTGAAGTTGGCATGTTGTGTAAATCGTAAATAAAAACAGAATACAATGATTTGCAAATCCCTTTCAACTTAAATTCAGTTGAATACACAGCAAATACAAGATACTTAATTTTCGAACTGGTAAACTTTTGCAAATATTAGCTCATTTGGAATTTGATGCCTGCAACATGTTTCAAAAAAGCTGGCACAAGTGGCAAAAAAGACTGAGAAAATTGAGGAATGCTCATCAAACACTTATTTGGAACATCCCACAGGTGAACAGGCTAATTGGGAACAGGTGGGTGCCATGATTGGGTATAAAAGCAGCTTCCCTGAAATGCTCAGTCATTCACAAACAAGGATGGGGCGAGGGTCACCACTTTGTGAACAAATGCGTGAGCAAATCGTCCAACAGTTTAAGAACAACATTTCTCAACGAGCTATTGCAAGGAATTTGGGGATTTCATCATCTACGGTCCGTAATATCATCAAAAGGTTCAGAGAATCTGGAGAAATTACCGCACGTAAGCGGCAAGGCAGAAAACCAACATTGAATGCCCGTGACCTTCGATCCCTCAGGCGGTACTGCATCAAAAACCGGCATCACCGTGTAAAGGATATCACCACATGGGCTCAGGAACACTTCAGAAAACCACTGTCAGTAACTACAGTTCGTCTACATCTGTAAGTGCAAGTTAAAACTCTACTATGCAAAGCCAAAGCCATTTATCAACAACACCCAGAAACGCCGCCGGCTTCGCTGGGCCCGAGCTCATCTAAGATGGACTGATGCAAAGTGGAAAAGTGGTCTGTGGTCTGACGAGTCCACATTTCAAGTTGTTTTTGGAAAATGTGGTCGTCATGTCCTCCGGACCAAAGAGGAAAAGAACCAGCGGGACTGTTATGGGCGCAAAGTTCAAAAGCCAGCATCTGTGATGGTATGGGGGTGTATTAGTGCCCAAGGCATGGGTAACTTACACATCTGTGAAGGCACCATTAATGCTGAAAGGTACATACAGGTTTTGGAGCAACATATGTTGCCATCCAAGCAACGTCTTTTCCATGGACGCCCCTGCTTATTTCAGCAAGACAATGCCAAGCCACATTCTGCACGTGTTACAACAGCGTGGCTTCGTAGTAAAAGAGTGCAGGTACTAGACTGGCCTGCCTGTAGTCCAGACCTGTCCCCCATTGAAAATGTGTGGCGCATTATGAAGCGTAAAATACAACAACGGAGACCCCGGACTGTTGAACAACTTAAGCTGTACATCAAGCAAGAATGGGAAAGAATTCCACCTGAAAAGCTTCAAAAATTGGTCTCCTCAGTTCCCAAACGTTTACTGAGTGTTGTTAAAAGGAAAGGCGATGTAACACAGTGGCAAAAAAATGCCCCTGTGCCAACTTTTTTTCAATGTGTTGCTGCCATTAAATTCTAATTTGATGATTATTTGCAAAAGAAAATAAAGTTTTTCAGTTCGAACATTAAGTATCTTGTCTTTGCAGTGTATTCAATTGAATATAAGTTGAAAGGGATTTTCAAATTATTGTATTCTGTTTTTATCTACGATTTACACAACATGCCAACTTCACTGGTTTTGGGTTTGGTACATCCCTGTACGTATGAACACAACAGCCAAAACAACAGGGATTGAAACAGTTTTAACAGGTATGACTTCATGTTTGATAACCTGACAGCCATTTTTCGCAAGTATGTAACCAGGGAACTAATATATTGAGAGTTAAATCCAGAGCTTTAAACATGACAGCCCAAATAATATGAAGCCAGACATCTTGAATGTTCAATGTCCTATTGAAGCAGAATGGGTGATTGGAGCTGATCTCTCCTCCTTAGGCTTAAAATACATTTATAGAAATTATTAACATAGTAATACAGTTTTGTTTTTTATACCAATGTTTTGTTTTTATAATCTGCTCCCTTAAAAAAACTGCCTGTTGAACAAATGCAGTTGAAGACCCCGGCTGAAGGGTAAAGTCTTTTGTTGTTGATTAAAGACCAAAGGTCAAAGGCAGACTGTTCATCAAGAAGTATAATTGGGTTTAATTTTCTCTTATCACTTTTCTTAATGAGCAGCACAGCACAAAAGGGATAAGCACTATACAAAAAGAATGAATTAACAATGAGGCGATATTAAACTTTTGATGGTTTTGACAGGATGTGACAGGTACAGACGACAGGAAAACAATGCCAGTGGTCAGTAATGAATTTTATTTAATTAAATGTAATTAAAAAAATGTTATGCCCTTAAAGAAAAAAAGGCACTCACTTAAACACTATCTGAGGAAGAACTCATTGTAATTCATGCAGCTTTGGAAAAAAATATGAAGTGTTGACTTACATTTGATGAAAAATTAAGAATTTTTTAAAACTTTGAAGTACTTGATTTTAGTTTTCTGGACAGACATGGTGGACAGTATTTTCTGCACCTTGAAAGCAGGGCCAACACCCATTAACCTGTAAATCTAACTTTTTGGAGATCATATCTCATCGAGATAAATTTGGTTTCCAGCCTAAAAGACAAAAACAAAGAAGAAAAAATGTTGGACCTCCTCTTTATGTGATCTTTTGTTTTGCCTCTCATGATTGCTCTTACCCTCCAGGTGGCAGTGTTGTCCTATAGAAAAAGTCCATCAGGACGCTTTAAGGCTCCATGAGGCAGCCCACAGTGGATTTAAGATATTTGACATTCAACAAGATAAACAGTCTAATAATATAACATGACACCATTAAAAGTCAGCAAAGAGCCTTTTTGGACAGCATGGACTTCAGCAGGACTATTACTGAAGAAGAGAACCAAAGTAAAACACCTTTTAGGGTAATTTAACGTCAAATGTGCCTTTTGGCTCTGCTTGATGCATTAGTGAGTCATCGCTGCTGCTTACAACAGTAAAACATGAACGTCTCTCACGGGGGGTTGAATTAATTTGAAGTCATGAACTCCATAAGTGATTCCTCCTGCCCTGCAGGAATGTGATACAGAAGTGAAAAGTACAAACAAACCTATATCTGTCAGTCCTTTAGCTGTCAGCACATCACACTGTCATATCAGCTTCTTTAGAGCAGAAGCAAAGGTCTCTGAAGGTCACCAACATGTGAGTTTAACAGCAGCACCGCTTTAACGTTGTACACTCATGTGTTTTTAGACAATCTCTGTTCATATTTCAAAAGTGATGTCAGCTTTTCTTGCAGCCTTTGGAGGCCCAAAGCTTTCAAAAGAAAAGGGAGTTGTCCATTACAGGCTGGATGTTGAGAGCTAATGATCTGTTTACTGTTTTCCACCAAAAGCACTTTTTTGGATGTCTTAGTTTCACAGAAACAGAAACTTTTAGTGTTGAATGAAAGTGTTATATACAACAGTACCTGGAGTGTTTAGTTGAGGCTGCAGAAAAACCAGACATCACATACACAGCTGATGTTGAAAAGACAAAAATTAAACATGTACAGCCTGAGTCATGAAACAACTTTTATTATATGTAGTTCCTATGTTGATGAACTAACAATGAATTATTTTATGTGTTGTGTTTTGTGTTTCCAGGAAAGGTTTTGTATATGTTGCATGACTAGGGATGTTTATTGTTAGGATTTTATCGATACCGGTACAGATACCGATACTCCTTATCGGTATCGATACTCTCATCGATACTACAACAGGTAATTTTGTGTAAAAATAAAGACTTTACAAGATATTAAAAGATTCAACCTTTTTTTATTACCACAAGGTAATAATAAAGCTTCAACAGAATAGAAATAATGCATTTACAAATGCTTCTCAGAGGCAAAAAAAAAAAGCCAAGGAGATGGCAAAACCACTTCATGCCGCCCAACAGTCTGCATGTACAGACAGACCCATATATCTTGTGGTGCTAAAATCGATGGTGTAATGATGACCACTAGGGCTCTCACTTTATATTCATTCGAATATGGGGATAAATATCCTTAACCGAATTGTAAATAAATATTCGAATGTAAAATATTGAGTGTAGCAGCACATCAGGGCGCCTGGAGCAGTGGACCGTTTCATCCAACAGAGGGCGCTGTGAGCGCAGCTTTACCGTCCGTCACATTCGGTGCTCTCTTGACCTCAGTAATCAAAGAGTTTCTGCTCCGAGCGGACATTAACAGCACCGAATCATCTGAGGAGAGCTGTGCCATCTGCTTTTCATCCAAGTTATACGGCCGACTGCAGCGGCGCTTCGTCAAGAGTTTAATCCCGTGTGACTGTGTTGTTTTCGGCAGGGTTTTTACCGAAGGGGCGAATAATAGAGTCTCTGTCTCTGTCGGTGCTGCAGTCTTTAGTGTTAGCCGGGCTGCTAACTCTACTCGTGTTGCTATAGCAATCAAACAGCCAGCACTCCTTTAGCTTTATACTATGTGCACTCCAAGTGTTTGGTGATGTTGCTAGTATTTCCCCCCTTCGACGTAACGTCTCTCTGACAAAGATTGCATCAGGCCGAGTTTTCATTAACTTTGCTAAAGTGAGCCAAAACCTTCGAGCACTTAGCCCTCACTGACATGCTTAAGCCGGATGGCGGTAGTGTCATAACTACGTGACAGTTGAAGAGACGTTTAAGTACCGATAACAGTACCATTTTTCCAGATTCTTAACGGTGTTCGGGTACCAACCCAATTAGGGACCGGTACATGAAAGTACCAGTCCACGGTATACATCTCTATACATCACACTAACCTGACACATCAGATGGACCATTCAATGTATTTCACTAGTCCATCTGCCAATGAGCCCATAGAAAGTGTTTGGGAAGGGCAGAAGCTTTCAAAAGCATATCAGGCAGATGATTGGACGATTGTTCTGTCAGTCACATTCACTACAATAAAGTAGATGGTGGGCACTACTGCTGAGGTGTAATGGACAGAGCATGAGCCAATTTTTTTTGTAAAATAAACTCTCCCCAAAACATGTCAGAAGAGAAGCAAAAAAAGCCTTTCTTTAGTGAAGTTTGTAATGGCTCTGCTCTGTTTTGAGTCCTGTTGGAAAGGTCTTTAGTGCGTAACTTGAACCATGGCTGATGTGACTGCCACCCCGCACATTGTAACTGTCTTCAGGAGGCCTCAGCCCGGCCTCTTTATCCTTTGTGTGGTTGATCAAAAATTGGTTTGAGAGTTTTTTAATAAGGTGACTGCACAGTAGCCAAAGTGCTGCTGTCACTCATCACTCCACACAGTCTTTGGCCTCAGGGTTTGGAGGCGTTTCCTGTCCTGGCATCAGTAATCAGAACATTAATTTAATTACTAGTACTTAATTTTACAACTGCTGAAATGAATGAACCTTTGTTAGAAGCTGTGAGCCTCTCAGGAACACACACATAAACTCAGAGTATCTGGAAAGTCACTGTCAGACTACAGGTTTACAGTCCGAGGCAGTTTGTGTGGAAAATATACCTCATTCTGCCTCTGAGCAGTTTTCATCCATGTCTCTCTTTGGCTGGTCTGTGATATTTGTGCAAATGAACAGAAATAAACAGTATCAGTAGAAAGTGAATACTGTGATACAAAGGCAGTTTTACCATTAGCCTGTGGTTGGCAGGTGCTTGGGGTCTCACATGATCCCATGGGGCCTAAAGATAAATTCATTAAAATGGAGACTTAAATGAGGTGTGCATTTATTTTAAATGTACTGCCGACTTTCAGCAGAATAGGTTTCATTCTTTTAAAAGTCTCATCGAATGAAACTGGGAGGGTGCAAAGGGTCTCCCACTTGTTGAAACACACAATTAACTGTATTTATGCAATTTAGACAGGGACGCTGATTGCAGTTTTAATCAAATATCTTTTTTTAGAAGGAAATAATATTCTTCTGGGTTTGTTTAATATTAAATGCTTTGATCGTAAGTGTAATTTAAACAGTGCTCTCTTCTAGTGCAAAATATTTTGCACTCTCAAAATCACATAAATAAGAGCAACATGAGTGGGCTGCACAGGGTTTTGTCCTATAAAAAGCCGACATTTCGCCTTAACACTAGTTTATATATTCATCATATAGAGATAATGTAGAGATGGGATGATGTTCAAAGTAAGAAATGTGCAAAAAGCCTTTGAGTTTTTTTATTTACCCTTGATATGTTCTGAGTCTGAGACAAACAAACAACTTTCACATATTAAGTTTGGGTAGCCCTGTGATTGGCTGGTGATGACTTCAGGGTGTTTACTGCCCCTCACTCAATGAAAGCTGGGATAGACTCCAGCCTCCCTGACCCTGAAAGGGTTCAGTTCAGGAAGAAAGTACAGTTTAAATTCTGAGTTTATTTGTTTTGGTTGTTAGCTGTTGTGTTAGCAGACATCCTCTGCTGGCATTGTAAGGGAAGGCGGGAAATGTACTGACATGGGCTTGTAAATTGTTGACATCATTTTACAAATAAACTACATTTTCCCATGATGCCGTAAATGAATGGGATTTGCCTTTATAAACCAATGTTTTTTGTGACATCAATCTGGATTGGATCAGCACCAAAATGTAATGGCTTCTTCCATGAACCAAACCACATCTGTGGTAAAATTTTCATGTAAATCCATCCTGTGGTTTTAGTGTAATCTCACTTATGTCCCTTTTCCATTAGCCCTACTCTACTCTACTCGCCTTGTGCTGCTTTTCCATTAGCCCCAGTCACCTGTCCAACGGGGTGCAGTGTCGCTGTAAACAGCTGAGCGGCA
This sequence comes from Scarus forsteni, assembly GCA_036419115.1. Taxonomy (NCBI): domain Eukaryota; kingdom Metazoa; phylum Chordata; class Actinopteri; order Labriformes; family Labridae; genus Scarus; species Scarus forsteni. The sequence continues at coordinate 7,487,102 of JAZDUH010000289.1, forward strand.
CTGCGACAACGTCATTTTGAGAGCGACACAACAATCTGTGGCTTTTTGTCACAAACAGAGTAAAAAAGGAAAGCAGAAGAAGGCTACAGGTGGCAAGAAGAAATATCCATGGAGAAGCACAGGAGAGTTTTGGAAGCTATATAACGGAATGAGGCTGAGGATGAGAGCAATCAAGCTGCAAAGAAAAGAAGTATGAGGGTAAGCTGACGGGTAGCTACCACTAGCATGCTAGGTCGTCGCGCTAATGACTCATCCGAGTAGAGTAGGGCCAAGGCGTGCTAGTGGAAAAGGGTCATAACAGACAAGCAAACAAACAGACAGACCCTGATGAAAACATAACCTCCTTGGTGGATGTAATAATTTCATTATAGATACCAGACAACCAGGCTGATAACAAAGTGATTCTTTGAAATAATGTTTTGGATCGCAGTAACTTTCCGTTCACAAGCACAACATAACATGAGAAAAGCAACAGATCACTGTGTTACTACAAAACTCAACAACATCAGCTGCTTTAGAAATGTCTATAGGTCCCAGAGTTTTGTCCAGCTCATTGAAGCAGCAGAATTTATCCTCTTTAAAGCTGTGCTCCACTTCTCTGAATCATTGACAGTTTATCTGCAGACACCAGGTGTTACAGGTAATACTCTGCCATGCTATATATGGCCCACAAAAAACCTCACATCTATGTGCATGGAGTTAGTGTCATTGACGTTATATCTCGTGTCAAACACCGATGCTTCTCTGTGTAATACTTCACATGACATTTGACCTCCTATACTGAACAGCGACTTATTTGTGGGTAGTTTAGCCTGCTAGCTCCTTCCCATAATGCCAATAATAGTCAAAGCAACAGTGACTCTCATTTTCTGCTAGTTTGCCCACAGAAGACTGCTGGGTTAACGTGCTAACAGTATAAAGTAAATATGCAACTTTGTGTGCTTTTCCAGCTGAACTGTAACAGAGCAACCAAGCAGTAGGCTAGGTGTGAAAAACACTTGAAACTGTTCCTGTTCATCCACCCACTCATGGAACGCCTCATTGGCTGATACTGACTCTGTAACAGTCACAACAAAAAAATGCTACAGGATCGAACACAGACTTTGTACGAGTTCATTCTTTTGTAATCACCTTGCTAAACTGTTGTCATCTGCAGGCTCTTTAAACTGTATGTAGGGTGTGGGTCCTCAAACCAGCCCTACCTGTTAAAACCCCCCACCTCTGAGCTGTCCTGCCCTGCCAGGGGAGAAGATTCTCAGTGTCAGAGGTGTAGAACAGGCCTCTGTTCCTGCTTGCACAGGAGGACGAAACCCATAGACCATGTATGCAGATAAGAAAACCACCCTCTCTCATGCTTGGCCGGGCATGTCCACTCCTGAAGTACTTGATCCTGTTCCACTCTGTACCTCAAATGTTCATACAGGCGGCTGCAGGAGGGCACAGTTGAAAAACTTTCACATTCAGGTCTGATGCCACACAGAGCTCAGGGGCCTTTAGCAGAGAGGTTAGGCATTCCTCTGGGCTTGGGTGTAAAACCTAACACTGCTCCAGAACAGAGAGAAGAATGCCCCCTCCCTTCCCTGCCTCTTTATGGACTTTCTGACCCGGAGACATCAGACATTCCTGCTGATATGGGCGTCAGCCTCCAGTTAAACTGTTGCAGATATGAGTAAATCTAAACCAAACGCTTCTCTGATATGAAAGCCGAATGTGATTCGGTAAGATATTTCACTTTGATTTACAGCAGGCCTGCTCACACTCAGCTTTCCTGATAACACTTTGTTCATTTCTGGGTTTAATTAATCAGAACTGACAGACAGGTCAGTACCCTGCACTGTAAATACGCTGATGAGTCACTGTGGGAGTTTGAACCATTTAATGTGCACACATAACATAAAGCTCCCACTCACAGTAGGTTTGTTTGGCTGAAAATGAGACTCTAAACTTTAGACCCCTGTTGTAAAGCTAAACCTGCTGTTAGCTTAGCCCATCCCAGTGCCATTAGGGAAACAGTCTGACAGGTCTATTATAAAGCAAATACACCAAACCTCCACATTAATGGTCATTAATTAACCTTTTGACAAGCCCAACTCTCACCAGGACCCTCCCTTGGTCCAGCTCTGCCCTCCTTTGTCATTTTTACAAGGTTGGACTGACCTCTTTTTGTATTTAAGAGTTTTGATTTTTTAATAATCTCTGCCTCTTTGCAAAATGAAGTCAAAGATATAGTCAGACGTATAAAATGATTTAAAACTCAATAAAGTCTCTGAAATATTTTAAAATATTTCATATTGTCTGATTCCAGTGATGTGGTGTTAAATTGTGAGTTGATGTTTATGGTAGTTGATGAATGGAAGTGTCAACATTACGTGCATGTGATTCTCAGTTTATTTTCAGAACTCCCATAAAAGAGGACACCACTTTTCCCTCCATGTAAACCCACTGATGAACTAAAACTTCTTGGTTAGGATTTATTTCACTACTAGAAAAGCACTTTGAGAGCGCAGACCTCCACCAAGCAGCTTAGTTTCACCCATAATTGTGATTTCCACCTGACATTATAGTCCTACATTTATTTTATACACACATTGTGGAATGAAAATGATTGATCAAAACCACGGTGCTTCGGTGCGCTGCACTTTTGCTCCGTGTGAAATTTGGCGATTAGGTTAGGCTACAAAATAATATTATTTTAACAAAGGAAAATTAGAAATAAAAGTACGTCACAAAAATTAAATTCAGTAGATAAAATTTCATAACTGTATAAAAACTTCATATTTATATATATATCACTGTTAAAAAACTTTTTATACATATACTGTATATATATATATATATATATATGTATATATATATATATATATATATATATATATATATATATATATATATATATATATATATATATATATATATATATATATATACATACATATATATATATATATATGTATGTATATATATATTTATATTAGTGCTGTCAGACGATTAAAAAAATTAATATAATTAATTACCAGATTTATAATTAACTGATCTAATTAATCGCATTTTAATCTCATATCTGCTAAAAGTACCCAAATAAAGAATTTGAATTCTAGAATATTATAAAATTGTAGTGGATGATTAATCAAATGAATACGCTAAGAAGTGAAGATTGTAAATCTACATTTTTACTGGTGACTAAATAAAACCAAAGTCAGGGCAACTTGTCCAGAAAATTCTAAGCTCAATCAGGCAACTCAAATTACACTTTAAGTGTGTTTCATAAATCAAATTCAAAATAAGAAAAAGGTCGAGGACATCCAGCAAACAATTAGGCCTGATGCATTATTAAAGAATGTAGTACAAATATAGATAAATAAATTCAAAAATAAAATAAGACCAAGTCTTAAATAATCCTGGGCTTTGTTTGGTTTGACTAGAGATGCATGTGTAGAGTGACGTGCCACTGCCATGTACGGGTCCTCCAGCTGGACAATATTAAAATGTTTGTGTGCTATGATTAATCTTGCGATTAATTTTTATAATGCATTAATTTGCGGTGTAATTAATTAATCTTATCAATGCACTAAAGTGACAGCCTTAATTTATATATATGTATATTTATATATATAAAGTTTTTATTCAGTTATGAAATTTTATATACTGCATTTAATTTTTGTAACGTACTTTTATTTCTAATTTTCCTTTGTTAAAATAATAAAATAATAATTACAAAAAAAAAAACAAAAAAAAACAAAGGAAAAATAACAAAAATGCCCAAAATTCTCAGGGGAGCCCTAACCCCTTGGAACCACATTTGTTTCATGGAGTTGTAAAGATTTATGATCACAATAGTTTTTTAAGATGAAGGATATATGTATGTCATTTCTTTTACTTTTGAAGCCAGCCTCAAGAGGACACTTTGAGAACTGCATTTTTTCCTGCTTTCACATTGGCTTTATGTTTTGCATGTGATTGAAGCCCCTTGACATGATTTTTTTTCCTGTTTAAAGCTTTTTTTTACATGTGGCCTACTGAGGAATCCTTTGATTTTTCTGCCTGCCTTAAGAGGACACTTGAAGAACTGCTGTTTTTGTCCTCTGACATTGTTCTTAATCTTTTTAACAGGTTGCCTCCTGGGCTAACTGCACACATCAAGCCATCAAAAACATATGATTTACCGTTTCATGACACAATGTTCTACTAAATGACAAATGAAGTGTGGGAATGTCCCTGTGACTCTAAATGTTCAGTATCGAGCATCAAAACAACTCTAACGTTCTCATCATGAACTCTAGTGGATGAACTGAATTGCACTGACCTCAGTTAAGAATTTCATGACATCAATGAGTAACATCTTCTTCTCTGTGATCTGTATTAGCTTCAGGCTGCAGTAAGATGGCAAACAGCCATTGCAGAGACACAATACTGAGCTGGCTGTTAGCGACTTGGCACGACTTCCTCTAATTTTCTTTTGAGTGACACTGAGCAGACAGCCAGCCTATTCATGCAGCACATAACAACTTAAGTACTGCTCAGTGTCAGGTTTCTTGCATTTCTTGCTTTCCTTTCCCTTACCTCTTTATCGTTTAATCCATCATTAAGCACAATTTCCTTACACTTAATTGATTTATGATGGCAGCTTATTAAAATGCCGGGAGGAACCGCAACAAATTGACGCTAATAATAGAACTGCTCAAACTCCACAGCTGTTCAACAATCCGTTTTTTAAGTTTAATTAGAATGATCACAATGTTGTGCATCATATCTTAGAAAATAGAAGACGATGCCGCTGATGAAGGTCGTTGGGCTCCTTTAATTGGTCACACTAAGTCCACTCCTGGCTTAAAGAGTCTTTTTGGGTAAGACCAGGAGCATTTGGCTAATTGCCCTGGTGCCATGGGTGGAGTGTGAACATGAAGCAGCTCTCTAAAGGAAATGTGTTACCAAGCCAATAACAGCTTTAGAAGCCAACAAAAATATTTTCTATCAAACCGGTGGCAAACAGGATGCTGCTGGATGGAAAGCAGCACGTTGGTAATACGGACCCCCCCTTCTTTGGGCCTGTTCAGGGCATTGGGTGTTTAGTCATTTGAAGGTTTCAAAGACTGAAGCTAAAATTAATCTGTCTTAATCAGAAATTTAAGACTTTTTAATGGGGCTTTTAAATGCACAACCTTAATAGCAGTCAATCAAGATTTAATCAAAAGAAACAGCAAGCCTTGCCAAAACAGAGATTACTTTTTTTTGTTAGTTGACTTGGAAGTTAGTATCACACTGGTTCCCTTGCCCTTAAGCCTGTGGGATTTTTTAGTGTCTTTTTGGATTATTGCTGTTAAGCTCTGCAGCTCTGCTCACTCTGCTGCTCAAAAAGTTTATGGACCTGACATATTTTTTCCATCATGATAAAAAAAACCATTAAAAAATAAAAAAAATACTTTTTAATAACAATACTGTTCGTGAATCTCAAATCTGATGTTCATCTACAATGATTAGACCTGAAGGACCCTTGCAGGAAGGGGTCCAAAGAAACTATCTACCTGTTGCCAAATGTTAAAACCTTCAATATTGAGCAGGTAAGTGGCTGCATTGAACTAGCTGCAACACTCGATGGGTGGATTACAAGGGTCCAGACAAGATATCATACATCCACGTGAAACCTTGTTAGAATTGTTATGAAGGAGACATTTTTTTACTTTGGCTATTGGACTCAGCTGACAGAGTTAGGGTGAATCCCAGTTCTACCCCTAAGCCCTTCCTCTTTGCTTACCCCTCCGTCTACCCCTTTCCCTTAGCCCTCTGTTTTGAGGGTCAAGGGGAAGGGGTGAAAACACGCTCTTGAGAAACGACACCCTTGATTCATGTTACGTCATCACCCAGAGCTGCGACATAGGCAGATGCGACAATAGTAGGCCTATCTACGGCTGTGAGAGCTAGCTTCTTATAAAGAGATATTTTAAAATACGACTAACAATTCAAAACATGATTCATATTTACTTGATGATTTAATAATTACTTAAAATTTCTTCGGTCTCAGCTCTGCCTCGTGACAGCATTATTGTAAATTCTCATTAGGGCTGAACAATTAATTGCAAATTAGATTAAATCGCAGTATGGCTTGTTGCAACCCTCAAATGGCAGAAGGTTCAATATTTTTAGCCCAAAATGTGTTGAACATTTTGGCATTGTGATGTAGTTTTTTTGCAATTTCTTGCCTTTTTTTTTTTTTTTTAACCTTTATTCATGCACCTTTTTTCCACTTTTGGACCATTTTTACCTTTTTTCAACCCCGTTTTTACAACTTTAAGCCTATTTTGCCCCCATTCATCTTCTTTTGGCCACTATCAGAATCATTTTTGGAATTTTTACATGGTTTTTGAAATTTAATTTCAAATTTAATTCCCAATTTAAAGGGGACATATCATGCTGATGCATGATTTAATACTTACATATAATACATTTGAAAACAAGACCTTACACCCCCTTAATTTTCAAAAAATGAGATATTATATTTTTTCTGATATCCTAGAACGAGATTTGATGCCTCTGAAAATAGGTCATTGCGAGATGTCCGCGAGATTTCAAAAGTCGTGACATCACGAGGTACCTTTCTGTTTATTGGAGTAATCTGATAAAACACTTCCTCCTCTGTGATGTCCGTTAGCCACAAAACCATCAGTCAGGAACACATCCGACCAGCAGGAGTTTATAGTTCCCTAGCTCACACTCACTCATTACCAGCTCTGGCCTGTAGAGGGACTCAATACGCGCTCGCTGCTTTGAGCCTGCCGGAAAATACAGTAGAAGAAGAAGGACAGGCTGGCTCTACCCCCGACAGAACTGACCAATCAGAGCACAAAGGGCTGTGACGTTGCGAGGTAACTTTAGGTCATCCTGAGATCCTTGTGTTTCCACGAGACCTTGTTAATGGCCTAAAATGAGGATTTTGAGAACGCTATTGTGGGGCAATGAAGGAACTAAATGACTTGTACTGAGGGCAGAAATGCTTTACAGGCATCCTAGTCTGGCATAGTGAAAAGGAGAAACAAGCATGATATGTCTCCTTTAAGTAATTTAATTCCTCAATTTTTCTAAGCCACTTTTGGATTTTTTTTTTTTTTTTTCCAGTTTTATACCTATTTTGCATCTATTTATTAACCTTTTTCCACTTTAATACCATTTTACCCAGTTTTTACAATTTCATACCTATTTGCTTCTGTTCTTCACTTCTCCACTTTTTCTCAAATCTTTAATCCTTACATTAATTTAATGTCATATTGGTTTTACTATAAAAAGATCTACTGCTTATGTTTGTTTAAAAATACATAAGATGAGGAACATTAAAACAATTGCAGAATAAATCGCAAAATTGGGCAAGAAAATCAAATTAGATTATTTTCTCAAATTGTTCAGCCCTAATTCTCATACCCTGTTGTTTTAAGTGAGGTCCCAGTTTGTCTTCATCTCAAAGGGTGTGTAGCTCTTGGTCTTAGCACTTCCTCTTAGCCCTACAGAGAATTGAGACACCACTTCACCAGGCCTGAACGTGCAAAACCAAGGAGTAAGGGGTAGAATTTGGATTCACCCCAATTCACTTGAAGACAGGTAAAGTTTGCTCACTGTTTCCTTGTGAACAGAAGTCTGTTTCTATGCACAGCTGCTCTTGACAGCCCTGCATTATTAAACACTGATCTGTTCTGATGTTAGAGCAACATCTTTATATGACCTCTGTGCAGGATTTTCTCATCACGGTCTGAAATAAGCTCAGTTGGAGGGCTTTGTCAGAAACTATCAATGTAACAGTGTGGAGGAGGCACTGATGTACAAGATATGGGTCCAAATATGGGTGAGTAAAGCTCCTTAGAGAGGGGGTTGTGATGAACAATCTGACCCCCTCTTTAACCCTCCTCTCCAAAACTAACATTACACCATCATTTCAGAATGATGAACTATTAACAGGATTTCAGTGTAATTACAGAAGGCTGTGACCGCTGGACTGTGGAGTGAAAGGCTCAAGTGTCTCTCCCCTTTTCTGTTTCCCTCTCTCTTTCTCCCTGTTATAAGAGAAGCAGGAGTCAACAGAATGAACAGCAGGTGGCACTAATAATGAACAAATAAATTAGGATTCACTGCCTTAAGTTTTGTGCCTCTGTGAATTATTCAAGAGCAGGACAGTGAAAGAACAATCATAAGCCAAAGGGAATGTCAAGGTTGGTTTTTATGTCAGTGTGATTCATCATTCATTGTTTAGGCAAAGGGTGAACATCAAAACCCAAAACCTTGAGCTCTGAAGTTCAAATCCAATCAGTTTACTCTTAAGTTAAAGGTAGGGTCTGCAGGATCTTCCTTAAAAATAAAATAACTTATTCAGGGAAAAATCCTGCACAATCGTCTCATATGAGTCTCTATTGATGTGTGATGGTGTCTTTGTTTACCTCAACCCTCTCCTCAGCCTGTATTTTGATTTTCTGGTTGTCTCAGACAGACAATTGTCCAAGTCCCTCCGATCCAAGTCCCAAGCAAGTCTCAAGTCATTTGATCCGAGTCTCAAGCAAGTCCCAGGTTTTTGCTGTTGTGGGTGAGTCAAGTCGAGTCACAGGTTATGACAGGTTGAGCACCTCACCATTGTTCCCCAGTCCACCCAAAAAGCACTCAGATTTTTATCTTGAAGAGAGAAACCTTATCTTCCCACACATACAACACACGTACACCCTCTTTACTAATGTTAGCTTTGCTAGCTTCATATTGACCACAGGTCGGGCTAACGTTCCTGCCATATTAACCTATGGCAGGAACGTTAGCTACCTGGCTAATGTTTGCAGGTTTCACTTACTTGGCCTCATGTGTCCTCAGGTGGAGGATAAAGTTTGTTGTTGTGCCCTCTTTTTTGCTTATCGAAGCGTTGCAGGTCGTGCACTTGGCGTGTCTTCATTTTCCATCTGATTGAAATTCTTTATATACAAAGAAAATAACTTTGGGCACAGAAGACATAGTGGTTCCCAATTTGAAACCTGCATCCTGCGCACCCTGCCCACTGATCATCACTGTAGCAGAAGCGGGTGTGTGGTAGGAACGTATGTGTGTAGTACTTTGTCGTGTGCGGGACAATAATAGGTGACAGACAAGTGTACAGTGAATGGAGCATCAATAAAGTGAACCTAAAAGGAAAGAGCGACATACGGTATATCTCCTGTCTGGCTCTTCATATAAAGCCTGAGTGCGTGCAATTTTACGAATCATGTTTATCTCAAGTCAGGTTGAGTCTGGAGACGTTTTCTCCAGAGTCTGAGTCGAGTCTCAAGTTTTAACCCCCTGAGTTCGAGTCGAGTTGCAAGTCGTCTCATTAGTGGTTCAAGTCGACTTGAGTCCGAGTCCCTATGACTCGAGTTCAATTGTCTGGTCTCAGGACATTTATTAATTGTGTAACAGGGAATACTACAGCTAATCAGAGTGTGCCCAGTGCTCAAGCAAGTTTGAGTTTAATACAATGTACTAACAGAACACTACACAGAACGGCAAAGATGGCAGACGCTACAGCAACGAAAAGAAGATACAATCAGGCAGAAGTAAAATGCCAAGCGGACAAAGCTCAGTCTAAAACCAGACAGAACATAGGGTTGGCTTTCATCCGCTTCTGAGCTCTGAAGGACTGCCTCGGGATGAAAAGCAACATGGAGTTAGCTGTCATGCTGTTGAACAAGTAGGTCCTCTCCTACTCTGCGGACCCCTTAGATCCACGGCCTCTCTGTTGACAGGACTCTGTTGTTCTGTGTTCACAGACTCGTCTGTGTCAGGGAAAGGTGTGCTTATTGTGCCTGCCTAGACATCAAAAATGACAAGTTGTTGTCGACCACTCGTTATAAACAAGTTAGCATGGTCCAATATAATTTCAACTTCATTTGCTAGTAACTGAAGATGGTTAAACTCACTTTCTTATTTTAGCCAGTACTCCAGCAAAGGGCATGCGTTTATTCAAATACAAAGGCAATGCAACTCGCTAATAATGAAACACAAAACAGAACCAGAAAGCGAATCTGACAGGTGATTGGATGATCCTTATTTCAGTAACATTCAGTACAGACATATGAGATAATGTAGCAGGCAGGAGCTACTGCAGCACTGTAAAGGACAAAACACATTACATTTAATAAAGACATGCAGTCAAAATCTGATGAAACTGAAGCTGTTAGCATCAATGCTAATCTCTGTCCAAGCAGTCACTTTTTGCTGTTGTTTCTCTCGTAGCTCCACCTCTTTCTGCTCCAAGGAACAATGATTGGACAGTCCCTCTTTGGGCCAATCACAATTATCCAGGCTGATCCAGCAAGGAAAGGTTCATGTGACCTGCAGTGTAAACCAGCTTTCAGTTGTTAAAACCCCCCAAGTTTTTCCCTTTGGATTTTACCTGGGTAATACCTTTGCGCCCTCCTTTGAGTTATATATGTTGTAGGAAAAATGCTATATAAATAAAGTTTGATTGATTGACTGATTGTATTTGATCCACATAAAGTCAAAGTAGCAGATGTCTGATTGCTGTAGTAAATTATCAGGCTAATTCAATGAGGCGTTGTGGGGAGGTGTGATGACATTATATGTGTGACAGCAGTAAACAGGAAAAGGGAGACTTGATAGGATGAATATTAAAAACTGTTGTTGCAGGAAAAGCTTATTTGATTGTACAGAGAGTCACTCAAACTCCAATGTGCATCTAGACATCAGAAATGTTTTGTCCTCTGCAATCATCAAAGCTCTGTGGTACCTCTTCTCAAAAAAATGATCATTACAGGGTCTTTCAGGCACCAGACGAGCTGCCACTCGCTGCTGTTGGATATGGAGATAAAACTCTGCAGCTTAATTTCTTAATGGCAATCATCGTGTGTGCTTCAGCACTCCTCTCAGCTATATAATCACTGTCACTAATGTTTTTTTGACATGTTACACCTAAGTTAGGCTATAATTGCTTGTCTATTATCATATTATGAACACTGACTTCTGGCACGTATATTTAGACTTTGTGTGCTTTGTCTAGCAGGGCATACTTCCTGCTGAGAGAAACAAATGAACTAAATGTGAATGTCAGTGCTTATCCAGGTGGATTACTCAGGTATTATCCTGACAATATCAGGGCTTTATGTGTAAAAAGGCCTTGAAAACTGGAAAAGCGTGGAGGAAGCTGAAGTCCATTTACCTTGGAAGATGTCTAAAAGCTTTAAAATGCACGAGTTCCATATTTCCAGACATTTTTTAGGTTGTCAGAAAAAGGTTGAAATTGCTGCAGCTCATTTTTTTTTTACCACAGATCTTGTTTCAGGCATTTAAACCAAAAGTAATTTAAAAAATTCCATGGATTTTGAGGTAAGGGGAAAGGAAGTGCTCAAATGTTTTAGAAATTACTGCTGCAGTTCTGTTTTGCTCTGTGCCCACTCATGTTTTATTTCACCTAAAACTGGTGATGAAACCTCACCTCCCTCTCTCCCTCTCTCTCTTCCTCAAACTCTCCTTATAAACATGGCTTCCTGCCTCATTTTACACATAAACTTACATGAAGTCACCAGCAGGATTTTGGCACTCCCCCTTCGAAATGCTTCATCATTGGTCATTTGCCATCAGCCACAGTCGATGACCTGATAGCACCTGTTCCCACAATGACTCCCTTTGTTTAGTCAGTGTTTGCGTTCCCACTCAGTATTTCTAACCTGCATCATGTGTTTCTGTTACTAGGTGACAGAAGCTTGACAGGCTTCATATAACACTCTGCTGAAAGCCTCCAGGGCAAAGATTAGTCAACCATCGGGTGTGTCTTGTTTAAGAAAAACGTCTGTAAGCAAACTCTGAGGTCACTTGTTTTATGTGTCCACAGGACTCTTTTATTAAGTTTTACTCCCTCTCTTAGTTCATGGAGCATGACACTCTCCAAAGCTTGCAGAGGGGTCACCCCTCTGACTCTTTAATGCTTTCCACGCCGGGCCTGTTAACCATTGTTCATCCCTTCCTGACAACAGCCCTGTTATGTAACACAGATTTCCGTAACTCCTCATCCCACCTCCCAAAATGTAATGCAATTGCCATGGTGATTGTATAAACAGAGGGGTGTTATGAAAAGCTGTGGACCCTCTGTTTTTATGCTGCTGCAGTAAAGTCAAAGATAACAACTTTTTATCACCAGCCTTTTTATTTTTCAGACAGTGCACACACAAACACACACAGAGAGTCGAGCATTTCTTCAAATGTTGATTCTTACTTTACTTTAACTCTGGCTTCATGTTTCAGCTTATCTCAGTCTTTCAGTACACTTTTCAGACATCTCTCGCAGCAGCTTTTCTTCCTCTTCATCACAATGTGTGTGTTTATGTGTGTGTGTGTCTGAGAACAGCTTGTCCTGCCAGCTGGACCTGGTCCTCTCTGGAGCTTTGCACAGTGGTGGTTTTGACTGTGGTTTTTTGAGCCCCCTGTCATAAAGAAAGAGGAAAAGAAATCATGATGTAAGTGCTTTAAGTTTTCATCACACTTACTGCACTGTTGTTATGTAATGTCATGTTTAACAGTGATGTCAATGGGTCTGGATAAGGGAGAGAAAAGCAGAGAGAAAAATAAGGAGTCAGATGGGAATGTGCAACTCTTCAGAAATAAATGAGAGCATGAGAGCTCCTCTAGATAAATTTTGGTTTCTATCAATTAAAGAGCCTCCTGCTGACAAACTATAAGCTTTATTTGTCCGCCTTGTTTAGTTTATGTGCATGTGGTCATGTGTTTCATATGAAAAATAGTCCATGTGAACATTTGATTGTTTCCATGGAAAATGCATTTAGAGGCTGTTACTGCAGCCAAGACTGCGTCAGAAACCAAACACTCAATCCCCACTTTTTATTTTCCTGAGCAGTGTTTGAAGTGTGGTGGAGCACAGAGTGGGGCAGAAACGAGTCTAAAAATGAACAAGTGAATTAGGCTTTTATAACTAACACATAAGATAACAAAACTATGGGATTTATTATTAACACAGGCATTTGAGATTTGAACATTACAATTCGTAACATAAAATGCTTCTGATATTGCCTTGCTTTTGAATTTAAAACATTATTGCATTTTTAAAAGGACGGTTACTAACAAACCGCTAAGAGTGACTACAAAAATGACCAGGGACCCTACTTTAAATCTTTGATTGTATTTGATGACTGATAACACATACACATTCAAAACTTGATGCAAAGCCTTTTTCTATTTGACAAAAAAAATGCTTTTTGGATTGTCTTATGAAACCCTTTGCTATGTTTTTATTATTTAAAATTCTGAATTTGATCTTTAACTGCTATGTAATATATCTTATGGAATTGTGCACATTAATTTATATGTGACTTCATTGCCTGATTGAATTTTTATGGAGAAATGACAGTCAATTTTTGATTCTTCAAGTTCACCATTGTTGCAAATCCAATTGAGTTTGCCTGCAATAAAATAATAAAATGTACATTATGTAAAATTTCTATTGCTATTGCTGTAAACCAGGGGCAGAGCCCTGAGCACCAACTAAATCAGGATACTTGATAAAAAGGAAATTCTTGAACAAGAGGTTACAATGTGGTGAAAAAAAACATTGGAAATTAACTACCATGTTGTAGGTCCATATTGGCTTGATAGTAGCTCTTAAAGCTCACTGATTATGATTGAGCTTAAAATTGTGAAAGTTTGGTTCATTTGTGAAAATTATGATGAACACAAAGTTTGAGTTACATGAACCTTGTCTGCCATTGTCTTCGTTATCAGCAGCTATCCAAGAACAGTGAAAAAATCCCATAGGCCAAATTAGCTTAAACTGATTGGACAACAAAACTATGTCATCCCTGCATTAGTCTACAAGCTGCATTTATTGGCATAATAATGAATCAATCTGGACACTTCTCTGACAATTCTGTCATTTTCCTCACACCGTTTATACATGCATCAATTGTTGGGCAGTGATAAATAATGGTCAAATTTACACATGTACTTCATAAAAATGTATGTAAAGTTTATTTTCAGTAAATAATGACATTGTATTGTGCAATATTTTATAAATTTACCAGCTGGTTTTTGCATTCAGTCCATAATATCACGTCTACAGTCATTTAAACAAGCCTTTGTTCCTTCAAAAGTCAATCTTTTCCAGGTAAAACAGACTTTTTTTCCAGTAAAAATACCTCCAAATATAAAGTGTATTGATTTGTTTGTTTCATATTCTAACTAGTCGCACCTCATGCCTCTGAGAGCAGCTGAATGCCATATGTATGCCAGGATCTGATGTACAGTGCATGATAGTTCCCTGCTTTTCACAAAGCATTCTGGGATACAACCAGTGCACTTAAAATAATATGTTTACTCAGATTTTAAGCACTTTTATAAGATGGTCTGTTCTCTATTCAGTGCACTATACTGTATGGTGAATAGGGAGTGCTTTTGGCTTTTGTGAAAAATTACCCAATTTGGTTTCAGCTGCTACATAATCTTTTACAGCCTTTTTGTATTTAATAATGAACAAAAAAGAAAAAAAATACAAGTTACACTAAAATCTAAACTAAACAAAGTATGCACTAATACTAGGCAGTCAGTACAATGATCATGCCTGTTCCATCAGTAAAGTCCAGTTTGTTTGTGTAGTGTGGGGCCTCCACGCTGTGCCTGAACATGACATACGTTCCTGGATCTGGCGGGCTGGAAAGAGGTGTGGATTTGCACAGTATGTTTGCACAAGCACAGGTGAGACCGACTGCGTCATTGGAAGACTTGCACACAACACAATCTCTCATCAAAGCAATCATTAAAAACCAGACGGAGAGACGACTTTATTTAATCACAATGGCTGAAACAAGCCACATGCCCCCAGATGTTCCACTTAGATTCTATGAAGCACATTTAACTGTGTGCTAAATGCATTAAACTATACTCATTCCCACTTAATGCACAAAAGGTTAGACAACTAAGTGAAGGAGCCGAATGTTTTCTTTGGTTCATATAATTTATTGTTGTTAGGCTGTGTAAGTGTTATTGAAGTCTTTTTCATCACCATGCTAAGAACACCTCACAGGAGAATTAAGATCAACATGATCCATTCTCTTAACTTTCTCTTATCTTTCCATGAGTTAAGTCTAATTTTATGTATCATTCATCATTTCTCAAACTCTGCTCTTTCAGTTTGTTCACATTCTTTATTTAAATCACATTAGCAATTTACACATTGTAGCAATCTAAATGTATGTTCACATTTCTTTACTGAGTTTTGATGATTTACTGATGTAACTTTTTCTTTAGTGAAGTATAATTGTTTGCAGTTTCACCACCAAAATACGTAATAAGTAGGCGACTGTATGGTGCACAAGCAGAACAGATGACGAACAGCTCACTTAGGAGTGGAGATCTGGACGGTATTTAAGAGGGATGCATATTTTGTTTTATATTTTTCTTCATCCCACCTTTCTGTATTTTACTTCTTCATATTTCAAGATTTGAACCATAACATCAGTTTTTTTTGTATGATTATATTCTATGAATCAGCTTTTCCCTCACTGATTGATCACTTACGAGTCTAACTCCTGGACTCCTCTGTGTCCAGCAGCTTCCTGTAGGTGGCGATCTCCTGCTCCAGCCTGGTCTTGATGTCCAGCAGCATCTTGTAGTCCTGGCCCTGCTGCTCAATGCTTGCACGCACATTGCTGAGTTCTGCTTCGAGCATGTTGATTGTAGTTTGGTAACCAGCTAGCATGGCGCTGTAACGAGCTTCTGTTTCTGCTAATGTGTTCTCCAGAGCGGCTTTCTGTTGGAGAGAGGAAAAAAAAGAGACTCAGACAGTGACACAAACAGGTACCTGTTGGTACTTGTACACAGGGGGATTGTTGTAAATCCTTTAGGTTCTTATAATTAATAGCTATCTTCTGTTCCCGCCACCACACCCTTGATTATACTCATCAGACGAAGGAATGTCTGTGTTTGTTCAGCAGTAACCTTCTTTTATTGAGGTTTAATGCGCAAAGGAAGATAAGATTTTGTATGTTTGAACCATTAAGCCCTTAAGGAGGATAATGTGGGGAAGATGGGTCAAGCTAGTATCAAACCAAGGCTTGTCACAGAAGGACAGTGTTCTAACTACATGGAGCAAATGGATGTAACCCCTGGGCTACTGATGCTCCAGTGTGCTCCAGGTTTCACTAAAAAGTAAACAAAAATTGCCAATTAATAGACCATTTTAACTTAATGGAATTTCAGAATTCCCAGCATGAACCAGGAAGTCCACTTTGAAGAGCTTTTCTCTATTATTGTTTGAAGGTCATCGAGCTAGTTTGCTGTTTTGTGAACAAACTAATGGAGTTAAGTTTTTCTTGAACAGTCCTCAATTGAGAACTATAAGCTATGCAGATAGGGGTGGATTTTTGCATTCTGTGCATCTAACAACATAAGGGTAATAATAAAAATGTTTATAAATACGGTGTTCAAAACTTATTTAAAGCCTTTAAAGTATTGAAATACCACGATTAAGTGCACATTATACTAAAAAAAACATTAAATGAGCTCTTTAAAATGTCTTGTGTCAAAACTCTGTTTCTGAATTTTAGTGATTTTATATTTTAGGAGCATATCATTTACTGATGGACATTAATGACATCCTGAAAACTGGTAAAAGCTATGACTCACAGGGTGCACAAATTATTTCATATCCCTGATACTGACTGAATGTATATCAGGGTAAACAGCACTATATTATCTGTGTTAAATATGCTGATTTACTGTTCTGTTAAGCTGGTGACATATAGCTGCTACTGTGTGTACCTAACAGTAAGAGGGTTGCTAGTTTGAACCCTGTGTTGGTCAGGGCCTTGCTGTGGGGAATTTGCATGCGTGGGTTCCCTCCGGGCACCCCCGCTTCCTTCCACCGACCATAACAGGCTTATTAACAAAATGGTTGACTCCAAAAGGCCTTAAACTGTGAATGAGTGAATGGTTGTCTGTCTCTCTGTAGCCCAATTCACACTGCTGTTTCAATGCACAATATTTATTTATTTATTTATAGTGCTGTCAGTAGATCAAAAAATGAGCAATCAATTATGACCTGTAATTAATTAATCTAATTAATCTATTTTTAATCTCACTTTAAAAATTGCTGAAAAAAGCCCCAACTTGAGGTATTTTCATTGAAATTTATTAGATTACTGTGGCAGATCAAAAGATTGTTCTCCATCCCCTAAAAACTAAAACACAAGAAGCCCAATGCAAAGAAACTCTCCAACTTTAACGGCCCAATCAGGGGACAGAGCTGCTTGGACACATAAGGAGACACGGAAATGTGGCATGAACGATGCCGTAGTCATGGTTACCTCACAATATGAAATTCGCTGTCCTCAGAAGTTTAGCAGGAGAACTTTGTTGGTTTTGTCTTTGACAAGATTCATGACCCATGTAAGTGGCAGATGATACACCTATATGGAATCATTTAATGTAGGATAGGACGATAGTCTTTGGACTGAAGTTCTCGTAGTTTGAGCTAACGGCTAACAACAGGGTTGAGCTGCTACGTCTTACTGTGGCTTGATGTGATTGGTCTGTGAAGAGTGTGACTAGCAGACTGATCATCTAATCACCAGCTGCTCTGGTATTTTAAGCCATTACCCTTTAAAAATTAAAAAACATAGAAATGAGATTAAAAATGAGATGAACACGATTAAAAAACATCGCGTTAATCACACCTGTAATTAATCACGATTAACACGATAATTTGGCATCCTATTTATTCATTTATTTTGCTGTGACATTTCATCTCCACCATGAAGGTCCTGGAGATAGGACAGGGGAAAGAGTTAACCTCCTCCTTACTCTGCCTCCAAAAGAAGTAACAGAGGTGTGATATTGGCGAGAGGGAGGCACAAGACAGGTGCGCTGTGAGTGAGCGTCTCTGCCTTGGTGTGCATGTGTGGGTATACGTTGTGCTGCACACATCCAAGCCGAATAGCAACGTGAATCGGTGCTACTACCTTGGCTTGGATGTAAATGGCTCGAGGTGTATTTGTGTAAAAACACTGTGAATGGGCTCATGTGGCCCTGCGATCGGCTGGTTACCGGTTCAGAGTGTACCCCGCCTCTTTCCCAGTGTTAGCTGGAATAGGCTGTCAGCTTCAATTATCGAGGCTGAAGGGATAATCGGTGTAGATAATGAATGGATGGACTCTTTAATGAACTGTTGACTTGTGTGGATGTCTTTTTGTGCAGCTCTAAAACGTGTTCTCAAAACACTCAATACTACGAGTACATTTGAGATTAAGTTCTCCTTTATTTTGATGATAGAGAGCTGCTTTTACATTTACTTGCATAATAATTAATTAAAGAAACTGAACTTAAACTTTCCCCTCCCAGCATAGCGCTGCTCTTACAGGGAGTGTAAAAGATTTATTGCAGCTGGGCACAGACAGCCCTTGGTGTGACGTCTAAGTCATCCAGCTCTGCATTCCTCCAGCTTTCTTCAAACTCTTTTATGTCTCCAGAATTCAAGCAGATGTCTGCGAAAAGTTTTCTCCAGCAGCAGCTTTTCCCTTCCTTCACCATGGCTCAAATCTTTCCTATCATTCCTCTCTGCCCTTTCAGTAAACCCCCTCCCCCTCGTACCCTCCCTTCTGCTCTCTCACCCTCCATCATTGTCTGTTTCTCTGTTTCCTCTGACAAGAAAGCGATCCGGGAATTTTGCTCATATAAGGCAAGATCAGTGAGATGTGTTGGGTTTCAGGTTTTTTTTCCTCACCATGCTGAGCTGAGACTGCAGCTCGATCTCCAGGCCCTGCAGTGTGCGCCGCAGGTCGCTGATCTCTGTCTTGGACGTCTGGATGCTCTCCGTGCTGATGGCCACTTCCTTGCTCAGGGTTGCCGACTGCAGAGAGAAACGGTTGTGAAAGAGACGGAAGCCAAACATTTAATGATTGCTCAGCTCAGCTCCACAGAGATTGTCTAATTACATGTTAGACTCTGCAGAGAGTGAACCCATTCATTTAAACGTGTGGGATGTGGTGCCTGTGTTTACCTTATCATTAAACCAGGCCTCCTGGTCGCGACGGTGTTTTTCAGTGATTGATTCATACTGGGCGCGGATGTCCTCCAGGACTTTGTTGAGGTCCTGCTGGGGTGCAGCATCCACCTCCACATTGACTGTGCCAGTAAGCTGAGAGCGAAGTGCTGCCAGCTCCTACACATGGAAGAAGTTTATCAATGAGACAAATATGGAGAATCACTCAAGAGATGTGAGGAACTCTGCTGGACAAACTTTGCTTTTTACCAATCACTCATTTATCCTTATATAACAATTTTCCTCACTCTGCTGTTACTTCTTACTCTCCATCTCTAAAAAAACAAACAATGCCATCTTAAAACAGGTTCATAACAGACAACAGTGCAACATATTTTTTACAGACACAAACCTTAAATAAAAGTAAAACTTGAGTTTCTGGAGGTGCATACCCGCTTTTCTTCTTCTGTCGCACTGACTTTTATAGCTGCATTGTGCTTGCACTTCTCCAATAACACGGCCAAAATGGGCCAAAATAAATAATTATTTTGATCAGAAATTGTAATATTGTTTCAGTTTCGTAAATTGTAATCCCTTTCACTTCATGTTACTGAAAAAGTAACTGGTTACAGCCCAACACTAGTAACAGTAACCGCTGAGCTGAGGAACTATGATAAGTTTTCTTTATTACTTTAGTTATAAATGTGGTCTCAATGTTGCTTATTTGAAAAGTGACTGATTGATTAATTGATGTTCTTTTTATGAAAATGTGTTACAAAATGAAATAATATGTTAACATTTTGTGTGGGTAAAGACACAGCCCACTATTTTCCTTCTGTATTAAACACTGAACTGAATAACTGAACACTAATTTGATAGAACAATCTTGTAGGATTACTGTTTTAGAAATATGACTAATTACTGACGAAAAGTAATTATTACAATAAGATCCTACAACCAATGTGGGCAGTATTATGTGGAAAATAAATCCCTTTCAGCACTCAGACTACTTTTTGTTGTAGCAGGTAACATGCTTAACCTTTCATTGCAGCTGGACCTGCCTGATTCAATGTTGTAATCAAGCAGACCCATCTTGCCGAGCTCCAATCTACAATTGAGCTTGGGACGGCTCAAACAGAGCCCTTTACTGCAGGACAAGGTGGGAGCTATGAGGGAGATGACAGCAGGAAGTGGCTGTTCTCATACAGTGATTAGCATCGATGCTAACAGTCTCATTAGCAGTTTTATCAAACCTGCACTGCATTCTTTATCAATTTAAAAACAACGATCAGTGCTACAAAAGTAAGGATTTTTCTGGTCCACTTCTGAAGTGTTTTAACGAGAGTTCATCTTATGGAGAGGCTCATGTGTTGTAGTGCAGTAATGCCTACCTTAGTCATCATCTGATTGGCCTGTAATGATGGAACGATTGTCCAATCACCTGCTGGAAATGCTTCTGAAAGGCTATGCCTTCCCCAGCCACTTTCATAATCTTTTGCAGATGGATTAGTGAATTATATTGAAAACTCAATCTGGTGTGCTGGATTAAAAGATGCTACCTATTCAATGAAATGTACTCATTACCAACCAAAAAAACACCCTGATAAATACCTGCCCTTTGTTGCAAAAGTTTGAAAAAGTAGAATAAGATGAGAATGTCTCTGAAACATTCTGTACTGTTTCTTTTTTTCTCTGACCTGTTAGCACATTGGCACATTTCGCCATTAGAGATGAAGGTTAACCCTGAGTGTATGCAAGCAAAGACAGAGGCTGTGCATATAACATGTTTGATAGAAGGGCAGTTCTTGATGAAGAAATCAGTTAGGTTGAACTGTCAGCAAAATATAATTCAGAAGGTCTTACATTGTTTTCATTGATGCTGTAAACAATTTTGTTGTTCTGTATATTCTTTGTGTTGTGTGTTTTTAGTCTGTAAGCACATTTAAGAGCCATGAAGCTCACCATGTCCTTCTGTGATTTGGCTGCAGAGTCACAGATGGGCCATAAACTGGGCCACAGGTCGACAGTTAAGCCTGCTATTGAAAAGGTCTTTGTGCAGTTGGCTGTGTGCTTTTTTTTTTTTTTTTTATAAATGTAGGACAGGAGGTTACAGGTATGGCCAAACACTGGGGTCAAAGAAAGTTTCATATTGTCATAATGAACATCGAACAAAGGAGGTCACCTCTGCGTGATTCTTCTTGAGGTAGGCCAGCTCATCCTGCAGGCCTTCGATCTGCATCTCCAGGTCAGCCTTGGTCAGGGTGGTCTGGTCCAGGAGGCGGCGCAGGTTGGCGATGTCAGCCTCAACAGACTGGCGCATCATCAGCTCATGCTCAAATCTGATTAAAAATAAGCAACACATATGAGACACCTTTGCTACCTACATCTCTTTATTTGACTTGAACAAAGAGATGAAATGACAAAAACATAGACTTTAGCTTACTTGGTTTTGAAGTCATCAGCAGCCAGTTTGGAGTTGTCAATCTGGAGCAGGATGTTGGCATTGCTGATGGTGGCAGCAGCAATCTTTAGGAGGGAAAACCGGTAAAAATGCTCATTTATGGTAATGCTAAATTGTTAAATTCTGTTCATGCAGTACAGCCTGATATATTTGAACTTGTTTTTGCCTTTGTTTACCAACTGTACCCTTACTTGATGGGCTGCAGTTTGTCTGGCTCCGCCCTTTAGGGTCAAACAGGTGCACTTAGTACCTCTACATAAGGATGCCAGACAAGTAAGATGGGATAATTTGGCTCTTTTTTTTTATTTTTTTTTGCTTTTTTGGCTCCTTCTCATACTTTGATATTGGAAAAGGGAAACAATACCACAACATATTAAACAACACTGATCTCACAATTATGCTCAACACAAAACAGGAACTCCTTCAACCCAAATATTTAGTATTTGGCTGAAAAGTGGGCCACAGTCTACCCAGCTTTCTTGGACATAAGACTGTTGATTAGTTTGCTGGCTCTGGTTTAAAGAGGGTCCTCAGTCCTTGCACAGGGACTTCAAACTTATCTCTGGATACAAGTTCATAGTCCCAAGATGTAGGGATATGCAACTTTGGTCACCATCGTCATGCTGCTAAGTGCCGAAGGGGCCAAATTTTCATGTTTTGGGGTCACAAAAATGGATGATTATAAATGGCTGTCATAAGATGTTATTTAATCAACTTTTACATATATCCAAAATCAATTTAAGTACTGTGTTTCTTTATAGACTGCATGATAAAAACATATTTTATTGATTGATATTTCTCACTATTGTATCTGATGAGTTGCCCCCCATGTTGCTTCATGTCTCTATATATGTGTGTGTGTGTGTGTGTGTTATGCTTGATGTCTCTATTTGACTACAAACAAATCCACCTACAGGTACAAATAAAGTAATATGACCCTGCACCTGCACACATAAGTTAAACTCTCATGTGATGTTCTTCAAATGCTTTCGAGGCCCCACCCTCCCTCCACTGCAACCATGAGTCAATTAGTGTATCCTCCTTTATGCATGACTTCTGTTTCATGTGTATTTGGAGCTTTTACTAGTCATTCATCATTCTTGTCCATCATAGCACTTAGGATTCAGACACACATGCAGGCTCTAGTCATGCCCTCCTTTGGTAATCATTAACTTTACAGCAAATGTTCGACTTGTCAGGTGTTAACACCAGTAAAGTCTGGCTCTCACTGTACCTTGTCCTTCAGGTCGTTGATGATGGCCCAGTAGTTGCTGTAGTCCCTCTCAGCTGTAGGCCCCTTCTGCTCATAGTACTCTCTGATCTGCTTCTCCAGCTTGGCGTTGGCCTTCTCCAGAGAGCGCACCTTCTCCAGGTAGGAGGCCAGACGGTCATTCAGGTTCTGCATGGTGGCCTTCTCGTTCAGGTGGATAGTGCTCTGGTCCAGGGCACCGGACAAGTCAAACCCTCCGCCCATTCCAGCACCCATTCCAGAACCCATTCCAGCCCCGTACCCCATGCCAGAGGAGACGGTGCGCACTGAGGTGGCGGAGATGCGAGAGGGCTGTCTGAACATGCTCCCGGACACGCTGTGGGCCTTGTGGACAGGAGCGCTGGAGGTGTAGCTGCGGCTCTGCCTGGTGATCATGGAAGGACCGGTGATGGAGCCCTGGCTGTAAAACATGATGGCTGCTGGTGAAGAGAGGAGACGAGTAGAAAGGACCGTTATTCTGCTGTGGGCTGTAGCAGGACTGTGAGTTTGATAGAGGGAGGCTGGCTGTTCATATAGTGCTGGACTTTGGGCGGGCCT
This sequence comes from Scarus forsteni, assembly GCA_036419115.1. Classification (NCBI taxonomy): domain Eukaryota; kingdom Metazoa; phylum Chordata; class Actinopteri; order Labriformes; family Labridae; genus Scarus; species Scarus forsteni. The sequence continues at coordinate 7,510,364 of JAZDUH010000289.1, forward strand.
GGCTTGGAGGGGGGAGGGAGAGAGGGAGGAGAAGGAAGGAGACTTTTTTTTAACAGTTCAGCCACAGGCTTGGCAGAACCTCCATTTGTTTTCCTTTAAGGACCAGTGTTCGGTTTCTTTCCACACCGGTGAGGGAGCTGTTATGGAATGTGTGTGTCAGTGTGTTACCTCATGTGTGAGGGGCTCTCCTGGGTCTCTCTGCATGTATGTGTGTGTGTGCATCCATCTGCATGTACAGTATGGCTGCTGCTTTAATAAATACCTGAAAGTCTAGTCTTGATCAGCAGACAATCATCATCATCTTTATTCAAATAGAGTAGACACAGAGCTCGAGCTGCAGGGTCCCGCCGTGTGTCAACATTCACATTAAGCTCTCTGCAAATATCAAATTTCACCAGGACTCCTTCCAACAAATTTCCCCTTTACAGTGAAATAAAAAACTGTTTGAAGGTCTTAATTGTTAACAGGTCTTTTAGTTAAGTTATTTAACTCAAGTTACATGAATAAAATGTTTGCTTCTTAACCTGAGTTTAAGAATAAATAGGTTAATAATAATCAAATTGCTTGTTGCCAACTATAAGATTTGAGTAATTATGTGAATAAATGTTATATTGTAGTGGAATTTTATATGCACTTACAGGCATAACCGACCCTTTGTCAAGCCCTGCCCTTTTAAGGAAGTGGTCTCTATTGAGCCAAACCCTCTTTAGTGAATGCTACGAGGTTAAACAATTGGTTGTTACGGCCCACTCTCACATTCAAAACAATGGCTAATGACTTAAAGCTGGGGTTGGCGATTTGATTTAGATCCACTTCTTGTAATACTGGTTAAAATGGTCTTTATGACGCTATGGTAATCAACTCATAATGTGATCTTAAAACAGAGCGAAAAATATCCGCTATCTACAGCAGGAGTAAAACAGGGAAAACCCCAACCAATAATCATCACCTGTTTCTAAACCAATCAAATCCCGTCGCCATTCTGCCCGCCTGCTGCGCATGCATTTTCCCGGCGTGCACAGACTCGGTGCGTGCAGCCAAGCTCATACGTATCAGAGTCCGCCGGAGAATGCTTACCTTTCAACTTTTGTCTTTGAAAATAAGGGAAGCCCGCCCTGAGCCGTCCCACAACCCCAACCAAGCTCCAGTATCCCTCATGTTTTAAGACAGATTTACAAGAAATCTAAAATAAACTCTTTATTTTTCTAAGTTTGTTCTGCTGCTCTAATCTCGCGATAGCTGCCACCCAGGCTACTGCAGGTGGACGTTCTCGCAAGGCTTTTTCTTCTTCTTTGGTTTTATGGCGGTTGGCATCCATCATTTTGGAGCATTACCGCCCCATTCAGGCTCGAGACAGAGTTCAGTTTGAAGAGGCAGAGGAATGTTTTTATTTTTATATCATCACACGGGAGATTTACAGGAGAATACTGATACAGGAGGACGGCGGGTAAGAGGATAAAATACGGAAAATACGGCATTTTCATGGCCAAAACAGGAGATTTGACAGCTATGTGGAGAATGTCAGAGGAACTACCTATACCCCGATCAACATCGGCTGTGAGTACTAACTAACTTTACATGTTTGACATTAGTTCAGAGGCTTGCTACCCTGAGCCAGTGGGCTTAAACCATTTACACTTTAAGGTCTAATCGCAGAGCTGTTTCAGGCAGCTACTGGCGCTGTATACAGATAGGGGCAGAGGTCCTAATGCTGCAGACCTTTTCTCTCCAGCGTAGAATAGTTTATTATATGGATGATTTTTTTTTTCCAAAACATGCTGGGACTGCAGGCTGGACTAGGTTTGGCAGCACATGCTTGATTAGTATTTTTGAGGACTTGACCTCACCTCCAGCAGCGTTATCCCTACTTCCTTAGTAGGTGTTAAGATGTGATAAAGTTTAAGGCCCTAAGGGTGAAAACCCCACATCCCAAGGCGTCAGAGTATGCCAACCCCATCCAGTGTTACCAACTGCTTTAACAATGACTGTCCTTTGCCCCCGTGTCCTACATTCATTTTATTTCCTAACTGCTCCTCTTGTCTGCCTTTCTGTGTAACAAACAGTCTTCTAGTTAAAGGTTAGGTCCACAATGTTTCATAAGATATTTTGCCTTAGAGGTTGTTCATTTTATAAAGTGCATTTTGGGATACCATAAGACCACTTTTTAGGGAACATAATTCCTAACTTGGACTTCTGCCCCCCCTGGATTCACTGCATAGTAAACTATGTAAGTTGAGTAAATCCAAAGAAACATTTAATTGGACTTTCTTCAACTTCATCTTCAACTTTATTATCATCCCAAGGAAAATGTGTTTTGCAGCAGGCATCAGCACCACACTTCATGCAAAAACATAAAACGTACAGGCATTGGGAAAATCAAAAAAATTCTGAGAACAAGAGAAAAGGAAGGCACCGAAGCGATGAAAAGCCAAAAGTTAAAGAATCAGACCAACCTCTACAAAGTCCTTACAGCCGAGGAAGTGCTGTGCAGTAGATAAAATAAACAGTAGATGAATTGTCAAGGTAAACAAGATAAAAAGAAAATCAATAGATAATCAATAAAAAGTCAAGGATTACACTCTAATGGCCCTTTTTCACTAGTATGCCTTGGCCCTACTCTACTCGGCCCTACTCGATTTGCAGCGTGTTTCCACTATGCTGGTTCCTCCTAAAACAAGCTAGTTTTAGTACCTACTCCGCTCTGCTTCCAAACGAGCTGAGTCGATACTAAAAGATAAAGTCACCGACTGCTGGCTACTGATTGGTCAGACAATGTCGTCATTGATGAGTCATGAGCGTGACGACCTAGCATGCTAGCGGTAGCTACCGTTAGCTTACCCTCATACGTCTTTTCTTTGCAGCTCGATTGCTCTCGTCCTCGGCTTCATTCTGTTGTATAGCTTCCAAAACTCTCCTGTGCTTCTCAAGGGGTATTTCTTCTTACCACCTGCAGCCTTCTTCTGCTTTCCTTTTTTACTCGGTTTGTGACAAAAATCCACAGATTGTTAGGCCGTGCTCAAAATGACGTCACCGCAGTGCCGCTCAGCTGTTTACAGCGACACTGCACCCCGTTGGGCAGGCGACTGGGGCTTATGGAAAAGCAACACAAGGCGAATAAAGTAGAGTAGTGCTAATGGAAATGGGCCATAAAAGTCAGTCTTATCCACATTGTGCTATAAAGTACACACAAGAAAACTGGTCAGATCAATGTATCAAGGTTATGAGTGGCAACTGGCACAACAGGTGTTCTGGCCTTGTCTTGGTTGTAGGCATTTTGTATTACGTTATTATGGCCTGAAGGGAGAAGGTCAAATTCAACAAACTGGGCAATTACAAATTTGTTGGACCAGTCTAATGATACGTCTGCTGTAGATAACCCTGCAGCTGAGATTGCTGCACCCCCATCACCTTGCTTTCTAGTTTTAAAAGATTCACAAATCTGGTTTTGCTAAACAAAGCAGGACAACCGAGCCAAGCAACAATGCAGTATGTGAGAATCCTTTCTATAAAACACTGATAATGGATGTTTCAACTTAAATGTGCACCTAAAGTCCATCAGTGTCTAAAATTTGCAGTCTTTCTTTATTATTTCAAAGTAAACTAAATCTTTGACCAGTGGTTCGGACTATCACCCAATTCAAAGTGTGGCAGAAAGGTTTGGTTTTATTACATCTTAAGCAGTCATATTAATTTTGTGTGGCTTTAACATCTGTGCCAATTCATGCTACAGTATGGCTTGGATGTGCATGACACAAAGGCAGTAACAGTCTCTTGCAGTGCTCCTGTCTCCCACTGAGATTGCATGCCTCCTTTTCTCTAATGACACGCCTCTGTTACTTCCTCTGATGGGGCAAGAGAGGATCAACTCATCCTCAAGTTTGTGTCTGTGGCATTCATGGTGGAGGTAATGCATCACGGGTGAAAATATGAAGGCTTGTAATGGCTCGTGTGGATTGTGCTCATCATTAGTCAGCAATAAGCAGATATTGTGTCATTGCTACTTTTTGTATTCAACAACTTTACCGTGTGTGGACGTCTTTATGTTGAGCACTTCAGTAATTAGTGGTCACTTTCTGATTGACAGCAGTGCATCGACTTTGGAGCCTTGAACCACAAACCTGCTTTGTTTTAAAGGAAATTTGTCAGAGCCCATTGTTCCCCAAATCACGCTCCACATCCCCCCTTAAGTCCTGTATCCTGTGTGTGCGTGTGTGTGTGTGAGTGTGTCAGTGTGTTCATGCATGCTGAGTTCATTTTGTTGTTTTTGGCCTGTGCTGCGGACTGTGTAAAAGATGGGTCTTAAGAGTTTGTGTGTGTGTGTGCCTCTGTGTGTGTATGCGTGTGTGTGTCCTTCTTATCTCAGTGTTGGGCTCCGGCCAGTTTCCGTGCTCTTGTAACATCTGCAGCCAGCTTGGGGGAGGCGAGGAGGCATACCAGGGTCAACTCTCAGTTAGAGGGAGAAGTGAATAGTGCTTCTTATGTTCTGTGTGTGTGTGTGTTTGTGTTTGTGTATGTGTGTACTGCATAGAGCATTACATCATTTATCAAAATAAATTGTTAAGAAACCTTTTCTACCACAGACTGCTGTGGACTAAGTGCAAGACTGTATTTTTATTGAAAGGCTCTGTTTGACATTTGTTTTGTGGATCCATACGTAAACTGTTCAGCTCTAAGAATGTTCAGGCTATTTGCTGACAACTATTGTCTCTCGGGGGGGGGTTAGGGTTGGGGTTAGAGCTACCCTTATCCCTTTATTGCAGCTGGTTCCATCCACGTAGAGGCTCTATCCTGACACTGTGCTGAGGGTGAAAAGATCCAGGTCTGTATAAATGTCAAAGATGTGTTTATACTTTTCAAGTTTTATGATCAAATTGAGTTTTAAAAGTTGAAGCAGGAGCTAGTTCCCTCTTAAAGCTGGCTTCAAAAGTCCCCACTGTCCCATAACACCCTTGTTAAAAGCTTATTTTTAAAGCAAAATTTACATCTTTGCAGCCTGGTACTAAAGCAAGCTTGATATTGATGGCAAATTTCTTTATTAGAACATCCTTTAACCTTGCAGTGCAGCTGGATCTGCCTAGTTCAGTGTTTGTAATCAGGCAGAATCTTAGTGGAAACCTTCAATCCACAGTTGTGCTCGGCCCAAAATGGGATGGCACTAACAACCATTTAGTTTTGTCTCTACAAACTGTTGCCTTCTGATAAATAAAAACATTATAGCTGCATGACAAATTAAAATTCAACAGACCTCTTACATCAGGGATCATTTACATTTGCACAAGGTTTTTATTTCTTGGCGTACACTACGGGCCAGATTTTAAGAATTACGACATAATGTTAATATTTTAGTATAACTAAAATAGTATCAGTTACATATTTTGGTCTTTCCTGGATTGAATACATCTTAACCTTTCAAAGTTGAGATCAGTCCGCACAGCTGCCAGTCTCATGAGGCCACTTGAGATATTTTAGGTCCTTAGGTCTTGCGTGAGATTTCTGCAAACAGAACAAGAATGAATTCATTTTTAACAACACTGCTAAAACTGCACTTTTTGGGAAGTTGTGTAAATACTTGTAGGGAACAGAACAACAGTAAGCTGCCCCCCTTCTCATTTTCAGAATGTTGTTATTCTCTGGTGGCCAGATGGGAAGCTGTGAGGGGCTAGATGTGGCCCCATGGCTGCCAGTTGATGATCATTGCCTCACAAGTTTGCCAGTCATATGAATTAATCTTATTTTGCAGCTGTTGCTGTAGCAGCCTATCAGTAATCAGTAATCTGTGACATTAGTTAAAGTAGCTATGATGCTGAGAAAGTAGTTAGCCTGGTTCAAATATCTCCAGGCAAGGTGGAGGTCCTTTGTAAAGAAGACAATGAATGCTGCATATAACAAACATCAAATATCTTTTTAGTTGACCACATGGGACATGCTAACATAGTGAGCCATATTAAAACAAGTAAGTGGCTGCAGTCTGGAGGTAGCATTGTTGTGACCTACAACAGAGGGAAAATACCAAAGAAAACTAATGAAATAGAACTAATATGCTCCATCACTCTGATTCAGTCCTCGTGTTGTGTGTTTCCTTGTTACACAATTACAAATTCTCAAAAGTTTTTTTTTGTCCATTCACTATGAGACAACTAAGCACTTCAAAAGAACACAAATAGTTAATAAAAGTCAGCTGTCATCTATTAAGTTCTGACTGAACAGGAATAAAGAAACAAATTCAATACAGAATCATAGTAATTACATTATTAGAGACACTGCGTCTGTCAATCTCGGGTGCTGAGGTTCTTTCCATGGTGTTTTAAATGTGCCACTGTAAAAACAACCATCTCATGAGCTCATACATGAGGGTTTGTAGTCATTCATAGAGCCCCCTTTGCAGGTGTCTGAAAATATAGTCGCCGTATCAACCGTACTGTCACAGTTAACATGTTTCTGCAACACATATGCATCCTGTTCCACTGGAACTTTAAAGAGTAAAGTCAAAAGATGCTGCTACGAGTTTTAGGGTGTGATGATCAGGTCTGTTTCCTATCAGGTTTCAGGCTCAGACTTCATACGGTCGTGAGAGGCATCAATCTTTTTAACAGCTCTTACGAAGTCAGAGTACTGGTATGAAGCCACACAAACTGAAGACACAAGCGCAGTCCTCTTTTTAAGGCTAACTCTGTTTTATGGATTTTTCTAAGCCCTTTTAGAAATCTGAACCAAGTTTACTCTGTGTCTTTACTAACAGGAGCATCTAAAAATATGTGTCCTCTGCAGTCTAAAGCAAGTCAAGTCAAGTTTATTTGTGTTGTCCATAATCATTGTTATGTGTATTCTCAGTGGGCCTGTCTGCACCCAGATGACGACATCAGAGACTAAAATGTACCTCCTACAAACTAAGACCCTTTCTGAGAACTAAAAAAGATCTCCTACTCAGAGCTCAGCGGGGAAAATACACATAAGCCAGGGAGGAGCTGCTATGGGCGCCTCTTGTGTGCAGAGCATTGACTTTTCATTAATGTGGACCACAAAGGTGGTGTTTGGATGAAACCTTGGTGGCTGTGTGTTTGAGGAAGAAGTAATGTATTTATTAATTGTAGCTCTAGATGTGATAGTAAATGATAGATTTTTCCCGAAAATGTTACAATTGTTGTTCCAAAGACAGTAATAGAATTTCTTATAAACATTTTTTTCTTTAAGTTCTTTCCATAACTAGTTGCTTATTAGCACTTTGATTTGTTGTGGCTGCTTATTAGAAAATAAGTGATTGCTGGGACCTCAATAAAAATAAATGTTCTGAAGGTTGTTACTGATTTGCCAAGGAATTTATCTGATGCACTCCGAATTACTGTTAATTTGTTTTGTTGAGCTGAGTGCTCCCAGAGCTACATCCTCCCCCGCAGACAAACAACCAGAGGTGGGAGAAAGTCACTGTTTTGCAAGTCTCAAGCAAGTCTCAAGTCTTTAAACCCAAGTCTCGAGTCAAGTCTCAAGTAAAGACGTGCAAGTCCAAGTCGAGTCTCAAGTAAAGACAAGTCAAGTCTAGTCTGAAGTCATAGGTGTAATTTTCAAGTTGACCAAATAAAAAAAACCCAATAAAAACCAGGGCAGTTTCGTCACTTTATAAAAAACAACCAGGACAGTCAGGGCAGGACATGAAAACAGGACATGTCAGGGGAAAACAGGACACTTGGTCACCCTGGGCCTTAACTTTACAATTATTTTCAGCTAACGTCAGTCTCAGTTTTTAGCCATGGCGAGTTTACGAGCGATACCGTTGTTGCATTTAACGGATGCTAAGCTAAAGTTACCCAAAAGGATCTCACAACAGGTACCAGACCAACTTACCTTTCTTTGTGCAGCTTCAGGTGCTGAACAAAGTTGGACATCGTCGCCTCTCCGTCTGTTATGCTCACGCTGCTGGTTTTGCAAATGGCAATTAGTTTTTTGATTTTGACATCGTAGTTTGTGAAAGCAAATTAAATTATCCTCAGTAGCATGGTTCTGCATCTTTGGGTTGTTCCTGCACTCCTGCAGTCTTGCGCTCAGGGAAGTAACTGTATAATCCACGCCATCTTTGTTTATTCATCTAAATCCTGATTGGGTTTTAATAGATGTATTCAATGAGGCAGATCCTGTGGGAAAAATATTGTCTTGCTGGAAATGACAAAAATCAGTCACTTAGTGGAATACTTTGAATAGGAGCACATTTTCTCAACAGTCTTACTGAAAATTTCAAGTATTTTCAAGTCATCAGACTAAAGTCAGAGTCAAGTCCCGAGTCACTGATGTCAAAGTCCAAGTCAAGTTGCAAGTCTTTGATGATATTGTCAAGTCGAGTCCAAAGTCATCAAAATTGTGACTTGAGTCTGACTCGAGTCTAAGTCACATGACTCGAGTCCACACCCCTGCAAACAACAAAACAAGTAACTACACTTTACGAAAGTAGCAGATAGCATAAATTTTATGTTGGGTTGGTGAGCTTAATCCAACTTTCCAAGTTGGAGATTCGACTTCACAAGGGTTTCTGATCAAAATTCAGACTTGGAGCATGCAAATTCTGACATTCCTGTACAAAATGAGTGCACCATTAGTTAAAACACACAAACGCCAGGCTCTCAATGTGTGCTGCCAGGACCACAATGACATTAAGCCTCGGTTTTGCTGCCAATGGCTGTCCCATTATGCTGGGAAAGTGGGGGTATCAATCGGTGTCACTATGAATCTGAGAGGGTCAAACGGCCCATCTCCAGTGTCATCTGTGCCCATGCAGCAGGGATAAATATGATGAGGACAGATTTGTGATCTGGCCCATGGATCTGTCACCACTTTCAATCCATACTTTTTGACCATTACTGTCTCTGCCCACCTTCCTTCCTTCGCCCAAACCCCCAACACAGATTCCATGGATGGTTGCCCCATAGGTTGGTCCATCACTTCACTAATGTTGGGTTTGGTTTTATGTTTATGTATATCTGTGTACATGTGTATTTTATATAGGTCCAGGAGATATGAAGAGTTTGTCTTCAGCCTGCTCTATTGTAAACTGCCTTAAGATAACACTTGTATGAATTATTGGTGCTATACAAATAAAGATTGACTGATTGACTGTTTGATTGATTGAGTCTGAATGACAATCTTTGCACAACTGTAGCACAATGTACCACTTTTCTCCCTTAGTTTTGAGGAGATTCTTAGAGATGTAAAGACTTTTACAATAACTGACAGCTTCTTTACAACAGTCTTGAATTGACACAATCTAGACAGCAAATTAACAAGCCTCCTGTTCCATGACACTCAAATCTTTTCAATGCACTTGGTCATAAAGAGAGGCAGTTAGCATTGCTTTGGCTTTTTCATCCACTCGGAGGCATAGAAGTGGAAATCTGAGCTATTAAGATGTTTGTTTGTTTTTTTTACCTTAAGTCACTGTGTAATATTGGTTTATATAGGTTATATAGGTTGAAATTCAACCTGACACAGCATTAACTTGGGCTTAGTTCTATTCCAAGAATATTAGTTTCAGTAGCAAAAAAAAAAAAAAAATCTCAAAAGCAAAAAATCAGATGGTTCAATGCTGAGGTGCTCCATGCTAAAATATTGTTGGAGCACATGGGATGGTACCATGTGGAACTTCGGTGCATCTATGAGCGCCATATTTGGTTCTGCAAAACCTTGAGCTTTTGGGGGATGAAAACTCTCAGACTAAGCCAACAAGTCAGTTGCACACAGTTTCTAGTCTTTCCACATGTTAAAGCAGCTTTATGTTCAGAGACAGCTTTCTTATTTTGCTTCCCAACAACGTTGAACCTCTGAAGGGAGGATGAGACCTGACCTGTAGCTCAGCTGGATGTCTTCAAAGTAAGTGAATCTGATTAAATTCTCAATATAGACATGCCTTCAAGACTCTTAGACCTTGAATGAACAGGATGTCCATTTTGGGTCTCTCCCATGCAGTAGGAGTAATAAACTGCATGACCCAGTCGCCTTAGAGATAAGGTTAGCCATTAAACAGACATCTTCTAACTAACACTTTTGATTAGTCTTTTCCTCTTTATTGAGTAACTTGTGAATTGTTTTATATGTTTATCTTGGCTTGTTAGCGTAGTAAACATGTAATATAAACCCTGATACCCAGATGATTGATCACAAACCTGTGTCAAAATGACTGATTAGTGGTTGATTTGTTGTTGCAGGCTGGCACAATAAGCAGGAGCCATAATAAACTATATAATGAATTAAAACTCAAGCAATAATGTTTTAATGCTTCATCCATTATGCTCTTGGTTTCCATTGAAACTTTTAGGATTGGGCAATTGTTTTCTATTTGCAGTAGAGACAAAGAGACTACACAATGGAAGTCTGTTTTCTCTATTATTCCTCACCTGGAGTAACCATAGTGTCCCCGTTAGCATCATAATAATACACTATTTGTTTTCCACTTAGCAACAGCAAGGAAGCTAGAGTGCAGGTGTCACTACTTATGTCTGAGTCAGGTCTATTGTCTCGAGGTGTGGACAGTCTGGATTCCTGCACCAGATTACAGATAGCTACAGTTGCTTTGCTGTTGGTTTCATCCTGCAGTGGGAATTAAAGTTGGCCTGTATTCCCATGTCTATCACAAACTGGAGACTTCCTTTTTGAAAAGTGATCACAGCTTTGCATGTTGACATGAGTGTCGTCACACCCTTGTTCTTTGCTTCAGCTGTTTGATATTTGTCACTGCAGGTGGCTAATGTTGTGAAATTCATGTTCATTCCAGAAATATGTTGTAATGAGTGTAACAGGAGCACACTTTGTATTTATACAAGCAGAGGGCCTGTGCATAGAAACTCTGGGTCAATGAAAGGCAGAGGGAACAAGCCCATTATAGCTGCAATTGTGGCAAGTCATTAATGTTAGCATTAGCTTCCTGGCTTACTATAAGTTGGTTTGGTTTGGTAACATTTGGTTGTCAGAATTAGATACTGAAACCCTTCCTCCGCTTCGGTGTCCTGGTTAAGCTGTAGGTAATTTCATGGCCACTCTTTGTGGTGGAGTTGGAGGGCCGGTAAGAATTTGTATTTATTTATTTTATTTAATCTCGAGATGCCATTGAGTGCGTGCTCTCATTTCTAACGACATCGAGAGTACATAAAACTGTAATTGTGGACATGAACAGAGTGGTTCTTTATTGTATGCTAATAAGTGAACTGAGTTGTAGTGTTTACTGTATAGAGTTCCAGCTGTGGGCTGCACAAAAGCTCAAAGATGCTTCTCCGATCTTGATGTGGACTCTCGGAACATCAAGCATTAGCAATCACCAGAATGAGTTTGGTAGTGGTTTGTGGTCATATTTAATAGAGTTTACTAAGAGAGTTTACTAATAGAGTTTAACAGAGACCTGACAAAGAAGGCCAGCCCACTTTGTTATACAGTAGTGATGGGTGGAAAAGCTGTCAGCGGTAATTAACTTTATGGCAGAGTGGTAAACTGAATCCATGGTTTAAGTGAGCTAGCTGTGGCCTGCCTGTAGATCACATCTCCATAGTATAAAACTGACAAGAAGGTGGCTTCAATCATTTGTTTTCTGCATGAAATAGGGAAGTTTGTTTTATGTCTGCATAAATAGCCCAATTTTGTCTTCATTTTGTAACAAGTGAACTGATGTAAGGTTTGAATGTGAATTGCTGATCCAGCCAGATACCAATATATTTGTACTGAGTGACTCTTTCAATGTTGTGACTTTCCAGAGTAGTAATGTGTGTAGGACAATCAGCAGTGGAAAAACTCCAGAGGCTGTAATATTGTCCTTTCTACTGGTTAAAATGAAATCATTAAGGGTTGAACTTTGAGGAGCTTTTAAATTTGGTCTGGCTGGATCATTAATTAGTTGCTCTGAGCTGAGATTGCCACACATCTCTTTTAAATTGTTAGAGTCATCTGTTAACCAGTTTAGATTAAAATCCCCTAAGATCAGAATTTTTGAGGAAACATACAGTGACATTAAACCAGCCAATTCAATAGGCGCACTGGCACACAGTTATTGACAAGTTCTGTGCAAAATTAACTTTTAAGACAATGCATTCAAAAGACTTAGGTATGGTAACAGCCTCAAAAACACCAACAGACAAGGAAGTCCTAACATAAACTGCAACGCCACCTCCTTTCCCATCTCTGTTTTTCCTATACAGATTATAGTCATTTAATGAGATTTCTGAATCCTGGATGCTCTTCATGTTTCTGCACCAGGATATCAGGGTCAGTCTGTGATAAAATAATTTTTAGCTTATCCATTTTAAGATGGGCAGAAAGGCTTCTAATATTTAAATGCATAAAACCAGGACCAGCTCTTGATTTAAAAAACTTGTGGGTTGAGTAAGATTTGCTCAGAGTCACAGGAGGGCACACTAAAAGACCTCAGTCTTGTGGTTTTAATTAAAACTAAATTGTTATGATTATGAAAACCAGTGGAGGGAGGGAGTTGGTGATGCTTTTTAACATTATTGGTGATACACACAGAAATAGACACCTATTATTTAACTGTTTGATGTCAGTGATGAAGAAATAAAAGAGCATTCTGTTTAAACACACACTTGGGGCTTCATTTAAGCCAGTTTCACTTTACTGTTATGCAAAAGAACCACAAAGAGGCTCCGTCATCATTAAACCTAAGACACTCACATTAACATTGCAGGGATAATAGATTTGAGTCCACTGGGGTGCTGGTTTGGTGCAGTGGTAAGTAACCAGGCACAACCCATATATATGCTTCTCCCGGTCCAAGTTTAGATCCACTGTCTATCTCTCTCCCCTGTCAATAAAGGCCTAAAATGCCTCCAAAATATTCTTTTAAACTTAAAATAAAAAAGATTTGAGTCAGCTGAGTCTGTGCGCTCCCCTCTTACCAACATTGTGACTCTGATACTATTTCTAAATCTGGAAGTAGGGCGAGGGAGGGGGGGACAAGTCATCCCACCATTACCTCTGTGTGATGTTCAAAGTGGAGGCAATATGTCACAGAGGTGTAAACATTATTGCTTGAAAGTCAGGATGAATGGGGCTTTTCACATGCAGACTGACACGCACACATAAACAGTGCTCTGTAGCTTCCTCTTTCCTGCTTTGCTTCATGGTCCAAAGAAGAGGAAGAGAAGAACCCATACTTTTTTAAACCCTCATGCAAAATGTAATTCTCTACGCTTCAAACATGCTTCACACACATAGGCTGAAATACACAGACACAAACAGATCCTACGATCATGCATTAGTGGATAAATGTCAGAGTGATGATTTGCTGCTTCTAATGAAGCACTTTCGAGCAGTTTTGGGGTTAAGTACTTTGCTCAAAGGCACTTTGGCAGTGCCCAGAAAGTCCTACAGCATCCCTCCAGCTCAACACAGATCCAGCTTCCAAACATGGTTCAGCAAGGACTTGAAATGACCACCCAAGTGCTTCCAGACTGAGCTACATGCCCCAAGTACTGGTTCGGTCAGCCCTTTACTTCCAGCCAGACTGATTCTCTACAGCTTTGTGATTTAGCCACAAACTTAAGCTAGACAAATAATTTGGAGTTAATGAGATTTCATATAATTGTGAATGTCCTGTGTGGAAATGTCTTCCTTACACAGGTTTTCCATGTCAACAATGTAAGCACATGGCACCCCTAATACTGAATTCTGTGGTGTGTCCACATACAGAATGTTTGATCACTTTGCCAGTGTACTTCTGCGGACATTGTATATGTCACTATTGGCATTTCGTCTGATCTTGGACCCAACTACTGACTGCCTCTGTCTCCTGTCTTGCAATGACTACTTCCTTCACTCTAGAGGTTGTTCGTGCTAACCTTTTTTTTCATGAGTGGGGCATCATGTTTTGTAAGAGTTGAGTTGACCTCTGTTTACCTTTACTACCCTCAGTTATATACAGTCGTGTTCCTCTCTGTTGGCTAACGTTTGGACCTACCCGCCTTAGATCAATGTACATCAGCTCTGCTGGGCTCTGCTGCTTCCTCCTCAGAACTGGACTCCAGTTGTGAGGCCTTTTGGAGACAGCCGTCTTCCTCTAGGTATGACACAATAGCACTGAGACCAGCTGCACATGGTGACTAGCATATATTTCCGTGCGTTTGTTGAGTGACGACGTAAAATGTTTAGCTACAATGTTCAGAGGTGCCAAGCTATGTTTGGCCAAAGTTCTTCTAAGTTGAGCAAACTGTCGTGTGAATGTTTAAAATCCATCTACAATGAGTACAGGGACTGTCAGCAAACGTCTCCCTTCACCAGCAAAACACTTCTTTCCAGTATAAATACTTAAATCTGTGATAAACATAGCAAAATTGACCCTGGAACGTTACTTACGAAATTTCGGATAAGTTCTCAACATTGGTTAACACTGTGTGAATGCAGCTTAAAGGTAGTTTTAGTCTGAACATTAGTTTTTCACCATCAGTTCATTGACTGATTACAGAATTCATATGAAATAAAACAATTTCAGTATGTTTTCCCCTTCAGACATTGTCAGAATACTTTGCTTAGCCTACAATATACTCTACAACTGTCTTTAAATCAAGGTAAAACCAGAATAGCACCATCACTGTGAACATGCTTGCATGATTATGTTGGCACTTTCTCCCATTGCAAAGCTGCAATTGAAAACCCAGACAGCAGACAGACTGCATGGTTGTCTCCATCTACCTCCTGAAGTCGGAATATCCCAGCAACCAGAGGTGACATGTTGAACTGATAGCATAATTTGACAACAAATCGGTGCTAAAAGAAGCTGAATAATAGAACTGCAGTTAGCCCCATGCTCCATCGTGCCAAAGCACAAAATTATTCACCAATAAAATCTCAAAAATACCTCAGATGACACAGAGCAGGAGAACAGAGTCTTTTGTCTGTGTGAAGCAGACACCCATTGTTTAACAGTAACAAAGCCCACTTTGTCTCTGATACAAAAAAAGTATTATGACAGTTAAGGTCCAAATTTTTACATTCAAGTCCTCTTTATTGATATTTTACATGAGGTGCCAGATATATGAAAAGTGAGAGCCTGCTGCAGGTTAAAACTGGCTGCTGTAAGTGAATTAAACTTGTGGCAGATCTCTGGAGGCAGAAGGTGTGAGGTGCCAACCATCATCACTACAGAGCTAAACAGTCAGCATTAAATTTTTAAAAATATTTTTGTTTATAGTAGTAGCTGCTGCTTGAGGGTAACAAAAGGCTTGAATAATTATAACTCATACCGTGACTGACCATGGCTGATTATGAGTTGTGTGGTTAGTTCGTCCCAAACTTGCTAATTACATGCGTCTCTTGAAACAAAATTAAAAACATCTTATGTTTTTACAAGGTACATGCACCATAAGGTCCCAGTTCAAATCCCCATTGTATGGAAGCATTGGCATATTTCTTTGAGGCAAATGAACACATCAGGTAAAAAGCAAGCGCTGCTTCTATCAAACAGAGATGTCCCTGTGACACTCTGTGACAGATCAGAGGTGTGTAGTCAATTGTGAGTTTACAGTTTCCTTAGCTTAAAGGTAACCTTGCATAGCAGATGGGCCTGCCTGATTCAGTTCCTGAAATCCTGCAGATCCCCATCTTGCAGCGCACCGTAGACCAATGGATTCACTCGGCTAAAATTTTAACGGCCCAATCAGGGAAAAGAGGCGGGAGCTGTGGGAAGAGCCGAAGTGACGAGAAGGAGTGACGTCAGCAGACGGCTACCCAATTTGTACTGCGCATGCGCGAAAACTGCATCACTTCTATTCGAGCTGTGATGTGTATATAAAAAAAAATATATAGATATATACGCGATGGATTCAGACATAGAAATACGTACGGATCGGGTAGTGACTCCTGTCATAGATACTTAGTAAAACTTGGCGAAATCTGCCCTCCTCAGAAGTTTAGTTTTAGTGTAAGAGGATAGTATAAGGCCGTTAGCTGTTAGCAGCTAAGTTAGCGGCTAGCGGCTAACTTTAGCTGCTACGCACATAAGCTACGTCATACCGGGGCTTGATGTGGATTGGCCTGTGGTGAGTGTGTCAATCAGAACGGTCGTCCAATCTTCTTCTTCTTTGGTTCGAACGGTCGTCCAATCGCCAGCTACTGATTGTTTTGAAGGTCCCGCCTCTGAAAGCTAATCAGAAGAGCAGCTACCCAGATGGACTTGTGAAATATTTCCGTGGCGGACATATGAAACTATCCATCTGGCATGTCAGGTTAGCTTAAAGGTGCTATGAGGAGAATCTATTACCGGCGAAATAAAGACTCTGCTACCCATGAGCACGCACGGAGACTGTCGTAATGCTGTGTTCCAGTAACCTCGGAACTGGGAGTGACATCATCTCCGACTTATCGTCGTTCCAGTTGAAGTCGGAAAAAAACATGCCGATCTACCAGGCTAGAGTTAGCTGTTGTTAGCATGCCCTGCATTGTTGTTCACAAATATCACATGAAGAATGTGATTATCACTATGGCAGCATTTTTGTAAATATAAGTCTAACAATACTATGTATACAGCTGATCTCGAGCGACACACCCCAGTCAGAAGTGCAAATAAATTGATTATTACAGGAGCTAAATAACTGTTCACATTGGGGGCATCCATCTTCCATTGTCAACTCGGGGGTGGCGAAGTTTCACCGAGTTCCCAGTAGGAAATTCCGACTTCAGGGGACGTTCCAGTTTCAGTTTCCTACTCAGAACTCAGAAATTCTGACTTCTGACTACAACTGGAACGCACCAAAAGACGTGACTGAGGCCGAAGCGTGTGCTTGTTTTGATGCTAATAAATGCAGCTCGGACCTTCCTCAGAACTCTGCATTGCTTTACAACTTCTTTTTTCAACGACTTACAGGGTGCAAAGCAACGAGGTAATGTATCTCTTTCTAGTTACGTAGCGGTAGTTTTTGATGTGTGACAACAAGCAATTTTTGGAAAACTTAGTATCGTAGTTGTTGCCGGCTTTATATCGCTACTTACAGCCCGGTGCTCTAAGACGTGTAATGTAAATAATAAAATAATATAAATTTGCTCTAGTTTTAATTGTCTTGTTCCCGAAGTTGAGTATCCAGGCCAGTCCAGCCCTGTCCGACCAGACTGGAAGGCTAAGGAATAGCATTTATAGATAACCTATTTTGATGCTAAAAACTCATCTTAAAGTGTGTATTTCGATCAGGCATATAACTAAAAGTGAGACTTTTTTGTAATTACTTAGAAACTCCTCACAGTCTCTTTAACAAAAGTACTAGAAGTGCTTGGTAAAAATCTATGCCAACAGATTTCTGTCAATTCAATTTTCATTTCTGTTGGATGAGTTATTGCAATGTTAACAACTCCTTTAAAAATGTCCCAGTTTGGATTTGCTCTTCACCAGAGTCTAATCACTTCTTCATTGTGCCATGACCAACATTCTGTAAATTCATCACAATTCTTTCATATACCTTAAGTTATCCTGTGACCAAATAAGCCAACAAATATGAGCAAAAACATGCTGACATTACCTTTCTGTCTCTCACCCACACAAACCTTAGTTACTCATTGAACGTCTGCTAAATAAACAATATTATCCCTGCAGTAAACTGTACAATACAAATGCAGCCATGGCTACCTCCTGCTGTAGAGTGGAACATTTAAACAAAGCTTCAAATGCTGCAACAAGATAGGCCTACCTGCTAATCATTTTCTGAACTCAACACTAAAGCAAAGAACAGAGGTTGCCCTGAATGGACAAATGTTGCTATTAATTGCTGGAGTGAATTGTTTTAAAAGTGAGGTTTATGATGTTCATGACTCAGCTCATTTGACAGAGCCACTGACGTATGGTTTGTATACTAATCTTATTACATTATGATACTTTGTTGGCTTCAGTATTAACCTTAAATGTAACTTCTGGCAATGCTGTAATTTCTGGCTTCAGTGTTTTGTAGTTTATTGACAACAGTGGTAGTTGGTACTGCTGTCCTCTGAAGCAAGTAATATTGCTGTCATTTTATTAATAGGACGACTACATTAGATGGTTATGACACTCTGGCCACTGATCAAATAAAAAAACGTAGTGACGATTGCAATGTGATTTGGCTCATGTGGTGGGCATGAAGGAGTGATTGGGAGTTTCTTAAAGCCTCCTTATTCTTGACGATTTTAAAAGCATCCTTTGAAATGACAGGGTTTAGGCACTGCAACTCTGTGATTTGGTAACTCTGAATGGAAAACTCAGTGACTCTTGGAATTTCAAAAAATGTTCTTGCCTTTTATGCTTGATTTGATTCATAAACACAGTTAGGCATTATAATCACATTAGACTGGACATCAGTGCCTTCATCTGGTAGTTTGTTTGACCACCAAACACAGGGTTGAGGATTTGTGCCCGGCTCCAGCTGTCAAACATTAATGTGTTCTTGAGCAGGAGACACCCCAAGCTGCTTAAAATGCTGCATTGAATGTTTTAGAAATGCTTATGAAAGCAATGTGTCTGTAGATTCTCATTCATCCAGGTCATGGTCATCGCATTCTTCGTTAGAAGAGCAACTGGACTTGCTTGAGCTGTTGAAATATCAATAGCAGAAGATTGTCCCAGACAGTATTCGAATTGTCTTCACCGTGAAGGATGCAAAGCAAAAGTCATTTCTCAAAAGGCCCAGAAACAACTCCTTAGGAACAGAATTTGACAGGTTCACTTCACCGTGGTTGCACTGTACTTGCACGGGGCAAGTATCCACTCTGGTTGCGAGGGTGCAAATTTTACAACACTCCAAGGCAAAGGAGCGTCACATTCGCAAGTTCCACTCTCTACTGGCTAGATGCATCTCACAGGAAACACAGCCACTTTCCTAGACAAGAGAGCAAGACCTGATCGGGTGAAGAACCTGTCAGCAGAAAGCTTCAAGGTGCTGAGGAAGTCAAATGTCTCAATTTTGCAGTCACTCCAGATGAACTACCGGTCACTGACCTCATTACAGCCGCAGAAACAGCCATCAAATATAATGAACTCACAGGTGCATGCAATAACTTGGACATTGAAATGATGGTGACGTGTTTTGGAGAGAAAAACTATTAGACAGAGAATCAACAATCAGTTTGGATCACCAAGATCTATTCACTTAGATAATGGGCTAAATGTAGGCTAACTGTGCTAACTGTACTTAAAGCAGCACAACGGAAGATCCCCGCTTGACCGCAATGAGAACTCAACTACCCAGGAGCTCTAGCGCGCGCCTACTGTCGTAAGGATACAGATCTGCCGGTCACGTGCATTTGTTTTGTAGGCGAATCACAGAAGCCAGGACTTCGCTCAAAAGTATTCTTCTGTCTTCAGCGGCTGTTCGCAGGATGGATAGCGATGAGGTAATGTATTTATTTTTGACTAAAAGACGATGTTAAAAATCGCTAAGTTCAACTTGGTTTTATTACTGTGAAGTCGCCCCGTCCTGTTGAAGTGATAAAGTGAATAAAAGTAAAGACAACAATGAGCTGGCGATATCACACACTTGAAATAGGTCTAAACAAAACTACATACTGGTACGTTCTGGATTTGTTGTGCTGTACTTTTTTCCTGTCAAGTTTTTTTGAGGAACTTCGTCATAAATTAGTCGCCCAACACACCTGATAGTAGTCGGACATCCCTCCTCGTCTTTTATTTCACTCCAGAAAGTGGACGCCGAACCGATGTTTATTCTGGTCCGAGCATTCAGCTTGTTTTTCTCTCGCTTCCTTTGTTTTGTATCCTCCGACAAAACCTTTCCCCTCCTTACGTTCTTTGTTGCCTCCGCCATGGTTACAGCGATTGGCTTTCGCCGAGACTTCCGTGTTTTAAACGAATCGGGAATCGGGGGAAGTGACGTATGCCGTAAAGCAGTCCAAACGTGTAGTTTTTTAGTGTGGCAGGGTTCCCACCATCCACCTCGAAGTTACATAGCGCCAGTGAAAGGGATACAGACCACTTCAGACCACGACAGAGGTGTCATTCAACTCATTGTAAAGTGGTGGACCATCACAATGAATATCGAAGGATTATATTATGTTTGAAAAACTACATAGTGTTGGTTTAATCATTTGCAAAGATGTACTGAGACATTTAGACATGAAGTAAGACATTTGCAATTTGATGAAATTAATTAGAAATTTTTTTTTTAAGTTATATATTGGGCTTTTTATGCCTTTAATTAGAGGACAGTACAGTGAATAGAATAGGAAATGGGGCAAGAGTAGGATAGTGACATGCAGTAAACAGTCCTCAAGCGGGATGCAAACCTGGGCCACCTACTTGAGGATTGGATTTGGATGCGTCCTTAACCACTAGTCAACCTAAATCTGAGTTAAGTTCCGTTGTGATAAATTGTCAAGTGATTTGGAAATTTGTTGGTGTTATTACTTCCGCCAAGGAGGTTATGTTTTCGGGAGAGTTTGTTTGTCTGTCAGTCCGTCCATCTGTGAACAAAATAACTCAAAAAGTAATGGATGGATTTTGATGAAATTTTCAGGAAATGTTCAGCATGGGAAAAGGAAGAACTGGCTCGATTTTGGTGTTGATCCGGATCAGCGTCTGGCCACCATGATGAAGAATAGGATTTTTGTGAATAACTACTGAACTAAAGCAGATATCATTATGAATCCAGTTGCTAATGGTATGTTTTCATGGTCAAGGAATCTAAATATTTTGATGACACAAAGGCAGGACTAATATTTATGGTGAAAATCACAATATGGGTGAGGACTGTGGTGCTGGCGGAGGTCTGCCCCCTCTGAGTGCTTTTCTAGTTTTGATCATGTAATTTCTTTATCAAGAAAAGCCAAACGGGGGGTGCTGGTTTGGTGGAGTGATTAGCAACCATGCATATCCCATATGCATACGTCTGCTGGCCCGGGTTCAAATCCAGCCTGTGACCAGTTTTCAAAGTGTCTTCCCATACTCTCTTTCCCCCTTTCACAAGCCTATCCACTGTCTCTCTCCTATCAATAAAGGCACAAAATGCCCATTAAAAAAACATTTAAAAAAAGAAAGAAATAGGCCAAACAATGGGTAAAAACTGTATTGCACAACTCAACACACACAACTTAGAATTAACAATAGTTAAATGTACGTGAATATGAAAAAATACATGATATTTTAATCAAATGCATTAATCACTAAATTTTGTCATTACTTTTCTTTGTGAGTCACTTTTTTCCTGTTTCTCTACAGTGAGGTACAAACAGTGCAGTATTCATGAACTAACCACTAAAAACCGCAGTGCAGTGATCTGGGTTGGACTGCTGTGGTTATGTTTGTCAGTCGGGCTGATAATACACGGTTTGTCTCTCTGAGTGTTCTGTAAATCAGTTCCAAAGTTTTATGACATTTTTTAACAACATCCACCCTATGTCAAGAGACAAAGATGATATGATGTTCAAACCTTGTTGTCAAAGTCGGAAATTTTACTTGAATCACATCATTGCCATGAAAACAGAGGGAGAAACAAAACTCAGTGTCAGGCTGCACAAGTCTAACACAAGTATCACAGGAATTATTTCAGATTCCTGTAACATTTGATTGGATTAAGCTCCATTTAATTTAGGTTTACGGCAGTACAAAAGAGAGTCCTTGTCTGACCCTGTTAAAATTGTGGAACTTTGCGCACCCAGTTTGATGGTCCTAATTTGTGTTCAGTGTTTACAGCGTGGTTGAAGTTTTTGGCAAGCAATAGCTGGCTATTACGGCAAGATGATTCATAAAGTTGCTTAAGTGGTTTACCTACACTATTGAACAGATTTTCCCTTATTTATCAGTGTAGTCAGGGTTTGCATGGATTCTACTTGAAACCTGATATTTCATCCTGAATGCAACCCCAAATCCAAGACAAGAATTTGCTTGTATCTTTCAGAGAAAACCAAGGTTAAAATCAACAGTTTGGCTGTTTTGGCGCTCCTGTAGCTGTACTGCACGTTACGTCCAGAGATGGGAACTAAGAGGATAGAAGGAAAGTTTTAACCTTGCAGTGCCTCTGGATCTGGATGCATCTTGCCAAGCTCCAACCTTCATCCATTGTGCTTGTCCCACAGTAACATGGCCCAACCAGTGTCCTTTTAAGCAGGTACTGACCTTTTTCATGTACGTGACAAACACAACATCATGCAGTTCTCTGGACATTAGAAGTAAAGCTGTTGTCAATAAACTAATCCATATTAATTATTAATATATATATAAAAATATAATTAAATGAGACTCACTTTTGAGCAACGAAAATAACAGATAGGGCTCTAATTTCGTGGCGCAGCGCAGGGGGCGCAAGCCTGGTGCACCCCGCGCAGTGTTAATTTCGTCCGGCGCACCGCCGTGCGCTGCCAATTTGACAATTTGGTAGACCGTCTGCGCAGAGATGGGTGTGACGGAGCACCAGGGGGAGGTGACGGTGCACCAGGGGGAGGTGTCGGCAGATTCACGTTGGCGCAGTGACAATTTCGTGCCAAAAACAGTGCATAAAGTGTGCTGAAAGCTCGCCAGCTCCAACCTGGTCTATTCTCGGCGCAAGCGGAGCGCACCCTCCGCAGCTGTAATTTGGTGACAGGCGCACATGTGCGCACATGTCAACAAAGCCTCAGAGGCAGGTTTCCAGAGTGTTAGGCACATTTTAATGCAATAAACATCACAGCAATCACTATTTAATGTAACCCTCTGAACCAGCATATACATTTGTATCTATATTAACTGTCCCGTCACATCTGATGTCGGATTAAAGCCGTTTGTCATAATGGAAACTTAACCTGACGGCAGCTGGAAGTTTGACGCACATCTTACAAGTCAACAATAAACAGCCTTAACATCTGATACTAAGTATTTATCTGGCTTCTCTCATTTCATTAAATTTAAAGAAAAGAGGGAGAAAAAAGACGAAGAAAAAGGAGATAAAATAAATGTATGTCACTCAGGATTTAACTGTGATTTCCCATATTTCTCTGTTTTAGTCTTTATTTTTAACGTGATCTAAAAAGATGGAGTACATTATTGCAAGGAGGATGAGGCAGAGGCACCGGGAGAGTATACAGTTTATCACTAAAGGCTCTGCTATTTGGCGATGACAAACCAGGAGTGCAGGTGGATCAAAAGTATTCTGAATGGATAAGCCAGCTGCTGTGTAACTGTCTCTTAATTTTCGACTCCTAATAATGACAAAGGAACAGTTTACATCTGTCCTAGCCCTGGAGCTGGCCCACACAGTGATGCGCTTCGTGGCCTCCGATGCACGCCCCGCTGTCACTTCAGCAGGAGAAGTGACAGCGGCTCTGACCGTCTCCTCTACCAGGTCTTTCCAGCACACTGTTTCCGCGGTGGCGGGGATCATTCAGACCAATCAGACGCTGCGCCTCGGCCGCAGCGCATTTAAAGGCGAAGAGAGGCGCTCATTTGATTGGTGAAGACAGCGCTCGGCTGTGTTAAACCCACTCACGGCTTTACTCCTTCTCTGTCACTTGCGCAGATGGGAAGAGACGTGGGCGTGGATGCGC
Organism: Scarus forsteni; assembly: GCA_036419115.1. NCBI lineage: Eukaryota > Metazoa > Chordata > Actinopteri > Labriformes > Labridae > Scarus > Scarus forsteni. The sequence goes on from JAZDUH010000289.1 coordinate 7,533,830, forward strand.
CTCTCTGCGCCTCTCTTCTCCTGGAGTGCGCCTCTCTTGGAACTGCAGGAAACTTGCAAAGTGCGCTGGTCACACCCTGTCCACTTGGCGAAGGCCGGCGCAGGGCAGGTGCGCCTGCGCTTGCACCTGGTCTACAAAATTAGAGCCCATAGTGTCAATAATAATGAACAAAAATGTCACTGAAGTTGTCAAATGAATCTGGTCAGCTGAGTATAGAGGCTGAATTTTTCTGTTAGTAACGATGGTCAGTACATCAGACTGGGTGACCATGGACCACTACCTGACTGAAACCGACTGCATGTAACAACTGATGTGATGATGGTGAATGAAGGAGGGGCGACACCACAGAGTGCAAACAAACACTATAAATAGAGTACAGTATTTTAGTTTGTATCTACACTCGTGATGTTGAATGGGTTGTCAGTTTTTCAATAAATGTAAACAGTAGCTTATCATGTTCCTCTGCTGTTTCTCTAACACTTCTCCTTTATATGTAGTACATGTAGGTAGATCTTACTGCTTGGCATGCCTGACACACCTCCGAAGGTGCTTTTGCACCAGCTGCAAGGTCATCAGCCAGGACCACCCCATGCAGCTGGTCCTAAGATCCCTGTGACTTGTCCTTCCTGCAAAGCCAGAGCCAGAAGCCCCCCTGCTCTGCCTCTCGGCAGTATCGTTGAGAGCCCTCTTCAGCTTGGCACCTCTGATGCCCAGCGTTTTAAAGAGGCACTGGGCTGAGGTTCCTGTGTAGTCTCTACTCCCCATCTTCACAGGGAATGTAAATGCCCTCCATCCAGCTAGTGAGCATGCAGCTGCCAGCCCCACATTCCTGTCCTTCCTTCTCTCAAAGGCAGACTCAATACCATCCTCCCGTGGGATAGTCAACTCCATCAGGATGACTGTCTTGCTGAGGGATGAACAGATAAAGATGTCAGGTTGAAGGGAGGTTGTGTTGATCTCCTGAGGAAACCTAAGCGACTGGTTGAGGTCAGCCATCAATCTCCTCTCTGCTACAGGTGTAATGAGGGGCCATGCCCTATGGGTGTTAGACAGGTCTTCCTGCCTCAAAGTGGATGCATCTTTCTGATGGCACTGATTTGGACTTATTCACCTCAAGCCTGAGTGTTTCCAGGATATCGGCAATCTTGCGCTGGGCCCAGTCATGGCACCATCTGTACCAGCCCTGCATTAACGCAATTTCTGCTTAGAAATTCCTGAAGTAGCCACTGATCAGGCTTTGAATGGGAGTAGAATATGAAGGAACTTGGTCACAAAAATTATCAGCTGTTGGGGAACAGACCCATACGTACCCATACTACATGGAGATCTGCTTTGTTTCTCCTAGCTGATTGAATCTATTCCCAAATCAGGGTTGAATGTTCCACATAACCAGGGAATCCTGGGACTCCTGCCATCTGGAAACTAGTGTCGATGTAATTGTTTGCCAAAATGCAGCTAGTCATGCATTTGACCATGACTAAAATGAAGATGTTCCCCTCCACTTCGGAAGGGCAATGCCTCTGAAGTGGCCGTTCTCTTAATCCGTCCCCCTCCGAAAGAAGATAGTGAAAGCTCTGTTCCATTCAGATTCCTCTGTCTTGTAGCTCTCAATGCACAAACCTCAGTTTACACCAATGACCATACCACATGCACTCAGTGCTCTCAGCGTCTCTGAGGTGAGGATCAGATCGTAAACCTAGAAGTGCAGATGGGCCTGCCTGATTCATTATTTGAAATCGCACTGATCCATTTTGCCAAGCTCCAATCTCCTGTGACTTCACCGCCAAAATCCAGACGGCCCAATCAGGGAAGAGAGAGGGAAGTAACTGCATGTTTGAAAACAATGGCAGCTTCTAAAGTGGTGTCCGTGGATGTGGCAATTTCAGCAGTTTTATCAGAGAAAGATTTTTTTTGTTCTTTAAAAGAGGAGCAAGGAACGTCTCTTGAAGCTATTCTTATGGAAAAACATGTTTTTACTCTTCATGATGGTAGCTTTATCATGGAACTATTATGTAGATGTAACAGCAATGTGTGAGCTAATTTTGGGGAGGTTTGTGGTCTCTGAGGGCTTTCTAGTTGGATAAAGACACAGTCATGTTTAAAATAAGAACTTTACATGACAATTGCTAGCACTAGTGTTAGACCATGAAGTGCTTCTGCTGCAAATGGAAGTTTAATATTCATAAAATGACTCTCAGATACATAAAACTATTGTTTCTTCCAATCACCTGCCAGAAATACTTATTGAAATATACTGAACAGTCCACTTGGTGTCAGGATAGGCGAGTTTGGTACTTCTCCCTAATTTTTCCATGAATATGCGTTAAAGAAAATATTGAAATACTCTTTAGTAAATAGACCTTGTAGTGTGTTGGCAACCAAGTTGTCAATGGAGGCGTTTGTTCATGTACAGTATAAGTGAACATACTAAAAGTGCCATCGACTTGGTATGTGGTTACCCAGCAACAGATATTAATGCAAGGAAATGCAAAATGTAAACAGAGTATGAGAAAATCCATTCAGAGTGGTTCTTAATGTCCTTCTCTCAGACAGAAACAGCAGCCAGAGCAGCTCTGTGCAAAGTTTCCAACAATGAGTCACAGATGTGAGCCTGTGGGGAGCAGCACGGCACACCGAGTCTCCTCTAAACCAACCACACCCCTCCACAGGCATTATCACATCCTGCTCAACTATTCAGCAGTTACCGGGTAACAGCAACAACCCAGCATGCAACAGTCCTGGCCAAGGTCCTAAACTGAATCACTGACAGAACATCCTCTAAGAGGTGTGCTAAGAGATGGGAGCAGATTGAATCACGGATAGATTATCCAGGGTAAAGCCTGTTGAGAGATGAGATCCCTCTTGTGTAAATGTGTCTATGTGTTATGCAGGGTGTGTTTATGGGTGTGACACCGCGTGTCATAGTCATGTTGATATATTGCTCCATTAAATTGGGACCAGCGTCTGTCTGCAAAGTTAAACATCGACCTGAACACTTCGCAACCTTCTATCTATCTCTCTATCTCTCTATCTCTCTATCTGTCTATCTATCTATCTATCTATCTATCTATACATATACACAAATATATATATAGATAGATAGATAGATAGATCCCTCCCCTGAGCCACCACCTTATTGTGGTGGGAGGGTTTGCGTGCCCCAATGACTCCAGGAGCTATGTTGTCGGGGGCTTTATGCCCCTGGTAGGGTCACCCAAGGCAAACAGGTCCTGGGGGAGGGGCCAGACAAAGCGTGGCTCAAAGGACCACTATGAAGAATAACAAATATGGATCCACGCTTCTGCCCGGAAGTGGGTACCGGGCCCCCTGGAGCCAGGCCTGGGGTGGGGCTCAGAGGCGAGCGCCTGGTGGCCGGGCCTATGCCCACGGCCCGCCGGGCCCAGCCCGGCGAGAGACGTGGGACCTCTCGTGACATAGACCCACCACCTGTGAGAGGGGCCGAGGTGGTCGGGTGCCATGCAAGCTGGGCGGCGTCAAGGCGGGACCCTGGCGGTCCGATCCTCGGCTGCAGTGTCTGGCTCTAGGGACGTGGAATGTCACCTCTCTATCGGGGAAGGAGCCGGAGCTTGTGCACGAGGTTGAGCGGTTCTGACTCGATATAGTCGGATTCCACCTTGACACATAGCGTGGGCTCTGGAACCAGTCCTCTTGAGAGGGGTTGGACTCTTCTTCTCTGGAGTTGCGGATGGCGAGAGGTGCCGGGCGGGGTGGCAGTTCTGTCTCCCCGCTGCTCGAGGCCTGTACGCTGGGGTTCACCCGGTGAACGAGAGGGTAGCCTCCCTTCGCCTTCGGGTGGGGGGACGGAACCTGACTGTTGTTTGTGCTTATGCACCAAACAACAGCTCAGAGTTTCCACCCTTTTTGGATTCCCTGGAGGGGGTGCTGGAGGGTGCCCCTTCTGGGGATTCCTTCGTTCTACTGGGGGACTTCAACGCCACATCGGCAATGACAGTGAGACTTGAGGGGCGTGATTGGGAGGAACGGCCCCTGATCTGAACCCGAGCGTGTTTTGTTACTGGACTTCTGTGCTCACAGATTGTCCATAACAAACACCATGTTCAAGCATAAGGGTGTTCATATGTGCACGTGGCACCAGGACACTTAGGTCGCAGTTCGATGATCGACTTTGTAGTCGTGATCATCGGACTTGCGGCCGCATGTTTTGGACACTGGTGAAGAGAGGGGCGGAGCTGTCAACTGATCACCACCTGGTGGTGAGTTGGCTCGATGGTGGGGGAGGATGCCGGTCAGACCTGGTAGACCCAAGCGTGCAGCAGCGGGTTTGCTGGGAACGCCTGGCAGAGTCCCCTGTCAGAAAGAGTTTCAACTCCCATCTCCGGGCTAAGTTCACCATGTGGCGGGGAGGCAGGGGACATTGAGTCCGAGTGGGCCTTGTTCCGGCCTCTATTGTGGAGGCAAGCACTGGAGCTGTGGCCGTAAGGTGGTTGGTGCCTGTCGCGGGCGGCAACACCCGAACCTGCTGGTGGACACCAGAGGTGAGGGATGCCGCTGCTGAAGAAAGAGTCCTATCGGGCCTTTTGGTCCGTGGGACTCGGAGGCAGCTGACGGGTACCGGCTGGCCAAGCGGTTTGCAGCTTCGTGGTCGCTAAAGCAAAAACCCGGCATGGGAGGAGTTCGTGAGGCCATGGAGAACGACTTCCAGACAGCCAAGAGATTCTGGACCACCATCAGGCGCCTCAGGAGGGGGAAGCAGTGCGCTGTCAACACTGTCTATGGTGGGGATGGTGCACTGCTGACCTCGACTCATGATGTTGTGGATTGGTGGAAAGAATACTTCGAAGACCTCCTCAATCCCACCAGCCCGTCTTCCAGTATGGAAGCAGACCTGAGGGACTCTGCGGTGGGCTCTTCGATCTCGGTAGCTGAGGTTGCCAAGATGGTCAAGAAGCTCCTCAGTGGCAGGGCTCCGGGGGTGGATGAGATCCGCCTGGAGTTCCTGAAGGCCCTGGATGTTGTAGGGCTGTCTTGGTTGACACGCTTTGCAACATCGCGGGACATCGGGGACAGTGCCACTGGATTGGCAGACTGGGGTGGTGGTTCTCTTTCAAGAAGGGGACCGGAGGGTGTGTTCCAATTACAGGGGATCACACTCCTCAGCCTCCCCGGAAGGTTTATTCAGGGTACTGGAGAGGAGGATCCGTCGGATTGTTGAACCTTGGATCCAGGAGGAGCAATGTGGTTATCGCCCTGGTCGTGGAACTGTGGACCAGCTCTATACTCTCCATAGGGTGCTCGAGGGTGCATCGGAGTTGCCCAACCAGTTCACATATGTTTTGTGTACCTGGAGAAGGCATTCGACTGTGTCCCTTGTGCGGTCCTGTGGGGGGTGCTCCGGGAGTATGGGGTAGCGGCTCCTGTTACGGGTCAGTCTGTTCTCTGTATGACTGGTGTCAGAGTCTGGTTCGCATTGCCGCAGTACATCTGAGTCAAGCTTTCCGTGGGGGTTGGACTCCGCCAGGGCTGCCCTTTGTCACCGATTCTGTTTATTACTTTTATGGACAGAATTTCTAGGCGCAGTCAGGGCGCTGAGGGTTCCGGCTTTGGCGACCTCAGGATCGCGGTCTCTGCTTTTTGCAGATGATGTGGTCCTGTTGGCTTGGCCGAACTGCGTGACCTCCAGCTCTCACTGGATCGGTTCGCAGCTGAGTGTGAAGCGGCTGATGAGAATCAGCACCTCCAACCGAGTCCATGGTCCTCACCCGAAGAGGGTGGAGTGCTCTCCGGTTGGGGAAGAGATTCTGCCCCAAGTGGAGGAGTTTAAGTACCTCGGGTCTTGTTCACGAGCGGAAGGAAGGGTGGATCGAGATCGATAGGCGGATCGGTGCGGCGGCCAGCAGTAATGCGGCTCTGCACCGGTCTGTCGTGGGTAAAAGGAACTGAGCCGTAAGGCTTAAGCTCTCGATTTACCAGTCGATCTTCACCCCTATCTCATATATGGTCACGAGCTCTGGGTCGTGACCGAGAAAACGAGATCGCGAGTACAAGCGGCTGAAATGGGTTTCTTCAGAGGGTGGCTGGGCTCTCCCTTAGAGATAGGGGTGAGAAGTTCGGTCATTCGGGAGGAGCTCGGAGTAGAGCCACTACTCCTACGCTGAGAGGAGCCAGATGAGGTGGCTCGGCATCTGGTCCGGATGCCTCCTGGACGCCTCCTGGTGAGGTGTTCCGGCACGCCCCACCGAAGGCGGCCCCGGGTAGACTCCAGGACACGCTGGAGAGACTATGTCTCAGCTGGCTTGGGAACGCCTCGGGATCCCCCGGGAAGAGCTGGACGAGGTGGCTGGGGAGAGGGAAGTCTGGGCTTCTCTGCTTAGGCTGCTGCCCCCGCGACCCGACCACGGATAAGCGGGAGAAGACGTGAGACGTGAGACGTGAGACGTGATAGATAGATAGATAGAAGGTTGCGAGTTTGACAGTGGAGTCAAACCAGCACTTCCTGCTTCATCACAATGCAGTCTTTCACCTCAGATACAAAGTGATAAAGGCATCCATCTATCCATTTTATATACCTATTATCCCTCTCGGTGTTACAGGGGCTGGAGCCTATCCCAGCTGGAAGAATGCAGGGTACACCCTGGTATGGTAGACAGCCAATTGCAGGGCCAAATAGAGAGACAGACAACCATTAACATGCACATTGGCACTTTCACACTGCCACTTATACATAAGGGGGAAATGGTGTTACCAATCAACCTAATCAACATGTTTTTGGTCAGTGGGAGGAAGCCAGACTGCCCTGAGAGAACCCATGCATGCATGGGAAGAACATAGACTCCACACTGAAAGGCCCTGCCTAACAGTGGAGTCAAACCAGCAACCCTCTTCCTGATAGGCACCAGCACTTCCTGCAGCATCATCATGCTGCCCCCTTCTTCAAATGAAAAGTGATTAAATTGCCAAGGTAGAACCAAAGAAGCTGTACTCTGTATTTATCTGAACATCTCTGTGGTTTTCAGTTTTATTTGACCACTTAACAGCTTGTAAACTTGTAAAAGAGTTAGTGTGAGGAGGTTTTATGATGTTTGGACATTAGTTACAGACCCTTTTTATACATTAAACTGAAAACTTTCCACAGACTTTGCACAGAGAAGACAAACAAGCCTCTTTGTCTACCCGTCTAAGTGCCTGTGAACAAGTTGGCATCTCTGGTGATTTTGGCATTCCCGCTGGAGAGAATAATGTCTTTTGAAGTTTTTTCTTTACAATTGTAAGAAATGTTTTCTGTATACAAAATCCCCCCTTGATTTCTTTCAATTGCAGTCTTTCCCACAGTCAAATGCATCACGCAGAAATAAAAAAGCAGCATCTTTTTCTGTCTGCCACGCCCTGATCACAGATCATAAATGTGACTGAATCTAAGTAGAAAGAATGCAACTAACTTTACATAAATTATTGTATTTGAGTTGTTTTTTTTTGTGTTATTGTAAGTTTTTTACTTTCACTTGGTGAAATAATTAGGTCGTATCACTGGCCATCAATTGCCAACACATAATGATGATGACATTGATTACATGATGATTATTATTGGTGTTTATCTAGTAATGTTTGCTCTCAGAGTTGCTTTGATTGACTCCATGTGTTAAGTTTACTACATGTAGGTGCATGCATGCAAGTATATATACTGAAACAGTTATGACGCCAAAGGATGCAAATGCAAAGGCAAACAGCAAGCATGTCTCCAGCTTAGTTCTGGATGTTGTGCACAACCAACATGCTAAACTGATGTAGGGATGCAAGGCTGCCATGGTGCATGTGCATTAGCAGCAAGCCTACCTTTGGCCTAAAGGTGTGGTTGCAGTTAAGTTTTAGCGTTGTATGCTTACAGTAAAATTTCAGGAGCAGGACTAGACCTAACCCACGCCTCAACTGTATCCCTATTAAATCAGAGCTGACCATTCCACTAATTGTTTCTTGAATGGCATACCCCTTCGTCCCATCCTTTTCTGGTCTTCTTTTCCCTATCCTTAGGGCCTTTGAAAAGGGTGTTTGTTGTGCTCGAAGCGATGAGAAACCTCCGGCTCGCAGTTGTGTGTGAGCTGTTTCTCTCTTAAATGTAAAGGCAGTTTGCATTTAAGAATGGCTCACAAACAAATGGCTCACTCGAAACTGCAAAAAGGTTCTCAATGTTCACTGTTCAAAAGACTGCACACGTTCGCAAATCTCTCCTGAAAACCACTGCAGAAGTAGGTCAACAAAATGACCTCTGACCTCTGTTTATGAGTAGAAGAAGATAATATGAAGGTAGTAGAAGATAAATTAACACAATGTGAATGCTGAAGAGTTTATCTGATGACTGTAGGTAGAGGCAGGCTAGTGCACTACCCATATACTCCCAGTGTTTGAGCTAGGCTAACTAACAGTGGTCTAACTTTAGCCCTCTCTTCCTTGTTACGCACAGTCAAAAGAATGGTGTCCACCTGCTTGTCATGGACTCGAGAATGAGGCAAGACCCAAAAGCATCAAAAATTAAAGGAGCGTTCCTTTAATGCTATATTTTACCACCATTTACCAAAATAAATGACTCGTCATCTCTGTCCTTTTTGCATGGAACAGAAGGGTGTAAAATATTCAGTGCTTTAAATGAAGTACATTTTTACTTTTACTTAAGTATGTTCATCCAGTGCTACTTTTACTTCTGCTTGAGACAAACTGAATTAACTTAAGTGTGTAACAACCTTTTTGTCTTTCCACCTCTGGCTTTAACACTGACAGTCCTGTTTACCTTTTCAAGTCATTAAATATTATCATTATTCACTTGAAAACTCAGAGGATAATCTTTAAATACATCAGTAAGCATGTGTTGGTTCATCACCACCAATGTGATACATTATTAAATTCCAAGTAAAGAAACCGGTGATGATTGTAAACTTTCCCATAGTAATAATGTTGCAAATCCACACCCACAGTTTATATGACAGGCTTCATACACGAAACAGTCTATCAAGTTTATTTACTACCCAGCCATCATGTGAAATGCCTCAGATTATCACAGAACCACACCCTGACTGTTCAACATATGTGAGTGCTGTGGAGAAGAGTGTTTTGTTAAAGACCGCCATCTAGTGGTGGGTAGTGGCTGCACCTCCTGCCATAGAGGTACTGGTCTGTGCAGGGGGGCAAAAGTGAATCACCACGCCACACCCATAGGAGCACAGGAAAGTGGAGAGAGCTGAAAAAGGATTTTGAGTTATCAAGTCCCAAAGTTTATGAAAGATTAAAGGAGAGGATCATAAGACTTAAACATTGATGCCAGCTGGGAGGTTTGCTCAATAACGTCTTATTTTAGAAATGTTACACTCCATGTGTGTGCTTTTTTATCATAACACTTAGAGAAAAGTATTATAGGCTACTTAAGGTTCATTTTATTAAGTACAGTATACTTGAGTATAAGTATTGCAAGTATATTACAGACTATGCACTTGTAAGGCTCTAGAAAGAATACAAATTTAATATTCCTTTGGACTTAATTGGAACATTTTAAGTTTATAAAAGTTTTAAGTATACTTTAAGTATACTTTACAAGGTCATTTTAAGCTTTAAACACTCAACACTTTCAAGTTTACAAAAATTAGACTCATCTATAAACTAGTGTACTATAAATACTTCTAGTCAGTGTTTTAGTTTATTAAGTATTCTTGAAGTAAATCACAAGTACACTATTCTTTTTTAAAGATTTTTTGAGGGTGGGGGGACTTTATTGATAGGAAAGAGAGACAGTGGATAGGGCCGAGAAAGGGGGTGACAGAGAGTAAGGGTAGGACACTCTGCAAACAGGCCACAAGCTGTTTTTGAACCCTGCACCGAAATAATGAAATAATGCAGAACTTTCAAAAATACCACTAAACAGCCCTGAACTGACCAGTTACAACAAAGTAGACTGGTCAGCCAATTAGAAAAGGATGAGCCAGTTTGGGGAGGGGGCTTTCACAGAGCATTGCAGACAGTCTGAGATTACAGGTAGATCAGGGTGCTTAGTATGTGAAAGCTAGAAGGGCTTTTTCGAGGATTTCGCAGGATTTTTTTGTGACTTTAGCAGCAAACAGTCCCTGATTTTGCAGTAAATATCATAAAAGGTTGTGGCAATTGATATTCTGAGGCTCTGAGAGACCTTTATGCTTTTTTGTAAAGTTTTTGTGTTTGTATTCTCTAGAAAAACATGAAAATATATGAACTATACAAATTGCTTTATTTTAACCTGATATTAGTATTTACCCAAGGATTTTCTGTGAAGAGTACACTGGACTTGCAGGCCCATGAGGCCACTTTTGTCCTGCAGCAGGACACTATTGACTCTGTAGACCAGCAGGGCAAATACTGAACAGGAATATGTTTTGGCTTTCTGAATATTTTGGGTAAACAGGCCTTTTTTTAGAATAAAAATAAGAGGAGTGTTTTAAATCAATGGCAGGATGGCGGTGTGATGGTCTGATTGTGTGAGCCACTGATAAAACACATGAATTACATGAAAATGTAACAAATATCTTGCAGCTATCAAATCAAAAACATGAACCCTAGTCAAGGCAAAATATTCAAAATCAGCTTGTGATTTAATACCTGCTGTATAAGACTGTTTCCTGTTGTTAATGTTGCCCTGTGTTTACAGTTGTGAGTGTGCATGTTCATAGTCATTGATAGTCATTCATCCTTGAAAGCCTGGTGAGGATATCCTAATATCTTTAAATGTAGGAAATGGGAAATGAATAGAAAAAAGCAGAGAAAAGAAACTTGGTCACAGGATAAGGCGTGACAGAACAAAATGTTGCATGTGTGTTAGTGGGATTGTCTGGATAGAGCATGAACAGCATGGACAGGACATAAGGTGACCAGATTTAAGTTGTTTTGGTTTTATAATGAAATATATTAGAGAGTAAATATCAATTTAAATATAGATTAATAAAAATAGATTTTGCCACCATCCAGCAATAGCGTCAGTCTGTGCTTGTTGGGGGTATCTGACCTATTGTTTCTGTTTCATAATCTTTCTAAAGCTTGGATTTATCTTTACTTTTCCACGTTGAGTTTTGTAAACCTTTTAGACTGTCCTTAATCTAATGAAAAAAAAAATTTACTGTGATGACAGATCAATGAAGTTAAACCTCTCAGACCTGCAGATTCATTTATGTAAGCTTTGGGGTTAACGCTGTTCCTTTCTGCCTGCCCCGCCCTGTCTGACATACCGTGAAGCAAAGTATGCAGACGCTCCGCGAACACAGCCACACATGTATGCATCCGTGACTAAAGAGATGTGGACTGGTGTTACAAAGAGAAGAGGACAGAAACACAATGCAGTCAGTCTTGTTCCTGTCATCAGATAATCCTCTGTCCATCTCCGCACTACTCCTTCACTCCTACAGACAAAGTGGGTGTGGAGGGCTGAAGGGAGGTGGTGAGGTTTTGCTTGGTCAGGATTGGTCCAGTAGTTCCAACCTTTCATTTTTTTCTTTTGGATGAGAAAAATGTTCCCCTAACCAATGAAAGATAAATTAGACCCACTGGTGAGACAAATTTGGTCAGGACACATTTAACAAAAGAAGCGAGCTGCAGAGTTTGCTTTTACAGCCAAATATAATGCCAACTAATGACTCATACATTTAAAAAGTCCCCTCTTCTCAGACTGCTTTTAGACACAGCAGGATGGATTTAACCTCCTGTTTTATCTTTGGCTGATAGTTCTATTAGTTACAGTTTTTATACACTATGTTGAGATTCATAACTCATGTAAGGCATCTCACAGATGCACCGCCTTTGGCAAGATTATCTCCTGTCAAGGGTGTTGAGTTATGTCCCACAAAGAATGCCTCACATCTAACCAGGCCCATAAACAGAAATTGTATGGACCCTCCTTTGTGGTAGCTTAATAAAGCCCAAGCATGTATGTAGGATCGAGGACCAAGTGTGTATCAGCAACAATCCAACTAACATGCAAACACTCACATCCTGTAAAGGAGTGCTGTAATGATGTGGAGGTGGGTTTGCGTTTTAACACTTCAGTTCCCTCGTCTCAGGGTCTATGAGACCTTTGAGTAAATGTTGCACATAAATCCCTGAAATAAGGTCTATGGTGAACAAAAGCATAGAATATCCAGATTTTTTTTCCAACAACATAAAATACATCTGGCATTGCTCCACTTGTAAGTTTTAAACTGTTATCGCCTTTTTAAACAGATGGGTCTTACTAACGCTACCAAGGACTTGGGGAACTGAAACACTGTTATAACACAAACTTGATCATGTGGCATTAAAGGGAACTTAATCCAAACAATGGGTAACAGACTAAAATATAAGTTGGAGGGCAAGATTATCACGGTGTAAAAAACATCTAAGTTTCATATAAGTTTCATAAACTTCATAAACATGATACTGACTTCAGGGTTGGTCAACAGAGACACATCATCCCTGCTGCACTCCGTAGCTGGACTGGGATCAGCTTTAACGCTGATTGAAAAAATGTTACTGCAGGAATCATCGTGCACCTCCATTTTCCTCCTTTGTTGCGCAGCCCATATTGTGACCCAGTGTTGGGCATCACTGGAAAATTGAGTTCCTGGTTGCATTTTGCAAGAGCTTGAATAAAACATAATACCTGTCTGAGGTACATTTACTGACTGTAATAGCATGTGAGCACAGCATGTCAGTGGTGTTCCTCAGGAGCACAGGGTTCAACTGTGCTCTCTAGTGGCACCTACAAGACTAACACAACCTTATCAGTGTGCCCTGTTATGGACAGACATTGGGTCATTGAGCCAGTGATCTGTAATGATCTTTAAAAGTTACTGATTACATGGCTTATTCACAAAAGAAAGTTAACATGTTATAGTACTTGAACTCACCAATAATCATTATCCACATCTGTTATAAAAGAGCATGTGGCCAACAGCACACCTGCCTTTTGAATGTGTCAGTCCCACCTTTATTCTACAGTGTATTTTAAATTCCTTGACCTGAAACTCTGCAACCTATAAACAGAATAATAAACATGAAAATCCTTTCAGGTGTTTAATATTCCGATAATACAATAACAAATTGGATGCACCACTGAATGCCTCAAAGAAATTGCACATGCAAAAAAGACAGCAAGATACTAAGAACTAACATTTTATGTGATCTTGACAAAAAAAAAATCCACAAAACGGAGATATACACGTGACTGTCTGTCCTCTTGCAAGCCTTATTCGCCAAAAATCTGTGCACTGGCACAGTTATGTTTACCTGCCACCTGCATTTCCTTAAATGTTGCACAGATGAACCGTTTTTGAAATGGATAAGGTCAAATTGTCCTAATGACCATCCCTTGTTTGTGTACTTTATAGACTAGGAGTTCTTTGAGAGTTTTCTGTGAAACACAATTGTCCTCTTTCACTTAGCATTAAATTTAATTATTTTTTTATCTAACATTGCAGTGCAGTGAGGTCCACCTTATTCAATAGCTGTAATCAGGCAGACATATCTTTTGAAGATTCAGGCTGAATCACGTGAGCATCTTGAGAGGAGAAACAGCCAAACATGACAATAGTGAGAAACCACCCCAGGGCTGTAAACAATGGCACCATTGAGACTAGCACAGATGCTCCCTGCTTCAGTGGAATATTTATCACGATTAAACGCATTGCTTTATTGAAAGAAGAACAAAGAACAACACTGGACACATTTATCATGACAAATGTATTTTTTCTTCTTCCCCAACAAGAATTGGACTAACAAACTGGCTAGCGTTGCGTATCTCACTCTTTGGTAGCAGCGCCTTCATCATCCTGTAATTGGCTTGTAATAAATGTGATAAGATAAGAGACAACATGAAAGTCTTTCCAACAAGTCAAAAATCCTATGCTAATCCAAGTTATGTGCACCACTGCGTGCTTGTAGAAATTGTTTGCTGTTGTGCAGACAATTGGACTTGAGTCATAGGGACTCGGGCTCGAGTCGTCTTGAGCCGCTAATGAGACAACTTACAACTCAACTCGGACTCAGGAGGTAAAAACTCGAGACTCAACTCTGACTCTGGAGAAAATGTCTCCAGACTCGACCTGACTTGAAACAACATGATTCGTAAAATTGCACGCACTCAGGCTTTATATGAAGAGCCAGACAGGAGATATACGCCGCTCTTTCCTTTTAGGTTCACTTTATTGATGCTCCATTCACAGAACACTTGTCTGTCACTTATTATTGTCCTGCACACGACACAGTACTACACACATACGTTCCTACCATACACCCACTTCTGCTACAGTGATGATCAGTGGGCAGGGTGCACGGGATGCGGGTTTCAAATTGGGAACCGCTATGTCTTCTGTGCCCAAAGTTATTTTCTTTGCATATAAAGAATTTCAATCAGATGGAAAACAAAGACACACCAAGTGCACGACCTGCAACGCTTCGCTAAGTGAAAAAGAGGGCACAACATTGAACTTTATCCACCGCCTGAGGACACATGAGGCCAAGAGAGTGAAACCTGCAAATGTTAGCCAGGTAGCTAACGTTCCTGCCATAGGCCAATATGCTGGAACGTTAGTCCGACCTGTGGTCAATATGAAGCTAGCAAAGCTAACATTAGTAAAGAGAGTGTATGTGTGGGAAGATAAGGTTTCTCTCTTTAAGATAAAAATCTGAGTGCTTTTTGGGTGGGTGACTGGACTCAACTCGACTTGTCAACAACAGAAAAAACCTGGTACTTGCTTGAGACTCAGATCAAATGACTTGAGACTTGCTTGGGACTTGGATCAAAGGGACTTGGGCAATTGTTTGCTGTTGTGAGACAAGAGCCAAGAACTAAGATATCATGTTCATTTTGACAAACAATCTACAAAATGGAGATATTAACATGATGTCAAGTCATCCCGTCTTTATTCTTCTTATCTTAATTTGCCTACTGTCTGTGCCCTGACACAGTTGTGTTTACTTACCACCTGCATATAAATACATTCCATAGGTTAATCAAATTAGTCAAATGACAAACTGGGATAAGGTCAAAAGTCAATGAGCCGAATACCTATGCCTTACTGGTGAACTTCATATGGCAAGAATTCTTTGTGAATTCAAACTTTGCAGTAATTGCCCTTGATAACTTGACAATACATTGAATGTATTTGTGAGGTATAGGGTTAAAAGGCCAAAGGTCCTGCCACCAGACTTTCATTCTCAAGGAAGAAAAGACAAATCTCAGAGTTTGAAGTTTTCGTCCTAAAGCAGTTAGTGTGATGTTAGCTTTATGATGATGGAACTACGTTTGCTCTTTCCTACAGAGTCTCATTGTACTGTGTGTCTGTGTTCCTGCACACCTGAATCCCATCTGTCACTTTGGCTATTATTCTATTTTGACTCCATCCATTTCCTTGAAAGGATGTAATTCAACCGTGTCCAACAACCAGCTCAGCTCATCTGCGTGCAATAAAGGCTGCCACACATACAGATACATTTATGAGCAGAACAAAACCTGTTTGCACCAGCATGAGTAAATAAAGGAGTGAAATTCCTCACACTCATGCAAACATACCTCTGACACTTATTGTCTTTAGGGAAGAGTTTGTAGAAACACTGCAGGGTGTCGCAGAGGCAGGTAGAACCACATTATTCTTCTGAATGGCCAAGAAAAGGAACATTTTTAGATAAACCCAAGAAAGTTGTTTGACAAGCTCAGCATGTTGTTTGTTAACGACAGGTGCTGGATAGCCGTTGGGCATTGGGGGCTCGAGGGGAGGAATTTTTAGCACTATAAAACACATAAAAAATTAAGGATTGGCTTTTTGTTTGATCAGCACTCTTGTGGATAAGACTGATTCAACAAGAAGGATTCAATTTAAAATAAGAAATGAGAGTGTTATAAAACAATTGCCCCAATAAATGCATGCAACATCTGGAAAAATACATGCTTTTACTTTGGTTGCTGATATGGCCTTGACAGGAAAAGCACAATTTAACATCAGTCCCTTTTATAATGCATGCTGATTTGGACTATTCAAGGACTATTGTTGTGGTGGGAAGTGTGTTGTTTCCATGATGCACATTCAGTCTCAGGATGTGAAAAACTATATATGATGTGCCTTTTATTCATGGATGTGTTTTGGGTGTTAGACAAAACAAAAGTGTGAGCTCTTGCTCCTGATATGAGGAGTGCACACCAGCTGGTGTTTTGCTATTTACACAGCAGAGTTCATTGTTTGGTCTGAATTTTGGCTTGCCATGTTACTCATCTCCTTTTATTGTGCCACTGAACACACACTTCCTGAAATGTGAAGAAAATTGGGTTAAAGGTATATTTCAGAGAAGAATTTCTGAAAATCAGGATTGATCACAAAGACCAGATGGACCCTTTTGCATGAGTGTTAAAGCAAATCTCATTATATTTTTAATGGCAAACAATAAACAAAACATAGAAAGGATTAAGGCATGATATATACAGTACAAAAAAATAATGAATTTGAAAATACAGAAGAAGATAAGAGACAAAAACAAAACAAATAAATCATAAAAAAGACAGTGATGATAGAAAGAATAAAAAGGCAAACTGGACAAGTAATGAAACAGGAGATAGGAGAAGCGGTATCTGTCACATTTGACAAAGAACACTAAAAAATTATGTGGTTTAAGGACAAAAACCTGATATAGAATAATAAGGATAAATAAACAATTACAAAACAAATGATTAAATAATGAAATAAGCAATTAGGGGAAAACAATACAAGGAAGAAAAGGATAAAACCAAAAACGCATGTCCTTAAGACATTAAATGAAGAACTATGAAAAGAAGTGGGGTTCAGTTTGTTTTAAAATAATGAGTTTGGTCTTGGAGAGCGGCTGTGTGCTTCTCAACTGATGTATATGATGTATATATGTCTATAAAGATCTTTAATCAGTCTCAGTAATTTTTAAACTAAACAGAAGATGGTGATTTTCAGTGGAAACAACTCTTTCAAATGAAAAGATTCATATTTGAGTTATTGCTACTCCTCTTACACTGTAAAATCAAATTAGTTATCATCACTTAAAAAGAAGCATGCAAACCTGTTGCACTTAAAAAAAAAGTTGTACTAACTTGCACTTCCTTTGTAGAGTACCCCTACAAATGAGTTTAATGGTGCGTTCACACCGGACGCTACTTGTACTACTGTACCTCGGCGATCGCTCTCCATTCAAAGCCAATGTACAGCCGCGATGGGGCAGGGCTAACCTACCCGCGATGTGACGGCCGCGTACAAGACGATCACTTCACTCGTCGCGCGATGTCAAAGTAAAAAAAAAGTTGATCTATTCAGGCGATGTCGTGTGTGGCTGTGCAGCATCAGCCAATCAGCGGTGTGTGTACGTGTGACGGTACCCTAGACAAACAGTTATTCATCCGGACTACAGGGCGGATGAGTTCTGTCTAGGCGGAACTAATGTCAGTGAGGACATTAGTTCCGCCTAGACGGACCGTGGTAAACTCACAGATAATGCTGCTGCAGGGCATCAGCTGCAGCGTTTTGTGTTTGATAAGTGAATGAAAAGGATACACCTGGAATAATGTCCGCTTATACATCCTATTATATGATATATGATACGGTCGCGGTGAAACTCAAACGGACGTGGCGTCACCGAGCGACGGCCGACAACCAAAATGAGGTATTTATGGACGCGCAACGCTATGTCAGTGGGCGACGCGATTTTGGTAGCTGGGTCACTTGCGGTGTGAACGCAGCATAAGCAACAATCAAGCAGAGTGTACTTGATAACTTACTTTAGAATACTCTTGACTTAGTAGAGACTACTCAGAAGTTTGAATGGAGTTTAACGGTACAGAAGTTTACATGTGCTTCCTATTAAGTTCAAGTATTTGATTCTTGATCTAAAGTTACAACACTTTGTCGGACAGAGAAATCCATCATTCAAGCCAAGTAATTTAAAGGCATCATCAGAATAATTTAACCATCAAACACATGTCAGCTTATGAGAGTGTGTGTCATGAGACAAGTTCAAAGTTTCACATTGACATTTTAAGGATCAATCCATCAGTCATCAACATTTTAAGGCCCACCCTTGTTATCAGAATGGCAGCTTATTAAGGAGGTGCTGAAACGATGAGT
Source organism: Scarus forsteni (assembly GCA_036419115.1). Classification (NCBI taxonomy): domain Eukaryota; kingdom Metazoa; phylum Chordata; class Actinopteri; order Labriformes; family Labridae; genus Scarus; species Scarus forsteni. Next base: position 7,551,928 of record JAZDUH010000289.1, read on the forward strand.
GAACAATGTACTCACCTTTACTGCTCTAATGAAAACAAACAAGTTGATACAACATCAAGTTAAAATTAAACCCTACAGACTTTAGATTAAGTTTTTCATGAGTAGTTGCGGTGACCCAGTTTATGTGCTGCTGTCAAAGTGTGTCCAAGGCTAAAAAATCAGGAAAAATTCAGTTAATCAGCCAATCAATCTTTATTTGTTTAACACCAAATCATAACAAGTGTTTTCTCTGTACAAAAGAACAATGTCATACTCTTCATTCATGTTTTATTTGACTTTTCAAGAGAGATGTAGAAGGATAGAGAGGCGAGCAGAGACAATGAGACTAAAATTAGAATTCATAATAGTGATAAGTTATGGATGCTTAGACCATAAAACTGTCCTTATCATATTTCTCTGTCAAATGTAAATTTATTAGATGATTAAGATGAGGTTATTCATTTCAGAGCAAATGAGTGAACTGATCTGGTTTCAGTACATGTAGTGGCTTGTGTGCCTTGGTGGGATCTTTGTGCCAGGGAACTGTTTTCTGTTTGCCAAGTACACTGTCATCAACTCTTGGGTTGAAACAGAGGACATAACATTAAGTAACATTTGCTCATTCAGGGGAGAATTACATTTCCATGAACAAATATTTATTGTACAAGCACTGATAGATGATAAATGTCTTCTGTCTTTAGTGATTAATATAAATTTGGTGATTAGACTCCATCACAATGTCCTCATATACGTAAAGGGTAGTGAGGCCAAAACAAAGTTGTTTAAGTGTTGTGGGTTGATTATTGATCAAAATTCAAACTAAAGAAGATTATAGATTTCAGTGGCCTGTCGACTGTTTGCAGAAAAACCTGAAGCTAGCCAAGATAGGCCTTCTTAATGCCAAGGACATTGTGAACAAATCTCTTGGAAGCTTCTTTTAAAATAGATGATTTCTATGTCCCCAACTTCTCTCTGTACACACAGGAGAGTCTTTCCAAGGTGGAGCGACAAATTGAAAGTCATTTTTTTGGGCCACAGAGTTCTTGAACCAGGTTAAATTCTCCCATGTGTGAATGTAATTGTTAAAGCTGGGGTCGGTAATTTTGGAAAACTAGCATGAATTTTGAAAAAAAAACAAACATGGAAAGTTAGTTAGTACTCGTAGCCCGATGTTGATCAGGGTATAGGTGGTTCCTCTGCCATTCTCCACATAGCTGTCAAGTCTCCCATTTTGGCCATGAAACTACCGTATTTTATGTTTTTTATCCTCTTTCCTGACATCCTCCTGTATCAGCATTCTCCCGTAAATCTCCCGTGTGACAATGTAATAATAAAAACATTCATCTGCCTTTCCAAACTGAACACTGTCTGTAGCCTGAATGGGGTGGTAATGCTCCATAATGATGGATGCCAACCACCGTAAAACCGAAGAAGAAGAAAAAGCCTCGCGAGAACGTCCACCTGCAGTAGCCTGGGTGGCAGCTGTTGTGAGATTAGAGTCAACAGAAAAAAACAAGAAAAACAAACAGTTTATTTTAGATTTCTTGTACACCTGTCTTAAAGTGTGAGGGATGCTGGAGCTTGGTTGGGGTTGATTGGTTGGGGTTAATGATTATGACTTATTTTTAGTTGCATTTCAGTTTTATACGATAAAAAAAAAGAATTCCTTGTTTACAAGGACAAAAATTGACAGGTAAACATTCTCCAGCGGACTTGGATCCTTCTCAGCTCGGCTACACGCACTAAATCAGAGTCTGTCTGATACCTTATGCCAGTGAAATGTATGCGCAGAACGGTGACAGGATTTGATTGGTTTAAAAATGTGGATTCCCAAGATTTTATTGGTTGGGGTTTTCCCTGTTTTACTCCTGCTGTAGATAGCAGATATTTTTCGCTCTGTTTTAAGAACACATTATGAATTGATTGCCATCGGGTCATAAAGACCATTTTAACCAGTATTACATAAGTGGATCGAAATCAGATTACCAACCCCAGAATTAAGGCCAGTTCATAAGACAGAAGTCCAATAACAAAGCAAGAATGGGGTATAGATAAGGCAGGTCATGCATCACATCATTTAGGGGGTATCAAAGTCTTCCAATAGAACAATGGAGTCCCCAGGTGGTACCTTCTCAAAGACCCTACCCAAAGGCCATGTACTCAAAAGTGCTGTACCCACAAACAACTAGAGCTTTCCTCACTGAACCTGAGGAGTGATCAGCCTTTTTCACAGGGTTTGTGAAAAAAGTTTGAACTTCACATCAACTCAGACTCACTCCTCTCCAGAAAGGTGACAATCTAAGTCCAGAAGACTTGTCTGCACTGCAGGGGTCAGAACGTCCAGGTCCCTTAATTTACCTGCCACCCAGCTTGTTATGCTCTAAACTTCACATGTGTACGTCTGGCTCCAGATGGGCCCTTGTGTCGCACACTCAGGGTGAGGAAACTGGATTTCGCATTTAAGTCTCATTGAAGATAGCACCTTATCCACAAAGGTCAATCATACTTACTATAGAAAGTTGGAGTGGTCCTTTTTCTCTCTTCTCACCACTCACCGACTTGCTACAATCATGGCACAATTTCAATGTCAACATAAGTGTGAGGCACCACTCACTGCTGCATAGGCAAATGTTTCTCTATAGTTCACACTTTCTATCTGATTATTCTTTAAACATTATGAAACATCTTCTGCAGGAAGGGTAAAGAGAGGCAGAGAAATAGAGGGAGAAAAAGAGAGCTCATACCCATATATGACTCAGCTTACCCATAAAATGTGTTAACTGTGGTATGTAGTGTTCAGAGATTGTTAACAGACAGATGTTGCCTCATATTAACAGCTCTGAAGTGCAGGTACAGGGCCAAAAGTTCTCAGCTTCCAAACTTTGTGGGCATGTTAGCACCAGCATATGACTAGAACAAATACCTCTGGAGTTATGTTGCTAAAACAGGAAAAAGACCCTGTTTTTTTTAATCCCTGATTTAAAGTTTTAGCTCAGTATTAAAAAGTATAACCTTTCATTCAAGCAAAACAGTACAGCAGTATTTTGTATGATGTCAATATCAAATTCATCAGAGAGATTTTGATCAGCCTGTGGAAGCTAGGCTGTATGTTACTGCAGATGGGGCCAAGAGACCTGTGTGATATTGCAAATTATGGGTACTGAACACATTGACAACATTCCACTTCTCTGCTAGAAAGTTCTTCTATAATACTTTTTGGCACACTGCCTCGCCCTCTTATGCCTCAGTCACACATTCCCGTTTCTCATAGCGATTGTGCACGACTGTACATGATTGACGAGGCTGGTGTGACCGCTATGATACGGGATGAAATGACTGTCTCACCCCTGGACACACCCCGTAAATACACCGTCAGTAGCGCTTCTACAGCGCTTCGGGGGCGTTCGTCCCGCTCCAGCTAGGCTAATACAGCGATATGAGGAGGACTCCTTGAATTTTCATCCCGCTGACACGACGTCAGCCCCGCTCCACCTCAGTTCACATCACGTTAGCCCCGACTGAGCCCTGTCGCTTGCGCCGTCTTGAACGGGACACAGTCGGGGCACAAACGGATACATTCTTGTCCGTCGTCCTCATAAAGCTTTTAGGATTGAGCCATGATCAGCCCGACTGAGCTCCGTACATGCCACGCTAATACCGTTTGCATTAGGACTGCATTAGGCTTCCATCCCACTATACTGAGAACAATGATTCTCCACGACAGTTTTGAACTGTCCAAAACTGTCGGGACCCATCCCTGTTCCTCACCGTTCATCCATGACTATACAAGGCTGATCCAGACCAAGTAGCGCATGCACCACGACCAAAGCAGGTTTCATCAGGATTATGACAATAGTGCACAATCGCTGTGAGAAACTGGAATGTGTGACTTGGGGCTTTACTGGAGCACAAAAGTACCAGAACAAGTGGAAAGTGGTAGCAGCAGATAGTGGCAAAGTAAATCCTTGTGAGTATGCTCATTACAGTGTAGAACTTTCCAAATTATATTTTTTTAGTTTACAACTTTCTTAATTTCATTAATAACAGAGTTCTTGGCCACATATGCAGCAATGTACAGCCTGACTTTAATGTATGTTTTCTACTTACAGAGGCAGAGCTGTTCAAAACCACTGTTGCTAATGTATTAATGTTTACCTTTTACCTTATTAAATCCACTTCAAAAATATTGAACTATCCCTTTAAAAAGACACCATCCTGCATCAATCATTTTACTGCCAAACCCACATCATTAGATCAAAATGTGTTATGAGCTGCTAGTGTGAGTTCACAGATTGTCCTGACTTTTAGGAATCAGGCTGCCCGACATTCTTCAGATTATATCTGCAAGTCACCAGCTTGTAGGCGTCACCCTGCCCCGCTTATCAGAGCGACTGCTGACTGAGGAGGTGCTGAAAAGATGATGAAGGAGGCAGCACAGCCCGTTGTTCAAAGGAATATGTGGAAATAACATCAAGTTGATCATTTTCTACCGTCATGGGAATGTGCTTCTGTTATGAGAAGGCGACAGTAATAATTACAAACTCATAACTCACTCAAGTCAAAAGTGTTTTAGAGGTTGTCTATCATGGTAGAAAATTTAGATTTTTTGTTTTTGTTTTTTTCCGGTTAGTCAAGTTTTTGTCTGGTTTGGAAACTGAAGACATTTTAGTTTAGTATCTGTGAATTCAAAGTTATCATAAATGACAGCTGAGGCTGAAGACATTTTGCTTTCTGGCTGTTAACACATTAAGGCTGTCATTTAAAAAAAAACCCAAATGAAACTCGAACATTCACCCAAATAATCGAAGATATTTGGAATTTTCCTGAAACTTTGACCACATGTCCAACTACAAAGTACATACATTCATTCATTTTCTATAGTTGTCATTGGGCGAGAGGCGGAGTGCACCCTGAACAGGTCGCCAGTCAATCGCAGGGCCACATAGAGAGACAGACAACCATTCACGCTCACACTCACACCTAAGGGTAATTTAGAGTCACCAATTAAGCTAATAAGCATGTTTTTGGTCTGTGGGAGGAAGCTGGAGTGCCCGGAGAGAACCCATGCATGCACGGGAAGAACATGCAAACTTCACACAGAAATGCCCCTGTCCAACCTTGAGATCAAACTGGGAAACTTCTTGCAGTGAGGCACGTGCACTACCTGCTGCGCCACTGTGCCACCCCAAATTTCAAAGTGTTTAGTCTAAAACAAAATATTCCAGTGACATACACTGCCGGGCCAAAAAAAAATCATCACCTGGATATAACTAAGCAAATAGGTACAAGCCTTCTATTGGATAATAACTGCATGGGTGATTATCATTCAGCTGGAAACTGCATGTCAAAGATACATCCTGTGGTCGTGGAAGATGTTAGTCTGTTTAAGGACAGTCAAAGCATGCATCAAGCAGAGAAAACATCTATATGTAAAAATGTCCGGGCATTGATATTATGCAGTTTTCACTATGACTCTTTCACAAAATGGTAAGATTTTGGGGGGAAAAGTCAAATTTCTGACTTCTTTAATATCAGGGCTCACAGCCCAAGTTAGTTGAAAGGACTGGAAATAAGATTGGCTCAGTGGTGCCCTTTTATAAAAATGACTCTAGCAGCAGATTCAACTGAGGATTATGTGTTGTATTGTGACCTCATACAAGTATCTGGGTATCACCATTGATAATAACCTGGAGCACATTGACAGTCTTGTGTCTAAGTGTAAACTTAAAATGGGATTCTTCTGTAGAAATAAGGCCTGTTTTTCACGCCAAGTCAGAGACTATGTAATCTCCACGACCTTCTTACCGTTGTTGGACTATGGTGCTTTGCTATTTATGAATGCACCTGAAAAATACTTGAAAAAACTGGATTCTGCTTATCACTGTGCTCTACGTTTTATTTCTGGCTGTGGATATGGTGTCCATCACTGTCTGCTGTATGCTGCTGCAAACCGTCCATCACTGTCTGTCCGTAGACACTCTCACTTACTACTCTTCATCTACAAATCTGTTCTTTGGCTGCTTCCGTCTTATTTGACCACATATTTGATCAGGTCTAGTGACCGTCGTGGACTGTGCTCACAGGATTTCATTAAAATGTTTGTTGCTAGAGTCAGAACAGGACTGAGTAGGACAGCCTTTAAATATGCCGCCCCCTCTACATGGAATAGTCTCTCGATGGATTTGAGACTAGCAGAACTTTTCACTGTTTGGACAATGTGACTGTTTTAATTCTTGACTGCTTCTTATTTTGTTCTGGATTGGTGTTTCCAGAACGGTTTGGTTTCGATGTGCTGATGTCTGAATGTATTTGTTGTTTTTATTGTGTAACTGTCTGCTGCTGCCATGCCAGGTCCCTCTTGCAAAAGAGATTTCAAATCTCAATGAGGCTTTTATCTGGTTAAATAAAGGATATAAATAAATAAATAAAATTAAATATAGTAGCTATGTGCCACACCAGGTTTGACCCACGTATCCGACCCAGCAAGATGTCTACCATTTTGGATTTCTGGAGCCATCTCATTTTGACTTGGTTCATTTAAATGGACTTGAGCTTGTAGAGCAACTTTCTAGTCTTCCTGACTGCTCAGAGTGCCTGTGTTAAGCCGGGCGTCCACTGTGCGATTTTTGGCCCTTTTTTACACGATTTTTCACCCATGCGACTATTTTGGGGATCGGGTCGAGTTTTGGCTCAATCGTGCGTCTCACATCGTGTAGTATACACGAGGTAACGAGAAGCGATCAACACCTGACGACTACCTCCCGATCGATCGGATGAAAATGAAACCTGTTTGAAATCCTGGTCGCCCCTCGTGAGGCTATGTCATACTACACACGCGCAAACGTAGATGCAGACGAGAAAACAAATGCACAAGACGGAGCAGCATGGCATCACAGTGGACCTGGACCCAAGCAATGGAGGGACGACTTGTTGAGCTGTGGCAGGCATAGTAGAGGCGTTTTTGCTTGTTATTCATTCGCATCTGTGAGCATCTGACCACTTCCTACTTCTTCTTCCTCTACTACTTCTTTTAACGTTGCATTTCCAGATACAAGAGTCCGATGTGTTGTCATGGATGTATTATGACTTTATTATATCACAAGTTCTTATAATACACCCATACGTGTCGTACATGGACGAACAGTGTGAGCAATCAGATCGCATCCGAGCATCGGGTCGTAAAGTGTGAGAAGAAGAATCGTGAGCTGTGAACTGTTAACCCCTGCGATTCACTCGTACAGTATGAGCAACAGCTGAACGCCACGATAGAAAAAGTCGTACAGTGGATGCCTGGCTTTAGACATGCTCATTCACTCTAACATTCACTCACTGGTGGTTGACATTTCTGTGTATTTTTACATATGAAGAGCTCTTTTCCAAAACGCTATAAATCCATTTTCATTTAGAAAGACTTTACATTATTTACCCAGACCCACCATTGGGTTGGCTGGGGAACTGAACTTTGAAATACAGTTTAAACAGGGACATAGAGCTTTCTGGCATTAAATACTGATAGGACAGGTAGTACAATCGGCATAAAAAAGAATAGCACTGAGTAATATATAGTATTTTTTTAATTTTGGCTTTTATAGCATTTTGGAAAAGAACTCTTCATATCTACATCCAACACAATCAGCTAACTCATGCAGCTCCTTTTATACAAGTTTACACACCACTGACACATCAAAAGGACAGAGTCAGGGTCAAGTATTTTAATCAGGGACACATCAACAAGTGACCCTTGAAATCAATAATGATAATGATTGATGGTGGGGCCTTCAGACTAAACCACTGGAGCCACCAATGTGGAGAAGTTTGTCTTGAAATTGGAGGAGGTAGCTACTTCAACTGTAGTTAACTTACCATGTGATGAAGTAGTGCATTATAAATTGTACAAGACTATTAATAATTGGTTACATTTGTGTGCCAATCCACCAAACCTTTTAGCAGTCAAGTAACAGAACTACTCACTGCACCACTGTGCTGCCTCAAACAACTTAATAAACTAAAATATACATTTAATTTGATTGTAAATTCCTATATTAGGGCACAATGGTAACTAATTTATCGGAAAAGAAAACAAACCACTTAAAATTTAAAGTCATTTCTTGTTGTGGCTTGTATACTTTTGTTAGCTACATGTACTGTAGAGGGCAACATGGTGGTGCAGCTGCCTCGCAGCAAAAACATGTTGGTTCAACCCCCAAGTCGTTCAGGGCCTTTGTGTGCAGAGTTTGCATGCTGTCCCCATGCATGCCTTGGTTCTCTCTGGGCACCCCAGCTTCCTCCCACAGCACATAAACATGGTCAATAAGTTAACTGGGGACTCTAAATTGCCTGTAGGTGTGAGTGGTTGATCATCTCATTGTGCAGCCTTGGTATCGGTTGGTGACCTGTTCAGGATGTACAATCAAATGTCAGCTAGACGGGTTCAAGCCCTGCAGACTTGAAAGTGATAAGAACAATAGATGATGGATGGATGGATGTATCGATAGATGCTCTGTAGACAAATATCATTGACTTTGAATCTCTGCCCCTGAAACTCTCGTCACTTTCTATGAAGGTAAAAAAGTAGGCATTTATTTTTTAATAAAATGTTTATCAAAGACCAATTTGCATTAAACTTTTGTCACAAATATGCAGTCAAAAATACATTTTAAGGGGTGCTGGTTTGCCAGAGTGGTTAGCACCCCATGTACTTGCTTCTGCCGGTCCAGGTTCAAATCCCGCCTGTGACCAGAGTGTCTTCCCCTACTCTCTCTCTCACCCCCTTTCACAAGTCTATCCACTGTCTCTCTCCTATCAATAAAGGCACAAAATGCCCCAAAAAACATTAAAAAAAATACATTTTAAGTATATTTTCTTGGTTCTAAATGAACACTATAATCTCAGGGGTAGTTTTGATGAAGATGATAGAGTGAAGGTCTGATATTGATCTAAATGCAGTTTCACCAGTGAAACAGGTTCAGGTCAACAACCTGTCAGTCTTGCCCTGAGACTGAAAGGCTTTGTTTTCCTCATTTTGTCTGGACAACTGAAGTTTCTCTGGTATTTCCACAAGCTTTGTGCCTCTTTTGTAATAACCCTCTTTGTATGTGTGACATAGGAGTAGTTACTTCGATCCATCTTTATGAGGACACAAAACAAAAACTGCTTTTATTGGCCTCAGATGTAGGAAATTATGTTTTTGTTAATTTACAGGGATTGTTAAATTTTTGGTGAGGTAGGGTTGTTTGAAGCTCTTGCACTTAGTCAGTACATAAGCCATAGTCCTGCTGGTCAGCTCTGTCTCTAGAGGGAGAGAACAGACTTCACATTTCGGCTGAACAGTGCTGCAGATGGGACCAAGAGCTCCTCACACTTTTGTGTATTTGGTTAAGAACACAAAATAACAGCAACTAAAATAACATTGTTGACTGATGCTGTGCTGAACACGCTTTCTTTTCAATGCCCCTTTGTTTTCATACTACATCATTGCACTGCATAGTAGTGCCAAAAGTGCCAAAGTAGTGCCAAAAGCAAAGGGCTTAATAGTGGAAAAGTAAATTAACATAAGTGTGTCTCTTTCATTGTAATCCTTTTTCCTTCAAAAACAAAGTAATTGTGAGAAGCTCCTGGCCCCAGAAATATCCAGTATACTTGGATATATCCCCAGTGTGGTTCTCTACGGATTACTATTTGTTGTTCTAAGTAATTCCATCTCAAGTAGAGCTTGTCAAATGTAGAAAACTTCTTCCCTGAGGGGTAGAGCCTTTAATAATCCTGTCTAATTCCCAAACGTCAACAAACAAAGCATTGTGTGAAAAGAATAAACTATAATTTAAGGCACTTATCAGTACTTACATGTGAACAGTTATTAGGTAACATTGGATTTAACAGTAACTTTATAAATTAAGTAAAAATGCCAAACAGAGAATAGAATCATGGAGTTTTGTTATGTTTCATTAACAAACAACCTCCTTTAACCAGCCTCCTAATTGCATGTGACTGACTGTACATTTGTTACTGAATGTATAGACTGTGAAGTCATTCTTCAGTCTTAGTCAAAGACAATAATCTGCAAGTCTGCAGCCAAAAACAGGAATGACAGATGCAGTGTCAGCTTTGGCCTACAGCCTTTTCATATGCTCACAGTCTGACAATTTGAGAGTGATCTGTCCATCAATCAGAGAAATGAAGGTTTGAGCCCAGACTCTGTTGTCACAGATGAGTTGGTCCTTGGACAAAACACTTTACCCCATAATGACATGCATCAGTGACGTATAAATGGGTAAGAAAGAGAGTTAAATGTAACTAGCCAGAACTAATGGATTAATAACATATAAAAACACCACTGTGTGCAAAGGTGTAAATGGGTGGGCGTGATCTGTGGTGTAAATGTCCTTTTTGTACTTAGATGAAAAACACTAAACAAGCTCAAGTCCATTTACCATGTAACAGTCCCATGTCCTGGTGTGTTTAACTGTTTAATTTGTGTCGTTAGTGTCTATTAAGCAATAATCTGCCCTAAAATGATTCCCAATGGGAAGGGACAGGAGGGAGTACAAACCTTATATCAGATTTTTAAAACAGTCAAGGGGTCAGTGATAAACAGAGAACTCACATGTAGGTGGAGACTGTATAGCTATTGCATTCTAAACCAAAGAAAGTAGAAAACTGAATGGTTTATTATTAAAGTGCTAAGAGTTATGTTAGATGTTTCTCTGGAGACTGAGAGTTTAGGAAAAGGTGCCATGTTCCAAGTCTCTTCAAACAACATTAAAAGCAAAAAAAGGAATTTTTCAGGACATTTAGAAAAAAAACACAACACATTATCTTAGTCTTATATGTCGTTGTGATGTTTTTGTTCTGCTTGTTCAAACAAAAGCAAGATATTTTAAATGTTTTTCAAAGTAAATGCTGTCTTCTCTGGCTCCAGTTGAATTAAGTCATTAAGCATGCACACTGACCAAAGAAGTCCCTTGTTAAAAAGAGGAACACTAGTGCCTTTAAAGTTTTAATAGTTATATTTACTAACCTATACAGTAGTTTAATAACTACAGTACATTATCGATGTTAATTGCGCTTTTGTAAGCTTTACATGTGTATTTAGCTTTTGTATGTATATAAATTTGTGGTGTGAGTCTATAATGAAGTTTGACTGATCAATTAATTTATTAAGGGATGATAAGGCAAAATACTGTCACACACTCCTTGGGGATACGTTTAGCGATACAGATTCTACAGAACCAATATGGCTTCAATGTTTGACAGTTGTTGTCAAAAAACTTTGGGTAATGTTAAAAATGGCACGGTTCAAAGTAGACACCAAGCTACATGATGAAGCACAAGTTTCAAATTTGAACTTAGGTCCAACATCTTATAGGACCTGAATTAAAGTTTCTTTAGCTGCAGAATCATGTAAAATTCATTCTTGACATTTCCTCTTTTTAGAGTCTGAAGATTTGAATCACAACATTAAAATTGTCCCAAATTGTCTGAAAAAGATTAAAATGAGGCATCATCCTTTTGAACATTTTTATTTTGTTTTGCTGTTGAATGCCAAGAAAGTTGCTGATTGTAAGCCCAGTTGGCCTTGATACTCTTGATTGCAAAATAAAAGCTTTTTCATCATGCTAATTTTACATTTTATTGCAAATGGTCCATCAGTCTTGTAGATCATCTGTGTGACAGAAATAGGCCTTGCTCTCTTGGAAATACTTTGTGTTTAACCTTTGGCCCTGAGTTTCACTGAGGTGAAATTGTCGCTGGTATGTGCCATTTCTGTCACTGCTGTGAGTGAATATTTTACAAGGTTGCCCGCAGCACTTTATTTAAACTATGTGTGTTTCTGTTTCTAAACCTGCCCAAAGGCCACCAATCAACATTTTAAACCGCTATGTAAAGGCAGTGTTGAAAAAAAATGCAAAACAACTATTCAAAGAATGCTCTATCTTTGATAAACCCTAAAATGCAGAATCACAAGTTCTACCTGAAAAAATGAACGAGCCCCTAGCCGGTCGTCACCACACCCATGCTGATGGGGGGAAACCTGCTGGCCACATTCCTCTCTTTCAGTGCTCCTCCTGGCCCATCCCACTCTTCTGTGTGAGGATGCTATATAACCACAGAGGCCGAAGTGATACCTCCAACTGCAGATCCACTCCAGTTATCCTCCCTGGTCAGCATCCAGACCTCCAGCATGTCTTTCAGCAGCAGATCCTATGGTCAGAAGACCATGAGCGTCTATGGTGGAGCCGGTGGCCACGGCACCCGCATCTCCTCTGCCCAGATGAGCTTTGCTCCATCAACCAGGGGCTTCAACCTCTCTGATGGCCTGGACCTCCACGTTGGAGCCAACGAGAAGGCCACCATGCAGAACCTGAACGACCGTCTGGCCTCTTACCTGGAGAAGGTGCGCACCCTGGAGAAGGAGAATGAGCGCCTGGACAAGCAGATCCGAGAATGGTACCAGAACAGGACCGTCATCTGCCACGACTACAGCCGCTACTTTGTCACCATTGATGACCTGAAGGAGAAGGTAAGAGAGGAGACACATCATTTTGGCATTTGATTAGTAAATTCATGGTGAGTGTGAGGGGATAAGCTGTTTTTATCTGCAAGGGACTGTGTTTTAAATAAAGAGTTAGAGGACAAAATCTGATCACTGACATGATGCTGAAGTAGGCCATCTTATCTGGAAGCACTAACAGAAAGTGTAGACGCTTATCGGCATACCTGTCATACCAGACCCGTTCATGTGCATCACATCCGGCTTTCAGCATCACTGCAAACGTCAAGTCTCAGTTTACTGTAGCCTAGATATATTTTTACTAAGGAGTATGCCTGTTATTCTGTAAAAGTCAGAATTCATGAAAAAAAAAAAAAACACTTTGATACTAAAGCACCTTTAAAACCTTTATATCATGGTCTTGTCCAAAGACAGGCAGGTATTCTTTAAAGCGAAGGGTTTCATTCTACATTTCAAAAAATAATAATGTCTGCACAGAAGTTTACAGAAAGATCAGTGTCCATATAAAGATGCATAAATGCATTCTCGTGCTGTAAACAACTAACAAATATGTCTGATCCTAAAGTATTTTCCTTAAATTCTTCTGAGACATCTACTTCTCAAAGTTGCCTCATTTACATGGAATCCAAACTGCAGATACTAAAACGGGAAAATGAAAAAGGAGCATTTGCAACTACCCTCTTCTATTTCAACACAAAATCACAGGCTGGTAAATGACAAAATGGCTTTTAAATAATAAATTCAGGATTTTCTGTTTACCATCATAGTGGAAAAGTGACTGCATGTGCAGCTTGTAAGGAACAGCTAACTACATAAAACTTTCAGGATTGAGAACACGTCATTTAGCAACTGTCTGTAAACAGAAGAGATAATGTGGCACAATGATGTCACAGAGGAGACACTGAAGTATGGTGTGATGTTTGAGGCTTAAAACACTCATTTCTATTCGTGACAATACCAATATTTTTTGGCAAGAGTGCAATCAAGGGCACAAAGTTTCCACTTTTCTAGAACTGACCTGTTCCTGTCATGGTGACAGTCTGTTTGTGTTAAGACAGATTTTAAGTAAGACAAACATTTATTTTATAATAAAATGCAATTTCGTTTTTAAATAGCGGAGGTACAGTGATAAGTAAACCAGTGTGCTGCATCTGTAAACATTCTGCCCATCAGCCTATGGGATATATACAGCTGATTTCTTCCATCTTTAGATCAACAAAAATAAATCTGTCGATCATTTTACAAAGGCCTGTAATGTGAACAAAAAACAGACAGGATTCTACTTTTCTGACTTGTTTCCCTGCTTTTCTCCCTCTCAGATCCGTATTGCCTCCAGGGTCAATGCAAAGATCGTCCTGGACATCGACAATGCAAAACTGGCAGCTGATGACTTCAAGATGAAGTGAGTGTGTCCTCCTTGTTCTCATGTGGTCATTCTCATACTTAGTTTCTCCCTGCAAAATTCAAGGCTGTGTTGAAGAGGCTTGTTTCTATGGGACAAAAAAGCCTCTTCCACACCAGTTTTGGTCTTTTAAGTCTTTTCATGGTCACATTTTTTTTTCAGATCAAGTTGACTATTAAATAATTCATCCACTCACTAATTCTGTTGACTGCACTAGACTTAGTGCTCTATAAGGGTTTTCAAAGGAGACTTACACATACAGAATTAGAAATTACCTTTGGAAATATTTAATTAAAGTAATTAGAGGATAAACTTAAGAAAATCCAGATGTATTTGTTGCTAAATAGTTGGGATCATATCTTATTCTGGACAAATTATCATGGTACAACTGGACCTGCAAGTAGGTCCACTAGCATGCCTAGCCCCACCATTTCCTCTCAATAAAGACTGAACAAATCAGTTACTTCTAATACGTCCCACCCCCCTAAAAAACCTGCTTTGACCCTCTCAGGTATGAGAATGAGCTGGCCATGAGGACAGCTGTGGAGGCAGACATTGCTGGACTGAAGAGGGTGCTGGATGAGATGAACCTGGCCAGGATGGATCTGGAGAGTCAGTACGAGGCCCTGAAGGATGAGCTCATCATGCTGAAGAGGAACCATGAGGAGGTGAGGCATGCTGCACCCATTGTTTATGGCAGTTTAAAGAAGCTAAACTGCCAACTTAAAGATCTGTCAACACCCCATGTCAACACTCCTGCACTCGGGCCAACACCCACTTTGTATGCACATAACCTGAGAGTATTTCACTACACCTGTGATCAAGTCCTGCAACGCTATCATTCATCCTTTCAGTTGCAGAGAGTTAAACATTGCTGCTATTCACAGTGACGCAGGGATGTCACCATACATTATAGCTGTCTTTTGTGGCCTAGCCTTGTCATTATTTGCACAATAAATGCCCTCAGATTTACCCCTAAACTGAGGAAATCCAATGTTTGCTTAACGTCCTTATAAACAAGTCTGCTGCCTTCTCTTTTTTCCCAGAGACGCCCCTTTCCTCTTTGAACATTTCCTTCAATTCTTCTTTTACTCCTCCTCTATTAGCTCACTGCTACTGTTTATTGACTCAAACACACTCATGCCAGTGACCCCACACCAAGGTTATAACCATGATGAAAACTTAAGATAACAGAGGTGGAAATTGGCAAGGTTATTACTGATAACAATGCCATTATTGACTCTGCTTATCTATCTAATATATTTGATCCCTATCAAACCTTGTGGGCTCCTGTATGGGGATGATGGCCAATGCAGATTATCTGTATCAGCAGTATTGAACATGTTATATGTGATATTTAATGCCATGCAGCGTTGACACTGTTGCAGCATGTCCAAAACTTGCTTGGAATCATATGAAAATAGATGCTGTATCTTGGGCTGTTCACATCATGGTGTTGCTTTGTACTTTGTACAAAAACAACAACACTTTAGACCCCTTGGGCTCTAATTTCATAGACCACGAAATTAGGACCTCTTGTGTCTGTAGTGTTATAATTTGCAGCTCATCAGGTTTTGTAAAATAATAATCAGGTCGTCTTAAATTGAGGCCTTCTCAAACAAAGGCACATTCATTTCATTAGATGTTTTCTCCTTAAGATTTGTTCTGTCACTTCAATCATTTTTAAGCATATTTTAAAAAATAGTAACAGGGTCTCTCTTGTAAGAAATGTTTTGCTTTTAGTAGTAATTTGTGTTTGCAAACAAGGTAGAGTCCAGTACTGTGTTATTCATCAGTGGCCTTGAGATTCACAATGATTTAGATAAAAATACTAAATTAACCCTTAAGCCAGTAAAATCTTTACTATGAGCTGAGTATTTTTATCAAAGAAAACTTAACAAGAACATCAGTATGAGTCAAAATATCTTAAGTGTCATGATCCCCTCTGCCCACACTAATACAGGTTTTAAAAGACTAGACCCAGCTCTAAGCTAGTTCACTGTCTGACTGTTTGTGCTGTTGATGTTTGGCCCCTGCAGGAGATGGTTCTGATCAGGAGTCAGATGAGTGGACAGGTTAACGTGGCTGTGGATGCTTCACCATCTATGGACCTGAACAAGACAATGTCCGAAATCAGAGAGCACTACGAGGGCGTCATTGGCAAGAACCGCAAGGAGCTCGAGGCGTGGTACCAGAACAAGGTCAGAGGATACACTGTAAAAATCAAAGATTCTCTGATGTAATTGTGGGGCAAACAATTAACGATGTGTTATGGTTTTCCCAGATTGCTGCAGTTGAACAGGAGGTGATCACGCACACAGAGACCCTGACGACATCCCGCACAGAGATCAAAGACCTGAAGAGCACCCTCCAAAGGCTTCAGATTGAGCTACAGTCCCATTTGAGCATGGTATGTCAATGAAATCGTTTTTCAATATAGGGTAAACAAGGCACTGTCTCATAAGTTGAAGCTGTAGCACTTATTGCTTTTTTTAAAAAAACAAAAACAAAGTTGTATTCTATAGGAACGACCACAAAATGTCACGTCCAATTAGCATTGTCAGGTAAATCACATGGGACCAATGCTACAGGGCTGATGAGTGCTCATTTGTGTTTTTAAAAATTAAAATCTAAGAATGTGTGATCCAACCACAGTATTAGTCTGAGTAGACGAGCAATGTAGCCTCAAGTAATCCACAAAAAGATAGGCTTAGTCGAAGGTAGGATCTATTGTAGGATTTATGACCTTTCTTAAGAATCAGACATTGATTGTTGCTCTTTCATAGCCAATGCACATTTTCTGTAATTTAGTTCTCATTATGCTCATAATGCTAAAATAATTTTGTTCTTGAGCTTTGTAAAACCAGAATGAAATGTCAAAATTTTAACATTTACACGTTTTAACTCCAGTAAATGGCTTTAGGGCAGGGATGTCCAAACTATGGCCCAGGGGCCAAATGCGGCCCCCTGCTTATTTTGAATTGGCCCTTGAAACAGCCTAGTGAATAGACATCTTTGTTACAGCAGCAAGTACCATCAATCATGCACATTTTCTGCAGTTTTACTTCTCAGTATGTCTCATTTACAAAACATATTGCAGTATTCATCTCCAAGCACCAACAGTCTTGCAGTTTTCTCTTGTTTTGTGTCTGACAGTGAAGATAACACATCAGTGTCTCCCATCTCTTCTTCTCTGAAGGTCATTCTTACCCTGACTAGGTTTGAATCCAGTAATAGTTACAAGGGCCACTTGACAGGAGATAACCTTCAGACTTTTACTTTAATACACTAAAAGTGAGGTACAGCAAGTGGCTCAGTTGTCAATGTATTCTCTTCATGCGGTCCTCAATGTCAAAAGTTTGGACACCCCTGCTTTAGGGCCACCATTACCACCAGTTCATTGATAAACCTTTGTTTGATTCATCTTGTCTTAATAAAAATGATATGGTCTCTTAAAAATAAATCTAAACCGGTAGAAAATATTGCCTTTCTTTTTCAATTTGCAGCAATAACTCAATTCCAACTTTATACAAAAAGTATGTGATGGACGTGGCAGCTTGTTTGCATTATTAGAGTTTTAAAATCTGCAGCATTTTGCAGCATTGCTGGCTGGAGGAAAGGGGACATCTATTACTGACACGGATAGACTAGTTTGTCAGTCTTTATGCTAAGATTAAAGCTAACTTGCAAGGTGTTGTAGCCTGAACGTTAGTTAAAAATGTATAGCAAACTAGCAAAAACTACAGGAAAATATTAATAAACATGATCTCGAATTCCATGCACTACTGGGCTTGGCTAGCTATTCACTATGAATTTTGCACTTAAACTTATTGCTAACTGGTTGACCCAGTGTTATTTAAAATTTTGAATTGCTTAAACCTTTAAGACAAACAGACAAATGGAAGAAAGGAGTCCTGAATATTAGGTGGGCTTTGTTTTTTACTTTGTCTCAAACAGGCTACCCTCGCCATATTTTCCAATGTAACTTAACATCGACTCATCTTAGGAGTGGGTTCTTAAAGTTAGACTATTTGGGTGTCATCAAACTCTTGAGTAAATCCTTAAAAAAGCCTTAAACTGTACTTTCACGCACAACCCACTCAATGCTAATGAAACACTGGCACTTCTTTGCAGCTGGTTGACATTCAGTTTCCAAACAAAGCTCAGCTTAACCTGTTACTTCAGGCTTACTTGATGAATTATTTGTTAAATGCCAAGGAACATTAGCTTCAATGTTAACTGTCAAATACAGCATCAGTCTCGGAACCTAAATGTCACAAAACTAACATTATAATATGTAGAACCTTATGAAGCTAGCTCCACACTAGCCACTTGCTACTGATTTAACAGGGAAAAGTGACATCTTATATTTTGATCATTCATTTATGAATCTAACTCCCTTTACTTTTGATCAAAACAGAAAGCATCTCTGGAGGGCACCCTTGCAGAAACCCAGGCACGTTATGCTGCACAGCTCGCAAGTCTCCAGACCATGGTCACAAGCTTGGAGGCTCAGCTGTCCCAGCTCCACTCCAACATCGCCAGTAACAAGCAGGAGTACGACATGCTGCTGGACCTCAAGACCCGTCTGGAGATGGAGATCGCAGAGTACAGGAGGCTGCTTGATGGGGAGGACGAAAGGTAAAGGACAAAACAATAAGACTGAAAACATGAAAACATAAATGAAAACATGCAACTAATTTTCTTTTCTTCTCTTTTCTACTTGCCATCATCAGTACAAAACAAGGTAAGCAGATCTTTTATTACAGTAACTGTCGAATTTGACTGCCATATTGAGGTTCATTTTAAAAAATATGATGGAATTTTGTCCTGATTGTTGTTTTTTTTGTTGTCATCCTCAGTTGTCACTAAGGTCATCACAGTGGTGCAGACCGTTGTGGATGGAAAGGTGGTCGAGAGCAGCAAGACCGTGGATGTGGATGTGGATGAGATTGAGGGATGAACTGCTAGGAACATCAAGAACCAATAAAGATCATGCAGTTGACTTAAACTATCTTCTCTTGCGTTTATTTTGAAGACACTGATTGTCCGGAGATTAATAAACCTGAAAACAGAAGCAGTAGCTGTTAGCTCAAATCAAAGTCAAAGTGGGTTATTATTTTTATAAGATGGTATAATTGCTGCTACTTGGAGCAATAGATCATTGGTAAAGAAGACTTCGATTATGAAACGATTTTGTAACATTTAAGATATAAATCAATCCATCATTGATAACACTTATCCTTTTTGGGGTCACAGTGGTGGAAGCCCATCCCAGTTGTCTTTGGACAAGAGGTGGGATCCACCCTGAAGTGGTTGCCATTATATCATGGGCAAATAAAACAGACATCATTCACACTCACACTCACATCTAAGGGAAATCTAGAGTCACCAATTGACTTACTAAGCACGTTGTTGGTGGTTTTGAGGAAACCAGTAACTATTGTGAGACAGAACAAAACCTGAACCAGAGGAGGACACTAGAGCAAGACACACCACATGGAAGTTGATGAAGGTTTAAAGGGTTTAATGGCTTACCAATCAAGATTTATTACATGGAAGGGCAGTGCAAACGATCAGCCAAGTGTCCAAAAAACCTGGGGCAAAAAAAAGGTCAAAACTTAGCAAGGTTATAAACAGCAAGACAAGAACTACGAATGCTGGAACAAGACTTGAAGGTACAACAAAATGGCAACAACATGGGAAGAAATGAGGGTTAATTCCATGAGGCAGTGTTGTAGACGAGTCACCATTGCTCGAGTTCAAGTTGAGTCCCAGTCCTTAGTGTTTGGTTCCAAGTCGAGTCCAGGTCACCAAAAACAAAAAAACCAAAGCTGAGTTCTCTCACCTGAGTTGAGTTCAAGTTGAGTCCTCAGTACCTTAACCCTGGTACTAGAAAAGTTCCCAGAGCCTAAAGGTGCCTACACACCGCACGCTACTTGTACTACCTCGGCGATCACTCTCCATGCAAAGTCAATGTACAGCTGCGATGGGGCGGGGCTATCCCTCCTGTGATGCGACAGCACTTTTCACACTACCACATAGCTTGTCGTGCGATGTGAAAGTAAAAACAAGTTGATGAATCAGCAGGTGTGTGCACGTGTGACGGTACCCTAGACAGACAGTTATTCATCCAGATTACAGAGTAACAATCCATGTCCGTGTGGAAAACATTAGTCAGTGAGGACATTAGTTCCACCTAGATGGACCGCGGGAAACTCACAGATGCTGCTGCTGCAGGGCATCAGCTGCAGTGTTTAGTGTTTGATAAGTGAATGAAAAGGATACACCTGGAACAATGTCCGCTTATACATCCTATTATGTGATATATGATATGATCGCGGTGAAACTCGAACGGACGTGACGTCACCGAGTGACGGCCGACGGCAACGGTGACTAAAATGAGGTATTTATGGACGCGCAACGCGATTTTGGTCGCTGGGTCGCTTGCGGTGTGAAAGCAGCATAAGTCTAAGTCCTCAATATTGAGTCCAAGCTGAGAAGCTACATGCTCTTCAACTCTTCACTTCTGCAAAACTTGAGAAATGACATGCAAATTAAAAATGTCTTCATTAAAAATAATACGGTTTTCTCCATTTCAACAGAACTTTATTAGCTGACAGAGGACTGCAGATTTAAACAACAAGTGTTGCGAGTTTGCTGTTCTTTATCAAGAACGTTTTAAGTTCAAATGTTTGAAAAATGTTAAAATAACATTTCCATATTATAACATAAAACCAATCAGCCACCAACACCCCTGGAAACAAGACAGACTATAAGTCTTATGAAAACCTACAAAATAACAACTGCCACCTACTGGAGGTGAGCTTACATGTTGCATTTCAGAAACATTTCAGCTACTCATCCTTGCACAATTAGGCCTCATCAAAATTCCTCTATGATTTGATACCCTGTCAATAGGCGCACTGATAGCAGGAATCAGCACGTGACAGCACATGAATGCGCATGCAGGTAAACTGACACGCATGCCTGCCATGGGCTAAAGACTGATATGAGGACCTTATACCAGAAGAAATAATAAATGAAAATATAATAAAAATGCAGAGGATTCATATATAAATAAGTTTGAGTCCTCCGAGTCCTCCCCTGAAATCAGCCTAATTCAGCCAGAGCTCGAGTCCGACTCCAAGTCCGAGTCGACTCGAGTTGGACTCGAGTCCTACAACATTGACATGAGGTGATTGGATGATGAGACACAGCTGGGGAGAAAAACACCAGAGAGGAGGCAAACCTACAAAGACAAGAAGAGACAGGGCAACTTCAAAATAAAACAGGAAGCGCAAGACGAAACATTAAGCATAAAACAAAACTGGTTTCTTAACTTCAAGAAAAGGCAGGCTGATGACAGTAACCTGATACACAAGATGGAGCATTAAGGCATTCACTTGTCCATCTAGATCACAGCCCACTGAAAGTGTTTGGGAATAAAGTGCTGCAGGAATTAGTTCAATAAGGTAGGAGTTTTAACATTTAGCATTTACTGGTACCAAATTCCCAGAGTAAGTGGTATTTATATTACCAGTCTCGGATAAGTGGCTGATTTAATGTTAGAGGTAAACACATGCACAAATCATTTTCAGTGTTTGATAGAAAATAGGAAAATGCTTCTAATGTTTCCAGCTTTTGACTATTAACACTTTGTTATGTGTTTAAAACGATGGTTGCTATGAACTGCTAATGAAGACTACAAAAATGGCCTGGACCTAACGGCAGGCATTTCTGATTACTTTTAACAGTCAATAATGATCGAGGCATTTAACTGATGATATGTGAGAGTGACCATAGGCCTTTAGAATAAATTATTTCAACTAGTTGAAATTTCCAGTTGATTCTCATCCTTGACATATGTCAGACTGATTATCCCTGCACAAAATGCCATTTGCATTCTTCAAGCAGAAAATTATTGTTTTTTGAGTTATGTAAATTAATTGGCACTCAAAAAGTTGAAATTGTGAAAATTATGTGCTATACATGATAAGTACAGGACTTGTTACCAAAAAATAAACTACAAGAAGCTTTTCTATGTTTAACGCTTTGTGAAATATATCCAATATCCTTAAAGGGCCTTAATGGTGCTTTAAGGATTTTTTTGTTGTTGTTGTTTTGGTTACTGAACAAAAAGTAATCATTTTAAATCAATTCAGAAGCTTATAATTGATATATCCCCCAAATAAATCAAATTTAAGAAATATATCCAATGTCCTAAAAGAACTTCTAGAAAGAAAGAGTGATTTCTTTGAGCTTGAAATGTATGGTGATATTTGCTTAGTTTGAAGAGTCTGTCAACAACAGTTGGAAAATAGAGTGTTGGAAACATGTTGATGTGTTCTTGGGCAAGACCCTTGACCCTGAAATGCTCCCACTGTTGCTTCATGGGTGTGTAGGGTATGGAAGTGCTGGATGTTCCAGCTGATACGTGGACAACTTAGATAGAAATTTCAACCCTTAGTGTTTAAATAGCTATATTTGCATATGCCACTTCAGGTTGCAGATTCGCAAAGCCATGGTGAAAATATGAAGAGAACCTCATAAATGTTAGCATCGCTAAGATTTTCTTTTAGATGCAGCATAGGTTTCGTCAGGTCGTATGAGTATCTCAGAAATTAGGCATAATTTTTCAGGAGACACCAATCAGAACCTCTGCAGCCTTAAAGAGAGTCACGAGTCACGAGTTTTGTCCAAGACAGAAGAACACAAAAGACCACACAAAAGTAGGTAACTGGGGTTTTGTTCTTTTTAGATTTTAGCCTTGAGAATCACTTGTTGCACTTGTTGATTTCTAACTACATTCAAAGAGATTAAAAAAAAAAGTGCTGTTCCAAATTGTTTAATCTTTGGCTCCAGCAAAGGTGAGGTTTGCAAGGAGTAACATCTTCAAACTTCACTTTTCTTACAGGAGACCAGAGCATTGTTACACACTCATAATTTAGTGATAATTTGATCAAACACCTCAGTCAGGGGTGTCCAAACTTTTTAGAGGGCTGCATGACGAGCAATACAATGACGACCGACATCACTCGCTGCACCTCACATTTAGTGTATTTAAGTTTCAGTTATAAGGTTTTAGGGGTGTGTTATCACCTGCCAGAGGGATTTTGTAACCCTAGACTATCACTGGATTCACACCTAGTCAAGCTGAGAATGACCTTCTGAGCTGCAGAGATGGGAGACACTGGCGGCTTACCTTCAATTTTGGACACAAAACAAGAGTAAACTCTGAAGATGAATGTTTCAACACACTTTGTGAGTAAGCAAGTAACCTTTTGACAAAGTAAACACAGCAAAATGTGCATGATTGATGGTAATTGCTGCTGTAATGGAATTGTCTTCATCAGTTTACTGTTTCAGGGGCCAATTCAAAAGGGGCAACTGGCCACATATGACCCCTGCGCCATGGTTTGGACACCCCTGACTTAAGTACATAAGCACAATAAAATAAAACAAGGTTTGTTTTTACCTTATAGGCATTACAATCTTTTAATTAAGTTAATGAAAAAAAATTAAAAAAGAAAATTGAGACAGAATGTGGGGGAATCATAAACATATGTGTCATCTTAATAAAGCTGTATGCTCTTACTGACATTTTGGCTATTTTTTTCAATAACATTACCTCAGAATTATTATCATTTATGGTTTGAACTTTAGGTATTTTAATCTAAATCAAAGAGATAAAGGCCTCTGCTTAGACTGAAAACCACAACTGTGTTGTAATAAATTCACATTAATTGATTAGCTTTAAGCTCAGAAAAACACAGTCAGCACTTATGTAGATGACTTCATTTCATTGTCTTCATTTGTTATCAATTTTGCAATTGGAAGTCCATATGTGCACCACCGGCTTGTCAACAATTCCTAAAATATGGCATAGTAATAGTTTAGAAAACACTTATCCTAGCTTGCTTTTCCTGAGTCTGAATATTTCTTCAAGCCATTTATAGCTATAACATCAATTATAATTTCATACATTACATTTGTAAGCTTGGGTCACAGGAGGAAAAGCACTTCCCCAGCCAGAAGAGTTTGGAAGCCCCTTCCCTAAGTAACACATAAAATGATTTTGTAACTTTATAAATGAGCCATGAATAAAAAATAATCCATCAAATTTTTAGGTTACTTATTCTGACTCTGAGAACATCTTTCTGCATAGATAAGAGGTCTCATTAAGTACTTTTGTATAAATAAAGAGGAACCTTTTGCCATTCAGTGCTCCATTCAAGAGGTCATTATTTGTGCAGACATGGCTCAAATTGGAGAACCACAGGGTTTAAGACTTTCTGCTGCATGTGAGGGACTTGACTGACATGTTTACCAAAACAGGAGCGGTCTTATGACGGCTAATCGAAGAGTTCCTGTGGCCCGACGGAAAAACAGCATTTGAAAGCTTCATTGGGTGCAGCATTTTCATCTCTGCCACCTGAGTCTGTGGTAAACTCACATTTTGTACAATATTATGAAAGTTGCTTCTGTGGCACATTGTGGAGTAAATCTGTTACAACAGCCAGAATCTAACCTGTAATACATGTTGTGTCTGCCCCTGGTGATCAGAAACCATTTTTCAGATCTCTGTCAGCATGCACAAGGTGAAGGTGACCTATAGTAAACTTGAACTACTGAATGTTCAATCAACCCACAGTGTTACAATCAAGCTTGTATCAAAATGTGTCAAGATCTAGATTGACTGTTAAATGCCTAATTTTGATACATTTTGGTACTCCAGCACACCTAAATATCTGGTGTGCAGGTTGTTTTTAACTTGTGGTTGTCTAACTTACAAAAAAACATGAACTTTCTTGGGCTCACCTCAGAGGAAATGTTTGTATAGGAAGAAATACATATTCATAATTACTCAGAGAAAAATTATGAAATGTGACCTCTTATATATAAATAAACAGGACAAGAGAAAATAGTAGGGAGCAAATGTTCAGAGTTTTATTGCATTCATATGAGTACACAATACAAGTTTTGCATTCAGGTGTCATGCTTGTGGTGCTCTGATGTTGCTCTTTACTGCGTGAGACAGATTAGGAGGTGGTGGAGGACACAACCTTGCCATCTACTATTTCCTCTGTGACCACTACGACTTTGGTGGTGGTGGTAGTGGAACTGCTGCTGCTTCCAGCACTGTAGAAAGGAAATTACAATTAATATCAGATCAATTCTCAATCTAAAAAGGGCAGGATTTAAGGTGATCATGAAAACACAGAGTTGGTAATTACCTGCCCTCTCCGTCCAACAGCCTCCTGTACTCTGCAATCTCCAGCTCCAGGCGAGTCTTGATGTCAAGAAGCATTTGATATGCTTGGCTCTGCTGTTCGATGTCAGCACGCAGCTGCTGCAGCTGTTCTTCCAAAGAGCTAACCTGCATTTGGTAGCCTTGGAGCTGCATGGCATATCGTGCCTGTGTCTCTGCTAATGTGCCTTCCAATGAGGCTTTCTATGGAGAAAAAGGATATAAAGAATGTTTAAATTCAAGAAGTAAATCCATGTTTGTGGATCATAGGAAGTGTATGTTTCTGAGGAGGAAAGAGGGACCAGAATAATGAGCAGAGAAGAACTGAATTACCATGCTCAACTGTGACTGTAGCTCGATTTCCAGACCTTGAAGTGTGCTGCGGAGCTCTTTAAATTCGGTCTTGGACGTTTGTAGAACTTCTGTGCTGGCTGCCACTTCCTTGCTCAGTGTCTCTGACTGAAAGAGACAGAAATCTCATCAGTATGGAGTACAGCATCTAAATTCTTTTCAGCAGAAGTCTGCTTTAACATCTTACCTTTTCATTAAACCAGCCTTGGAGTTCTCTTTGGTTCTTGGCAGCAACGTTCTCATACTGCTCACGGATCTCAGCCATAACGGCGGTCAGGTCCACCTGTGGTTTTGCATCCACCTCCACATTGATCTGTCCACTCATCTGGGTTCTCATGGCGGCCAGTTCCTGTTTGAGAGAAAAGGTTTGCTCAGTCATGGCTTTCTATTGAATCACAAATGAGGTCAGCTGCTGTGTTTTCCACCTACCTCCTCATGGTTCTTTTTGAGGAAGATCAGCTCCTCCTTCAGGCCCTCGATCTGCATCTCCAGGTCTGATCTGCTCAGTGTCAGCTCATCCAACAGCCTCTTCAGACCGGCGATGTCTGCCTCCACTGACTGACGCATGGAAAGCTCATTTTCATACCTTAAAGGCAGAAAAAGGCAGAAGTGATCAGTTCAGCACAAACTCTTACTACACAGTCATTTTCAGATGTGCTCAGTGGCCATTTATTGTGGACTTTTCCTTCATTCATGCCAACACTCACTTGGTCCTGAAGTCATCTGCAGCCAGTTTTGCATTATCAATAGAAAGATAGATGCCTCCATTGGCACAGGTGGCGGCCTGGATCTGTGAAACACATAAATGTTCAAACACTCTTCAATTTGCATAAGTTTCAACAATTATTTGGAACTAACAGTTGCATTGTTGTACTAAATATCATATTGGGAGATTTTCTGGTATTTCATTCATCAATCAGAAGAGAAACGTACCTTTCCCTGCAGGTCAGCAATGGTGACCATATAAGCTGAGTAGTCACGTGCAGTGGGGGAGGTCTTGCTCTCCAAGAACTGGCGGATCTTCAGCTCCAGCTCTGCGTTGGCCTTCTCAAGGCTGCGCACCTTTTCCAGGTAGGAGGCCAGACGGTCGTTCAGGTTCTGCATGGTGGCCTTCTCGTTGGTTGAAATATCAATGCCGCCAGCACCAAAGTCTCCACCACCACTACCACCAACAGCATAACTGTAGCTTGTGCTCCCTCCAAATCCCCCTCCACTTGCACCTCCTCTGGAGCCACCAATGCTTGCACCGTAGGTGGCAGTGGAGATTCTTGCTCCTCCTGGAGCACCAGCATACATGCTAAGGGCCTTCCTCTGGGCAATGCCACCACCAACAATGCCTCCACCAAGGCCTCCACCTGAGCTTGCACCATAAGCACCACCAGCAATTGAGGTGCGCATGACACTGGACCTGGACATGGTGATGTTTCCTCTGGGAGCCTGCCTGCACTGGAGAGAACCAGATGGACTGAGATGCAGAGCTCTGCCTCTGTTCCCTTTTTATGCTGCTCAGGGCTGCAGCTGCTTGCTCTTCTGAGGGAGGGGGCATGAAGTGCTGGAGGGAGGGGCACTACCATAAATGGTAACCCTGCCTCACCCATCACACAAACACACTTGGCCCATTCTGTGCAACACCAAGAAGAGAAAGGGAACACTGAGAAAGGGAGGGTTCATTTCTGTCTCCATGCAGAAACCATTGTGCAGATTCATGTGATTTTACTTCAAGTGGTTCTCTGCTAGTTTTAGTAATCATGTGGCATTCCCCATATTCTTGAGAAATGTCAAACACACAACTTTAAGTGGACTGTCTGGGGATCCTTTGTATTTTTTCAGTAGAACTCAAGCAGAGCACATTCAGTGAGTGTGGGAGGAGCACCAAAGCTGCAAAGACTTTTCATACTTTCAAAAGAAATGAATTTAGTCCGATCACTTCCAACTACAATAAATTTCTGTTTATTTGCAATGAAAATGATTACAAATGTTGTATAAACTGTAGTAGAGGTGCTGTTATTGGGAAGGAAGGATAATATATTTGGACAAGCTGATGACTCACAGTGGCACTTATGTGTAAAGGAGTAGTTTAGTGTTTTCAGGTGGGCTTTCTTTTAGATTCATCCCTGACCAAATTGATGCCCTTGGAATGATATCAACAGGTGCCCTTGCCAGATTTCATGTTGGTCATCACACAGATAAAGTTGTTTTAATTGAGAAAATGACCAATCAGCTTCCTCATTTTTTGATGAAATTCTTTGGCAATAACCCAAAACAACATTCAGCCAGTAAAGGTCTTTTGAAATGAACTGAACAGCTGTGCAGACAGTGAGAAGAAACTGCAGAACGGTAAACACTGGCAGCCAGTGAAGTGCGATGGAGTTAAAGTCGTAGATTTATATGAACAGGACAACATTTCTTCATTAAAAAGGAGCACAGAACAATACTCATTGTTTCTCTTGTTTAAAGGGATGCTTTTCCTCCTTGCTTGACTGGTTTTATTCAGAGTTTTTTTACAAACGTGTGATGGCTCCTCTCAGAGTGACATAATGTGAAGTCTTTTCCTGCTGCCCTCTCCCTCTCTGTTCAAAGGTGTGTCTTACTGACTGTGACGCTCCCTGCTGGATCACACCAGTCCCTCATCTCTGCATTCATCCTACATTGAGCTCTACGCACACTCATCATGAAAGAAACGGCTGAATCCGCTGCTGTCAGGCAGGGGCCATATTTGTAATACCCAATACACAAATAGCGGACTCCCACTGAAAGTCTGATCGCTGCGACGCTAGTTATTTAGCGTGTGTTTTTGTATGAAAGTAACGCTGAAAATTTCTAAATAGAGCGTGAATGCAGACCGATATCAGACTTTTTCGTTGAGTCCGCTTATTTGTGTTTTTGGTCAAGTAAAATATGCTGCCTGACTACAGCGGATTCAGCAGACGAGCAGATCCGAAGCATGAAGAGGGAGTTAGGTCCCAGCGCCCTGGGTTTCTTCTCCACAGAAACACTGCTGTAGAGGTAATTTCTGCCCTAACCCTTGTGATAGGACCCAAGTTGTTCAATCCCGGAATATCACTTTAAGGCTGCAGAGGCTCTGATTGGTGTCTCCTGAAAAATTAAGCCTCATTTCTGAGATCCTCATATGACCTGATGAAACCTTTGCTGCATCTAAAAGAAAAGCTTTAGCGATGCTAACATTTGTGAGGTTCTCTTCATTATTTCACCTTGGCTTTGCGGACTCTGCATCTTTCAATTGAGTTAATGAAAATAGATTAAAAAAAGAAAATTGGGACAGAATGTGGGGGAATCATCAATAATCATAAATATATGTGTCATCTTAATAAAGCCATATGCTGTTCCTGACATTTTGGCTATTTTTTTTAATAAAGGTACATCAGAATTATTTTCATTTATGGTTTGAACTTCAGGCATTTTAATTTAAATCAAAGAGATAAAGGCCTCTGCTGGGACTGAAAACTATAACTGTTATGCAATAAATTCACATTCATTGATTATCTTTAAGCTAAGAAAATCACAGTGAGCACTTATGGAGATGTCTTCATTTCATTAAACGTGTAGTCAGCGATCTTCTAATCTTCTAATGTAAAGCACTATTTGTCAAAATCACCGTATTTCTCCTCTCCATCCACAAGATGTCACCACTGACAGCATGTTGAAAAAAAAGTCTGGTTTCAATACACAGCCTTGGCTCTGAATTTCAGCAGGTAAATACTGTGGCTCGGGCCGAGTCACCAAAACAGGGTACACCCCCCCACATCCAGGGGGCGATCATACTCATGCGCAGATCAGACAGAGGCAGGAGGAGGAGTCATCGGTTGCATCGTGTGCGCAGCTAGCATAAGAGAGAGATACAATAGGTGCAGTAGCAATGGCTGAAAAACAGCCCAAAAGAAAAAGGTCAGAGGAGTGAAAAGTGAAAAAGAAGGACTATGACCATGAAAGAGCGAAGACCCAGGTCAACATTGGTGTTGCTTTCCGACGGTGGAGGGTACTCCATGAATTGAAGACTTGAAAACGGAAAATGTCGCCGTCTTTCTGCTGGATAGGTAAGCAACATTAGCTTTGTGGTGCTTCACATAACAGTAACAGTCGTCGGACATTCATCTTATTGTCTAATCTGCCAAAATGTTCTGTTGTTGTGATGTTATCAATAATGGAAGTCATGTTGTCTGACGAGTCAGGGTTACCTTAGCTACATTGGTCATCTACGCAGTTTCTAGGGCCGTTTCCATGACGATGCACGTCCATCAGCTTTCGGGGGTGGAGCCAGGGGTGAGGTATGAAGGGAGAGGATGGTCTAAATTCGTTTATCAACAACCTCTCCACTTGCTTTCTCCTACATCGCTGACTACACCTTTAAATGTGTTATCAGTTTTGCAATTGGAAGTCCATATGTTCCACTCCTGCTTGTCAAGAATTTCTAAAATATGGCTGAGTAAAAGTTAAAAAAACACTCATCCTAGCTTTCTTTACCTAAGTCAGAATATTTTTTAAGCCAATTATCGTTAGAAAATCAATTATAATTTCATACATTACATTTCTTTCTCACATAATTTAAGCTTGGGTCACAGGAGGAAAAGCAAACTTCCCCAGCCAGAAGTGTTTGGGAGCCCCTTCCCTATACAAATACATGATTTCCAACTGTTTGAATCAGGCCTAAATTTAAAAAAATCCATTAAATTTGTAGGTAACTTATTCTGACTCTGAGAACATCTGTCTGCATATAAAGAATTCTCATTAAGTACGTTAGTATAAATAAGCTGAGACTTTTGCCATTCAGTGCTCCATGCAAGAGGTCTCTATTTGTGCAGACATGGCTCAAATCGGAGAACCACAGAGTGTAAGACTTTCTGCTGCATGTGAAGGACTTGACTGATATGTTTACCAAAACAGGAGCTGTCCTATGATGGCTAATCGAAGACTTCCTGTGCCCTGAGGGAAAACAGCATTCGAAAGCTTTGCTGGGTGTGGCATTTTCATCTCTGCCACCTGAGTCTGTGGTAAACTCACATTTTGTGCAATATTATGAAAGTTGCCTCTGTGGCACATTGTGGAGTAAATCTGTTACAACAGCCAGAATGTAACATGTAATGCATGTTGTGTCTGCCCCCTGGTGATCAGAAACCATTTTTCAGATCTCCGTCAGCATGCACAAGGTGAAGGTGACCTACAGTAAACTTGAACTGCTGAATGTTCAATCAACCCACAGTGTTACAATCAAGCTTGCATCAAAATGTGTCAAGATCTAGATTGACTGTTTAATGCCTAATTTTGATACATTATCAGTACTCTAGCACTCCTAAATATCTGGTGTGCAGGTTCTTAAACTTACAAAAAAATGTGAACTTTCTTGGGCTCACCTCAGAGGAAATGTTTGTATATGAAGAAATACATATTCATAATTACTCAGAGAAATATTACGAAATGTGACCTCTTATATATAAATAAACAGGACAAGACAAAATAGTTGGGAGCAAATGTTCAGAGATTTATTGCATTCACAAGAACACACAACACAAGTCTTGCATTCAGGTGTCATGCTTGTGGTGTTCTGATGTTGCTCTTTACTCTGCGAGACAGATTAGGAGGTGGTGGAGGACACAACCTTGCCATCTACTATTTCCTCCGTGATCACCTTGACTTTGGTGGTGGTTGTAGTGGTGGAACTACTGCTGCTTCCAGCACTGTAGAAAGGAAATTACAATTAATATCAGATCAATTCTCAATCTAAAAAGGGCAGGATTTATGGTGATCATGAAAAAACACCGAGTTGGTAATTACCTGCCCTCTCCGTCCAACAGCCTCCTGTACTCTGCAATCTCCAGCTCCAGACGAGTCTTGATGTCAAGAAGCATTTTATATTCTTGGCTCTGCTGTTCGATGTCAGCACGCAGACAAGTCAGCTGTTCCTCCAGGCTGGTGACCTGCATTTGGAGGCCTTGGAGCTGCATGGAATATCGTGCCTGTGTATCTGCTAATGTGTTTTCCAATGCTGCTTTCTATGAAGAAAAAGGATATA
Source organism: Scarus forsteni (assembly GCA_036419115.1). Taxonomy (NCBI): domain Eukaryota; kingdom Metazoa; phylum Chordata; class Actinopteri; order Labriformes; family Labridae; genus Scarus; species Scarus forsteni. The sequence goes on from JAZDUH010000289.1 coordinate 7,583,450, forward strand.
AAGAATGTTTAAATTCAATAAGTAAATTCATGTTTGTGGATCATAGGAAGTTTATGTTTCTGAGAAAAAGAAGTGACCAGAATAATAAGCAGAGAAGAACTGTATTACCATGCTCAACTGTGACTGTAGCTCGATCTCCAGGCCTTGAAGTGTGTTGCGGATCTCTGTAATTTCACTCCTGGACGTTTGTAGACTTTCTGTGCTGGCTGCCACTTCCTTGCTCAGTGTCTCTGACTGGAAGAGACAGAAATGTCATCAGTATGAAGTACAGCATCTAAATTTTTCTCAGCAGAAGTCTACTTTAGCATCTTACCTTTTGATTAAACCAGGTTTCAAGTTCTCTTTGGTTCTTGGCAGCAACGTTCTCATACTGATCACGGATCTCAGCCATAACGGCGGTCAGGTCCACCTGTGGTTTTGCATCCACCTCCACATTGATCTGTCCACTCATCTGGGTTCTCATGGCGGCCAGTTCCTGTTTGAGAGAAAAGGTTTGCTCAGTCATGGCTTTCTATTGAATCACAAATGAGGTCAGCTGCTGTGTTTTCCACCTACCTCCTCGTGGTTCTTTTTGAGGAAGATCAGCTCCTCCTTCAGGCCCTCGATCTGCATCTCCAGGTCTGATCTGTTCAGTGTCAGCTCATCCAACAGCCTCTTCAGACCGGCGATGTCTGCCTCCACTGACTGACGCATGGCAAGCTCATTTTCATACCTTAAAGGCAGAAAAAGGCAGAAGTGATCAGTTCAACATAAACTCTTACTACACAGTCATTTTCAGATGTGCTCAGTGGTCATTTTTTGTGGACTTTTCCTTCATTCATGCCAACACTCACTTGATTCTGAAGTCATCTGCAGCCAGTTTTGCATTATCAATAGCAAGATAGATGCCTCCATTGACACGGGCGGCATCCTGGATCTGTGCAACACACAAATGTTCAAACACTCTTCAATTTGCACAAGTTTCAACAATTAGTTGGAGCTTACAGTTGCATTGTTGTACTAAATATCATGTTGTGAGACTTTCTTGTATTTCATTCATCAATCAGAAGAGGAACGTACCTTATCCTGCAGGTCAGCAATGGTGGCCATATAAGCTGTGTAGTCACGTGCAGTGGGGGAGGTCTTGCTCTCCAAGAACTGGCGGATCTTCAGCTCCAGCTCTGTGTTGGCCTTCTCAAGGCTGCGCACCTTTTCCAGGTAGGAGGCCAGACGGTCGTTCAGGTTCTGCATGGTGGCCTTCTCGTTGGTTGAAATATCAATGCAGCCACCACCGAAGTCTCCACCGCCACCACCAACAACATAACTGTAGCTTGTGCTCCCTCCAAGTCCCCCTCCACTTGCACCTCCTCTGTAGCCACCAATGTTGGCACCGTAGGTGGCAGTGGCGATTCTTGGTCCTCCTGGAGCACCAGCATACATGCTCAGGGCTTTCCTCTGGACAATGCCGCTGCCTCCAAGGGCTCCACCTGAGCCTGAACCATAACTACTACCAGTAATTGTGGTGCGCACGACACTGGACCTGGACATGGTGATGATTTCTCTGGGAGCCTGCCTGCACTGGAGAGAACCAGATGGACTGAGATGCACAGCTCTGCCTCTGTTCCCTTTTTATGCTGCTCAGGGCTGCAGCTGCTTGCTCTTCTGAGGGATTGGCACTACCATAAATGGTAACTGTGCCTCACCCATCACACAAACACACTTTGCCTATTTTGTGCAACACCAAGAAGAGAAAGGGAACACTGAGAGAGGGAGGGTTCATTTCTGTCTCCATGTAGAAACCATTGTGCAGATTCATGTGATTTTGTGCTGGATTTTACTTCACGTGGATTCTCTGCTGGTTTTAGTAATCATGTGGCATTCCCCATATTCTTGAGAAATGTCAAACACACAACTTTAAGTGGACTGTCTGGAGATCCTTTGTATTTTTATGCAGAACTCAAGCAGAGCAGATTCAGTGAGTGTGGGAGGAGCACCAGAGCTGCAAAGACTTTACATACTTTCAAAAGAAATGAATTTCATCCAATCACTTCCAACTACAATAAAATTATTTTTATTTGGAATTAAAATGATTCACAAAAATGGTATAAACTGTGGTAGAGGTGCTGTTATTGTACAGGAAGGATAATATATTTGGACAGGCTGATGACTCACAGTGGCACTTATGTGTAAAGGAGTAGTTTAGTGTTTTCAGGTGGGCTTTCTTTTAGATTCATCCCTAACCAAATTGATGCTCTTTGAATATCAACAGGTGCCCCATGCCAGATTTGATGTTGGTCATCGCAAAGATAAATATGTTTCAAGTGAGAAAATGAGCATACCAAACAGCTTCCTCATTTTTTGATGAAATTCTTTGGCAATAACCCACAACAACATTCACGCCAGTAAAGGTCTTTTAAATTGAAATGAATTGAACAGCTGTGCAGACAGTGAGAAGAAACTGCAGAACGGTAAACACTGACAGCCAGTGAAGTGAGATGGTGTTAAAGTCGTAGATATGAACAGGACAACATTTCTACATTAAAAAGGAGCACAGAACAATACTCATTGTTTCTCTTGTTTAAAGGGATGCTTTTCCTCCTTGCTTGACTGGTTTTGATCAGAGTTTTTTTACAAACGTGTGATGGCTCCTCTCAGAGTGACATAATGTGAAGTCTTTTCCTGCTGCTCTCTCCCTCTCTGTTCAAAGGTGTGTCTTACTGACTGTGACGCTCCCTGCTGGATCACACCAGTCCCTCATCTCTGCATTCATCCTACATTGAGCTCTACGCACACTCATCATGAGAGAATACCATGACTCTCTTTAAGGCTGCAGAGGCTCTGATTGGTGTCTCCTGAAAAATTAAGCCTCATTTCTGAGATCCTCATATGACCTGATGAAACCTTTGCTGCATCTGAAAGAAAAGCTTTAGCGATGCTAACATTTGTGAGGTTCTCTTCATTATTTCACCTTGGCTTTGCGGACTCTGCATCTTTCAATTGAGTTAATGAAAATAGATTAAAAAAAGAAAATTGGGACAGAATGTGGGGAATCATCAATAATCATAAATATATGTGTCATCTTAATAAAGCCATATGCTGTTACTGACATTTTGGCTATTTTTTTTTCAATAACATTACCTCAGAATTATTTTCATTTATGGTTTGAACTTCAGGTATTTTAATCTAAATCAAAGAGATAAAGGCCTCTGCTGGGACTGAAAACTATAACTGTTTTGCAGTAAATTCGCATTAATTGATTATCTTTAAGCTAAGAAAATCACAGTGAGCAATTATGTAGATGTCTTCATTTCATTAAACGTGTAGTCAGCGATCTTCTAATCTTGTAATCTAAAGCACTATTTGTCAAAATCACCGTATTTCTCCTCTCCATCCACAAGATATCCCCACTGGCAGCATGTTGAAAAAAAAGTCTGGTTTCAATACACAGCCTTGGCTCTGAATTTCAGCAGGTAAATACTGTGGCTCGGGCCGAGTCACCAAAACAGGGTACACCCCCCCACATCCAGGGGGCGATCATACTCATGCGCAGATCAGACAGAGGCAGGAGGGGGAGTCGTAGTTTGTGTAGCGTGCGCAGTTAGCATAAGAGAGAGAAACAATAGGTGCAGTAGCAATGGCTGAAAAACAGCCCAAAATAAAAGGTCAGAGGAGCAGAAAGTGAAAAAGATGGGCTATGACTATGAAAGAGCGAAGACCCAGGTCAACACTGGTGTGGCTTTCTGACAGTAGAGGGAACTCTGGGAACTGAAAGACCTGAAAACGGACAAGGATGTCGCCGTCTGTCTCCTGGATAGGTAAGCAACATTAGCTTTGTGGTGCTTCAAATAACAGTAACAGCCGTCGAACATTCATCTTATTGTCTAATCTGCCAGAATGTACTGTTATTGTGATGTTATCAATAATGTCAGTCGAGTTGTCTGATGAGTCGAGGTTACCTTAGCTACATTGGTCATCTACGCAGTTTCTACGGCCGTTTCCATGATGATGCACGTCCATCAGCTTTCGGGGGTGGAGCCAGGGATGAGGTATGAAGGGAGAGGTGGGTCTAAATTTGTTCATCAACAACCTCTCCACTTGCTTTCTCCTACATCGCTGACTACACCTTTAAATGTGTTATCAGTTTTGCAATTGGCTGTCCATATGTTCCACTCCTGCTTGTCAAGAATTTCTAAAATATGGCAGAGTAAAAGTTAAAAAAACACTCATCCTAGCTTACTTTACCTAATTCAGAATATATACAGTAGATATATATATATATATGTGTATTTTAATTGGAAACACAGTCAAAGGAAATACAATGGTATAAATTCAAAATGTACAATGTTCTCTTTCTTCCTTTTACTTTCCCTTTCCTTTCCCAAACAAAACCCATTATCTCTGTATTCAAAGAAAATTATAAAACATAAAATATAAAAAAAGAAATAAATAACTAAATAAATAAATAAATAAAAATAAAAACGAATTAAAGAAATAGATAGTTCTTGATTAAAGGGAAACTCCGGTATTTTGACACCTGGACCTTATTTTTAGGTTTGTGCATGCTCATATACTCACTCAGACAAACATCGTGCAGCTCGGAGTCCTTCAGAAGTTATTTAGATCCAACCGATGTAGCCGCACTTAGCGGGGGCCACGGCAAGGGAGCTTCAGCGCGGGACATAATCTCTGCAAAATTGCTCGTCTCTACCACAGCCCGGTTTGTCATTGCAGAGAAATCCTCCAGAGTAGTCAGACATATATTCCTGGATAGATCCATACGCTTGTCAGCCGGTTTCAAGTCCCACTCTGAGCAGCAAACACACTCCTCTTCTGTTGCTATAGGCGAACACTGTCCACAAGCGCACCACCAGTTAGCATTGAGTCGTGGACGTGCTCCTGTTTGTTGTTCACGAGCCAGCTGTTCGTCTCTCTCCCTCTGCATTCTTCTTTCATGGAGCTCCTCGTCCGTGTACTCAGACTCAAACCGGTCGTCGTAGTCTGACTCTTTAACATCAGATAAATATTCTGCCATGTTGCTGAGCACTGCCGGCTAAAAGTAGGTCAGCTGTACTTTTGTGTCGCGCGGCTATGACGTCATCAAAAGTTTGTTTACCAGGTCAGCTGACCCACCTGAAGAGGGTAGATGAGCTGACTTTATGATAACACTGGTGATGGATGAAAAAATATATAGCCAAAATGAGCGATTTTGCCCTATAAGGAGCTTCAGCGCGGATCATATTCTCTGCAAAATTGCTCATTTTTTCGCTCATATTTTTTCATCCATCACCAGTGTTATCATAAAGTCAGCTTGTCTACCGTCTTCAGGTGGGTCAGCTGACCTGGTAAACAAACTTTTGATGACGTCATAGCCGCGCGACACAAAAGTACAGCTGACCTACTTTTAGCCGGCAGTGCTCAGCAACATGGCAGAATATTTATCTGATGTCGAAGAGTCAGACTACGACTTCGACTTTGGCGGTTGTCCTTACCGGTTTGAGCCCGAGTACACGGACGAGGAGCTCCATGAAAGAAGAATGCAGAGGGAGAGAGACGAACAGCTGGCTCGAGAACAACAAACAGGAGCACGTCCACAACTCAATGCGAACTGGTGGTGCGCTTGTGGACAGTGTTCGCCTATAGCAACAGAAGAGGAGTGTGTTTGCTGCTCAGAGTGGGACTTGAGACCAGCTGACACGTGTATGGATCTATCCAGGAATATATGTCTGACTACTCTGGAGGATTTCTCTGCAATGACAAACCGGGCTGTGGTAGAGACGAGCGATTTTGCAGAGATTACGTCCCGCGCTGAAGCTCCCTTGCCGTGGCCCCCGCTAAGTGCGGCTACATCGGTTGGATCTAAATAACTTCTGAAGGACTCCGAGCTGCACGATGTTTAATAATAATAATAATAATAAATATATCGATAAAATAAAATAATTATAATAATAAAATATGTATACATCTATCCATATTAGAAACATATGCGCACACACACACACATATATATATATATCTATGCATACACACATATATATATAACACATATACATATATAAAATAAAATATAATTTTAATTATTTTTATATAATTAAATAATATATGAAATAAAAAAATAAAAATGGGGTCACCAAATAAGCATGCGATGAGGAGAAAAAAATAATAAAATAATAATAATATAAAATATATTTATATAAAATTAAATAATAATAATAATAATAATAATAATAATAATAATAAATAATTAAATAAATAAAATTGTAATAATAAAAATAATAATAATAATAAACAAAAATAAGGGGGGGCAGAGGAGGGTCTAAGTTGGGGGAGAGACTGGCAATGACTAAAAAAATAGTCAAGAAAACAATTCCATTTTTTTAAAAAATTGCTAGAATTGCCCTTCACTGTTAGATTTACCTTTTCCATTTTGAGGAAATACGTAACATCATTCAGCCATGTTGACAAAGAAGGGGGCTTGAGGACTTCCAAAGAAGAAGGATTCGACGTCTCGCTAAAAGGGAAGTAAATGCTCATAGCTGGGATTTCAGGGGAGGAAGTTGAGCTTGGTTAAGTGAAATCCCAAATATTGCAATGAAGGGGTCCATTTTAACCTGAATCCCTAAAACGTTTGACAGTGTGGTAAAAAAGTCATTCCAAAATTGATGCAGACTCAGACAGAAAAAAAACATGTGACTCAAATTGCATGAGGAAGCGTGACATCTTTCACATTCGTCTACAACATTAGGAAATATTTTAGATAATTTAGCTTTAGTTAGGTGAACTCTATGCAAGATTTTGAATTGTATAAGCTGTAATCTAGCACAAGGGGTTATTGATCTTATGTAATGGATAGCTTTATCCCACCAATGGTCTGTTGAATTTACCCCCAACTCGTGTTCCCAAGCAATTTTAGTTTTATTAAAACGGTTATCCTCAAAACCCATGAGCTTATCATAAATATTGGATATCAGAGATTTTTGATCAGATTTTAAAACCAAAAAATCATCCCACGGCTGGGCAGAAGGGAGGGAAGGAAAACATGGAAAAAAGTGAAGACACGCAATGTCTAATTTGAAAATATAGAAATAAATGCGATTTAGGAAGATTAAATTTAGAAGATAATTCTGAAAAGGTAGCGAAAATGCTGTCTTTGTAAAGGTCCTTAAAAACTTAATACCTTTGTGCTGCCATATTATAAAAGATGTGTTCATAGAAGAAGGGGGAAAAAGGTGATTGTTCACTATAGGCATCAAGGATGACGGTGATGCAAACTTAAAATGGCGCCTGAATTGGTATCAGATCTTCAAAGTGGAAAGTACTATGGGGTTCTTCGTAAAATTTGAGAGATTGATGGATAATGAAGATGCAAGTAAAGCAATAGGTGAAGATGAGAGAAATGAGTGATTTTCTAGCCTACACCAAAGAAGTTGAGGGGATTGCAACCAAAAAGTTAATTTCTGAATATGGGCTGACCAGTAATAATAAAGAAAATTTGGTAAGTTAAAGCGATATTCCGGGATGGAACAAGTTGGGTCCTATCACAAGGTTTAGGGCAGAAATTACCCCTACAGCAGTGTTTCTGTGGAGCAGAAGCCCAGGGCGCCCGCACCAAACCTCCCCTCCCTGCTCCGGGCCTGCTCGCTTCCGGATTTCCTCTGCACTCAGACGGGGCCATACGAGGGACTACGAGGCGCTGTGGCTCTGCAGCGGAGGCCACGATGAGAACTAGGGCCTTATTTAGCTGTGTTTTTGTGTGAAAGTAACGCGTTGAAAATTCTCTAAATAAAGCGTGAATGCAGACCGATATCAGATTTTTTCGGTGGGAGTCCGTTTATTTGTGTTTTTGGTCAAGTAAAATATGGCCCCGTCTGAGTGCAGAGGAAATCCAGAGGTGAGCAGGCCCGGAGCAGGGAGGGGGGGTTTGGTGCGGGCGCCCTGGGCTTCTGCTGCACAGAAACACTGCTGTAGGGGTAATTTCTGCCCTAAACCTTGTGATAGGACCCAACTTGTTCCATCCCGGAATATCACTTTAAGGCCACCATCCGATTTAAATTTTTGCAGTCATGATTTTTCAATTTTGGGAGATTTACCACTCCACAAGAAAGACGTAATAATTTGATCAAGGGATTAAAAAAATTTCTTGGGTAAGAAAGAAGGAATACATTGGAACAAAAAAAGAAAACATTGATTCTCCCAATCAGTGACAGAGGGAGAGAATTCCATCTTTGGAAATCCATCTTAACTTGATTAAACAGGGGGGTCAAATTTTTAGAAAAAGTGATTGTAAGGTGCGGGTGACATTACTCCCCAAATACTTAAAACCTGAGGGACTAAATTTAAAAGGAATGTTAGAGTGTGTAAGCATTAATGCTTATGAATTCACAGGATAGCATTAACTCTTAGATAGATTAATTTTATAACCTGAGAAAGAACTAAATTTTTCTATCAGGGATAAGATTGGTGGAATGCTTATCAGAGGATCTGTAACATAAAAGAGAAGGTCATCTGCATAAAGGGAAAGTTTCAGTTCTGCACCTGACCTAAAAACACCACTAAATTCAGGGAGGGATCTTAAAGCAAGAGAAAGGGGTTCTATAGCTAGAGCAAAAAGTAAAGGGGAAAGAGGGCAGCCCTGCCTTGAATCACGAGATAATGTGAAATAATTTGATCTTATATTAATAGTAATAATACTGGCCTGAGAGGAGGTGTATAAAAGTCTAATCCATGAAGTAAACTTGTCTCCAAAACCAAACTTATGTAATACTTCAAACAGATATTGCCATTCTACCCGATCGAACACTTTCTCTGTGTCGATCGAGATAACAACTTCTGGGGTAGTAGGGGAATGTTCTGAATATATTACATTTAAAAGGGTTCTAACATTAAAAAAAAGATGACGCCCTTTGATGAAACCGTTCTGTTCCTCTGAAATAATTGTTGGGAGAACGCTTTCCAGATGGACTGCCAATAGCTTGGACAAAATCTTAAAATCAACATTTAGCAGTGATAAAGGTCTATAAGACATACAAGAAGTGGGATCTTTATCCTCCTTCAAGAGAAGGGATATCAATGCCTGAGTAAGAGTTTGAGGTAACGTGCCTTGTTCTTCTAAATCTAAAGGAGCATCAAGTTGATCGGCAAAAGAGGAATCAATTGTTGGTATATTGATATTTTGTAAAAAAGAAGCCATTTCACTTGAATCTGATGGTGATGATTCAGACTTATAAAGGGAAAAATAAAAACATTCAAAAACATTATTGATCAGTGATAAATCAGAAACAAGTTTTCCAGAGGAATCTTTGATTTCAGGTATTTTTTGAGAAGCAGATTTACATTTCAACTGATGGGCCAAAAGCCCACTTGGCTTATCACCATGTTCATAATAGTTTGCACGGGAACGTACTAAAAGTTGCTCAGCATCAGTTGTTGTAAGGAGATCCAACTCAACCTGAAGGTTGTGCCGCTGTTTCAGTAAAGTCTGGGATGGATTAATGGCATTTTGCCTGTCAATCTCTTTAATTTCCTTTAACAATTCAAACAAATTGACGGCATTTGTTCCGATATGCTGAAAATGAAATAATTTGGCCATGTAAATAGGCTTTAAGCGATTCCCACAATAAAGAATAGGAAACAGAGCTATTTTTATTGTTGGTTATAAAATCATCTATTGAGGATCTAATAAAGGTAAAAAACGAGTCATCAGACAACAACAGGGTATTAAACCTCCAGGTTGAGGTAAAATGAGGTAAGTTTGAGAATTTTATATCTAAGGTTAGGGGGACATGATCAGAGATAGCGATTGAGTGATATTCTGAGGTGGTTACTTTGGGGATTAGAGATCCATCAATAAAAAAGTAATCAATGCGTGAATAGGATTGATGCACCTTAGAGAAAAAGGAGTATGCTCTAGTTTGAGGATTGAAAAATCTCCATGGATCTGTGAAATTATTTCGAAGCATAAAATCTGAAACTGTTTTAGACATAGAAGATTGAGTAAGTATTTGGGGATTGGAGCGATCCAAAATAGGGTTCATTACGCAGTTCAAGTCTCCTGCTAGAATTAAAAGGTGAGTATCCAGGAAAGGAAGGTTAGCAAAAAGCCTGTTTATGAAGTCTGGATTATCGAAATTTGGAGCATAAATATTTACTAGTAAAACAGGGTTACAAGATAAATGACCTGCAACGATTATGTATCTGCTGTTCTTGTCAGATATGACCCTAGAGGTGGTAAAATTAATTATTTTTTTAAGTAAAATAGCAACTCTCCTGGATTTTGAATCAAAAGTGGAATGGAAGATGTCACCAACCCATGGTTTCTTAAGTCAAAGTCTATCTTTGTCAGTGGTGTAAAGGAACGAAGTAATAGTACGTAGTTACAGTACTTAAGTATGTTTTGGGAGTATCTATACTTTACTTGAGTTTATATGTTTTTTGCAACTTTCACTTTTACTTCACTACATTAAAAATTAAAAAATGATACTTTTACTCCATTACATTTAAACTGTCAACTTAGTTACTCGCTACATAATAAAATGTGAATATAAATTACACTTATTTTCACATTTTATATTGAAGAGGATTGTACAGACTGTTCGTGCTCTTGCACGAAGCTGAACACACCTCTGCCTGCTTCTGCAGCCTGTGAACGACTGTTTGGCATTGCAGGACTTGCATTCAGCCCGCGAAGAGTACGACTCAACTCATGCAGTTTTGAAAATCAACTTCTGCTAAAGATGAACCGCAAGTTTGTGAACTTTACGTAAGGGAGGAATGGAGAGAGGGAGTAAGAGGTGAAGGGAGCTGAGGGAGGGAGGAAGAGTTAAACTTCATAAAGCTTGGGAGAGCAACAACTATTTGTACCTGTTCTCTTTGTTTGTACTTTTACTTTTAATACTTAAGTACATTTAATAGTAGCTACTTTAAGACTTTTACTTAATTGATTTTTTAATGAGTGACTTTCACTTTTAGTTGAGTATATTTTATATAAGATATCTTTACTTTTACTTAAGTATGAGTTTCAAGAACTTTTTACACCACTGATCTTTGTCTCGCAGATGTGTTTCCCGTAAGAAAATTACATCAGCTTGTAAATGTTTTATGTGAGAAAGAATTTTTGATCGTTTTATTGGACTGTTCAATCCCCTCACATTCCATGACAAAAATCTAATGGAGGAGCCAATATCTGAGTTACTGCAAGTTGTGTCAGTCATTCAAAGATATATTTTTTAGAGAAAGGGAAGACAGTGAAGGAAGAAAAGAACCCCCCTCCTCCCCCAGCCCCACACAAAAAAAGAAAAGAAAAGAAAAAAAAAAAGAAAAAAAATGTAATAAGTAAATTTAAAAAAAACAGAGACAAGACAACCCACCCCCCTCCTGCACATCAGGTGTTCCCATCCCCAAACGATGGAAACAGCAGTGCAGACTCCAACAGGAGCCATCTCAAAGACGATACTTTCGACTTAGTAGCTTATAACCAACTATTAGAACCCTGGAGTGTTTTAATTGAATGGAAGGCACTAAAAATAGAATCAGACACGTAGGTTATAAAGGTAATAATAATAAAGAGAATAATAATTACAATAAAAAACTGGACTCCCATGAGCCAAGCATAGCTACAACAACAAAGAAAGAACACAATATGTACTGTCCAGTTATGGTCAGGGTCAACCAAAAAGTAATATGTAGTAAAAAGGCAAATATTGTACATGAAACATAAAACTTTTACATTTCCAAGGGAAATTCAACTATAACAGTGTTATTCTGGATATTTGCACAGTAGTTCCAAAATAAGACAAAAAATTAAAAATTAAAATAATGATAATGAAAATAATAATAATAATAATAATAATAATAATAATAATAATAATAATAATAATAATAATAAGAAGAAGAAGAAGAAGAACAATAATAATAATAACAATAATAATAATAAATAAACTAGTCAAGGGTACTCACCCTAGGGCGAGGGCCCTAAATAAATATTTTCATATATTTGGAAACAGAAATACCTGATGTCCTGGGTGTGAGAATGTCAGAGGATCTTCTGGGTGCAAACCAAGTTATGGAAACACTGACATATGATCAATGCTGATGAGTGACCATCAGTACATAGAGTTACTTGGTAATTGTCTTAATATATCTTTTGGCCTCCTCTGGTGAAGTGAAGTCATGCTTTTCGCCTTTGTACGTAAGGCGCATCCGCGCTGGGTAAAGAAGTCCAAACTGGACCCCCTCTATATCGCGTAGCAAACGGTGCACATCATTGAAAGCGGCACGAGCCCGTGCCGTTTTGGGTGTATGGTCAGGGAAGACGGAGATAGTTATGTTTCGTACCTTGATTCGTTTAAGTACTCGTGCCTTTTTGAGAATATCGGTACAATCAGTGTAATAATGAAGCTTTGCAATTATTGGGGGTCAATCACCTTGTTTATGTTTGTGGACAAGAGCCCGGTGCGCTCTGTCCACAAGCGGCTCGAAAGCCTCCTTCAGCAGTCCCGACACAGAAGTGGGGGATGTCAAGTCATCCTCCAGTACTCCAATGATCCGAATATTCTGGCGACGGGACCTAGATTCCAAATCTTCACACCTATTTTCTAGCTTCACCATCTCCTTCGTCAAATCTTCCACTTTAGCTTGAAGGGTGACAACATCATCAGTGCAGGTGAACAGGGTATGTTTGATTTCTGCAACAGTACCTTTCAGTCCTGTGAAATCTTGCTGTACGTTAGTTATTTGCGAAGATAACTCTCCTTTCAAGGCTTGCAGCTCAGATTTGATTGAAGATAGGTTTTCACCTAAAGCTGTCTGAAGCTCCGTTTTAAAGATAGCGGTGACATCATTTCGAAGAGCGACAATAAGCTCCACTTTGAGTGCGGCGACATCGATGGTGTGAGTGGTGGGGTTCTGTCGGGGAAGGGGATCCAGGGAGGTGTCATGAGAAGTAGGCCACAGGTGCATTTGAATGGTGTTTCCTCCTCTGTTAACTTTGGGTGGCATATTTATGGCCAAAAATCAAAGCAGTTGCTTCCAAAAACCCTATTCAGAGTCTCTGAGTCTGAAAATACAAAACAAATAGTGCCAAGAAATGTTTGAAAAATAAACTCTTCAACTGGTCTACGTAACGCAACTTACTCCATATGGCGCTAAAGCGGAAGTCTAATTCAGAATATTTTTAAGCCAATTATAGTTAGAAAATCAACTATAATTTCATACATTACATTTTTTTTCTTACATAATTGTAAGCTTGGGTCACAGGAGGAAAAGCAAACTACCCCAGCCAGAAGAGTTTGGGAGGCCCTTCCCTAAGTAACACATAAAATGATTTTCCAACTGTTTGAATCAGGCCTAAATTTTTAAAAAATCCATGAAATTTTTAGGGAACTTATTCTGACTCTGAGAACATTTTTCTGCATAAATAAGAATTCTCATTAAGTACTTTTGTATAAATAAACCTGAGCCTTTTGCCATTCAGTGCTCCATGCAAGAGGTCTCTATTTGTGCAGACATTGCTCAAATCGGAGAACCACAGAGTGTAAGACTTTCTGCTGCATGTGAAGGACTTGACTGACATGTTTACCAAAACAGGAGCGGTCTTATGATGGCTGATCGAAGAGTTCCTGTGCCCCGAGGGAAAAACAGCATTTGAAAGCTTCGTTGGGTGCAGCATTTTCATCTCTGCCACCTGAGTCTGTGGTAAACTCACAACATTTTCTACAATATTATGGAAGTTGCTTCTGTGGCACATTGTGAAGTAAATCTGATATAACAGCCAGAATCTAACCTGTAATGCATGTTGTGTCTGCCCCTGGTGATCAGAAACCATTTTTCAGATCTCTGTCAGCATGCACAAGGTGAAGGTGACCTACAGTAAACTTGAACTGCTGAATGTTCAGTCAACCCACAGTGTTACAATCAAGCTTGTATCAAAATGTGCCAAGATCTAGATTGACTGTTTAATGCCTAATTTTGATACACTTTGGTACTCCAGCACACCTAAATATCTGGTGTGCAGGTTGTTTTTAACTTGTGGTTGTCTAACTTACAAAAAAACATGAACTTTCTTGGGCTCACCTCAGAGGAAATGTTTGTATAGGAAGAAATACATATTCATAATTACTCAGAGAAAAATTATGAAATGTGACCTCTTATATATAAATAAACAGGACAAGAGAAAATAGTAGGGAGCAAATTTTCAGAGTTTTATTGCATTCATATGAGTACACAACACAAGTTTTGCATTCAGGTGTCATGCTTGTGGTGCTCTGATGTTGCTCTTTACTCCGCTGCGTGAGACAGATTAGGAGGTGGTGGAGGACACAACCCTGCCATTTACTATTTCCTCCGTGATCACCTTGACTTTGGTGGTGGTGGTGGTGGTGGAACTGCTGCCGCTTCCAGCACTGTAGAAAGGAAATTACAATTAAAATCAGATCACTTCTCTATCCAAAAAGGGCAGGATTTAAGCAGGAATGGAAGTAAGATACGATTCTTGCAGGAACTGTGCAACTCAAATTCTTTTTAGCTCGCACGCTTTGTGCATGAGCATCATACAAGACAGACGTCGATAAAGCCTGCTCTTTTCTGACTACTGTGCACATCCTTAAGTGCATAATGTAAGAATTCTGACACATAATGTAATATCTGGCAAAACATTTATTTTCTTTAGGGGGAGGTAAAAATTTCATCTGATTTGTATGATCCACTGAAAATAGCTCTGAGACCCACTTTTGGGCCTCAACCCACAGGTTTAAAACCACTGCACTATACTTGAATGCTCACCCATTTGTGCTACATTTTATGTATGAAAAGTGCTTTATAAGTAAATATTGATTGATTGATTGATACTAGACTGCATTTGGAGCTTGATCCTTCAGATTGCTCTGATATCATGGAGAATCAGTGATGCAGGAAACCTCAGGATGACTTTATTATTTAGAAAAGGTGAAAACAGAGCTGGACTGCTCAGGAAAGATGAGTTTTACTTAACCACAAGACTGCCTCGTCATTTTTTTTAATCGCTCTGTTCACTTAAAATCCGAGCATATGTGAGCAAATGTGCGCTGTGTGTCTTTACACTCACCGTCACCGTAAGGAGCTCTTTGCGCTTATATCTCCATGCTCTTGCGCTTGTAGAATGTTTTTATTAAAGTCAAGGCTCCTTCAGACATGCGCACATGTTGGCAGTTCACTGGTAATCTCTGATGTCATGTCTCGTTCATACCCCCCAGCCCGTCTATGCTGATGTTGCGCTCTGATATGTTGAGCATCTCGGTGCTTATGAGAGACCCGCAGGCTGTTCCTGCGAAAATGGTCGTCTGCGGCGCTACTGCCACTTTAAATTGGCTAAATTATTTATTTGACTAAATGTACTCATCAATTTTAATATATTTTGGTTAAAGTCGCTTGAAAAAAGAAAGGACTCTCATTATATGCCTGAGTGAAAGTTGCTTTTTAGAGGCGTTCCGGTAGAAGAGGTCTGTATATTTCTTACGGCACGGCGTTCTGGTGTGTTCCGGCTTACTTTCACCTCTGGATTTAAGGTGATCATGAAAAAACACCGAGTTGGTAATTACCTGCACTCTCCATCCAACAGCCTTCTGTACTCTGCAATCTCAAGCTCCAGGCGAGTCTTGATGTCAAGAAGCATTTTATATTCTTGGCTCTGGTTTTCCATGTCAGCACGCAGACAAGTCAGCTGTTCCTCCAGGCTGGTGACCTGCATTTGGAGGCCTTGGAGCTGCATGGAATATCGTGCCTCTGTGTCTGCTAATGTGCCTTCCAATGCTGCTTTCTATGAAGAAAAAGAATATCAGGAATGTTTAAATTCAAGAAGTAAATTCATGAGTGTGGATCATAAGAAGGGCATGTTTCTGAGGAGGAAAGAGGGACCAGAATAATAAGCAGAGAAGAACTGAATTACCATGCTCAACTGTGACTGTAGCTCGATCTCCAGACCTTGAAGTGTGCGGCGGATCTCTGTAATTTCACTCTTGGATGTTTGTAGACTTTCTGTGCTGGCTGCCACTTCCTTGCTAAGTGTCTCTGACTGGAAGAGACAGAAATGTCATCAGTATGAAGTACAGCATCTAAATTCTTCTCAACAGAAGTCTGCTTTAGCATTTTACCTTTTGATTAAACCAGGTTTCAAGTTCTCTCTGGTTCTTGGCAGCAACGTTCTCATACTGATCACGGATCTCAGTCATAACGGCGTTCAGGTCCACCTGTGGTTTTGCATCCACCTCCACATTGATCTGTCCACTCATCTGGGTTCTCATGGCGGCCAGTTCCTGTTTGAGAGAAAAGGTTTGCTCAGTGATGGCTTTCTATTGAATCACAAATGAGGTCAGCTCCTGTGTTTTCCACCTACCTCCTCATGGTTCTTTTTGAGGAAGATCAGCTCCTCCTTCAGGCCCTCGATCTGCATCTCCAGGTCTGATCTGTTCAGTGTCAGCTCATCCAACAGCCTCTTCAGACCGGCGATGTCTGCCTCCACTGACTGACGCATGGCAAGCTCATTTTCATACCTTTAAGGCAGAAAAAGGCAGAAGTGATCAGTTCAGCATAAACTCTTACTACACAGTCATTTTCAGATGTGCTCAGTGGTCATTTGTTGTGGACTTTTCCTTCATTCATGCCAACACTCACTTGATTCTGAAGTCATCTGCAGCCAGTTTTGCATTATCAATAGCAAGATAGATGCCTCCATTGACACGGGCGGCATCCTGGATCTGTGCAACACACAAATGTTCAAACACTCTTCAATTTGCACAAATTTCAACTATTAGTTGGAACCAACAGTTGCATTGCTGTACTTAATATCATGTTGTGAGACTTTCTTGTATTTCATCCATCAATCAGAAGAGGAACGTACCTTATCCTGCAGGTCAGCAATGGTGTCCAAATAAGCTGAGTAGTCACGTGCAGTGGGGGAGGTCTTGCTCTCCAAGAACTGGCGGATCTTCAGCTCAAGCTCTGCGTTGGCCTTCTCAAGGCTGCGCACCTTGTCCAGGTAGGAGGCCAGACGGTCGTTCAGGTTCTGCATGGTGGCCTTCTCGTTGGTTGAAATATCAATGCAGCCGCCACCAAAGTCTCCACCACCACCACCACCAACAGCATAACTGTAGCTTGTGCTCCCTCCAAATCCCCCTCCACTTGCACCTCCTCTGTAGCCACCAATGCTTGCACCGTAGTTGGCAGTGGAGATTCTTCCTCCTCCTCCTCCACCAGCATACATGCTCAGGGCTTTCCTCTGGGCAATGCCGCCACCAACAATGCCTCCACCAAGGACTCCACCTGAGCCTGCCCTATAACTACCACTAGTCACTGAGGTGCGCACGACACTGGACCTGGACATGGTGATGATTTCTCTGGGAGCCTGCCTGCACTGGAGAGAACCAGATGGACTGATGTGCAGAGCTCTGCCTCTGTTCCCTTTTTATGCTGCTCAGGGCTGCAGCTGCTTGCTCTTCTGAGGGATTGGCACTACCATAAATGGTAATCCTGCCTCACCCATCACACAAACACACTTTGCCAATTTTGTGCAACACCAAGAAGAGAAAGGGAACACTGATAGAGGGAGGGTTCATTTCTGTCTCCATGTAGAAACCATTGTGCAGATTCATGTGATTTTGTGCTGGATTTTACTTCAAGTGGTTCTCTGCTAGTTTTAGTAATCATGTGGCATTCCCCATATTCTTGAGAAATGTCAAACACACAACTCTTAGTGGACTATCTGGGGATCCTTTGTATTTTTTTGCAGAACTCATGCACAGCACATTCAATGAGTGTGGGAGGAGCACCAAAGCTGCAAAGACTTTACATACTTTCAAAAGAAATGAATTTAGCCCGATCACTTCCAACTACAATACATTTATTTTTATTTGGAATTAAAATGATTCACAAATATGGTATAAACTGTGGTAGAGGTGCTGTTATTGTACAGGAAGGATAATATATTTGGACAAGCCGATGACTCACAGGGGCACTTATGTGTAAAGGAGTAGTTTAGTGTTTTCAGGTGGGCTCTCTTTTAGATTCATCCTTAACCAAATTGATGCCCTTGGAATGATATCAACAGGTGCCCTTGCCAGATTTCATGTTGGTCATCACACAGATAAAGTTGTTTTGAATGAGAAAATGAGCGGACCAATCAGCTTCCTCATTTTTTGATGAAATTCTTTGACAATAACCCACAACAACATTCAGCCAGTAAAGGTCTTTTGAAATGAAATGAACTGAACAGCTGTGCAGACAGTGAGAAGAAACTGCAGAACGGTAAACACTGACAGTCAGTGAAGTGAGATGGTGTTAAAGTCGTAGATTTATAAGAACAGGACAACATTTCTTCATTAAAAAGGAGCACAGAACAATACTCATTATTTCTCTTGTTTAAAGGGATGCTTGTCCTCCTTTCTTGAGTGGTTTTGATCAGAGTTTTTTTACAAACGTGTCACGACTCCTCTTTGAGTGACTTAATGTGAAGTCTTTTCCTGCTGCTCTCTCCCTCTCTGTTCAAAGGTGTGTCCTACTGACTGTGATGCTCCCTGCTGGATCACACCTGTCCCTCATCTCTGATTGGTGTCTCCTGAAAAATTAAAGGGACTGTGAGGAGTTTCTAAATAACTACAAAAAAGTCTCACTTTTAGATATATGCCTGATCGAAATACACACTTTAAGATGAGTTGATAGCATCAAAATAGGTTATCTATAAATGCTATTCCTTAGCTTCACGGTCGGGTCGGACAGGGCTGGACTGGCCTGGATACTCAACTTCGGGAAAAAGACAATTAAAACTAGAGCAAATTTACATTATTTTATTATTTATATTACACGTCTTAGAGCACCAGGCTGTAAGTAGCGATATATAGCCGGCTACAAAACTACGATACTAAGTTTTCCAAAAATTACTTGTTGTCACACATCAAAAACTACCGCTACGTAACTAGAAAGAGACACATTACCTCGTCGCTTTGCATCCTGCAAGTTGTTGAAAAAAGAAGTTGTAAAGCAATGTAGAGTTCTGAGGAAGGTCTGAGCTGCATTTTTCTTAGCATCAACAAACGCATGCTTTGGCTTGTGGTGCGTTCAAGTTGTAGTCAGAAGTAGGAATTTCTGAGTTCCGAGTAGGAAACTGCAACTGGAACACCCCCCAGAGTTGGAATTTCCTACTGGGAACTCGGTGAAACCTCGCCACCCCCGAGTTGACAATCGAAGATGGATGCCCCCAGTGTGAACAGTTATTTAGCTCCTGTAATAATCAATTTATTAGCACTTCTGACTGGGGTGTGTCGCTCTAGATCAGCTGTATACATACTATTGTTAGACTTATATTTACAAAAATGCTGCCATAGTGATAATCACATTCTTCATACAACAATGCAGGGCGTGCTAACAACAGCTAACAATAGCCTGGTAGATCGGCATGTTTTTTTCCAACTTCAACTGGAACGACGATAAGTCGGAGATGATGTCACTCTCAGTTCCGAAGTTACTGGAACGCAGCATTACGACAGTCGCCGTGCGTGCTCATGGGTAGCAGAGTCTTTATGTCGCCGGATACAGATTCTCCTCACAGTCCCTTTAAGCCTTATTTCTGAGATCCTCATATGACCTGATGAAACCTTTGCTGCATCTAAAAGAAAAGCTTTAGCGATGCTAACATTTGTGAGGTTCTCTTCATAATTTCACCATGGCTTTGCGGACTCTGCATCTTTCAATTGAGTTAGTGAAAATAAATAAAAAAGAAAATTGAGACAGAATGTGGGGAATCATCAATAATCATAAATATATGTGTCATCTTAATAAAGCCATGCGCTCTTACTGACATTTTGGCTATTTTTTTTCAATAACATTACCTCAGAATTATTTTCATTTATGGTTTGACCTTCAGGTATTTTAATCTAAATCAAAGAGATAAAGACCTCTGCTTCGACTTAAAACTACAACTGTGTTAAAATAAATTCACATTAATTGATTGTCTTTAAGCTAAGAAAATCACAGTGAGCACTTATGGAGATGTCTTCATTTCATTAAACGTGTATTCAGCAATCCTCTAATCTTCTAATCTAAAGCACTATTTGTCAAAATCACCGTATTTCTCCTCTCCATCCACAAGATGTCACCACTGACAGCATGTTGAAAAAAAAAAAAGTCCGGTTTCAATACACAGCCTTGGCTCTGAATTTCAGCGGGTAAATACTGTGGCTCGGGCCGAGTCACCAAAACAGAGTACACCCCCCCACATCCAGGGGGCGATCATACTCATGCGCAGATCAGACACAGGGGGGAGGGGGAGTCATAGGTTGCATAGTGTGCGCAGCTAGCGTAAGAGAGAGATACAATAGGTGCAGTAGCAATGGCTGAAAAACAGCCCAAAAGAAAAAGGTCAGAGGAGCAGAAAGTGAAAAAGAAGGGCTATGACCATGAAAGAGCGAAGATCCGGGTCAACATTGGTGTTTCTTTCCGACGGTGGAGGGAACTCCATGAATTGAAAGACCTGAAATCAAATGTGGATGTCGTCTTTCTGCTGGATAGGTAAGCAACATTAGCTTTGTGGTGCTTCACATAACAGTAACAGCCGTCGGACATTCATCTTATTGTCTAATCTGCCAAAATGTTCTGTTGTCGTGATGTTATCAATAATGTCAGTCATGTTGTCTGACGAGTCAGGGTTACCTTAGCTAAGTTGGTCAGCTACGCGGTTTCTCCAGCTGTTTCCATGACGATGCACGTCAATGAGCTTTAGGGGGTGGAGCCAGGGATGAGGTATGAAGGGAGAGGATGGTCTAAATTTGTTTATCAACAACCTCTCCATTCGTTTTCTCCCACATCGCTGACTACACCTTTAAATGTGTTATCAGTTTTGCAATTGGAAGTCCATATGTTCCACACCTGCTTATGGAATTCCTAAAATATGGCAGAGTAATAGTTTAAAAAGCACTTATCCTAGCTTACTTTACCTAATTCAGAATATTTTTTAAGCCAGTTATAGTTAGAAAATCAACTATAATTTCATACATTACATTTCTTTCTCTCATAATTTAAGCTTGGGTCACAGGAGGAAAAGCAAACTTCCCCAGCCAGAAGTGTTTGGGAGCCCCTTCCCTATACAAATACATGATTTCCAACTGTTTGAATCAGCCATAAATTAAAAATAATACATCAAATTTTTAAGTAACTTATTCTGACTCTGACAACATCTTTCTGCATATAAAGAAGTCTCATTAAGTACTTTTGTATAAATAAACCTGAGCCTTTTGCCATTCAGTGCTCCATTCAAAAGGTCATTATTTGTGCAGACATGGCTCGAATTGGGGAACCACAGGGTTTAAGACTTTCTGCTGCATGTGAAGGACTTGACTGACATGTTTACCAAAACAGGAGCTGTCCTATGATGGCTAATCGAAGAGTTCCTGTGCCCCGAGGGAAAAACAGCATTTGAAAGCTTCGTTGGGTGCAGCATTTTCATCTCTGCCACCTGAGTCTGAGGTAAACTCACATTTTATACAATATTATGAAAGTTGCTTCTGTGGCACATTGTGAAGTAAATCTGATATAACAGTCAGAATCTAACCTGTAATGCATGTTGTGTCTGCCCCTGGTGATCAGAAACCATTTTTCAGATCTCTGTCAGCATGCACAAGGTGAAGGTGAGCTACAGTAAACTTGAACTGCTGAATGTTCAGTCAACCCACAGTGTTACAATCAAGCTTGCATCAAAATGTGTCAAGATCTAGATTGACTGTTTAATGCCTAATTTTGATACACTTTGGTACTCCAGCACACCTAAATATCTGGTGTGCAGGTTGTTTTTAACTTGTGGTTGTCTAACTTACAAAAAAACATGAACTTTCTTGGGCTCACCTCAGAGGAAATGTTTGTATAGGAAGAAATACATATTCATAATTACTCAGAGAAAAATTATGAAATGTGACCTCTTATATATAAATAAACAGGACAAGAGAAAATAGTAGGGAGCAAATTTTCAGAGTTTTATTGCATTCATATGAGTACACAACACAAGTTTTGCATTCAGGTGTCATGCTTGTGGTGCTCTGATGTTGCTCTTTACTCTGCTGCGTGAGACAGATTAGGAGGTGGTGGAGGACACAACCCTGCCATTTACTATTTCCTCCGTGATCACCTTGACTTTGGTGGTGGTGGTGGTGGTGGAACTGCTGCCGCTTCCAGCACTGTAGAAAGGAAATTACAATTAAAATCAGATCACTTCTCTATCCAAAAAGGGCAGGATTTAAGCAGGAATGGAAGTAAGATAAGATTCTTGCAGGAACTGTGCAACTCAAATTCTTTTTAGCTCGCACGCTTTGTGCATGAGCATCATACAAGACAGACGTCGATAAAGCCTGCTCTTTTCTGACTACTGTGCACATCCTTAAGTGCATAATGTAAGAATTCTGACACATAATGTAATATCTGGCAAAACATTTATTTTCTTTAGGGGGAGGTAAAAATTTCATCTGATTTGTATGATCCACTGAAAATAGCTCTGAGACCCACTTTTGGGCCTCAACCCACAGGTTTAGAACCACTGCACTATACTTGAATGCTCACCCATTTGTGCTACATTTTATGTATGAAAAGTGCTTTATAAGTAAATATTGATTGATTGATTGATACTAGACTGCATTTGGAGCTTGATCCTTCAGATTGCTCTGATATCATGGAGAATCAGTGATGCAGGAAACCTCAGGATGAGTTCATCATTTAGAAAAGGTGAAAACAGAGCTGGACTGCTCAGGAAAGATGAGTTTTACTTAACCACAAGACTGCCTCGTCATTTTTTTTTAATCGCTCTGTTCACGTGAGCAAATGTGTGCTGTGTGTCTTTACACTCACCGTCACCGTAAGGAGCTCTTTGGGCTTATATCTCCATGCTCTTGCACTTGTAGAATGTTTTTATTAAAGTCAAGGCTCCTTCAGACATGCGCACATGTTGGCAGTTCACTGGTAATCTCTGATGTCATGTCTCGTTCATACCCCCCAGCCCGTCTATGCTGATGTTGCGCTCTGATATGTTGAGCATCTCGGTGCTTATGAGAGACCCATGAGGCTGTTCCTCTGAAAAATGGTCGTCTCTTGGCGCTACTGCCACTTTAAATTGGCTAAATTATTTATTTGACTAAATGTACTCATCAATTTGAATATATTTTGGTTAAAGTCGCTTGAAAAAAGAAAGGACTCTCATTATATGCCTGAGTGAAAGTTGCTTTTTAGAGGCGTTCCGGTAGAAGAGGTCTGTATATTTCTTACGGCACGGCGTTCTGGTGTGTTCCGGCTTACTTTCACCTCTGGATTTAAGGTGATCATGAAAAAACACCGAGTTGGTAATTACCTGCCCTCTCCATCCAACAGCCTTCTGTACTCTGCAATCTCCAGCTCCAGGCGAGTCTTGATGTCAAGAAGCATTTTATATTCTTGGCTCTGGTTTTCCATGTCAGCACGCAGACAAGTCAGCTGTTCCTCCAGGCCGGTGACCTGCATTTGGAGGCCTTGGAGCTGCATGGCATATCGTGCCTCTGTGTCTGCTAATGTGCCTTCCAATGCTGCTTTCTATGAAGAAAAAGAATATCAGGAATGTTTAAATTCAAAAAGTAAATTCATGAGTGTGGATCATAAGAAGTGTATGTTTCTGAGGAGGAAAGAGGGACCAGAATAATAAGCAGAGAAGAACTGAATTACCATGCTCAACTGTGACTGTAGCTCGATCTCCAGACCTTGAAGTGTGCGGCGGATCTCTGTAATTTCACTCTTGGATGTTTGTAGACTTTCTGTGCTGGCTGCCACTTCCTTGCTCAGTGTCTCTGACTGGAAGAGACAGAAATGTCATCAGTATGAAGTACAGCATCTAAATTCTTCTCAACAGAAGTCTGCTTTAGCATTTTACCTTTTGATTAAACCAGGTTTCAAGTTCTCTCTGGTTCTTGGCAGCAACGTTCTCGTACTGCTCACGGATCTCAGTCATAACGGCGTTCAGGTCCACCTGTGGTTTTGCATCCACCTCCACATTGATCTGTCCACTCATCTGGCTTCTCATGGCGGCCAGTTCCTGTTTGAGAGAAAAGGTTTGCTCAGTCATGGCTTTCTATTGAATCACAAATGAGGTCAGCTCCTGTGTTTTCCACCTACCTCCTCATGGTTCTTTTTGAGGAAGATCAGCTCCTCCTTCAGGCCCTCGATCTGCATCTCCAGGTCTGATCTGTTCAGTGTCAGCTCATCCAACAGCCTCTTCAGACCGGCGATGTCTGCCTCCACTGACTGACGCATGGCAAGCTCATTTTCATACCTTTAAGGCAGAAAAAGGCAGAAGTGATCAGTTCAGCATAAACTCTTACTACACAGTCATTTTCAGATGTGCTCAGTGGTCATTTGTTGTGGACTTTTCCTTCATTCATGCCAACACTCACTTGATTCTGAAGTCATCTGCAGCCAGTTTTGCATTATCAATAGCAAGATAGATGCCTCCATTGACACGGGTGGCGGCCTGGATCTGTGCAACACACAAATGTTCAAACACTCTTCAATTTGCACAAATTTCAACTATTAGTTGGAACCAACAGTTGCATTGCTGTACTTAATATCAAATTGCGAGAATTTCTGGTATTTCATTCATCAATCAGAAGAGGAACGTACCTTATCCTGCAGGTCAGCAATGGTGTCCAAATAAGCTGAGTAGTCATGTGAAGTGGGGGAGGTCTTGCTCTCCAAGAACTGGCGAATCTTCAGTTCCAGCTCTGCGTTGGCCTTCTCAAGGCTGCGCACCTTTTCCAGGTAGGAGGCCAGACGGTCGTTCAGGTTCTGCATGGTGGCCTTCTCGTTGGTTGAAATATCAATGCAGCCGCCACCAAAGTCTCCACCACCACCACCAACAACATAACTGTAGCTTATGCTCCCTCCAAGTCCCCCTCCACTTGCACCTCCTCTGTAGCCACCAATGTTGGCACCGTAGTTGGCAGTGGAGATTCTTCCTCCTCCTCCTCCACCAGCATACATGCTCAGGGCTTTCCTCTGGGCAATGCCGCCACCAACAATGCCTCCACCAAGGACTCCACCTGAGCCTGCCCTATAACTACCACTAGTCACTGAGGTGCGCACGACACTGGACCTGGACATGGTGATGATTTCTCTGGGAGCCTGCCTGTACTGGAGAGAACCAGATGGACTGATGTGCAGAGCTCTGCCTCTGTTCCCTTTTTATGCTGCTCAGGGCTGCAGCTGCTGGCTCTTCTGAGGGATTGGCACTACCATAAATGGTAACCGTGCCTCACCCATCACACAAACACACTTTGCCAATTTTGTGCAACACCAAGAAGAGAAAGGGAACACTGATAGAGGGAGGGTTCATTTCTGTCTCCATGTAGAAACCATTGTGCAGATTCATGTGATTTTGTGCTGGATTTTACTTCAAGTGGATTCTCTGCTAGTTTTAGTAATCATGTGGCATTCCCCATATTCTTGAGAAATGTCAAACACACAACTCTTAGTGGACTATCTGGGGATCCTTTGTATTTTTTTGCAGAACTCATGCACAGCACATTCAATGAGTGTGGGAGGAGCACCAGAGCTGCAAAGACTTTACATACTTTCAAAAGAAATGAATTTAGCCCGATCACTTCCAACTACAATACATTTATTTTTATTTGGAATTAAAATGATTCACAAATATGGTATAAACTGTGGTAGAGGTGCTGTTATTGTACAGGAAGGATAATATTTTTGGACAAGCCGATGACTCACAGGGGCACTTATGTGTAAAGGAGTAGTTTAGTGTTTTCAGGTGGGCTCTCTTTTAGATTCATCCTTAACCAAATTGATGCCCTTGGAATGATATCAACAGGTGCCCTTGCCAGATTTCATGTTGGTCATCACACAGATAAAGTTGTTTTGAATGAGAAAATGAGCGGACCAATCAGCTTCCTCATTTTTTGATGAAATTCTTTGACAATAACCCACAACAACATTCAGCCAGTAAAGGTCTTTTGAAATGAAATGAACTGAACAGCTGTGCAGACAGTGAGAAGAAACTGCAGAACGGTAAACACTGGCAGCCAATGAAGTGAGATGGTGTTAAAGTCGTAGATTTATAAGAACAGGACAACATTTCTTCATTAAAAAGGAGCACAGAACAATACTCATTATTTCTCTTGTTTAAAGGGATGCTTGTCCTCCTTTCTTGAGTGGTTTTGATCAGAGTTTTTTTACAAACGTGTCACGACTCCTCTTTGAGTGACTTAATGTGAAGTCTTTTCCTGCTGCTCTCTCCCTCTCTGTTCAAAGGTGTGTCCTACTGACTGTGATGCTCCCTGCTGGATCACACCTGTCCCTCATCTCTGATTGGTGTCTCCTGAAAAATTAAAGGGACTGTGAGGAGTTTCTAAATAACTACAAAAAAGTCTCACTTTTAGATATATGCCTGATCGAAATACGCACTTTAAGATGAGTTGATAGCATCAAAATAGGTTATCTATAAATGCTATTCCTTGCTTGTGGTGCTCTGATGTTGCTCTTTACTCTGCTGCGTGAGACAGATTAGGAGGTGGTGGAGGACACAACCCTGCCATCTACAATTTCCTCCGTGACCACCTTGACTTTTTTGGTGGTGGTGGAACTGCTGCTGCCGCCTCCAGCACCAACACTGTAGAAAGGAAATTACAATTAAAATCAGATCACTTCTGCATTCATCTCACCTTGATCTCTACGCACACTCATCATGAGAGAATACAGTGACTCTCTTTAAGGCTGTAGAGGCTCTGATTGGTGTCTCCTGAAAAATTAAAGGGACTGTGAGGAGTTTCTAAATAACTACAAAAAAGTCTCACTTTTAGATATATGCCTGATCGAAATACACACTTTAAGATGAGTTGATAGCATCAAAATAGGTTATCTATAAATGCTATTCCTTAGCTTCACGGTCGGGTCGGACAGGGCTGGACTGGCCTGGATACTCAACTTCGGGAAAAAGACAATTAAAACTAGAGCAAATTTACATTATTTTATTATTTATATTACACGTCTTAGAGCACCAGGCTGTAAGTAGCGATATATAGCCGGCAACAAAACTACAATACTAAGTTTTCCAAAAATTGCTTGTTGTCACACATCAAAAACTACCGCTACGTAACTAGAAAGAGACACATTACCTCGTCGCTTTGCATCCTGCAAGTTGTTGAAAAAAGAAGTTGTAAAGCAATGTAGAGTTCTGAGGAGGGTCTGAGCTGCATTTTTCTTAGCATCAACAAACGCATGCTTTGGCTTGTGGTGCGTTCAAGTTGTAGTCAGAAGTAGGAATTTCTGAGTTCCGAGTAGGAAACTGCAACTGGAACGTCCCCCAGAGTTGGAATTTCCTACTGGGAACTCGGTGAAACCTCGCCACCCTGAGTTGACAATTGAAGATGGATGCCCCCAGTGTGAACAGTTATTTAGCTCCTGTAATAATCAATTTATTAGCACTTCTGACTGGGGTGTGTCGCTCTAGATCAGCTGTATACATAGTATTGTTAGACTTATATTTACAAAAATGCTGCCATAGTGATAATCACATTCTTCATACAACAATGCAGGGCATGCTAACAACAGCTAACGCTAGCCTGGTAGATCGGCATGTTTTTTTCCGACTTCAACTGGAACGCCGATAAGTCGGAGGTGATGTCACTCCCAGTTCCGAAGTTACTGGAAGGCAGCATTACGACAGTCGCCGTGCGTGCTCATGGGTAGCAGAGTCTTTATGTCGCCGGATACAGATTCTCCTCACAGTCCCTTTAAGCCTTATTTCTGAGATCCTCATATGACCTGATGAAACCTTTGCTGCATCTAAAAGAAAAGCTTTAGCGATGCTAACATTTGTGAGGTTCTCTTCATAATTTCACCATGGCTTTGCGGACTCTGCATCTTTCAATTGAGTTAGTGAAAATAAATAAAAAAGAAAATTGAGACAGAATGTGGGGAATCATCAATAATCATAAATATATGTGTCATCTTAATAAAGCCATGCGCTCTTACTGACATTTTGGCTATTTTTTTTCAATAACATTACCTCAGAATTATTTTCATTTATGGTTTGACCTTCAGGTATTTTAATCTAAATCAAAGAGATAAAGACCTCTGCTGGGACTGAAAACTATAACTGTGTTAAAATAAATTCACATTAATTGATTATCTTTAAGCTAAGAAAATCACAGTGAGCACTTATGGAGATGTCTTCATTTCATTAAACGTGTATTCAGCAATCCTCTAATCTTCTAATCTAAAGCACTGTTTTTCAAAATCACCGTATTTCTCCTCTCCATCCACAAGATATCACCACTGACAGCATGTTGAAAAAAAAAAAAGTCCGGTTTCAATACACAGCCTTGGCTCTGAATTTCAGCGGGTAAATACTGTGGCTCGGGCCAAGTCACCAAAACAGAGTACACCCCCCCACATCCAGGGGGCGATCATACTCATGCGCAGATCAGACACAGGGGGGAGGGGGAGTCATAGGTTGCATAGTGTGCGCAGCTAGCGTAAGAGAGAGATACAATAGGTGCAGTAGCAATGGCTGAAAAACAGCCCAAAAGAAAAAGGTCAGAGGAGTGAAAAGTGAAAAAGAAGGGCTACGACCATGAAAGAGCGAAGATCCGGGTCAACATTGGTGTTTCTTTCCGACGGTGGAGGGAACTCCATGAATTGAAAGACCTGAAATCAAATGTGGATGTCGTCTTTCTGCTGGATAGGTAAGCAACATTAGCTTTGTGGTGCTTCACATAACAGTAACAGTCGTCGGACATTCATCTTATTGTCTAATCTGCCAAAATGTTCTGTTGTCGTGATGTTATCAATAATGTCAGTCATGTTGTCTGACGAGTCAGGGTTACCTTAGCTAAGTTGGTCAGCTACGCGGTTTCTCCAGCTGTTTCCATGACGATGCACGTCAATGAGCTTTCGGGGGTGGAGCCAGGGATGAGGTATGAAGGGAGAGGATGGTCTAAATTTGTTTATCAACAACCTCTCCATTCGTTTTCTCCCACATCGCTGACTACACCTTTAAATGTGTTATCAGTTTTGCAATTGGAAGTCCATATGTTCCACACCTGCTTATGGAATTCCTAAAATATGGCAGAGTAATAGTTTAAAAAGCACTTATCCTAGCTTACTTTACCTAATTCAGAATATTTTTTAAGCCAATTATAGTTAGAAAATCAACTATAATTTCATACATTACATTTCTTTCTCTCATAATTTAAGCTTGGGTCACAGGAGGAAAAGCAAACTTCCCCAGCCAGAATAGTTTGGGAGCCCCTTCCCTATACAAATACATGATTTCCAACTGTTTGAATCAGCCATAAATTAAAAATAATACATCAAATTTTTAAGTAACTTATTCTGACTCTGACAACATCTTTCTGCATATAAAGAAGTCTCATTAAGTACTTTTGTATAAATAAACCTGAGCCTTTTGCCATTCAGTGCTCCATTCAAAAGGTCATTATTTGTGCAGACATGGCTCAAATTGGAGAACCACAGGGTTTAAGACTTTCTGCTGTATGTGAAGGACTTGACTGACATGTTTACCAAAACAGGAGCGGTCTTATGACGGCTAATCGAAGAGTTCCTGTGCCCCGAGGGAAAAACAGCATTTGAAAGCTTCGTTGGGTGCAGCATTTTCATCTCTGCCACCTGAGTCTGTGGTAAACTCACATTTTATACAATATTATGAAAGTTGCTTCTGTGGCACATTGTGGAGTAAATCTGATATAACAGCCAGAATCTAACCTGTAATGCATGTTGTGTCTGCCCCTGGTGATCAGAAACCATTTTTCAGATCTCTGTCAGCATGCACAAGGTGAAGGTGAGCTACAGTAAACTTGAACTGCTGAATGTTCAATCAACCCACAGTGTTACAATCGTGCTTGTATCAAAATGTGCCAAGATCTAGATTGACTGTTTAATGCCTAATTTTGATACACTTTGGTACTCCAGCACACCTAAATATCTGGTGTGCAGGTTGTTTTTAACTTGTGGTTGTCTAACTTACAAAAAAACATGAACTTTCTTGGGCTCACCTCAGAGGAAATGTTTGTATAGGAAGAAATACATATTCATAATAATTACTCAGAGAAAAATTATGAAATGTGACCTCTTATATATAAATAAACAGGACAAGAGAAAATAGTAGGGAGCAAATTTTCAGAGTTTTATTGCATTCATATGAGTACACAACACAAGTTTTGCATTCAGGTGTCATGCTTGTGGTGCTCTGATGTTGCTCTTTACTCTGCTGCGTGAGACAGATTAGGAGGTGGTGGAGGACACAACCCTGCCATTTACTATTTCCTCCGTGATCACCTTGACTTTGGTGATGGTGGAACTTTTGCTGCTGCCTCCAGCACCAACACTGTAGAAAGGAAATTACAATTAAAATCAGATCATTTCTCTATCCAAAAAGGGCAGAATTTAAGCAGGGATGGAAGTAAGATACGATTCTTGCAGGAACTGTGCAACTCAAATTCCTTTTAGCTTGTAGGCTTTGTGCACGAGCATCATACAAGACAGACGTCGATAAAGCCTGCTCTTTTCTGACTACTGTGCACATCCTTAAGTGCATAATGTAAGAATTCTGACACATAATGTAATATCTGGCAAAACATTTATTTTCTTTAGGGGGAGGTAAAAATTTCATCTGATTTGTATGATCCACTGAAAATAGCTCTGAGACCCACTTTTGGGCCTCAACCCACAGGTTTAAAACCACTGCACTAGTACTTGAATGCTCACCCATTTGTGCTACATTTTATGTATGAAAAGTGCTTTATAAGTAAATATTGATTGATTGATTGATACTAGACTGCATTTGGAGCTTGATCCTTCAGATTGCTCTGATATCATGGAGAATCAGTGATGCAGGAAACCTCAGGATGAGTTCATCATTTAGAAAAGGTGAAAACAGAGCTGGACTGCTCAGGAAAGATGAGTTTTACTTAACCACAAGACTGCCTCGTCATTTTTTTTTAATCGCTCTGTTCACGTGAGCAAATGTGCGCTGTGTGTCTTTACACTCACCGTCACCGTAAGGAGCTCTTTGGGCTTATATCTCCATGCTCTTGCACTTGTAGAATGTTTTTATTAAAGTCAAGGCTCCTTCAGACATGCGCACATGTTGGCAGTTCACTGGTAATCTCTGATGTCATGTCTCGTTCATACCCCCCAGCCCGTCTATGCTGATGTTGCGCTCTGATGTGTCGAGCATCTCGGTGCTTATGAGAGACCCGCAGGCTGTTCCTGCGAAAATGGTCGTCTGCGGCGCTACTGCCACTTTAAATTGGCTAAATTATTTATTTGACTAAATGTACTCATCAATTTGAATATATTTTGGTTAAAGTCGCTTGAAAAAAGAAAGGACTCTCATTGTATGCCTGAGTGAAAGTTGCTTTTTAGAGGCTTTCCGGTAGAAGAGGTCTGTATATTTCTTACGGCACGGCGTTCTGGTGTGTTCCGGCTTACTTTCACCTCTGGATTTAAGGTGATCATGAAAACACAGAGTTGGTAATTACCTGCACTCTCCATCCAACAGCCTCCTGTACTCTGCAATCTCCAGCTCCAGGCGAGTCTTGATGTCAAGAAGAATTTTATATTCTTGGTTCTGGTTTTCCATGTCAGCACGCAGACAACTCAGCTGTTCCTCCAGGCTGTTGACCTGCAATTGTAGGCATTGGAGCTGCATGGCATACCGTGCCTCTGTCTCTGCTAATGTGCCTTCCAATGCTGCTTTCTATGAAGAAAAAGGATATAAGGAATGTTTAAATTCAAGAAGTAAATCCATGTTTGTGGATCATAGGAAGTGTATGTTTCTAAGGAGAAAGAAGTGACCAGAATAATAAGCAGAGAAGACTGAATTACCATGCTCAACTGTGACTGTAGCTCAATCTCCAGGCATTGAAGTGTGCGGCGGATCTCTGTAATTTCACTCTTGGACGTTTGTAGACATTCTGTGCTGATTGCCACTTCCTTGCTCAGTTCCTCTGACTGGAAAAGACAGAAATGTCATCAGTATGAAGTACAGCTTCTAAATTCTTCTCAGCAGAAGTCTGCTTTAGCATCTTACCTTTTGATTAAACCAGATTTCAAGTTCTCTCTGGTTCTTGGCAGCAACGTTCTCATACTGATCACGGATCTCAGCCATAATGGCGGCCAGGTCCACCTGTGGTTTTGCATCCACCTCCACATTGATCTGTCCACTCATCTGGGTTCTCATGGCGGCCAGTTCCTGTTTGAGAGAAAAGGTTTGCTCAGTCATGGCTTTCTATTGAATCACAAATGAGGTCAGCTGCTGTGTTTTCCACCTACCTCCTCGTGGTTCTTTTTGAGGAAGATCAGCTCCTCCTTCAGGCCCTCGATCTGCATCTCCAGGTCTGATCTGCACAGTGTCAGCTCATCCAACAGCCTCTTCAGACCGGCGATGTCTGCCTCCACTGACTGACGCATGGCAAGCTCATTTTCATACCTTTAAGGCAGAAAAAGGCAGAAGTGATCAGTTCAGCATAAACTCTTACTACACAGTCATTTTCAGATGTGCTCAGTGGTCATTTGTTGTGGACTTTTCCTTCATTCATGCCAACACTCACTTGATTCTGAAGTCATCTGCAGCCAGTTTTGCATTATCAATAGCAAGATAGATGCCTCCATTGACACAGGTGGCGGCCTGGATCTGTGCAACACACAAATGTTCAAACACTCTTCAATTTGCACAAGTTTCAACAATTAGTTGGAGCTTACAGTTGCATTGTTGTACTTAATATCATATTGGGAGATTTTCTGGTATTTCATTCATCAATCAGAAGAGGAACGTACCTTATCCTGCAGGTCAGCAATGGTGGCCATATAAACTGAGTAGTCACATGCAGTGGGGAAGGTCTTGCTCTCCAAGAACTTGCGGATCTTCAGCTCTAGCTCTGCGTTGGCCTTCTCAAGGCTGTGCACCTTTTCCAGGTAGGAGGCCAGACGGTCGTTCAGGTTCTGCATGCAGGCCTTCTCGTTGGTTGAAATATCAATGCAGCCAGCACCAAAGTCTCCACCACCACCACCAACAACATAACTGTAGCTTGTGCACCCTCCAAGTCCCCCTCCACTTGCACCTCCTCTGTAGCAACCGATGTTGGCACCGTAGGTGGCAGTGGAGATTTTTACTCCTGGAGCACCAGCATACATGCTTAGGGCTTTCCTCTGGACAATGCCGCAAGCAAGGCCTCCACCAAGGGCTCCACCTAAGCCTGTACCACATCTACTACCAGTAAATGAGGTGCGCACGACACTGGACCTGGACATGGTGATGATTTCTCTGGGAGCCTGCCTGCACTGGAGAGAACCAGATGGACTGAGATGCACAGCTCTACCTCTGTTCCCTTTTTATGCTGCTCAGGGCTGCAGCTGCTGGCTCTTCTGAGGGATTGGCACTACCATAAATGGTAACTGTGCCTCACCCATGACACCATCACAATTTGCCTATTTTGTGCAACACCAAGAAGAGAAAGGGAACACTGAGAGAGGGAGGGTTAATTTCTGTCTCCATGTAGAAACCATTGTGACTCATGTGATTTTGTGCTGGATTTTACTTCACGTGGGTTCTCTGCTAGTTTTAGTAATCATGTGGCATTCCCCATATTCTTGAGAAATGTCAAACACACAACTTTAAAGCTGGTGTCGGCGATTTTGGAAAAGTAGCATGAATTTGAATGTAGCATCTCCTCAGGGTTCCGCCTAGCCCCCCCACCCCCGCCCCCACTGCTCGCATGCACGCGCGCGGCTGATATATCCAGAAGACTGATTCAACTCCAAACCATGGATATATTATGAGAAGTGGATACCAGACCGCCCCTCGGCGGCACGCCGATTTTTCCCAGTGGTCACTCGTGGTATTGCAACGAAAAATCCCCATTGGGCCCAAAAAGCATTTTTCCCATAGGCGGCAATAGTAAAAGAGACGGCTGTAAAACTGTTTACAGGACATCTTCAGCCATAAACACGGTCAATAACTGATCTTTATATTTTATATTTTTAAGATTTGGACTTTTGAAAAAGTGTTCAGAAGGCCAGAAAAGTCAGAGGAAAGTCGCTATCTCTCTGGTGACGTCACAGCTGTACACACGCACTGTCAAAGCGCGGTCATGCTGTGTCTCGGGAGCGAGGACGCCAGCTAACTTCTTTCAGGCTCTTTGGTCCAAAATTGTTCTGAAAGTTGAGAAAACGACTTAACGGTGAGTTTATGTTTGACATAGAGTGACTTAACACATGTATTTTCTCAGTGTTAGCTATCACTCGCTTGATAGTTCTGGTTTGTAAACGTATTTAGACTTTATATTTCAATTAAATCCACGTATCTTGACTGTACTTACATTAGACTGCTGTGTATGGGATAATATATAATGAAATAAAGAATTAAGTAAGATACATTTTACTTACACGATGGTCCTACATCACAAGTATATTCAGTTTAAAGAAAGTTTAAAAAACGTGCCCGACTAACTGTAGCTATATGTGTAGAATATGTGTCAGGGGATCACGGAGTTGTGTTTGGTAGATGGATCTTTATTCGGAATATATGTAAATGTATTAATTCAGATAATGTAAGTTTTAGACTGTAAAAATATTAATAAAAGAGAGACTTTATAAAACGAAAAACTTTACTTGAATAAAATGATAAAGTACAATAAAGATCAATAACAACACAATTGTCATGTTCCAGTTGATTAAGTAAGATTTTTTTTATTTTTAAGATTTTTCTCTCAACAGAGATTGGAGGTAAAAGGGCATCACTCCAGGGAAAAGAGTGAACATGGCTGAATGTGTCCTGCAGCTGTGGAGGATGGTTTAATAAACAAGTTTCATTAATGACAGTATGGTGGTCATCCTGATTTCTTTAATGTATTTGTCATATTTTATGTATCACTAAGTATTACACCATTAACTCTATTCAAACAAGATATTCTTAATAAAATACAAAAACTTTTTTGGCCTACCTAGAACATTGGCAGTTTTTTGTGAGAATAATTCATTAAAAATTAACATGAATAACATTTTTTAAGTAAGACTCAAAAACATTTTTTAAAACATTTCATTATATTGTGTTTTTATTCTGATTTCTTACATTTTTTATGCCATTCATATTTTATAGAAAATAAAATATAACAAATATAACCCTTACCCCATAACATTATATATAAAATATAACTGTTTCAGATAACATTCTATCTTAAAAATTTAAGGCTGGGAACAAACATGGAACAGGCTTCCATTTAACATGAGTATTTAACCACTTAAAGGTGAACATCTTAACTGAAGTTATCATTATAAATGGACAAATCAAACAAAACTAACCATTTATGTGAGTGTGTGTGACTTAGAGGTCTTGGATAATTTACTCCTAATGTTATTAATGATAATTATGTATTTGTTTATTTCATAACCTATATTTTAGGTCACATTACTTCACTTTTAGTTCAGTAGTTCCATCACACTGTTCACTCCCAGCGCTGTCTGTGTTTGAATAAAGTACATTTTTTAGAACTTTTATTACAAATTTAGTATTTTGATTTGTTCATATAAAATATGAGTGATATTCCTGAAACATCACTATCATTGACAGTTTACTGACATATACTGTTGTCTACATATTTTTTTGAGTGTTTCATGACAGTGACACCATTTTGAATCCCAGACAGAAAATAGACACCAGGACAATATGGCCTCATAATAAATAGCCTACATAACTTAATACATAAATATAATTGTGACCCACAATACAGTTTTCATTAGAACAAGCAATTTGTTTATTCATGAAATTAAAAGAAAAACCTCTTGTGTACCAATTTGATTCTTCTCATAAAAGTTTAATAAAAATGATAAATCTTCTTTTTTTTTTTTTTACTTTTACTGCTTAAAATCTTTTCCACATCTTCCTAATTAACCACAGATATATAGTTTTTAAATATTTTTTCTGTATTTAATGTTTTTATTTTTTTGCCATAAGCTTTCTGATGATCAAGAAAACACAGACAGAGCCAGTTTGATATCTGATGACTTGAACTTTGCCTCAAGGGTTAACAAAGTAGATAAAAACCTATAAAGAAACAGAACATTATTAGAGAAGCCAGTCTTAATCTGGGTCTCATCCCCGGATTCCATCCATGGTTCATCTAAAGACTATCAGATTGCCTATCAGAAAAATAAAAAGAGAAAATGAATGGGTAGCACAAGGACTTTATGCATTAAGATCAGTATGACACTTACAGCGAAAGCCTCATTAATATGTCCATGAAAAAAGGTCATCCAGTTAAAATAATACATCCATGCTCCAAACCCTCAGCATGTGTTTGTTTTACACTACACCAAGTCATGTCACATCAGCAGTAAGAAAAGACCAAAAACATTATCATAGTAAAGTAAAAAAAAGCAAACATGGAAAGTTAGTTCGGGGTATAGTTATTTCCTCTGCCATTCTCCACATAGCTGTCATATCTCCCGTTTTGGCCATGAAACTACCGTATTTTCCGTATTTTATCCTCTTTCCCGCCGTCCTCCTGTATCAGTATTCTCCCGTAAATCTCCCGTGTGATGATATAATAATAAAAACATTCCTCTGCCTCTCCAAACTGAACTCTGTCTTGAGCCTGAATGGGGCGGTAATGCTCCAAAATGATGGATGCCAACCGCCGTAAAACCGAAGAAGAAGAAAAAGCCTGGCGAGAACGTCCACCTGCAGTAGCCTGGGTGGCAGCTATCGCGAGATTAGAGCAGCAGAACAAACTTAGGAAAACAAAGAGTTTATTTTAGATTTCTTGTAAATCTGTCTTAAAATGTGAGGGATACTGGAGCTTGGTTGGTGTTGTGGGACGGCTCACAGCGGACTTCCCTTATTTTCAAAGACAAAACTTGAAAGGTAAGCATTCTCCGGTGGACTCTGATACGTATGAGCTCGGCTACATGCACCGAGTCTGTGCACGCCGGGAAAATGAACGCGCAGTAGGCGGGCAGAATGGCGAAGGGATTTGATTGGTTTAAAAACAGGTGTCCCTGCATGATTATTGGTTGGGGTTTTCCCTGTTTTACTCCTGCTGTAGATAGCGGATATTTTTCGCTCTGTTTTAAGAACGCATTATGAGTTGATTGCCATCGGGTCATAAAGACCATTTTAACCAGTATTACAAAAAGTGTATCTAAATCAAATCGCAGACCCTAGCTTTAAGTGGACTGTCTGGAGATCCTTTGTATTTTTTATACAGAACTCAAGCAGAGCACATTCAGTGAGTGTGGGAGGAGCACCAAAGCTGCAAAGACTTTTCATACTTTCAAAAGAAATGCATTTAGCCCAATATGGAAAGCCGTTTGAGCATTTATTTGATATCAGTGATATCAACCCTTGATAAGCTCTACTTGTACTCAAATTTGCAGTACATGTACTCAATTTTGGTTTACTAGTGTGCAAGTAGACTTTACTAGTAAAAACATGTCACTAGTAGTACTAGTAAGCAAAAATGGTCACTAGTACCACTAGTAACCAAAAACGTTCACTAGTACTACTAGTAGAACTCTTTTGTCTACTAGTAGTACTAGTAGAACTTAAAATGATTCACTAGTACTACTAGTAACCTAATGCTAATGAAGTAGGAGAAAAAAGCAAACACCCTGATTTGGCTTTTCAAAAGCCACCAATCAGGGTGAATCTGCTTTTTTATCCCTCCTACTTCATTTGCATTAGGCTTACTAGTAGTACTAGTGAATGTTTTAACTCACTAGTAGCTACTAGTAGACTAAAAAATATTCTACTAGTAGTACTAGTAGCTATTTTGAGTTTACTAGTGGTACTAGTAAAACTTGTTTTTGGCACACTAGTACTACTAGTGAGCTTACTAGTAGGCAATTTTTACTAGTACCACTAGTAAACTTGAGACTAGTAAATTTCCTTAGTGTACTAGTAGTACTAGTGACATAAAATTGTCTACTAGTAGCATGCACTATGCACCGAGTCTGTGCACTTCGAGTGAAAAAATACAAATAAAACATTTTTTATGTTTACTAATACCACTAATAAATGGGCAACCCAAATGTACTTTCCTAGTAGAACTTTTTTGATGACTCACAGTGGCAAGTACTTATGTGTTTTTCCATTTTTTACTTTTAAGTACTTTTAATTGAGTAGTTTATTAGTTGATTTCATGTTGGTCATCACAAAGATAAATATGTTTTAAGTGAGAAAATGAGCTTCCTCATTTTTTGATGAAATTCTTTGGCGATAACCCACAACAACATTCACGCCAGTAAAGGTCTTTTGAATTAAAATGAATTGAACAGCTGTGCAGACAGTGAGAAGAAACTGCAGAACGGTAAACGCTGGCAGCCAATGAAGTGAGATGGTGTTGAAGTCATAGATAAGAACAGGACAACATTTCTACATTAAAAAGGAGCACAGGACAATACTCATTATTTCTCTTGTTTAAAGGGATGTTTTTTTTCCTCCTTTCTTGAGTGGTTTTGATCAGAGTTGTTTTACAAACTTGTACAAAATTAATAATTTACAAAATTTTCTCATTGAACTCTTGGTGCTTAGATTGTGCTTTTGTTACTGTTGTTGCTCCTGTGCCTTGTACTTACCTCAACTTCTCCTCCTCTCTTGCAGTTTCTCCCTGAGCCTTCACCACTTTCATGCTACTCTCTGCTGCAGTCACTGGACATCTCACTTCCCCTGCAGCCCTCGCTCTCACTGGATCCCCTCTCACTCACAAAGACCCAGGGGCCTATTCTACGAAGCAAGTTCAGCCTAGCAAGATAGCCTTGAAGCTACCTTGCCGAACTGAGCGCGGTAGCCGGCGGTCTCGCTAAATGGTCTGACGACGCTGGTTAAAAACCTCACAAGTGGATCCAGCTTTGCAATGAGCACGTGCACACATCTGACCAATCGCGAACATGGACCAGTCTGGAGCGTCAGAGCAGGCCGGTGAGCGAGGGACCGCATACTTCGTACAGGAGGAGCAGGAGGCGATCACGACAATGTATGAAGAATTAAAACATGTAATAAACATCAAAAGCAACACCGTCGCCGTTGCGAAAGCACTGAAGGAGCGCTGGCAGAAAATTGCTGACAGTCCAAATGCATATAGCGCCTAAAAAATCTTTCGTGCAGTTATCATCCTGAAATAGCACTGTTCAACATGCACTTTTACTGTAACATGCACCAGACATATCTAATTCATTTCCAAGATGAGTTCATTCATTTGTTCATTCCTATCGTGCTTACATTTTTTGTGTGATATGTAGGCCACATGAGCCCTACATGAATTCCTGTCACAATTTTAAGATGGGCAATAAAATATTGTCATGGAACAGAAGTGTTGGCATTGAAGATCTTGTTACGGCAATGAGAGTTCTTCATTCTTCTTCCCTTCAATTACCTGTAGCAAGTGTCATGTACTGTGACTCTAAATCTGAGTCTCATTTGGCACAATGGGCTCTATCACTCTCTCTCTCTCTCCACATCTGCTTTTGCCCCTTTTTGTTTGCTCCTGTACTCGTCTCTGGCTCTTGTCTTGTAGGTGGCCTGGGATCCTTGGTGGAGACTGCCTGCTGCTGTGGAGTCATGAAACCTCAAAACTACAGCTATAAACATGACACACATAGTTGGCCATTCTATTAGGAACACTCCATTCTCATTATCATTATAGCTGTTCATGTAGTTATTAGCATGATCTCCATATCCATGGTCGTTACACCTACAGTATCTATTTCTTATTACCACATAGTCATGAAGTCCCTCTTGAAAATGGGATGTCACATCTCAAGAGGCCTTTAACACATTTATACTTAACGGAGACAAATATGGTTGGGATGCACTTGTGGTCTGGGCACCCATGAGTTCGTCACTACCATAAGTTCTTATTTTCAGTTTGAATATCTAAGATTATACTTCTAGAAAATGATCACCACAACCATTCAGACATGAGGACCCTCCAGAAATGAGATGTAGCATCTCAAGAGGCTAACCTCTAAGGAATCAGACGACAGGCCAATGATACATGGACCTGTCCCTAACTTTAGTTCTTACTTCGTCCACTTGTCTCCTCTTACTTCCCTTCCTTTGCCCTCACACCCATCACAGCATCGTGTGGATTTGCTGTTCATCATGAGACTGGGATCCACATTCAAGATTTCCTGCTGCTTAACAGAAGGTTTTTTCTTGCCGCCATGATGGAGGGATTCATGATTGGCTATATGGATTCATGTTGGGTGTTGGATGTATATATTTGTATATATATGTATATGTGTATTTTATATGTATATATGTATCTATGCATATATGTGTATCCATAAAATGAAGAGCTTTATGCTCTATTGTAAAGTGTCTTGAGATAACACTTGTTATGAATTGGCGCTATACAAATAAAGATTGATTGATTGATTGATTGATTTCAGCACCAATCAAAGTGGCACAAAACGCACCTGGGAACAGGTGCGCAACAAATACAAGAACATCATTCGAAGTGGTAATTAAAGAAGATTTAATTTATTTTTGTACAGTTTGATAAGACACAATGAAGATATTAAGTGTAGTATGAAATCATATTTAATTATCAAGGGCTCTAATTTCGTGGCGCAGCGCAGGGGGCGCAAGCAATTTCGTGCGGCGCACCGCCGTGCGCTGCCAATTTGACAATTTGGCAGACCGTCTGCGCAGAGATGGGTGTGACGGCGCACCAGGGGGAGTTGACGGCGCACCAGGGGGAGGTGTCGGCAGATTCATGTTGGCGCAGTGACAATTTCATGCCAAAAACAGTGCAGAAAGTGCGCTGAAAGCTTGCCAGCTCCAACCTGGTCTATTCTCGGCACAAAGCGCAGCGCACCCTCCGCAGCTGTAATTTGGTGACAGGCGCACATGTGCGCACACGTCAACAAAGCCTCAGAGGCAGCTTTCCAGAGTGTTAGGCTCATTTTAATGCATAAACAATCACAGCAATCACTATTTAATGTAACCGTCTGAACCAGCATATACATTTGTATCTATATTAATTGTCCTGTCACATCTGATGTCGGATTAAAGCCGTTTATCATAATGGAAACTTAACCTGACGGCAGCTGAAAGTTTGATGCACATCTTACAAGTCAACAATAAACAGCCTTAACATCTGATACTGAGTAAATATCTGGCTTCTCTCATTTCATTAAATTCAAAGAAAAGAGGGAGAAAAAGACAAAGAAAAAGGAGATAAATTAAATGTATGTCACTAAGGATTTACCCATGATTTCCCATATTTCTCTATTTTAGTCTTTATTTTTAACGCGACCTAAAAAGATGGAGTACAATATTGCAAGGAGGATGAGGCGGAGACACTGGGAGAGTATACAGTATATCACTAAAGGTTCTGCTATTTGGCGATGACAAACCAGGAGTGCAGGTGGATCACAAGCATTATAAATGGATAAGCCATCTGCGGTGTAACTGTCTATTAATTTTGTGCTCCTATAATGACAAAGGAACAGATTACATCTGTCCTGGGAGCTGGCCCACACGGTGACGCGTAGACCGATGCGCACCCCGATGGCCAGTCTGTTCTCCCAGCTGCTGAATGACAGCAGCTCTGACCGTCTCCAGCAGCGGGGATCATTCAGACCAATCAGACGCTGCGCCTCGGCCGCAGCGCATTTAAAGGCGAGGAGAGGTGCTCATTTGATTGGTGAAGACAGCGATCAGCTGTGTTAATCCCACTCATGTCTATTCTCCTCCTACTCTAACATTTGCGCGGAGAGGCAGAGACGTGGGCGTGGACGCGCTCCTCTGCGCCTTGAGTGCGCCTCTCTTGGCACTGCGGGAAACTTGCAAAGTGCGCAGGTCACACCCTGTGCGCACGGCGAAGGCCGGCGCAGGGCAGGTGCGCCTGGTCTACGAAATTAGAGCCCCAAGTGTTTAACTTATCAAATTAAAGGGAAGGAAATTTAATGCATATTGTATATTGATATTCAGATTAAATTTAGCAGTTTGATAGGCTATACTGCACTTTACTTTGTTTTACTGCAGATAACTACAATAACCATACAATGACGTACTACAATATGTGCAAGTAAGGCCATTTCACTTTGGTTCTTTTTAATATTTGGCATATAAATTTTCAAAATTGATAGATTAATTTTCACTGCACTTGTGCTACTGCCAACATCAAATGTGTAATTATCTCCTCCTTAATGATTACAAAAAGCTACAAAAAGATAGAGCTATGATTTTTTTTAAGAGAACAGGTTTTTTATTTAATGTGTGATTTTACACTGATTTCACATGTGTTCCTTCACACTAACACAAAATTAAATGAAATATCAGACCATCAGACAGTATATAACAACATTCAACGTGGGCTGTAATGCATAAAATACAGAACTAATCAACAAACAAACACTATAATGTAAATGTTCTACAGCAACAGGTTAAATTTTCACTTAAGTCTAAGTGAACATGGCCAAAATAGGGTCCTAAAACCTAGACAAACTGAGTATCTGATATTCTTCATGGAAATACCAAGGCTGTAGCACCTGGTATTTTTCATTTCGGAACCAAGGCCTCAGTATCTGGTATTGTTCATGTTTAATCCATGAACAATGCCAGAATCCAAACTGCAGTATATGATGTTCTTCTTGGTTTTACAGATACTGAATCCAAGGCTGCGGTATCTGGCATTCTTCATGGTGAAACTAAGGCAAACTGCTCCAAGTGCAGCAACTTCATTTTGCCTTGGTTTACACCACATTTTTGCAGTTACTGCAAATTAGCAAATGGTATTATCTCAGAGAAATTACGTAGGAGCCCTATGGAGCTTTTAGAGACTGAAGAGCAGATACTGCACTTTTGATCAGTGTATAAAAAAGACTGCAGATACTGCACTCTGACTTTGTGGGGCAGAATAGTGTTTTACTTAAATAAGTAAGAACAGTATTCAATTCTGAGACATTTTCCTTCTGCTTAAATTTACCATCTTCAGCTGTTCCTCATTAACTTGACTTACCAGAGGTGCCTTGATGGCTCTTCTAGCATTTAACTGTACTGCATATGCTTAAAGCCTGCTCTGGTTTAATGAGATATGTAATATTAAATGGATTTTCCACAGTGTTGGCCTACAGCTTTGCCATTGTAAGAAAAAAGGACATAGAGGCTAGACTAAATGGCATAGAACTGGGCGATACATTGCTGCTGTAGGGGAAAGGGCACTGATTAATCAAGAAACCTTTAGGAAGAACAAATAAAAAACAGTAACTTTTTGTGGGATTGTACGCTCTTAACATATTCATAAAACTTAACTTTCTGTTGGAAAATCCTTTTGATTTAGTACTACTTTAACTCATATGCTCTTGATGGAAGGACAAGTTCCAGGAAAGTTCCAGCACTGGTGTCACAAAAGATTTACTTAGAATCCAAAATATAAATCTACCCTTTTTCCCCTTTAAAGTAATCCCCCTGGAGTCTAATGCACTTTCCCACCCTTCTCTACCACACTTTCATGCTCTTCTGGCAGGATTCTTCTGGGATCCTCCAGAGCTCCATCGTCATGACCTTTTTCATGTCATCCACATCTTCAAAGCGGGTCCTCTTGTTGACCCCTTCAGCTTGGGGAAGCCAAACAGTACTATGTATACAGCTGATTTAGTGCAACCATCAGGAGGCAAAAGTGCTAATAAATGGGTTATTACAGGAGCTTAATAACTGTTTACACTGGGGGCAGCCATCTTTGATTGTCAAACTTGGGGGTGTTGAGGATTCCTAGAAGGAAATTCCGACCTCGGGGGGTGTTCAGTTGAAATTTCCCACTTGGAACTTGGAAATCCTGACTTTCCAGTACAAATGTAACAAACCATTATGAAATCTTAATCCACTCCCCTCCTCTCTATAAAGATGGGCTTTGTCTCGATTCAGAGGCAAAATACTTGTGAGGGGGGGGGGGGGGGGGGATTTAGCAGGGGACAGGAGAGCTGTGAGTGTGTCTCTGCCCTCTGTTTTTATGGGGGAGCATGCAACCCACAGCAAATGGACACCGATAACATATCTTCACAGAATGAGGAGTAATGAGCAGTAATGTCGACAGAGCTTCATTGTGGCACTTTTGAGTATATTCACTGTGTCTCAAAATGGCAACAAAAACAGCAATAGTGTCAAAACAAAAGGGCTTATCAGCTGAAATGTAACTTTGTGAATGTTTTCAGTGCAAAGGCAGTGCTGGTGCCTCATGGTAAAAAAGATTGGTAGCTTGACTCCTGGGGTCTTGGTGTGTGGAATTTTTTTGTTTGTTTGTTTGGTTTTTTTTGGGGGGGGGGGGGGGGGTGCACACATGGGGTTATAGTGAACTACAGTAAACTTGAACTGTTGCGAGCTCAATCCCACCCACAGTGTTCAAATCAAGCTTGCATCAAAATGTGCCAAGATCCAGATTCAAAGTTGGATCTCATTGGTATGTTGTAGTAGAGTTTGCATAGTGTGCATGTTGTTTTTAACCCATGGTCGTTTGGTGTTATATTGTGAT
This sequence comes from Scarus forsteni, assembly GCA_036419115.1. Taxonomy (NCBI): domain Eukaryota; kingdom Metazoa; phylum Chordata; class Actinopteri; order Labriformes; family Labridae; genus Scarus; species Scarus forsteni. The sequence goes on from JAZDUH010000289.1 coordinate 7,627,963, forward strand.
GGCCACAGGCCTTGGAGTCAATGTGTGTGTCCTCCTGTTTTCCTGCCTCTGCTTTTATTTCCAGATCCTCCTGGCCTGTCTCCCCCTCCCCCTCTTCATTTGGGATTGGCTTTACCTGTTTGGAGCCTTGGTTGAATCCAAGATGGCTCTCGTTCTCTCTGCCACCTTGGTTTTGGCTTGCTTTGATTTGAGCTTAGCCTTGATTACCTCATCCATAGCTTTTGTAAGCACACTCAGTCTCACAGCACCCAAGACCCTCACCACACTACTAATAGCTAACTTGAACGCTCCTAGTTTTGTTGTTGAGTTCTTGAATAAATTAATTTCTTTATTTAAAAGCTGTCACTGTGTGGACCTCGCTTCTTTGTTATGCTCTTCAATAAGCTGGGCATAACTGGGCTGGGCTCATCTCAGAGAAATGTTTGACTAGAAAGAAGTACTTTTTTATGTTTTTCTGGATTTTATTCCTATTCTTCCTCGGCATATGATGTATTTGGATCCAAAATCTGCTAAGTATCTCCATTTCTTTCTAGTGGAGGATAACAAAATATGATTTCTCATACATAAAACAGGACAGTACAAAATAGTAGGGAGCAAATATTCAGAGTTTTATTACATTCACATGAGTACACAACAGGTTTTGCATTCAGGTGTCATGCTTGTGGTGCTCTGCTGTTGCTCTTTACTCTGCTGCGTGAGACAGATTAGGAGGTGGTGGTGGAGGACACCACTTTCCCATTAACTATTTTCTCTGTGACCACCATGATTCTGGTGTTGGTGGAACTGCTGCTGCTGCTGCTGCTTCCGACAGCAATACTGTAGAAAGGAAGAAATAGAGTGTAACAATTAAAATCAGATCAATTCTCAATCTAACAAGGGCAGCATTTAAGGTGATCATGAAAACACAGAGTTGGTAATTACCTGCCCTCTCCGTCCAACAGCCTTCTGTACTCTGCAATCTCCAGCTCCAAGCGAGTCTTGATGTCAAGAAGCATTTTATATTCGTGGCTCTGGTTTTCCATGTCAGCACGCAGACAACTCAGCTGTTCCTCCAGGCCGGTGACCTGCATTTGGAAACTTTGGAGCTGCATGGAATATCGTGCCTCTGTTTCTGCTAATGTGCCTTCCAACGACGCTTTCTATGAAGAAAAAGGATTTAGAGAATGATTTTACTTTTATATCAAATCTATGAGTGTGGATCATAGGATGTGAATGTTTCTGAGGAGGGAGAACGGAGAAGAATAATGAGCAGAGACAGGGGAATTTTTAGGCACAAAGCCCCCCTACTATCCCCCCCCCCCCCCCCCCCACACACACACACACACACACAGCCCTACCCCACTGCCACACTAATACTAAAACCACTACTTGATATAATGATGAGTGTGAGCAATCACTTAACTTTGACTCAGTTTTAAAATTCCGTCCTTGCTATAACAGCAAGATGGTGAAGCCTTTCTTGGCCCATTGTGCACCTCAACCAAGTGTGAAGTAGTCTCAACCAGGGGTGGACAGTAACGAAGTGGATTTACTTGAGTACTGTACTTAAGTACATTTTTTGAGTATCTGTACTTTACTTGATTTTTTTTTTTTTGGAACTTATGACTTTTACTTCACTACATTTAAAAGACAAATATTCTACTTTTAACTCCACTACATTTCTATAAATGGCCTCATTACTTGTTACTTTTAGGTACAGGTATGAAGTCAGCGGATGGAATTTATTTTCTCTTCTAAAATGTGATTTGTTCAAGTGGTGTTATCTATACTTCATGCATCCTGTTCTACATTCCAGTCCAGTTGGTGTCGGTAATGCACTTTTGAGTTGGTTTGCCAATTGCTGTTAAACAACAACAAAGAAAAAGAAGAAGACGCGCATGCGCTACTGCGATCGGGCAGGTAAAGATTGAGCTAACGTTGGTGGTTATGGTTCATCTTGGCAGTAATGATGGCTATTATGGCAGATAAAGATGACAATTTCACACCAGAGCACCCATGGCCATATCTGAAGGGGGGGGGAGTTAAATTAAAAAAAAAAAAGAAAATGTCAATGGTTGCACTTTTGTTGATTCACTAGTGTTTCAGTATGCATTTCCATGGGCTTTGTAGCATATCTTCAAACTCTTTATTCTACATGATCTATAAGCAGGTCAGTGCATTCAGTAGATTGTTTCAGTCACTATGTACTGTAAGGTCAACGGGAAAATGTACTTTTAATACTTCAGTATTTTCAAAAGCAGTTACTCCAGTACTTAGTAAAAATTTGACTGAGCAACTTTTCACTTGTATAGGAGTAGTATTTGAACATGAGTATCTATACTTTGACTTGAGTACTGTCATTGAGTACTTTGCCCACCACTGGTCTCAACACACTGAATGACCTCCTACAACTCCAACTACTGACCAGAATTGTTGGGAGATCTGAATGACCTGTGTCAGCATTGGGTACATGTTTTATTATCCAGCAAGTTGAAGACACTTTGTATCCTTGGTTGCAATGCTTTCTTTTATGAAGGCTAGATAATTCTTAGCCATTTAACCTCCTCTGATTTCAGACCAGTATTTCAATGATCTGCCACTGAGGAGCTTCTCACAGAAAACTGTCTGAAAAAGGGTACAGGCCTAAACACCTCTGTGAATCTGGTGGTGTTATAGTTATTTTCATGATTATCTGTCAAACTGTTTGTTCTACTGGCGTATATTGGCATATGTAGTAAAGAAGAAGAAAACTGAGAGCAAAATAAAGTGAATGAGACAGTCTCTCACTCAGCAACTGTTTGCTTAGTTTTGGCCACAGAGCCACGTAAAATGCAGAAAAGTGTCGCGACTGGCTGTCCATGATACAGAGTTTAAAACTTCTTCCTCTGTGATTCACAAAAATGTTAGTATGCTGTGGAATATCTTTTTGGTGTGTTTTTGTGTGCTTGGCTTGCGTAATATCTGTGTTGAAACTGAAGCCATGCGATAATTTTTCAGTCATTTGTTTTAGTTTAAGATATAATAACTTCAAACTTAATGATGGATGTTACCAGACCTCAAACTGACACTGTGTGGTCAGTGTCCCGCGCCTGATAGGAAAGTTACATGAGAGTAGTTCACCTGCTGTTCACAACGCAGCTATTTGCACTGATACTCAAGAAGAAATATATATCGTTTCCCATCTAAATTAAGAGGAATACATGTATGATATGATATGATTGTTGTTGAAAGTTAATCATAGGATTTATACTAGAGCACATGCCCCAGGAAAACAGCTTTGGTGATGCTGTGAGCAGAGAAGAACTGAATTACCATGCTCAACTGTGACTGTAGTTCAATCTCCAGGCCTTGAAGTGTGCGGCGGATCTCTGTAATTTCAGTCCTGGACGTTTGTAGACTTTCTGTGCTGATTGCCACTTCCTTGCTCAGTGTCTCTGACTGGAAGAGACAGAAATGTCATCAGTATGAAGTACAGCATCTAAATTCTTCTCAGCAGAAGTCTGCTTTCGCATCTTACCTTTTGATTAAACCAGGTTTCAAGTTCTCTTTGGTTCTTGGCAGCTACGTTCTCATACTGCTCACGGATCTCAGCCATAATGGCGCTCAGGTCCACCTGTGGTTTTGCATCCACCTCCACATTGATCTGTCCACTCATCTGGGTTCTCATGGCGGCCAGTTCCTGTTTGAGAGAAAAGGTTTGCTCAGTGATGGCTTTCTATTGAATCACAAATGAGGTCAGCTATTGTGTTTTCCACCTACCTCCTCGTGGTTCTTTTTGAGGAAGATCAGCTCCTCCTTCAGGCCCTCGATCTGCATCTCCAGGTCTGATCTGCTCAGTGTCAGCTCATCCAACACCCTCTTCAGACCGGCGATGTCTGCCTCCACTGACTGACGCATGGCAAGCTCATTTTCATACCTTAAAGGCAGAAAAAGGCAGAAGTGATCAGTTCAGCATAAACTCTTACTACACAGTTATTTTAAGATGTAATCAGTGGTCATTTGTTGTGGACTTTTCCTTCATTCATGCCAACACTCACTTGGTTCTGAAGTCATCTGCAGCCAGTTTTGCATTATCAATAGAAAGATAGATGCCTCCATTGGCACAGGTGGCGGCCTGGATCTGTGCAACACACAAATGTTCAAACACTCTTCAATTTGCACAAGTTTCAACTATTAGTTGGAACTAACAGTTGCTTTGTTGTACTAAATTTCATATTGTGAGATTTTCTGGTATTTCATTCATCAATCAGAAGAGGAACGTACCTTTCCCTGCAGGTCAGCAATGGTGGCCATATAAGCTGAGTAGTCACGTGCAGTGGGGGAGGTCTTGCTCTCCAAGAACTGGCGGATCTTCAGCTCCAGCTCTGCGTTGGCCTTCTCAAGGCTGCGCACCTTTTCCAGGTAGGAGGCCAGACGGTCGTTCAGGTTCTGCATGGTGGCCTTCTCGTTGGTTGAAATATCAAGGCCGCTGATTCCAAAGTCTCCACCACCAACAGTATAACTGTAGTTTGTGACCCCTGAACTTCCACCAAAGCTACCAATGCTTCCACCTAAGGAGGCGGTGGAGATTCTTGCTCCCCCTCTTACTGCACCACCATACACGCTTAGGGCTTTCCTCTGGACGATGCCGCTGCCAAAGTTTCCACCTAAGTTTCTACTTGAGCCTGATCCATAACTGCTGCCTCTACTAACTGAGGTGCGCATGGAGAAACTGGAACTGGACTTGGACATGGTGATGATTCCTCTGGGCGCCTGCCTGCACTGGAGAGAACCAGATGGACTGAGATGCAGAGCTTTACCTCTGTTCCCTTTTTATGCTGCCAGGGGCTGCAGCTGCTGGCCTTGCTTTGGGAGGGTACTGTGTTGTGCCTGAGGGAGGACCATTACCTTAAATGGTTACCCTGCCTCACCCATCACACTCTCACACACTTGGCTATTAGTGCCACATGAAGAAAAGAAAAAGGGAGTGCCTTGGTCAGGTAAAGCCTTTCTACAGTATGTGGCATTTGCATTCTCTACTAGTGCATGCATGCAAGCAGGATTTGTAGCATGCCAACACAGTGCCAAATGTCTGCTCCCTGGCAGAAAAATAAAGCCTTGCAGATGTGTTTGGTGCAATGCACAATTTTCCCAGTGTTGGTTTTAAAGTTTGTTTCCACCTGTAGATTACAATATTGTACAAAGAGCTCTTGGCCCCATGTGCAACAAGACATTTCCAAGCCTCGCTGCTGCAAGAGCAGAGCCAAACAGATATTACAGGGAGGGATGAATTTTGCAGGATGCAGGAAACAGGCCATAGGCAAGATGTGAACCCAGGCCACCTGCTCTATAGGTGAACCTCAAGAGGGCGCAACCTAAACGACAAGGTCATCTGCGCCCCACTGTGAGAGATGTATTTAACATTAAAATGCATCTATAATCCCTTCTAGGAATACTGAACTATCCCTTTTCAAATCCTTAAATACAAAGGTTAAATATAAAATATAAACTGTTTTTTAAGGCATCTAACAACCTCAGTGGAAGTTCTAATCCTCACCTCAGGAACCACAGTGTTACAGTTTACAATCATCTTGTCGTTGTTTTCCAAGCTTGGTATAGTTAAAATTCTGTAAGCTACATACAGCTCTTCGACATAGCTGCAACGATGTTTAACCTAGCTTTCATCCTTTTACAATCAGAGCTGAGCACTGTCACTGTGGCTAATGTATTTACTGATTAAATGTATCTCAGTCTGAAGCCCTGGCCAAACTGTTTCCTTAGTCATTTATTTCCATTCTCAAGTGTGTTTGCTCCCACCTGCATCTACTAAATTCTGGCCATGAAGTCAAATTTTCAGAGTAACAGTTAATTTATCCTTCAGTCACAAGTAGAACTGTTACAAAATACACAAAATACAAAGTTAGAAAATAAGTGTTTCTCACCACACAAGAAACTTTGGCAGTTTTTGATTTAATGCTTGAATTGAACAAAGCAAAAACAGAAAAATACACAATTAGAGCAAGGGAGTAAAAGCATTTAACTTCAGCCACTCATGTCTTGTGATAGCACATCTGACATTTAAATGATGAGTTATTATCTCTTTCAAATATCATACCTATAATCCCTGTGCTTTTCTCTTCACGTGCATGGATACAGTGGTTGGAAAGAAATGGGAAAGTAAAAGAGGCTCAACCCCTCAGAACAGGATCACACCGGATAGAAACAAAATTAATCTTGTGCAAAAACAGCAATCTATCAGACTTCCCCTGTATTAATCCTTTAATCAAACATTGTACCTGTTTTCAAAATATAACCATAGCAACAGCTCAGACAGCTTGGTGGAAAGCCCTTGTCACACGCTCCAGTAGCATATCATTCACCCACCGTGGAACAGCCCACGCTTTACTATCAATTAAAGAAATGATCAACTTCACCTCCTGAAACAACAAATGAATCACACATTGTTAACATATCATACAAGCTCGAATTTGAAACAGTTCATTGAACATATTTGTATCCAGAGCAGCCAGTATCTCAAGAAAAATGCAGTTAAAATCCACTCTTTTTCCAAAACTGCGTAATATTCTCGGTAATTGAGAAATTCAGAAATTGCTACAGAAAATGTACATACTCCTCAGCACTTCAGACAGTTCCAACTTTCCCCATCTTTTAAATTGTAAAATATCTTTCCTTTCTTTCAGATGTGAACTTTTGGACACAAATCTGCAAAAAAAATTTAATTGGCAACAAAAACTCATTTTTAGACCTCATCCAATATAAAGCTATTCTCAGAACACACTACACTGGTGAAAAATAACACAAAATTGGCCTCACTAAACCAGATTGATGCAAAGATTGCTCACAAACCACAGGAGACACTTAAAGTTGCAGCTCCTTCAATTTTCCCCTTCCAGCCAAGTTCCGCCCTGGAAGAAGACAACAATTCTAAACTGGAAATAAAAAAAGCTAAACCTTACACAATGGAAATAAACTTTATAATAGAACACATATCTATGAAAAAATGACTGGACTCTCATCAATAAGATTACAGAATTAAAAAAAAATTGTCAATTTTCATCAGCAAATTAACCAGTACCATTGCCTGACTCATAGAAGTAGTTCATAGTAGCACCAAAACTCACACTCATTAAACTAGCACTAGAAATAATTTGTAGATTCTCTTTACGCTCACTATCAGAAAATCACATTCAGAGACAAAATAAGGCACATTTTCTTCTCTGCATCCCCATTGCCTTTTTATTTTATTACATTTATTTCGGGTCATCCATCCATTCATCTAACCATCTTCAATTGCTTGGAAGGGTCATCAGGTCAAGTAGGTCATTCTCTCTCCCCTGCCAAAACTTCCAGTCCCTCTTGAGGGATTCCAAGGTTTGCCGAGGCCAGATGAGATATGTAATCCCTCCAAATTAACAGACTCCTTTCAATGTGAAGGAGCAGCAGCTCTACTTCGAGCTTCCTCCAGTCATCTGAGCTCCTTATCCAGTCTCTAAGGCTGAGCCCAGCCTTCGTTTTGAGGAATCTCATTAAAACTTCTTGTATGAATGAACTTCTTCTGTCAGCCATTACTCAGAGCTCAAGGTAATGGCTGCACTGATACACTTATCATCTCTTGGTCCATTTTTCCCTCATTCATGAATAAGACACTGAGACACTTAAAGGAGACATATCATGCTGATGCATGATTAAATACTTACATATAATATATTTGAAAACAAGACCTCACACCCCCTTAATTTTCAAAAAATGAGATATTGTATTTTTTCTGATATGCTAGAACGAGATTTGATGCCTCTGAAAATAGGTCATTGCGAGATGTCCGCGAGATTTAAATCGTCGTGACGACACGAGGTACCTTTCTTTTTATTGGAGTAATCTGATAAAACACTTCCTTCTCTGTGATGTCCGTTAGCCACAAAACTGTCACAGAGGAACACATCCGTCCAGCAGCAGTGTATAGCTCCCTAGCTCACACTCACTCATTACCAGCTCTGGCCTGTAGGGGGACTCAATACGCGGTCGCTGCTTTGAGCCTGCCGGAAAATACAGTAGAAGAAGAAGGACAGGCTGGCTCTACCCCCGATAGAACTGACCAATCAGAGCACAAAGGGCTGTGACGTTGCGAGGTAACTTTAAGTCAGCCTTGAGACCGAGTGTTTCAACGAGAGCTTGATAATGGCCTAAAATGAGGATTTTGAGAACGCTATTGTGGGGCAATGAAGGAACAAAATGACTTGTACTGAGGGCAGAAATGCTTTACAGGCATCCTAGTCTGGCATAGTGAAAAGGAGAAACAAGCATGATATGTCCTCTTTAAACTCTGGGGAAAGGACATGCTCCCCACCTGTGGGGGAAATCCACCTTTTTCAAACAAAGAACCATGGACGCAGAGTTTGGAGGTGATGACATTCATCCCAGCCACTTGCACTCAGCTGCCAAACGCTCCAGTGATGACAGTCGACAGCCAAAGAAACAACATCATCTGAAAAGAGCAGACCAAATCCTGATTTCTCCAAACAGAATATCTTAAACATTTTCAGTTCATTTAGTTTCATACTGTATTTTCTTTTGTTCATAATATCTTTTAGCTCACAGTGTTTCCTTATTAGCTGATGGACTTGTATAGTATAGTCTTCCTCTAATAACATATAGTTTCTTCTTTGTTTGTTTTTCTTTTATTAATCATCATTATTTTCTGCATTGCTTTAAAATTTAATGGAAGTTTTCTGTTTTCTTGAATGTTTGTGTCCTCCAAGAGTGTATATATATATATATATATATCTGTCTGTCTGTCTGTCTGTCTGTCTGTCTATCTATCTATCTATCTATCTATCTATCTATATAAATACATATATATATTCATACTGTATATATATAGGTATATGTATGTATACATACATATACAGACAGACAGACAGACAGACAGAGAGACAGACAGATAGATAGATAGATAGATAGATAGATAGATAGATAGATAGATAGATAGATAGATAGATAGATAGATAGATAGATAGATAGATAGATAGATAGATAGATAGAATGATGGATAGATAGATAGATAGAAAGATAGATAGATAGATAGATAGACTCTTGGAGGACACAAGCACTGAAGAAAACAACGCTGCGCAGGGGAATACATGATGTGAGTCAGTTAGTTTCAGATGTACGCCGAGAAAAAACCCTTTGTACTTGGTACAATACTTCCCTGTTTGAGGCTATTCTGTGTAGCAGACTCTTGCAGACTGTGGCTTACTGAGGGAGAGGAGAAAACTCTCTGCTGCATCTAAAGCATCTAGCTCATATAACCCAACTTTAAAAAACTGAGCTATCCCTTTAAGTTAAAAAGTAACAATACTGAACTCCTCTCTAGTGATTCCAAATCTACACTATCAAAAGTTGACAGCTTCTCCCTCACAATCAACACCTCCTCCTCCCCTGACGTTTAGCCTGGGCCTCATCCTAGACAGCACACTGTCTTTCCAGTCAGACTTAAAAAGCAGTACCTGGTCTGCATTCTTCCATCCTCCATAACATCAAACGTCGCCGCCCATCCTCACCAACGAAAATGCCTCGATTCTTGTTCACAGCCTCTTCACCTCCTGTGTTTATTACTGTAGCTCTCTCCCTTGATTCTCCCCCAAAAAGTTCCTCCATAAACTCCAACTAGTCTAGAACTCAGCTGCCAGCATTATCACCCCAATCCAACACCTTTACTGGCTTTCTGTCAATCACAGAATTGTGTTTAAACTCCTCCTGTACATCTTTAAGGCCATCCACATCCTCGTTGCTCCATACCTGTCCAACCTCCTCCACATTGCCTCCTCCATCCACCTCACTGTGCCCTCTGCCTGCATCAGCACCATGGGGAGCAGGGCCTTCAGTCACTCTGCTCTCTGGAACTCTCTCCCCCCCAGACCACCAATACTTGGACTATCTGCCCCTCTTCAAATTGAGACTGAAAACCCACCTGTTTAGGACTGCTTACATTATTTGCATACATCTGTTATTGTCTGTTTTTTCTGCTTTTATATATTGTGCTATTGTTGGTTTTAATTGTTGTTTTGATTGTATGAACTTTGTACAGTGTTCTTCAGAGTCCTGAAAGGCATTTCAAATAAAATGTATTTTTTTTATACAATTGCTCATTTGTTACTTTTATGTTGTTGGTTTGTTTGTTTATTTATTTGTAATACTCCATATAGGGTTTCGTCCTTGAACCACATAATTTTATTCACTCACACAGTCAAGCAACAATATTCTGTGTCATATGAACACTTGTGACTGATACCCCCTACTCCAATCTCATTTATGATTTCTTACATGTGCTGTTTTCTGTTTCATTGTTATTATTATTATTATTATTATCCCTGTCTTGTTATTTTGTTTATCTGTTTCGTTTTGTCTCTTTTTATTGTCTTATCATCTTCTCCCGTATTTTCAAATGTCTTGTTCTTTCTTTGTACTGTTCATATTGCACTTTTCTCCTTTGTACGTTTTGTTAAATGTTTGCAAATAAATAAGACATTTAAAAGTGAATTATTATTGTTATTAATATTATTATTATCATTAAAAATATATCATGATCCACATTTGTGAATGCATAACATGCAAACTCAAAGTTTATCCCTTTTTGATGTTACAGCTAGTCCAATATTTTAAGTGGGAGTAAACCAGAGCAAACCCTAGTGTTTTGGTGTAAATAGGGAAATTTTTGAAAAATATTTTAGCCTCGTTATTCCCCATGTTTCTCTAGAAACATGGGCTGGGGGCTTGTGTCTGGTTGTACCCTTCGACTGAGGGCCTGCTGCTGCTGAGGCGACATGGGAGTTACTGAACTTTTGTTCCAGCTGTAAAACAGACCATTTATACAAAACTTAGTTTTATTTTTAAATGCCAAATAACTCCACACTTTTTTTTCATGAATTAGACATCATTTACATAGAATTTGTTGTGTTGTTTGTCTTGATGTTTCATTTCTTTCACCTGTATCATCAAACTAGGGATTGAGCTTAGAAAGAATTGATTAAGTTTTGGGCATTTAGGTGAGTCAGCCTCTGAATAGGGATGGGACCGATCTGATCCAGTATCGGTATCGGCGTCCGATCCAGGCATAATTCACGGATCGGAATTTTCCGATCCGTGTGCCACGGGGCGCCCGATCCAACACAACACACACGAGACATGTGACGCCACCCCTCGATTCAAGAAATCCATCCCACAGTTTGCAGCCAGCCAGTGTGTGCGTAGCATAGTGCCCCTGTGAGTGTGACGCCGTCTATTAGCCACCTGAGCTAACAGACGAGCGCTAACAACAACATATCTGCTGTGTGGAGTATTGCTGTCAGTTCTCCTCAAAATCAAAGCCGAACAGTTTTCGGATAAGCCCCCCGGAATAAGGTACAGAGACTCAATTATCCGCCCTTTCGGTAAACACCCTGCCGAAAAGAACACCGTCACATGGGGTTAAACTCTTGACGAAGTGCAGCTGCACTCGGCTGTATAGCTTGGATGAAAAGCCGACAGCTGAGCCCGCAAATAAGTGGAGGACGAGTGACTAAACTGTATTTCACGGAACACACGGTCTGGTCTTTGATTATAAGTTTCCCATCAACGGTGTAGAACCAAAACTACTTCCACACAGCTCTTCTCAGATGACTTAGAGCCGTTTAGTCCGCTCCGTCCTCTTCACTGAGATCAACAGAGCAGCGGATGTGTCTGAGGGTCAAGCTGCACTCACAGCGCCCTGACATGCTGCTACACTCATTATTTTACATTCAAATATTTATTTACTGTTTGGTTCCAGATATTTATCCCCATATTCGATCAGCTATTTGAATATCACAGTTAAAAATTGATCAAACATCTGAAAAGGCACCACGTGAACGAACACCGTGAATATTTTTATTTTATTATATTTTATTTTGGGGGGGGTAGAGATGTTTACAGTTATATCATATGTCACTTATGAAAGCTGCTGCATTATACTTGATTTGTGCGCTGTTCAGAAGCTGCAGCCCTTATGGTGTTATTATTTTTTTGGTAGTGTTGATAGTTTAGAACAACAGACACTGTCTTCTTGTTACACATTTTATAGCAAAAGTGAGACAATTGATAAAAGACCTGCTACAAGACCCATACTCTGCTGTTCATATCAAGCAGCCCTCGTCTCTATGAAGATTGACTATATCCTTAGTGTTTTGCACTTCATTCAATAAATGTTGCTATTCAATTTAAAGCCCTTACAGTTGTATGTTTTTTTGTTTATCTTCTATGTAAATAACTGTTCTGTGGTTAATTACAGCCTCATAATCAAATTTTATACATAATTTCAACAATAATGATAATATTAATATTCCAGTAATAATAGCCCTGGTATCGGAATAGTATCGGTATCGGCCGATACCCAAATTCAGATATCGGTATCGGATCGGAAGTGAAAAAAACCTGGATCGGTGCATCCCTACCTCTGAACCTGTCCTTGTCTTTAACCCAACTTTTTTCACACTGCCTTTGCTCTTTTCACCATCCATCTTTCCCCTTAAGCTTCTCCTTCTGTGGGCACATGACGAACTGTTGATACCAAACAACCGTTGAGTCCACCTTCATTTCTTGCATGAGCCCTGCTAAAGCCGGCTGCCTATGTGCCTGCAGACACTTCGGTGTTGCTTACAAGCCTCTAACGAGCACCACTTTGGTGAGGGTCGGTTGAAGTCGTGCACATCACTAACAAAGACTTTGACCATCTTTCAATAGCAAGATACCATCTAAAATAAGGTGTTCAAGTTGACATAATGCATCCATAAGCAGTCTGTAAATGGGTGCAGCTTGGGGTACATTATTGATGATACTGTACTCAGGCCTCCACAGCCTCACAGCCAGCCCAGCCCGCCTGGCATTGCCTTGGTGCTCCAGATTGCCCAGACTGCCTGGTTGTACTTTTCTTTTCTTTTTTCTTTTTTTTCAAAAAAAGGAGAGAAATGGGGTTGAACACAAAACTGCTCTGTGTTGCACATCAAATGAATGTTCCCCTTTAATGCATTTATCTGACCTCATGCAGAGCATAAAACCTCCTTAATTCTGCTCATTTGAATTTCTCTCTCAGGTTCAGTAAAGTATCTATCTATCTATCTATCTATCTATCTATCTATCTATCTATCTATCTATCTATCTATCTATCTATCTATCTATCTATCTATCTATCTATCTATCTATCTATCTATCTATCCATCTATCTATCTATATAAATACATATATATATTCATACTGTATATATATAGGTATATGTATGATATATCTATCATTCTTATACTCAGAATCCTCAGACATGGCATTTACTTGATCTTAAACTGTCATTTGTCTGAACTTTGGTTTTAAATGCAGAACAGCCCAACCCTTACCGTAACCTTAACATAACTCATCCAGTCAAAATGGAAAGGTATTCGGCCGTCTTAGCGCTCTGACATGTGATGTGTCTTCATTGAAATCATGCTATAAATCTTGAGCAATACTGCCTTGCTGTGCTCGCCAAACCTGTTACATCACCGTGGCAACAGGCATTAGTTCTGTAAACACAAAAATTTACCCACTCATTTTACTTGACTCTCAGCCAACACACCTCCTCTCTCTCCACTCTTCGTGTTATCTTGAATAAACAGAAAAGATGTTTTTTAGGCTTGTTTATCATTGTTGAAGCTGTTTTTTAATGTCTTAATCTTAGATAAGCCTACTGACTTCTTATTCATTTGCTGAACAATGCCCTGCAGGTTTGCCAGTAGTACTTACTTTTCATGAAGTCAGTAGATACTTGGCTTCGTTCAAGACCGGGCACAGCTCTGCTGGAAAGCTCACCACAGAAGTGGCTGAACGCTCTTGATTTTTCTTGGCATTGTGTTTTGGCATATGTATCACTCTCAAACAAGAACAAGCTCCCTCTTGTTTGCGTCTTTCCATTTACCATGATGTTTGATTCAAGCCCTTGTACAATGTCTCTCAGGGTGTTTTTTTACAACTGTCTAAAATAAGCATGGGAAAAGTTCATTTGAGTGAAAGAGTGAAGCCCTTTAAACTTTTCCATGCGGATTTTGGTTCATTTTCAGGCACTGGTAGAACAATGAATGCATTATTATCCACATTTTGAGTTTGGTTAAACCTAACATAAAAACAAAGCCCCATCAGGGATGTGCAAATGAGTCCTGAAGTAAAACAAACCAATGCGTCTTTTCTTGTCTTTGTATTTTAATGCTGCACGCTCATCTCATGCATGTCTAAAACATCTATGAATTATGTCTGAAACTGAAGTAAAATATGAGTGAGGGTGTTTTTGTCGCTCTGAAGATAGCAGATTCACACCAACACACTAACTTCTTCAGTGCACAGACAGTAATGTAGAGCTATGTGGGGTTTAGTTTTACCTAATAACAACTTTTACAGCTTGACACCAGTGTGCTGACAGCTGTCTTCAGCTGACTGAGTTCAGGTTAGGTTTACACTGATGCACTCTTCAAAAGAGACAGTAAAAAGAAAATCATGATGGAAATATTTTTCCATCTAAATAAGGACAGCAGAGGGACTTTTTTTTTGTCCTCACAAAGACACTGTGTGTTTTCAGCACCACGTATTAGGACCAAAATTTAGTTCTTGGGTCAATTACTTACCCCCAAAACCCTGTCAGGCTGAGTGTATGCACCTCTGTTTAGATTGTCCATTCAAAAATCCTTAATCGAGAAGTGCAGGGATGGTTTAATTTTTATAGGCCAACCCAGAAGTTAGCATTGACTGCAAGCCTATTAAGAGTTTTCACACCGTTTTATGGATCACTGCAGATAATAACCTCTGTGGAGAAAACCTGAAATAGCATGTTCTGTTCATTGTGATATGCTGAACAAACAAACCTACTTTTCACAATTTTTTAAGGTAAAATGTTATTCGTTAGCATAAAAAGCAATAAGTAAGCTACAACAGAACAACAACATAGCAGTTCAACTAAGAAGTAAATTCAACATGCCCAGTGTAAGACTAATATTAGCTTCTTGTTTGAATTTTTCCTCTTAATCAAACAACCTTATTAAAATGATCCTTGTATCTGTGGCAATAGTGTATGGACAACTGATTATTACAAACTGGTCAGAATTGCTTGCTGTTCTTGTATCCTTGTTAGCAGCTAGCTAGAAACCGTCATTTATGACACACAGCATTTCTTTAAGTATCAAAAGCAGGCAACATAAGATGCTTGTTCTTCCATTTTATATTGAAATCTAACAGGCATGTTATCACCAAGAACCCAATTCAGGAACTTATCCAAAACCAGTAATTAAGATCCCATTTAGTGTTGTTTTTGAGAACCAGGAAGTGCTAAAAGCTACCACACTTTAAGAGTTTTTGGAGTCGTTTGGCAGCCACCTCAGAGTTAGCGCTGTGATTGTTGCTGAAAATAATGTCTATGAGGAACAAACATGCAGAAAACTATAAATTTTGTTCAACATGTCAACTTTATGAAAAAGCTTTTGAGATTTTGTAAAACTCAAACATAATCAGCTATTAAAAGCTATCAAGAGCTATTATGAAACTATTATCAGGCTCTTATAGATAACCAATAAAATACATTTTTAAGATATTTTCAAGTAAGCCTTGTGACCATTAAATGTCTTTCCTACCTAAATAAACAATACTGATTCAGGAAACTAGAACAATGAATTACTGATAAGTAAAAGCACACAGTGGACTGAAGATTCTGTCTGGGTAAGACTCCTGAATTGCAATGTGCTGCTTTGCTTCAGAGTGTAGATTGGAGCTTGGCAAGATGGATCATCCTGATTTCAGACACTGAATCAGGCTGATTCAGCTGTTCTACAAGTATAGGTATTGGCACTATCAAGTCAGTTTATCATGCTTTAGTTTCTTAGATACCTGAGGGTATCTTTATTCTTTCACTGTTTACATTTACTTGCATGTAAACACCTACAAAGGAAGTAGGGCTGATGTTTCTGGTGGTAAGAACAAGTCGTCAGGAATGAAGAATGAATGTCAACACCTCGACCCGACATCAATCACTCAAACCTTATTTGTACAGCGGAATTTCATCACAACAAGTGTTATCTCAAGGCGTTTTGCAACAGTGCAGGCACAGTTGTCATTTTATAGATGCACATATACATAAGATACACCCAGAGCTGTATCCATCCATGCAGAGACAAATGACTAGAAAAAGAATTCATGATAGTGACACTCATACACACCCAGACCATAAAACTCTTGTCATCACATTTGTCTCTTCTGGATGTGGATTTATTTGAGGCTCGCCCTTAGAGATGTGGTATATTATCTTCAAGAGGGTCCTCATGTCTGTATGGGCTGTAAAGGTATATTATATTTACAGGAACTACCATGTATTTAATTTATTGATCTCTGTTACCTAGCTCTGTAGCAAACAAAAAATTATGAGACTAATGTTACGGCCACACCGGACGCGAATTCGCAAAGACGTGCATTGAGATTACAAACAAAGTCAATGCAAAGATGTGTTTGGATGCAGATTCATCCCGGGCAGCGTTGCTGATCATGCGTCTGGCCGCAGCGCTATGGATGCCTGGCGCTTGGGTGTCAACGCCCTACGCCGAAAGTTGAAAACATTGAAACTTTCGACGCAAATTTGCGTGATGTCATTGATTTGATGACATGTGACACCTGCTTTGGCTCAAACCCCGCCAGAAGATGGAGGAGAGGTTTATCTGCGCTGTTTGCCCTCATCCGGAGCTATACGATTCGACATGTGTACTCTACAGAGACCGGAACAAAAAGGAGCAGGCTTGGGTGAAAGTTGCACAGGAGACAGGTTTTGAAGGTAAGTTGTGTAAATATTCGTTTCCTGCTGGATTTGCCGGCGCGTGTCATCACTGAGTCCAACTGGCTCTGGCTCTCTACTCCACCTGCGCAGTGACGCCTGTAGCCCCTCAGCTTGTCAAAATGGTCCAGCGTCCAGCCTCGGGCGTTACGCGCGGAGCGTCACAAGCACTGCACGTGTTTAAATTTGCCAGTTTGCGTCCGGTGTGGCCGTAGCATTAGACTTACACAATCTGTTCTTTGTGATAAACTTAATAAACAGAACTACATTTTAACAATTTTTTAAGCTTAAATGTAATCGGTTAGAGCTAATAGCTATCCTTAAACCACTATGGAACTACAACATGACAATTCAACTCAGAAGTACAACATTTACTTTTATAATCTCTTTTTGAGTTACCTAATAATCAAGTGACCTGAGCAAGATGGTCCCTGTGCTGTGGCACTGTGAAAATGTTTTTGACAGGGTCTGTCTGTTTGTTTGTTTGTCTGTTAGCAAGATTATGGAAAATCTACTGGACTGATTTACATGAAACTTTTACCAGAGGTGTGTTTTAGACCGAGGAATAGCCAATATAAAACATAAAACATAAAAAAATCACCAAAAAACATTTAAGTTTATAATGGCAAATCCCATTCATTTACAGCGTTATGGGAATTGTAGTTTTTTGCAAACTAACGTCAACATTTTCAAGGCTTTGTCACTACATTTCCCAGCTTCCCTTGCAACGCAAGCAGAGGACTTCTGCTAACACCATGGCTAACAATATTCTGGTAGATTGGAACGTTAACTGAACTGCTTGGCAGAGGTCAACGGGTACTAAATTGTGTGTGCAAACTAAAAAACTGCATGTGCTATTAGTGTGCATGTGGCGGGTAAAACTTCAGCAATTGATAGCAGGAGCAAAAGTGGTGGGGACCACCCTCTAAATGAGGACTTTGCTATTGCTACCAGCTGTCACCATGCAAGTGTGTTTGCCTTTTTTCACTGCAGGTCATTTTGACGGACAAGATCGTCACTTTTCCCTCATGCTGTATTTCTATCCGTCATTTTAATTTTACTTTTCTGATTGCATTGAAATATAATCTAAATTGCATCATTCACGTAGTTGCACAGCTTCATCATCAATAACTTCTAATATGAAGAGCAGTCACACAGTAACACACGCAGACTGCGTGGGTAACAGTTGCCTTTTACGCACTGACTGCATCACACTCTTTACACAATGACAGCCTCTAAACTCGCTCTCAGTGCGTAAAGAGTATGATGCAGTTCGCTCTGAGTGATTATGGCTATGAAGGATTTTTTTTTGTTTTTACATTGAGTAAGTGACCTCCTCCGTGATGTAGAGCGCAAAGCAGAGAGATTTTACTTTACATGTGCGTCTGCATGGCACACTGGATCGTCCCTCTTTTTCTAGTCCTTCATAATGACAGACAGTGATGGAAAATATTCGGTGATCACAATATACACAATATAAATTTGCTCTAGTCTTAATTGTCTTGTTCTCGAAGTTGAGTAACCAGGCAAGTCCAGCCCTGTCCGACCCGACCGTTAAGCTAAGGAATAGCATTTATAGATAACCTATTTTGATACTATAAATCTCATCTTAAGGTGTGTATTTCGATCAGGCATATATCTAAAAGTGAGACGTTTTTGTAATTACTTAGAAACTCCTCACAGTCCCTTTAAAATTTCATATTTGTCTTTACTTCAGAAATAAGTTGTTTTTTGCTGCAAAAAAAATCATCTTGTTTCTGCTTAGTTTTTTGCCTTTGTTTGATGATAGTATATAAATGCATGCACCTTTACAATGCCTTAAATCTTAGGACAAAGTTTCTCATGGATCTTAACGGCTCTGACACATCACAGCACTCTGTATGAGTAAGTTGGGTGGCCCTGTCTTACCATCCTCAGACTGAGTCATTGGCACATTATGATTTATAAGGCTACAATAAGCAGGTTTCCCTTTGGTTATGGCCCTCCTGAGAAACGGTCTGGAAGCAACACCCTTATTCTGTAACTGAGTCACAATGGTATTTGTGTCATTTGTCCTTAAAGTTCAACTTGAAGCAAGACAAAATAGTTTAAGATGTGCTGTACGAGATAGACACTTTAGGTCTTGATGAGTTTGTGTTTTAAAATTTTTTAACAAGCAGATTGAAGGCGTTAGAGGAACATGAAGCAGGTTGAAGATGCAATAACTGATGATTTGATGCTGTGACTCTGAATTGATTGGTTGATATGTGCGCGCTTGTGTTTGCAATTGATTTTATTTCTGTAATTTAGCAAATGTGCAACTGCTCTCTCGGCCAGGAGCTCCTTGTTTTTAGATTCTTGATTTCAATGAGGTTTTCCTAGTAAAATAAAAGTTTCAATAGCATGAAGAAATACAGAAAGGGAAAAGGTCAAAGACAAAGCTGATTTGGCCTCATGGTCATGCCTTGTCTATAATGTTTTATGAGGGTGTTTACACACCAACCATATTTAGTGTGCACCTAAGAAGTTTTGGCCCAGGGTTTGGTACGTTAGTGTCAATGTGAATGCAACCACCGCACTTTGGTGTGCACCAAATCAGCCGGTCCGAGACCTCCATGAAGGGGTGGTCTCGATCCGCTCCATCTCCCTACATTTGGTGCAGTTTCACTGGTGTAAAACAAAGTGGTCTGAACCGATCTACTTTTGATGCATTACTTCCTGTTAATCCCGCAGTTGAATCTTTTGCTTACTCAATTTGTCGATTTGTTTATTCTGGTTGAGGATCATGATGATTTACGAGGGTCCAGAAGGTCGCTGATGCCGTCTCAAACACGAGACGGCATCAGCAACACATTTGAAGGAAAATGTAGAAGAGAGCGAAAGGTAAACATTGGTTGTTTGGTGTAGGAAATGGTTACCATGGTAGCCTCTTCTTTGTTCTCCTTCGTAGCAGGTTTGGTAACCAGTTACGTGCATATCGCCCCCTGCTGTTTCAAACTGATTAAATACACAAGTGGGCCCGGACATGGTTCGATGTTGCAAGTGTGAATGCAACCCAGCGGGGGAGGGGGAGGGGGGCGAACCGCGCCGCAGTATGGTTCGAAACAAGTGGGCCTAATGTGAAACCGCCCTTACACTACAACTTCTACCAAATAAAGAAAAACAAGGATAACAATATACATGGTATAAATAATGAAATGCAGGATACTCTTTGATATGTTTACTGTGGTAGATTTGCAAATAGTTCTTTCGTTGTACAACGTTTTAGGCATGCATGATACTGGATTTATGCTGATATCCAGTTTGTTTAAAAGTCATTATTGCTGATCTGAATATTGATATCAATAAGTTGTGTCAAGAGCACAAATTCTCTACCATACCAAAATTAAACATTTCCTGTTATGATTTCTAACATTTGGGCTGGAAACAGATGTGGAGCAAGAAAATCAACATTTAAAAAAAAAAAAAGATACTTTTGATTCATAACAATGAACACTGAGTGATGAGGTAAAACATCATAGCACATTATACATTTTGCTGATATTACAGACAATTCATGGGATATTTATGGCCAATCTTTATGGCACAATATCGGCTGTTTTCATCTCTACCAATACCCATATTCACCTTTCTAGGTAACAATCTGTCACGACCAAAACTGGTCCAATAATGTCATGCATCTCTTTTATTTTTCTTCTGTACTTCTTTTTCAGTTGGATTTGATGTTTTATGTCACTCATTCTGTTTGTTGCTCTCCTTTTTTTTATAGATTTCTTGGAAAGCTGATTCTTAAATTAATGCACAAATTCCCCTATGTACCATCAATTTAATCGAATTAGAGGAATACAAAGATGTGAAACATGTTGTCATTACACCAACGGCAGAAACGAGGGTTGGTATTAATGTGAGTTTACGTAATACAGTGAAACACAAAAGAGTCCTTTCATTCTTATAAGGGTGTGGCATGTGTGCTGAGTTTCAACAGATTATTCAGAGTGGAGTGAGTTTATGTAAAGTTCACTATATGAGCTGCATTTAAATACTTGTTCTTGTTTGATGGTTTTTACTCAAACTCTACACAAAGAAAACCTTAGAGAGAGTGCTCAAGACTTTTTCAAAGTCAGGAGGGGATATTGGTCACCAAGTGGCTACAGTAAACACATTACCCAGATCTGCAAGAGGGCCTAACTGGTTCAAATGAACTCAGTAAGTTTATATACCTCTACAAAAACTCATATCCAAATGATACTGTAAATGCTCAAACTCAATCTAATACTTTAAATATAGAATGAAAACCTTTTCTAACTTTTTTTCATTGCAGTGAAAGTAGTATACACTAAATAAATTGAAGCCTTTAAAAAAAAAAAAATCTATTTTAGTGCACCATACTGAACATTTACATGAAGGATTAAAGCCAAACATGTACAAAGATTTATTAGAAAAGGAAATAATGCTGCTCGTCTGGGATTATATATATGTGTGTGTGTGTGTGTGTGTGTGTGTGTGTGTGTGTGTGTGTGTGTGTGTGTGCTAGACAGACTGTGCTAGACAGACTGTGCTAGACAGAGAGAGAGAGAGAGAGAGATTATATATACTGTTCTATTTCAATGCATTTCTCATTAAATGGCAGCCCCAGTCCCCTAAACATAATGTAATTTAGTGAATTTGATGAAAAAATATGTTATAGTTAAAAGATTTCTGAGCCATATCATACCATACACAGATATCCATATCAACAGATTTCAATAATAAAGAAGAAAGGACTTGATGTCTCATGCTCTGTGGAGCGATGGTGCCTATTTGTAAGTACTCACCTGCACTTACCTGAGTGTTCACAGCCTGGCCACACAAAGAGACTGAGTGAATTTAAGATATCAGGTCTGAAGACAAAGATTCATATCAGAGCAGGTGCAACTGCAAGTGCATGCACCCACATGTGGTGTGCTGCACAGGCAGCAACTTATGAAACTCTTAAGTTTTACAGTCTCAATAAAATCTGACTGCCTCTATTCAAGATAGTAGGCTGCCCACCTCACAGATGCACACTCTGCCAGCAGAATCTACGTGCATGTCTCTATGGTGTTGGCTGGCAGATATCAAGAATAAAAAATTACCCTGATCTTTAATTGCAGGTCTATAGATACTTATTAAAGCTTGGGGCACAAATACAAGGATGGCAGTTTTTAGATAGACAACAGTAAAGAGTAATGTCAATCAGATCACATTAGTAATAGGTTTTTTGAGAAAGAAAACAATAATAACATAGGACTGTTAAGACTGCAAGGAAAGCAACCTGACAAAATCTTTTAATATCCAGCATTTATACAATGACCAAAATGTTTATTTTCTTTTATTTTCATTCAAAATTCAGGCCCACAGTGTCCGTTGAGACCTAATGTGTTTTGTATAAATGCATATTTTGAGATATAGCAGAGACACCTAGTGTTTCTTCTTGTTTGTTATCTATTAGTATTTGACAATGACTTGCAGACCACATTCAGAGCTTGATAGTTTTGAAAATGAAGCTTTTTCTGTACACTTTTGTCTTCTGACTGTTTTTGGGAAAACTCCTCTGAGGTTAAAACAACTGTCAGTGTGTCACAATAAACTGCTATTGGCATGCCTGTTGTGATTTCATTTTACTTTTGATTTTGACTGAGATTTTACTTTCAAGAGGTCATATTTTGAGTTGTCCAGAGTTCATATTCAGTTTGTGATTTGATCAGGGATTGTGAGTATGTTCTCAATCACCAATGCTGCTTATTTCACAACCTGAGATTCATTGAGACAGCTGTGTTGCCAGTTAGTCTGAAAAGCTCCCATGCTTCCATCACTTTGAGGTACCCTTCCCTGTGTGAGCCCACTTATCTCTGGTTAATTGACCAAATCACCTTTCAGCTCTACTCAGTGTCATGTTTTCTCTTTGCTTTCTGCACTGGTCATTCCAGCCTGAGCCAATGGGCTCAAGCTACTGACGAAACATGCTAGGACTTCAGACTGGTAGGCCATAGAAATTAACCGTTTAAGGCAGCTACTGGCACCGTAAAGAGGGGAAGAGGGAGAAGTCCTTGTTTTGTGCATAGAAGAACTCTATCACATGGAGTAGACATTTAAGCCATACTACAAGGTATATGCAACTCAAAAACATGCAATAGGGGCTCCTTAATTATCTATTAAAATAATTTTATATGTTTCAAAATTGTTTGAATTGGTTTTATGTTGAAATGTTTAAATCTATTTACATTTCCTGTGCTTATGAATGTGACATGATGATTTAAAGTCACATTTAATGCACTTTTTAACTTTGATTTTGGATTATTATTATTAACACTTAATCAAGATGACTATTGTCTCACTTTTTGGGGATATAACACAAATTACTAAGTTAGTCTAGTAATAACGGAAAAATGGAAACTCAGACTATCAGTCACATATTAATATCAGGCGTGATAATTTGCTCTTGTCAGAAGTGATTGACAGCCTGACTCAGCCAATTGTCCCGAGGCAGCTAACAGTACTCTCATCAACCAAATTATCTCACACAATAAAAACTGTTCTACTGTGCCAAGAATCCTCCATGAGGAGAGTCACTTAAGGTGAGGACAAGGTTGGTATCACATGTTTTCCAGAGAATTTCAGGGAAATTATATAAATAGATAACATATGTGGGAACAGGCACGCCCACAGATACAACAGCGTCTCTGAAGGTTCTGTCAATAAGCCCCGGGTGTCACTAAATAAATTCAATCAATGTGTGTTGGATCAACAGTTTTAGTGCTCATAAGCCTCCAGGGACAATCATCAGAAGAGCTGACAGAGGAGAGTTTACTGCAGGTTTCAGCATGAAACTTTCAGGCAGCTACTGGAATCGTTCAGAGGGAAAAGGGAGACGTCCTGATGTCCCTAACTTTGCTGTCTCATGCATGTAGAGGAGACACGTACAGAAGACATATAAAACTTAAAGAGCATAGTGTGGCCTTCTTGAAGGGCTATCTCTCAAATTTGACACTGGTGTCATCTTGAGAGGTCAGCAGCACACGTCATAATTATTCAAGTTCATGTTAAAAGTTTAAGGCAATAAATAGCAAATCACAACAATAAATATGGCAAGGCACTAACTAAATACGTTTTAGGGAACAGTAACAATTTAAATATAAATAACACAGGTATTGATCATGGGAGTCAAAACTTCACAGTGAAAGTGCTGTAGTTTAATGAGCAATAACAAATTAAAAACACAAGCATTGCTCATAGGATTCTCGCTGTCTTGTGAGTAAAATAGAACGAAAAGTTGCAAATGACACCAGACCAAGGAGAGATTTATAAATCAACAACATCCAGTGGGTATAACTCCGGGAGCTCAAAAAGGGCCACTTAGCTTTGGCATAGAGTTCACAATGGTGAGTGAGGCAAAATACTGAACACAGATTAGGAAGTACTGTTTTTGTTACATTTCTGACATGTTGTGGTCATAGTTTTTTCAGAGTGACAAACAGAGTGACTAATACTACTTTCACACTGACCAAAAAAACAGTTTTTTCAAATTCCTGTCGGCAGTTTGAAAGGGTTATAAATCGGCGTTTCGACCCGGGTTGACTGACCTTGCAAGCAACACGGGTTTTAATCATCTCACCTCTGATCAGCTTCAGTGAGAACATCACACCTGGGTCAACTCACTAATTTACGGATGGTGTCGGCGTAACATCCCCAGGCATTATATCACACCTGCCCACTCTTGCTGTAACTTACGTGGCTCTTTGCCATCTCAGCAACAAATTCAATCCGCTTTTGTATCAGCAGTGCCAAGTTTGTACATTTTTAAGGAGGGACAAAAGTACAAAGTAAAGAAAAACGCGTCCACAGCCTCCATGCTCCTTTACATTATTTACATGGAGGGGCTTCGTTGCATTGATGATGTCATCAACGTGATGACATCAGCTTGATGCACCAGAGGAATAAACACAGCCATGCAGCTCGTCTGCTGCCAATTACACCGGTCTGCTGGCAGTGGGAAAAGAGTCACTTGCCCATCGGTAGCGGGTTAACCCGCGGTCTAAAAACCCATGTTGACCTGCTAAATTTATGGCCATTTTCCTCAGGCATGCCTTGGCCCTACTCTTCCACTGGCCTGGTACCTCCTAAAACAAGCTAGTAGTACCTACTCCATTCTGGTTCCAAGCGAGCTGAGCCGAGACTGAAAGATGACGTCACCGACTGCCGGCTACTGATTAGTCAGACAATGTTGTCATCGATGAGTCATAAGCGTGACGACCTAGCATGCTAGCAGTAGCTACCGTTAGCTTACCCTCATATGTCTTTTCTTTGCAGCTCAATTGCTCTCGTCCTCGGCTTCATTCTGTTGTATAGCTTCCAAAACTCTCCTGTGCTTCTCAAGGGATATTTCTTCTTACCACCTGCAGCCTTCTTCTGCTTTCCTTTTTTAATCGGTTTGTGACAAAAAGCCACAGATTGTTGTGTGCGCTCAAAATGACGTCACTGCAGTGCCGCTCAGCTGTTTACAGCGACACTACACCCTGTTGGGCAGGCGACTGGGGCTAATGGAAAAGCAGCACAAAGCGAGTAGAGTAGAGCCGAGTAGAGTTGAGTAGAGTAGGGCTAATGGAAAAGGGCCATTAGTGTGAAAGCGGTTTTAAGTTTTGTTGGCAGTACTGCCTGATTGACCCAGAATGAATTTGATTGACAGAATGATTGTCCAAGTTTCTGCCCACTCCAAACACATTCTATAGGCTGCTGCCCAGATGGACAAGTGAAATATATTGAACTGTTCATCCGCTGTGTCTGGTTACTGTTCACCTTGCAGAGACATAAAATCCCTTTGTTGCAGTGCTAGAGAATTTGCAGACTGTCAAACTCAAGCATTTTCTATTTTGTTCGTTGTTGAGTATTTTAGAGTAGGCTATTTTGGACCATTTCTGTAGACAACTTTACAGTTATTGGCTTGACACTGGTCTGCATCTATATTTAGATTACCTCTTTTAAGATTTTTCAAGTAAGAAAATAAACTTATGTTTGAGAAACCTGAACACCATGTGCCAAACTTCTGCAGGCATCATCTTTGCAATTATGCTCCATGCATGTTGGCAGCCTAAACAATAAAGTTTGATTAGTTTGAAAACAAAATCAGTCACTATTGTCCATGCAGCATGTTACAGCAGTACACCCTTCCGCTCTTTAGTGATAGTGTTGTGGTTTATGTGAACTGGGTGACAAAATGGTGTTGGTATGTGTGGCAGTGAGGCAAGGTGTGTTCATGGTTTTGGCCATAAATAAAATATGCATCTGCTTGAATAACATAATCCTGTGAGCGTGTTTGCCAACAGCTTAAGGGTATTCCAGCCTCTCATTAGATAAGATTAAAATATTCCCAAACCTCAAAGCAGATTCATTGATTTGTTCCCTCTGTCTGTGGGTGACAGGCTGCAATGCTGCACATGCTTCGTGCACTTGCAGTTAAACTTGAAGGTCCTTTGCCAAAACTGCATCTATAAGTCATTTTGACACATTTACAGCATCGCATACCCCCATCCACTTTCCATGCTAATGGGAAAGAGTCCTCAGAATGCAACAGGCCAATTCAAGCGTCAGTACGAAGTGCCTCACTGACATGGATAATCTCTGCTTAAGGCAAAAACAGGAACAGCGTGTTCAAAATGTGCTGCGACATGAAGAACCGCCTTGAGTGCTTTCTGCCTGGGCGTGTTAACTCCAAAGTATGAGGCTACATTAAACAGTATCTCTGTATCTCATGAGGGGGTGCAGGGTGGGGCCGCAGCAGCATGATGTGTTGTTTTATATTTTTTTACAATGCTGCTTTGCCTTTGTGTTCCTTATTTATTTTTCTTCACGCCCAGACTGGTTTCTGTTGTATCTTGCCACACAGGTATGCCCTGCAGGTGTAGCAGCTCAAACCACACCCTGCAGAGCGAGGAGAAAGTCTTTATTTGCATAGAAAGAGCAGGACATTTACAGCAATAAGTTTTGAACCCTCTTCTGAGTATAATAAGCTTTTAAATTAATGTATTAGAAAAAGAATAAAAATCAAAACTGAGAGTTTGTTTGTCTTTGATTGGACCTCATGCTCATGTTCAAGCTGTGACTTGTTTGTGTTTTGATGATGGCAGGGGAAAATCTTAGTCAGCCGGGTGGAAACCAACATTTCCTCCTCCGATGAACTCCAAGATTAAGGAACAAGAGTCTCTCTGTTTTATTATTCTGTGATTCAGTCATTTTTACCGAAAGAGATAGAAATCATGTCTTCATTTATGCATAACTTTGATCAGTGGACATAAACCCCTTTTCACCCCTTACGTCAGGGATGACAAAATGCAGATGCAACTCTCACTCCCACTCCATTTTCTTTTAGAAGTTATTTTCAAATATCAATTATATGTAAATGTAATTGATATTTGAAAATGACTTAAATGTAAGCCTTTGCCAGAAATTTGGTGTGTATTTGACATGTTTCTTTAAAAGTCTTGTATGCATTGCTTATATTTATTTATTTGAGAAAAAATGACCAAAAAGTAAAATATATTAAGAAAAATGTGAATATTTTATTTCAATCCATCCGTTATCTACACTGTTTATCTCTTTCAGGGTTACAGGGGGCTGGAGATTATCCCAGCTGACGAGAGACGGGATCACACCATCCCGTCACCAGCCAATCACAGGACCACACCTAAGGGCAATTTGAAGCCATCAATCAACCTACAAAGCAATGTTATTCATCATGCTAACATCAACCTACCCAGTCTTGGCAATGTGATAGCGGGTCAGTTAACCACTGTAGTAATAATAATAAACATTTAAAATGATAATAATAATAATAATATTAATAATAATAATAACAATAATAATATTTGGTAATAATAATTGGAGAACCAAGCTCATACTTCATACCCAAAGGAAATTTGGAGTCACCACTTATCCTAATGTGCATGTTTTTGGTTTGTAGCAGGAAGCAGGAGTTTGGAGATAACCCACACATGCACAGGAAGAACATGCAAACTCCACACATGAAGGCCCTGACTGAAATGGGGATTGAACCAGCAACCCTCTTGCAGTGATGCACATGCACTACATGGTGTACCATCATGCAGCTGATTATTTTATTGCTTACAATAAAAAGCGATTTTAATGGGTTGAAATGTATCTTAAGCCTTTTTAATAAAGTCTGGCTATTTGTACTTAAATTGAAAATTGAAAGTTGGTTCAGCTGATTTTAAGAAAAGCTAAAGGAGTTCTTTTGGGATATTTAGTTTGCAGTTTGGCCCAAAGATGCCCATCCCTGACCTTATCAGTATCTGTCTAGTTAATTTATTTTCTGTCTTTTTTTTGCTAACCATCGTCTCTGGTCTTTTTAATGTGACCAGAGACGATGTGACCCAAATGTGACGCACCTGTGTCTTGTTTAACTGAATTTAATTTCTCACTCAGCCCACTTGCACACCTTTATGCACACTTACCCGTCTGTATACACCATCCTCCACTCCATTTAGGCCTTACCATGCTAATCTGCTGGTCATCCCTTTTTCCAGTTCTATCAATGCCGAAGAGGGGCCATGACCAAAAGTAACTGAGAACCACTGCTCCAGTCAATGCACATCCTCACCAGACACTTTATTAGGTACACCCATTAAAGTATGAAGTTTCAAACTGCGTGTCAAAATGGGGGAAACTGTGATTTAAGAGACTTTGACCACTGCTTGGTAGTTAGTGTCAGCTGGTCATGGCGAGGCCAGATGGGTGGCCCAGGGTGGCACAGTCCCTAAAATCTGATTATCCATGTAGGTGTGGCACCAGCCAGGGCCATAATGTGAGAGGTCACAGGTAACAGTTTTGAATTACCAAGTAAAGACAGATATTTTTATCATGTGATATTTTATGTTGTATGTAAATGTGCCACCACCCTCTAATTCAGCACCACGACCTGGCCATCAAACATAACCTGGACCCACCCCTGCATACAGTCGGGTGCATTGTTCTGGAGACTGCTGATCTTCAGGAGTTTTCATGCACAACCTTGGTCCCAAAAAGAAAATATCCACAGAGCAAGTCTCTGGGCAAAATGTCTCGTGGAAACCAGAGGCCAGAGGAAAATTTTCAGATCAGTTTGAGAAAAAAGACAAGCAACAGTTACTCATATAACCAACCATTGTTTCAGCCGAGGGTATAAAGAAGGTCACTTCTGAACACACAACACCTTAAACCTTGGAAACGACAAGCTCCAGCAGCAGCAGCAGACCACACCCAGTGCCACTCCTGTCAGAGAAAACTGGACAGTAGAAGACTGGAAAAATGTATTCTGGTATGAGTGTTTTTTTTGGACATCACATTCAGATCGCTGTACTCCAGTGTCTTCCACAGCCACCAAAACTCAGTCCAATAGAGCACCTTTGGGATGTTGTGGAACAGTAGTCTTGCACCATAGATGTACAGTACAGCTGAAGAACCTGCAGAAACTGTGTTTCTATCATGTCAATATGGACCAATCTTTCTAAAGCATGTAACCAGTGCCTTGTTAAATCTATAACATGAGAAACTAGAAAAGCACTCGGAGAGCACAGACCTCCACCAGCACCACAGTCCTCTCCCATATTGTGATTTTTACTATAAATATTAGTCCTACCTTTATTTGATGTAAATATTTAGATTCCTTGGCCATGAAAACACACCATTAGCAATTGGATTCATAATGATATTATTTTAGTTCAGTAGTTATTCACAAAAATTGCATTTTTCGTCATGGCGGATCTAGACGCTGATCCGAATCAACACCAAAATTGAATCAGTTCCTTTTCCCATGCTGAACATTTCCTGAATATTTCATCAAAATTCATCCATAACTTTTTGAGTTATTTTGTTCACAGACAGAAAAACTCTCCCGAAAACATAACCTCCTTGGCGGAGGTAATTAAAGCAGTCTGGGGGTCAACAGGCATCAGAGCCTTGCACTGGTAAGTTGTTCAGAACTGAACAGCTGGTTGTATGTTTTGCATGTGGTCCATTTTTTCAGCCAAAAGATTTCAGGCCAAACAGGACTCTCTGCAGTTGGTGGTGTGTTGCTCACCGCTCTTTGGCTCATTGTTTGTCCTGTTCCTGCCTGTAGATTTATTCATCAAGGTTAGTTTAGTATCATAATGATTAGTCATATTTTTTGCCCTAACTTGAGAATGCTTAGTTGCACAAAAACTGCTGTAACACCCCAAATCTAATTTCAGCTAATAGCTTTAAACACCAAGTGCTGGGGAGTGAAACATGTTCAGACACTGCAGCACAAAGGCAGTGAAAGGACGGGAGCCTCTAATCATTATCATCATTAATGTTTGAAACTTTTCAGAGCTCAAGTCTCTGCTTGATCAACTCCACCCAAATGATGAAGCCACTCACTCAGTGCTGACCTCTTAAAGCAAATACTTTCTGCTCAGGGTGTTAGAATGAAAACTGTGATGGCACATAGATGATTGTTGATATCATGTTAATGCAGCATGATATCAGTTTTCTATGCTCACTTGTTTTCCTGTGATTATATAGTTCTCCAGTCTGCCTTTCCTTTGGTAAAATAAAAGGTCAGGATCTCTAGTTTTTAAAAAGACAGATTAGGGGGACACCTAGTGGTGATCAGAGGAATCACATGCTAATAAATCAATTGCATATTTGTATCTGTCTGTCTGTTTGTTGGTGTCAAAATCTTTCCGTGGATTGTGATGGAATTTTCAGTGATTGTTGGTCATGATACAAGAAAGAAGATTTCTGATGATCCAAAATCGGATGCAGATCGAGGAAAAACCCATTAATTTAAATTGCTTCCATGAATAATGACAGCTAGTGCTGGATTAGAAATCAGTGAATCTGATTTGTGAGAAAGGGAGAGGACTAGAAAAGCTCTTTGCTTCATTCTGTTCCTTCTCAAACGTGTTGCTGAGTTGACATACATGTCATACTTAAATTGACTTGATGGGCTTTTACAGTTATTTGGTGTATGTATGTATTATTTTGCATAGACTAAGTTGTTTTTGTTGTTTGGTTGTTTAAGATTGAGAGAAATTAAAACAGAAAAAGAAAGAAATATATGTTTTTTAATTATCTGAAAACGTTGTGATACGGGAAAGTTCTCCACATTTTTGTTATAAAATCCTTGGATCACTTCTACTTCAGATGCTGCGACTGGGATTTTGCATAATGTCTGATTAATCTTATTGAGAGATTATTATTTGGATCTTGGAGACAGGTCAAAATGTACATATTTTAAAAGCATTTTATACTCTCTGGGGGGCCTGAATGCTTTCATTGTATTTCACTGCTTTTCTGGAAATAGCATAAGCTTTGGTTGTTTTCTTGAAATCTGGAGAAATTATCACATCATCTTAGAAAATAGCTTTGTGATGCAAAAATTATGCTCTAAATAAAGCTCTTAGTAAAGTTCAGGCAGGAGGACCACTGTGCTCTTACTCATTAATCCATTCATGAATCTTGGTCACCTCTAATCTCTTCCTGTCTTCCTACATGAGTGATCAGCAGATACCATCCCTCACTTAAGTGTTGAACCGATGAGACTCTGCCATGACTTTGTTTTCATTCATCCTGAATGTTGCTTCCAATTTATAGTCTCTTTCCCTTCCACAGTCAATCTTCCATTAAATTGTGATCACAGCAGACCTCATCCACCACAGGCTCCAAATAACCTCATCAGCGTCATGAAGACATCATGATGAAGACATACTCATCGCTAACCTTGCCATGGAGATGAATCTACTTGATTCAATGTCCAAATTTCAAACTCCATTGATTGTGACCTGGCAAAAGCAGTTTGGCCAAGTCGGAGTATTTTAGAGCAGGAAAAGGTAGGAGATAAGAGCGAGACAACAGCAGGAAGTGACTGCAGATACAAACATTAGCATAGATGCTAACAGCTCCAGTGGCAGCTTTACCAGACGTTGACTGCATTTCTTAATCAAGATTAAAAACAAATATCAACACTGCACACTTTTTCATAGAAAATATATTTTCACTTGACTACCAGTATATTCTGTGGAAAGTTTGTTCTAAAAGTGGCTGATGTTCTTTACTGATACACCTGCTTACAAAATTCTCTGACAGGCCTAAAATGAATGTGGTTGAAGGAACAACTGTCCAATCACCCGCGAGATATTCTTTGAAAGTTTCTGCCCATTCCCAAATACTTTCTCTGGGCTGTTTCTGAGATGGATTGGTTAAATATATTAGAATGGTCCATCTGGTGTGTCTTGTCAACTGATCACAATGCACATTTCTAAAGTCAGATCTCAAGAAGACAACCACAAGTTATTTGTTGCTGCAGCAATATACATTTAAGCATGACCATTTTAGTATCTGTTCTTCATAAGTGGACATTTTACCAACACTGAGAAGGCAATAAGGTTCTTTTTGTCCATTGCTTTGTTTCTGTTTCTCTTTTGGTCTGAACCAACCTCAAAAAGTTGTTCATGGCACAAAGAAGAAGTGATTAGATTTAGGGAATGATCCAATTCAAAATCAGATTGCGAGACAGGACAGCTTTCACATTTTGGTAACAACTTAAAAAGTTCTTAATGTAATTTTTAAGGAATCTTAGAAAATGTACAAGGAGGAAGACACAAAATTTTGATGGTGATACAGATGCAGAAAAATGGATTCATTAAATTATTTGGTAACATTTAAGATGATGTAATTTTTTCACATTTTCACTAATAACCTGACAAGGAAATGCCTTGGCAGATGGTTTTGCTCTATGAACACTTTTACTTGAACTGCTTAAGAATCACAAAGCTATTTTTCCATATGATAATTTGTTAAATTTTTCAGGCCTCTAGCATAGAAGAAAGTTTTAATCTTTTCTCCTAAAAAAGAAACTAGGGGCGCTGGTTTAGTGGAGTAGTTAGCAGCCAAGTACTTCCCATATTTATGTCCGGGTTCGAATCCAGCCTGTGACCAGTTTGCAAATTGTCTTCCCCTACTCTCTCACCCCCTTTCACAGGCCTATCCACTGTCTCCCTCCTGTCAATAAAGGCACTAAATGTCAAAATAACACATAAAAAATCAAACTAAATAAGAATTATGTACTCCTGCCCTCGTATGGCTCTAGTAACATGTTCTTTGCAGCATTGATTTGTCATGTTTCTTTCTTTTAACCACTTTTCTTTAATCACATCTCATCAAATGCTTAGACCAATTTTTTAATTTGACTCGCCAAACTTTCGGACACTTTAGTTGTGAGTTCTAAATATTGGAAAGATGGAGGGCTCTGGAGCTAAAGCAGCTGTGGACCTCTGCACCAAAATAAAAACAAATCCACTGTTACAGGCATCATTTAGACTGTGTTACTCGCTCCTAAAGTTGTGTTGCTCTAGGCACAAGGAAGCAGCTTTTCAAATTCAAAATGTCCACATTATCGATGGTCACTTAGCTAAAAACATCAGAAATACTTGGCAGATGTTTTCCCTGTCAGAGCGCTCCTAGTCACAACATTTTTTTTCGGGCACATCTTTGCAAACGCTTCAAGAAACAGCGCCAAAACTCACATTTGGGTCCCATACATTAGTTAAAAGCCACTGCTCTGGTGTATTGTGAGAATTTTCCAAATTAATTCCAAACAAACATGTTGACCAGGTGACCTTAAGCTCTTACAACTTTGACATGTTTTTGTGACTTTAAAAAAACAAAGGACTTACTCTTCTGTAAAGTATTTTGAGATAATATTTAACCTTTAGGAGCTACTCAAATAAAGATTGATAGAAGTGAGGCTGTTGCTTCCGACATGTGGACCCTTTTTTTCATAAACCCCAAAGAATAAATCTCTAAAAGAAAATCCACATCTCATCTTAGTTTTGTGTCTTTTAATCACAGTTTAGACTCATGGTAAACAGAGAGGGCATCCATTAAGTGAAGATCACATGCTACACCAGCTCTCTAAACCCTTTCATGCATGGTGTCCACTACTATGGACAGATATTTGGGATAAAGTTATTCCTTTTAGGTCCAACTATCAGGTGGGAAATTCCCAAACCTCTATCTAGAGTTTCATAAAAAAAAATGTAATTGCACATTTCTATCATATTATATAGAGATATTGCATTATGAATTCAAAATAACTGATGATTTCACATAATTGGGTATTTTTATATTAAGTTTTTGTGTAATTTTCTAGTGGATGGTTTGATTAAACAACAACAATACAAATACTTCATTCACTTTTCCTTATATTTACCTTTAAGTTCCACTAAGTTACTGTACACACCACTGATGCATGGTGCCCACTGTATCAGACAGATGCATAATTTCCTCAAAAGTAACACTGTAAAAGTGACAATGATTTTTAACTTGTTTGAAAATGAAAACAAACATTTTTTAAAGGAATTCATTTGGCAATTCATGCATGAAAGGGTTAAATCAGTGAATCAAAAGACAAGGTTAAAGAAGTGACAACTCTGATCAGGGTGAGGCCTGAATCATCCAGAGTGGAGCGGTGTTTAGGAAAAGCAAATATGACAGAAGAAATGAGTAGCTGACTTTCACCAGTGAATCATGTAAAATGAGATGAGTGAGCACATTGTGGAGCCCAGTCATCTTCAGGTGCAGCTTGGGCAGCAGCAAAGGTGTTACTGAATGTCCTCCACTTCTGTCTCAACACTTGAGGACACCACCCTCCCATCGACCACCTCCTCAATGATGGTCTTCACCCTCCGCTCAATGTGAGGCTTACGCTCTGCAGATGAACACAAACACAACACGCAAGTTTTTATTTTAGATTTATTTTACTTTTATTTAACCAGGGAGTCCCACTGAGATTGAAAATCTCTTTTACAAGAGAGACCTGGCCAAGGAAGCAGCCAATACACTGACACAGACTTATAAAGCAAGACAAAACATTAACAGCACACAACTCACATTTTAAAACAGGCTTATAAAATGTACAGTGACCTTTCATGAAAAACAGCTACACGTCTCTGTCACTACACTCCTCATGATCCTTTTAAATTTTCTCAGTTTGATCAACAACACTATCTTTGGCTGTTTTTGGAGGTTTTTCCATGTCCAGGGGGGCAATCTTTCCAAGACCTGTAAAGCTCAGGGAACTGTAAATAGTACTGTAAGCGTCTAAAGATAAGCAGTGCAGTTCCTTTACTGGTATAAATGACCGTTATAGGAGCACTTCTAGTACGTTAGAGTCCCCTGGTAAAGATGAATAGGAGACCCTTCCCCATTAAGCTCAAAGCAAAAGTGGCATCTTAACAACACTGAAGTCTTTCAGAGCAGTGTTTAAATTCAGAAAATCAGTGATCTTTGGTCCTCTTTTCAACACTGTCTAAAATTCTCAAATTAAATTAAACAACACTGTTTGAATAAACGAATAAGACTTCCTTGCCAGATTCACAATTTGTCCAAACAATGACTATTTGTTTACAAAATTCTGACAGTGTCAGGGGTTTGTGGCCATTTAAAATGTGTTTTTACATTATGGAATGATTCAGTTTTAGGCTGTGTCTGAAATGGCATACAAACATACTACAAACTCGTGTATATACTGTATACTACATACTGTAAGTATGGTTAGGATGCCAACCGTTCACACTGTAGTATATTACTAAGTTTTCTATGATGAATTTCAAAACTCCGACGACAAAAAATCAGAAGCACACCAGGCTATCAAATATCTCTGTTGATTCACCACATTTGAAAGTTCAGAGAGCATTTTAGGAGAGAAAGTCACCACGTAGAATACCAAAATGTGGTCATTTGAGCCATAAAACGCATGGATACAAATTTCATTTCGGCATTTTGGACATCCCGCAGTGCGCGCCATTATGCTATCGAAGAAACATTTACAAAAGCATTAAAGAACTAAAAGGAGATAATAAAAGATGCGTTTTATTTTGAAAACGGGAAGTTTGCTAGTGACCGATTTTTAGCTGAATGCCGGTCGGTCTTGCATGGCGCAATGCATTATGGGGCGTTTGAGTGTGACTAGTATGCCCACCTCACATACTTACATTTTTTTCCGATATAGTATACATCCGGGTATTTCTTGCACACTCAATCTTTTCATACTATCTAATGTGAACGCACTACATACTCATTTTGATGTCACACTTAGCATGAGTAGGACGTTAGTATGCCATTTTGGACACAGCCTTAGTGATGTAATTGCACTAATAGGTTGACCATTTTCAAGAGAGGAGTTTGCCTAACATGACACACCAGATGAAGCGTTCAATATTTCACAAGTCCATCCAGGGAAGAGGCCTTAGAAAATGTTTGGGGAGAAGCATATCCGGCAGGTGATTGGACAATCGTTCATCAGTCACTTTCATTGTGAGCCAATCAGATTATGTAGCATGTGTGCTCTAGTTAGCAACAGAAAGTGTGCCACTTTGTAAAATTAAATCTCAACAAGACATGTAGGAAGTTTAAGCCACAATGTTCTTAATATAGACAAGTCTGCAGTGTTGTTATTTGTCTTTCATTTCAGTTTCTGATGAAACTGCTACTGAAGCTGTTAGCATCTATGCTAGTCTCTCTATGAGCAGTCACTTCCTGCTGTCGTCTTGCTTGTAGCCCCAAACTCGTCCTGCTGTAGAGGACACTTGATTTGGCCGGCCTCCATTGGGCCACTAACAATCATAAAACATTGGAGCTTGTCAGGATGAATCCACCTGATTACAAATATTTAATCAGGTGGATCCATCTGCACCGCACAGTTAGCGTTTGCCAGCCAGCATTTTTTTCAACATGTGCCTCCACTTTTTTGAACCACAAACTGTTAAAATGTTTGTCTCTTATCCAGATAATGCTAAACTTAACCATCAAACTAGAGTTATATTTTGAGAGGTAGTGGTTTACTTGCTTTTTCTGGCATTTCTTAAGAAATAAAACTTGCAAATGGCCAAACTCAAAGAGGTTGGCGGAACTGATGAGAATGTGTTTAGCAGTTTTCCTGCAATAGTTTTAACCAAAATTGAGTGAAGCAGGAAGAGTCTGCAAAGGAGGAACTGCAAAAGAGTCTTACCTTCAACTTTTTCCACCACCACCACAGTCCTACGGAGAAAAAAACAGTATGTAATTTACATACAATATCCATATCTGCTCTTTTAACAGCTGTGAGAAAGAAATGGTCTCACTTCTTAACTTCTCCCTCCAGCAGCCTCCTGTACTCTGCAATCTCCAGCTCCAGCCTCATCTTGAGGTCCAGCAGTAAGTTGTACTCCGTCTGCTGCTGCTCAATACTCCCTCGGAGCTGCTGAAGCTCTGCCTCCAGGGTGTTGATGGTCACCTGTAGCTGGTTGAGCTGCATGCTGTACCTGCCTTTCACTTCTTCCAAGTTCTGCTGGAGGCACTGAATCTGTAACAAAGGCATGAGGGATGAAGTGTGAGTGCTACCTGTTCCCTCTGCATGATGGGGAATACTAAAAGTTGAAGCCATCACACATATAAATAGAGGGTTTCCTCTTTTTCCAGTCAGTAATTTTGTTTGTGATTTTGGCCTGTGCTTCTGGTCTTGTTCCCTTATTACCTAAAACAAGGAGGTTATGCTTTTTTCTGTTTATTTGTTAGCATGAGAGCTCAAAAACTACTGGACACATTTTGCTGATATTTTCAGGAGCTGTTGGTAATGGTCTAGCTTAAGGTAAACTGTATTGGATAATGATGACATGTTTGAAGTACTAGTTACCAGGAGCTCGGTTGACCACGATGCTTTGCACATTACCTGTGGAGTTGGGAGGCCCTAAAT
Source organism: Scarus forsteni (assembly GCA_036419115.1). Classification (NCBI taxonomy): domain Eukaryota; kingdom Metazoa; phylum Chordata; class Actinopteri; order Labriformes; family Labridae; genus Scarus; species Scarus forsteni. Next base: position 7,665,528 of record JAZDUH010000289.1, read on the forward strand.
CACAACAACTAAATTGATGAATTCCAGCTTTGGAACATCTGTCTGTGACCTCTTCACAGTGCCACTGAGCTGTTGGATTTATGAATCATACTGTATATGTTGTATGTTACAGCGACAATGCTGCTCTGTTAACTCTGTGCCCCCTTCGTTTTTTTTTTTTTTTTAATTGTTTATCTTATTGTTTTTGGGGTGTTAGATTTGTTTTTCAATTTTTCTAATTTATTATTACATTTTCTCTTTCTACAATGTACATTCTATATTGTTTTAATGTTTGTGAGTGTGTACACATTTAACTGTCTTGTAAAATTACTTTAATAAAATTAAATTACAAAAGATTAACTGTCTAATAATGATGTCAGCATGATTCTGAGTGCTAGGTGTGGGTTTTCAGGGACAATGAATAATATCATGATGGTAACTTAATCATTGAATTATTGTTTAAAGATGTAACAGCAATATGTGAGCTACCTTGGTGGAGGTTTGAGGTCTAATTGTAGTGGCTCTCAGCTGGTTGGTTGGAGGCATTTTGGACTTGAATCAATACCCTGATGATCTAAAACCAAGTAGCCTACAAACTGAGCTCTTGTCACCCTAAAAGCTTGACTTGATTAAACAAACTTAGCCACAGCAGTGACAGTTTTTTTTTTTCTTGCATAGCATCTCTCTTCCATACTGACCTCTGTTAAGATGCTCGAACGACTGATCTCCAAACTCTGGCAGGTCCTCTTCAGCTCTGACAGCTCATTGCCGGACGTCTTCACCTCTGCATTATATGTTGTGATTTCCCTCTGGAGACCCTCCATCTAAGACACAAACACACATTAGCACGTGTAAGGGAGAGACAGCGTGCCATTGACGCCACTTTATTTTCTCTGTTTTGATCCCAGGGCTCATACTTGTGTGTCTCACCTTTGCCTGGAACCATTTCTCCTGCTCCAGCTTGTTCTTCAGCATCAAACTCTCATACTGCTCCCTAACCTCCTCCAGGACCTTGTTCAGATCTGCAGAGTCTCTACTGTCCACCTCCACGTTCACTGTGCCCGCCTGCTGGACCCTCAGCTGACGCATCTCCTGTAACAAACAGACAGGAGATATTTCAGTCATGAAGTGAAACAAATAGAAGAATTTCTTTGATAGACGCGTTTCAAAACAAATATGTATGAAATTAAATAAAAGGTAGAACAGTAATTAATAAAAATGATCATTCTACTAACTATACATGATGTGAATGAATAAACAGGTGTATGCTCAGGTGTACAGTCATGCCTGCCAACACCAGCAGAGGGCGCCACCAGACAACACACCCTATCATCATGTATCAAACGTTTGAACACCTACAGCCAACAGCATACAGCTGCAGCCTTGCAGGCAGCACTCTCTGACCGCATTCTCAGGACCGTGAGTTTTTCGCAACAGCACCATCCAGTGAATTGAAGTTGTCTCAGCAGGACCGCAGAAATAGGGTAGGTTTAGGCATGTGTAGGCAATTTGGTTAGAGTTAGGTTCAGGCAAGTTTTTAAAACTATGGTTAGGTTTAGGGTAAGGCATGGGACAGGGACCCTCTATCCGGCCAGATGATGAAACCAGGGGGTTAGGGTTAGGGTTAACCGTCTCTGCGCATGTGCAACTGAGGGTCCTGAGAGTGCTGCCTGCAAGGCTGCAGCAGGACCGTTCTCCCTACATCAGTATCAGTTTTATTAACCTCACACTCATAATCATTGACCATGTACTAGAATTAACAGTGTTTTATTAAGAATAGTTATGACTGATGAAACTGCATTTATTTTACCATTTTTACTGAGACTTATCTATGTATAAGAAATAGTAAATGCTGCTGTTGTGCTTGTTTCAGTCTTTTTATTTCTGCTTTCATACCAGTAATGGGCATGTATGGCCATGAACAGAGTCATAAACATCATTATTCTGCCATATATATATATATATTTATATATATATATATGTGTGTGTGTGTGTTCTTGTACTTACTACATTGTGAGGACCGGCATGAGTTTTTAACCAACAGAGTGAGAACATTTTTGGGAAGTGAGGACATTTTGGCCGGTCCTCACTTTGTCAGCCTCTAAATCACCTCTAAATAGCATGTAGAAGCTCCCCTGTGATTTTCAGCAAAAGTCCTCAGAATGAGTCAATGTTGAGAAATTCTCGCCAGAATTTCACACTGATTTTGCTCTCTGTTCCACCTACTGCTGAGATTGGGAACTGCAGCTAAATTAGTCCTGCTCCACCTCTGGCCGAAATGAGGTATTGCAGCCAAAATATCCCCATACAGTTAAGCCTACAGGCCTCATCCTCTGCTGCTGTACTGAAAGCCAATCCTAATTATTATTATTTTGTTTTGCATAGCCTTTTAGGAAGCTTATCTTTTTGATTTGTTAAATAAATCAATGGCTAATTGTTGAATTTGTGCTGTATTTGTTCTACAATACTATTTTTCCATGTGATCTGGTTAAATTTAAAGAACTAAATTTCTATATGTAAGGTATAATAATAAGAAAAGTAAGTAAATCCTATATGCTGTCCAAAGCCCACTGTCATATTTTTAAAAATTTTATATTGTATTAAATAGAAAACAATACAGGGACATTTTTCTCTTTGTCTAGACCACATTTTACATAGTCCAGATCCAAAACTTCTATACTTAGACAAGATAAATCATTACTAGATCATTACATAGAGGCTTGACTGTTTAAAGCATATATTTACATATATATATTAAGCCTTTAACCTGGGTATTTAAATGCAATAAGGGGACATTTTGCCATTTTTTTCATCTCAAGACCACATAGAAACAGATCAGGATGGAGATGGTCATAAATATAACAAAGGTTTGAATATGAAAGGGGGTTTACACAGTGGTGGTGAGGGTTCACTTGCTTATATAATGTATAACTTGCTTTTATAATGTATAACATGCTATGAAAACAGTTAGATGTGCAACAACCAAAGGAGTAGTTGCTCAGCGTTGCTGTTTAAGTTTCACCTTAAATGTCAAATTTAAAAGCTGTAAATCAGACGCCAACCTTAGAGACATCTACCTGCTGCATGCCAAGGCTAAGGGCTTTAATTTAAATATAGCTTGCATTTTGCAAGTATGCATAATGTAATCATAATTTAACTCTGACATTCTATTTCCAGGAAAACGGGACCCAAGCACTACAAAATAATATTTGGCATCAAACAAAATGAAAAAGGGTAATTTATAGCTCATATTTCCATTGATGTAGAGGCCTATCCACTCATTTGCATTGAAAACAAAGTGATTAAAATATGGTTTTAACAAAGAAAAGTTGACCAATGCACCATTACCATGTGAAGTGGCCTGACTTTAAGAAAATGTTGATAATTTTACCATTATAATATGACTATCCATGTTGACAGTTTTGGTTCACTCAAAAACATGAAGGCCATAAATAACTGGCCATGAAAATTTGACATTAGGCCTAAATTTAGCATGTTTTATTGATGTCACAAGCCCCTTTTAAAACATTAAATGTAGGTATTATTTATTATTAGATTCGGCTCAGAATTCATGCTTTTATGCTGTCTTAAAACTTACGTACTTCACCATGCTTATCTATGAGGTTTAGACTATAAAAAGCTTTGCAGTGTTCCTACTGTCAGACACTTGCACATATAAACTAATGTATCAAATATTTCAAGGCATAAATGTCCACCAGCTGTGGAACACTCAGTACAAAAAATTTTCCTGCACATATGATGCCCACAACAATGGCCCTTACAAGTCTTCATTTCTTGAACTTACGTAGCTTAATGATTTCCCAGCACAGTTATTTGCTCTGTAGGACATATTTGTCATATTGAAGTCAACAGTAAACATTATTGTGATTAAAGTGGTTGCTTACCTTTTTTGTATAAGTAGACAGCCCAGATATCATCTATGTTGCTCTTGTCTCCATTAGCATTTTTGGTAGCAAGGTAGCTAATCTCTCTATGCTCAACATAACAAATCCAACTAAGGAAAATAAAGAGACAAAATTGTCTTTTAAGTATTTAGTCAATCTTTCTCTCTCTCTCTGTCTCTCCATGTGTTAGCCATTTGCTGCACTGTGTAGCTTGTATTGTATCTGTCTTTGTTGTAGTTAATGTTGCAGCCATTTTGGAGAAAGAGGGTGTCGAATTTCACTCCATGTGTTGGATGGCTCATTATCAGCCAATGGTGTTGCTTAGCTTGATTTAGTCAATGCCCCTGGATTCTATTGTCTCTGATGACTACATAGAGGTGTCAATCATCCATATTGTCCAATCTCTACCGCAGATATGACTAAACAAAGGATACATGTGGTTACATTTGCAGCTGCTCTGTAATCACACAGGCCAAGCCAAAGATAGGAGAAAAGAACAGGAGGTCTCACTCCTGTGCCTGGACATTTAGGACTGAGATCTCTGTAATTTTTCACTAATTCTCATTAAAGGCATTGATTTTCCCAGCATTATTGATTCAATGGATTTTTTTTACTTTGGTACTGTATTTCTCACTAGGCAAGAATGAACAATTTCACATCTGCTGGTTTCCAACCTCATATACTGGGCCTCAGTACCATATATCCGTATAACTACATATCTAGAAAAATCTCACAGGTCTTCTCTTGATTTTAAGTCTTCCTTTGTCCAAAGTAACCTTTAGGCTGAGATAGACTGACTTAAAGATGGGCTGGTCATTTTTGGATTAGGTCCCAAAATAGGGCATCATGCTTAGTAGGCTTTATGTAACATGTTTAACATGTTAAAAGGCTAAATAAGAAAGAGACAGAAATAATTACTGAATCAAATTAAAGATGTAAGACAATTTTTAAATTAATGTATATATATATTTGATAATCAGAGATTGGGCCTTAAAATAGGCCTTAAAGAATCCATTTCAGGTTTTAGGCCCATTTAAAAAAAATCTCTTCTGATTCTATAATTCAAAAAACAAGATGCTGAGTACAAGTGGCTGAAATGAGTTCCTTCTCAGGGTGTCCAAGCTCTCCCTTAGGGACAGGGTCTGAAGCTCGGTCATCCAGGAGGCGCTTGGAGTAGAGTTGCTTCTCCTCCACAATAAGAAAAGCCACCTGAGGGGACTTGGACATCTGGTAAGGATGCCTCCTGACAGCTCCATGGTGAGGTGTTAAGAGCCACCTCCCACCATCAGGCAGCCGGGGAAACCCAGGACACGCTGGAGGGACTATGTCTCTCAGCTGGCCTGGAAACACCTTGGGGTCACACAGGACAAGCTGGATAAAGTGGCCAGGGGGAGGGAAATCTGTGCTTCCCTGCTTAGGCTGCTTCCCCTGTGACCGGATCATCAGAGTAAAGAAATAAATGTGTCTTTTTGCACTGTGCTCAGGCCATGAAGCCCCTGGAAAAATACATCAGTCATGAAAAATTACAATGAATGAATAAATTAGGGAGTGGGCCTCATTCTTCTGGCATGATGGTCTCTGGATGTAAGAGGATCACAAGACCTGATTTCTCAGAAATGGACTGGGGTGAAGAATTTTTTACTGGGACCCTGGGGCTGATTTTTTAATATGTCATACTAGACTCCATTTGGAGCAGAACTGTGGTGGTTTGGTGAATCTACGACTTTCCTGTGCCCCCTGGCGCCATGGGAAACTTGCACAAGTCTGGACTTTGAAGTCCCATAAATCAGCCATATTTGCTTAAAATGAGCTGAAACTTTTTGAGGTTATTCAGGTCATCTCCATAAACCAATGATCTCAAGGGCGTGTCTCTAGGTGGTTCCTGGAGCTACTTTCTGTTTGGGAGGGGCTAGCAAAACGGTTCTATCACCATTTGATTTTATAATTTTCAGAGGTCCCACAGTCCAGGTTTCATCTCTCTTAGTGCCACAGAGGTCAAATGAGAGCAAAAGAGCAACAGTGTTCAAAAAACATGTCTTTTTTTGCCCTGTTTTTGCCTCGAGGGCCCTGGAGGTCTGAAAATATTTTTGAGTATTCACATTGACTAAATATCAAGCCTGTAAGTTTTGGTCCAAATCAGTAAATGAATCTCTGAGATTTTGAGCTTTTTTGGTTAATGTGGCCTACTGGAGATGAAAGGGTTAATCCTCCAAACTTTAATAGGCTGGCGTCTGGGCCTCTGTGATGCTAGGAGGCTGATATTAAAAATCCAGATTCAGAGGTGCCTCTAGAAGTTGCATATAAGTTTTGGTGTCCATCAGCCAATAAATGAGGGAGTGGGTCTCATTCATCTGGCATGATGGTCTCTGGATGTAAGAGGATAACAAGACCTGATTTCTCAGAAATGGACTGGGGTCAAAATATTATTACTGGGACCCTGGGGCTGATTTTTTAATATGTCATACTAGACTCCATTTGGAGCAGAACTGTGGTGGTTTGGTGAATCTACGACTTTCCTGTGCCCCCTGGCGCCATGGGAAACTTGCACAAGTCTGGACTTTGAAGTCCTATAAATCAGCCATATTTGCTTAAAATGAGCTGAAACTTTTGGAGGTTATTCAGGTCACCTCCATAAACCAATGATCTCAAGGGCATGTCTCTAGGTGGTCCCTGGAGCTACTTCCTGTTTGGGAGGGGCTAGCAAAACGGTTCTACCACCATTTGATTTTATAATTTTCAGAGGTCCCACAGTCCAGGTTTCATCTCTCTAAGTGCCACAGAGGTCAAATGAGAGCAAAAGAGCACCAGTTGTCAAAAAACGTGTCTTTTTGGCCCCTGTTTGTGCCTCGAGGGCCCTGGAGGTCTGAAAATGTACTTGAGTATTCACATTGGACTCAGTATCAAGCCTGTAAGTTTTGGTCCACATCAGTAAATGAATCTCTGAGATTTTGGCCATTTTAGCCATTTTGTACTCTAAAGGGTTAATTTTCAACTGAGAAACAGGCCCCTGCAAAGGCCTCTTTAGAGTTAGGGATCTGATATTGCACATCCAAACTCAGGGGGAGACCTAATACCTGTGAATCTTTTGATGTCAACATATACTCAAAAACCAGGGAGCAAGACTCATTTATGCATGCTTAACAGGCTCAGGCTTCATCACTACTAGTAGGCCTCACACAAGGAACAGGGGGGTCTTATGGCTAGACCCTTAAAAACTGATCCAGTGGTTCATCTCACTGCCCTGAATAGTCCAAAGAAAACATTCAGACCTCTAATCCACTGAGAACCCCCATGTCCACCATGTCCACGGGCCAAGCCTTAGCAATTTAGTAGTTTGTTTTAATGAAAAAAATGTTTTGGTCTCCATGCATTTTAATTTTCAACTTATATCATGATACTGATGCATGTCCCTGAATCCCCTGGACCAAAACCTGATAGACCTGATGGAAATAAGCCCACTTTGATTTTGGGGTTGTGTGTATGCAGCAGCCCAGGGCCTTCAGAACAGCTTCACAGTATATTATAACTCTACAGGACAGATAAACTGTCTCCTTAAGATTTGTCCTCAGTAACAAAAAGCTTAATTTAACCAACTTGACTGACTTATTTACTGAGAGAGTCTCAGGGTGAATATAGGTGTATCAGACAGACAGAACAGTGGACTCAGACAGACATCACAGGAGAGCAGATTTTCAGAGACAGTTACAGAAACCACTGAATGAATTTTAACAGGTATTTTTTAACATCATTTAGTGTTATGGTGATGCAGCACTACAAGGGGCCCACAATCTCTAAGAGGTGTAACAGATTGAGATTTGAGGACTGGAAAATCTGTACAAAGTTCATTCATGTTATTTTTCAGATGTATTAAATAATCTGCATTTAATCTGTTTCTCCACTCCTTTCTTTTATTTGTCTCAAATCTAATAAAAAAACTAAATTAAATTTCCTCAATAAAAAAATCAAGAAGTTAAATGTTTTGATATTAGTTGTTTACTTAGCTGTCCCTCTATATAGTTTAAGGACTTTCTAATGCTATTTTAGGTGAAATTTAGAAAGTGAGGACCATGAAAGGGTTAATGAAGTTTTACAATGAGTTCTCATGAGAAGAGGCCAGAGCTGCTCCTGTGTGCCCATCCCCACAGCTCTGAAGCCACCTGACCAATTATCCAATCAGAGCTGGAGAAGCCAGGTGAAGAGTTCAGCCCGCTGAGACCTGCCTACAGCTGCACCTCGGCTGTGCCCCTCCTCTTCTCACACTTCAACAGCACAATTTCAAAATGAGGGATTTAAGAAGACTCAGAACTTTAAGGATTCACCGCAGAAAATGTGAAGAGGAATTTAAAAATGCTTGGGTGAGTAATTTTTTCTCTGCACTTAAAATTATTTTAAGGCTGCTTTGTGTGGTTTAATGAATCATAGTGACGTGACCATACGACCTCTTTGCTCAAATGTGTCCCTTTTTAGTCTTAAAATTATGTTGGTGGGATTTTATAAAATCCCTTAAAATGTCCAGGTTTTGCTGAGCTTGTTCTACTAAGTTGTCACCAGTGACAGAACAAGATGTGCATGATTCAAACTACTGTTACTCCTGAAGGCAAGGCAAGTTTATTTATAATTATCATAATTATTAAAAATTATGAGAGAAATTGTTAAAATTTTGAGATAAAAAGTCAAAATTCTGAGATAAAATTTTGAAATAATAAGATAAAAAGTCAACAGTATAAGATAAAAATTGAAATTATGAGATAAATTGTCAAAATTTTGAGATAAAAAGTCAAAATTCTGAGATAAAATATTGAAATGAGATAAAAAGTCAACAGCATAAGATTAAAAATTGAAATTCTGAGATAAATTGTCAAAATTTTGAGATAAAAAGATATAATTTTGAAGCTAAAAAAGCTCAAAGTTATGAGATAAGTCAAAAATTTGAGATAGAAAGACATAATTTTGAGGCAAGAAAGCAAAATTATGAGATAGTCATTATTTGTTTTATCTTTCCGAATGGCTTTTATGCACCCTGCTGCTGTGTCACACCTCCCGTTGTATTCTTGTATGTTGTATTCTCTGTAACTTTTGCTTTTATGTATTGTTCTTACAGTATTGTTTTATGTTGTTTTTATCCATAGTGTTCTTATTTATTTTCTGACACTATTGTAAAGCACTTTGGGGGACTTTTGGGTTACTGTAAAGGGCTTTAGAAATAAATATTGATTGATTGATTGCTTGATTGATTGATTGATTGATTGATTGATTGATTGATTGATTGATTGATTGATTGAAAATTATGAGATAGTCATTAGGTAGAAACCAGTTTCTCCCATGAAAAAGGTTTCAGTTTGTGTTAATGAATAATAAATAGCTGTTCCTGAGCTGTTACATCAGACTGTCAGCTGAAATGCAGTATTACTGAAAATGTTATAACACTTCTGTCCTGCTGTTAGACTGTAACATTCACAGTCTGCACCTTTATTTATTTATTTGTAATAATGATTGATTCAGTTTCACAGTATTAAAGCTTATTTACAACTCTACACCTCACATAGCACATACTACCCATAGGTTACACAGAAGTTTGGAAGAGTTTTTAGTCTGATTTCTGATTATGTTGGCATAATAAAATATTAGGTGTTCAATAGCCAGTGTGATTTTGATGGAAATATAGTAGGTAGGCATGTACAACCTAAAACAGTCTGATCAAACCGTCCGACATGTTATAGAAAAATTACAAACAAATTTGATTACTTAGATTATTATAGGTCTTACTGAATGGGAGAAAGCAAGAAAAAATGACTGAAATTTCACTAAAATTTTGGATTAATAACTAATGATTAGTTAAGGATTGTAGTTAGTTGGTGAGTTAGCAGAAAGTGGTGGTGGTTATGCTGATGCTGCAAAATTATGAGCATGTTCGCTCCAGTCTGATGTGCCAAGGTAGACTGAGGACTACTACCTGAAAAACCTGACACCCAAAATGGATTAGACAGAAAATCTGCATTGGTTTACTGACAGACACGGCTGACGATGACAGTGACTTGACCAGTTACAGCCCTTAGAAAAACTAAACAGAGCAGACAGTCGATGAAACACTGTACAATGTCATCAGGTCAAGTTTAAGTTTACTGCTGAACCTGAGGGCTGTGAAGCAGCTCTCCTCCTTTCCTCTGTTTTACTTTTCATTTCTTTATCATTTCTGGGTCAGAATGTCTACACATAAACTGCATTATCAATGTTCACATAAGAGTAACAGTCTCCTGTTTGAGCCAGGCTGTCATGGTGAGATAGAAACAGTTTAGTTTTGAGGTAATTGTGCTGGATTCAGATTTGGATCAGTTAAGGTTTATTATTGTTTGTATCTAAGGCCTGAAACAGGTAATGTTTTTGTCTGACCTTGTTCCCATTTCACTGCAGTTTGGTACATTTCTGAGATGCAGATGTAAGTACTTAAACTCTGTCAAAAATATTATTTTATAGATGGAGGGCTGCACCAGGAGACAGGTGGAAGACCACCTGTTAAGCAGAAAGACAGCTACAGAAAAACATGAAGGTGATGGTTTGGGTGAGTTTGTAACATTTACATGAGTGAAGTGTAATAAATCTGAGTTTAGTTAGTAATTAAAATTCAAGTCCTTTTTTTTTGTTTTATGACATTCCAAAATATCAGCAGCCAAAATACCAGTGTGCATCATCAGAGCATATCCACCCAGAGTATTACACTGTACAGTCTAAACCTTATGTTGGTACCAGTCCTTCCATCAGCCCCTCTCCAACTCATCAGCTGTCTCATTCTTCACAGCATGTCTGAATATCTCCATTTATTATGAATAACAAACAAGAGTGTCTTTAGCTCCTTTATAACAAAAGACATATTGTTATATTGTTATATATAAGACAAGATGATGGTGATGATGAGGATCGGGGAGACAAGTAAAAATCTCATTCTGTGAAGGTTTGCATCTTTAACGAGATTATTTCTAATCTCTTGCACATTCCAATAAACCTAACAGTTAGTGTATGTTCCCTTGTCTTTGGTCAAAATGTCTCTGATTCAGATTGTACATTTTATGTACAACAGTAAGACCACATAGAGCCAAAGTTCTTAGAAGACAACTGAAGGGATTCTTGAATTTTAATAGCTTGTAGAACAGTAATCTATTACCATCTAAACATAAATTCAAAAAGGTCAGCTACCTCTGCCTAGAAACTTTCAAATCTTTTCCACTGAGAGATTTGGTTTGTATTCACATCTTTTTCACATAAATAACACAAACCTGGATTGACAATGAGGATGCTTTCAGAGGATTTTCTGAAAGCAGAAAACTTACAGCTACTGGCAAATAGTCAAAATAAAGCATGTAGAAATGTTTAAACAAATTTTAAACCTCCCTGTGCAGAAGGTGGGCAGAATGGCAGTACAGGAATAAATCTGTTTGAAAATTTAGAGGATTGGTCGATATTTTCCCTGTTTTGCTCCTGCTGTAGACAGCGTTTATTTTTTTCACTCTCTTTTAAGGACACATCATCTCGACTGCCATCAGGCTCACACAACTTTAGAATATGAGGTGGTAACATTACCTCAAGCCTACCGCCACTTACGGGTGCTTTAATTCAGTATCTTTAAAGTTAATGTTGACAGTTGGTCCTAAGTGAACTGCCCAGAATATTTGGTCACTTAACCAGCTGTTTCTATTTGCTTGCAAACACGTAGTATTTCCTGTATCTGCTTCACAGTAAAAGCCTTCCTCTGGTTTACAGAGTTAAAGCTTTTCATAGCAGTAACATCATGGGTTTGTTTCAGCAGCTCTGAAACAGCTGACAGGGATGAAATGGTGGGATTTAACACTGATAAGTGAAAGTGCATAAAGTAATCTCACCACTCAGTTACAAATCATATGCAGATGAAGAAAATCTCCTCCTACCATTTTTGAAAAAAAAAAAACACTGAGTGCAACCTTTCTGCCTAAATTAACTGAGGAAAGGTCAGGAGGTCAAGTGGCCTCACAGATGTGCAGTCTTCTTCTGTCTGGTATAATTGCTGCTGGCTTTTTTTAGTGCCACATTATGCAATTAAAAATTATTTTAATCCTAATATAGATGATTTGGGATCAAAAGCACATCAGTATTTGGGTCAGACAAGGAGATAAAAAGTTAAATGCACTTTAGAAGAAAAAATACAAAATCAGGAATTTTAAGTAAACAGAAAATTAAAAAGTTTAAATGTGAGATGCACAAAACACATAAATCATCTCTTCAGTGTACTTGTTGTTACTAAGGTGTCCTTTAAGTTAACAAAGTTCTTTTAAGGTGGGGGCTTATAACATACTTTTAGTGAATAAATGCAACTATTATATTTCTTATTATGTTACTATTATTCTTTATTCAAGGCAGGGATCAGATGGTTCTAATAAGATCTCAGTTTAAAATCAACTCAGCCTCTAATAAACTCCTTTGTTTTTTGTTTTATAGATGCACCAGAAATTGAAGTCAGGAGAAAAGGTAAAAGACCTTGGGCTGACCAGGAGAGGACTGCAGTCAAACAAGCCTTACCAAGTTCGAACCTAAGGAGGTTCCAGTAAGAAAGTAGGGACAAATTAAGAATGTAAGCAATGACTTTGGTTGTGTTGAAGGGTTGGATGAGTTAAGAGAAACATCCAATCACAGCTGCCTTAGCTTGGTGGTGGTGGGATAAGTTGTGGAGTGATCCAATCAGAGCTGCTCTCTTTATGAATTGATATATTCATGTAGAGCAGATTCACTGTTTGTTGTCAGTTCTGGTGTTGTAACTGAGATGCTCTGCCAGGTAGCCTAAATAAAGGTGACTGCATTTCACACAAAAGGAACATTTGTTTCTGTTCATTTAGACATTCAGACTTCACCAACATTCAATAAAGGGTAAGTAGATGTTAGGTAGGTAGGTATGTAGGTAAGTAGACTAAAGTATTCAGACTTTACTAACATTCGTAAAGGTTTTTCGATGGTTCATTTGATTCAAGTGTAAAACATGACTTCAGAAATTCAAGGGAAAAAAACAAGGAAAAAATACCTTGCCACTTACACCTCATATTTTAGTCAACTAAATTTACAGTAGATTACAGTAAATAAAACATAAAAACTTCAAATAAATGTAGGCAGAAGATTATAATTAAAACTAAATCAAAAAGTGCTGTCAAATTTACATGGATATCTACTATACTTTGCATGACTAAGGAGTGTTGCAAAGGGATATTTGGTTAACAAGACTGAGTAATAATTAATTATTACTGTAAATTTATTTACTGTTACTGTTCTGTTCATTATGGATGGAGTCTGCAATTTTTTTGTTTAACACTGTGGAACAGGATTTTATGACAGAAGTATACACTTCTGATGCTGACACTAGATTGATTATAAAAGGTGTGCTCAACCACAAAAGATCTTTAACATATTAAATTTTCATAAAATTGCATGATCAACCAATGTCAAGTTTTGTTGACTGGCTACTCACAACTGGTTTTGACTATTATTCCAGTTCGGCTTTATGTAGAATAAAGTCACACAGAATTTACATGACCTATACAAATTGTGCTTTTTGCAAATTTAACTAATAATATAAGGATTAATTGTTATTGTAATGTCTTAAAAATTATATTCTATGCTTTATCTTTTGACAGTTAAACTGGCAATAAAACAACACTTTACCCTCCAGAAATAACAAATTTGCTCTTTAATAAATACAATTTCAATAAATGATACTGCTGCATTACTGGTGATAACATATTTTGTAAATGAAACATTTGTCATTTCAGATTTACATTAAAAATATTCATTAATGGAAACAGCATCCTAGTAGACCTACTCAAAACATTAAAAATCCAAACCTGGTGTCTGGTCCTCACTTGGCTGGTAAAAAACTTTTATCTAATTCTTGGTGTTAAATGAAATCTAAGGCGGTGTATTGGGTAATGGCGCCACCCTGAGTTCAAAAATAGTTTTTTTGTGTTCCTAGGTTAAGTAGAAATGGTGGTCCTCACTTTGTAGGCCTTTTCACTCGGTCCTCACTATGCAGCAAGTACAGGAATGTGTGTGTGTGTGTGTGTGTGTGTGTGTGTGTGTGTGTGTATAAATATATAGGTGTGTGTGTGTGTATAAATATATAGGTTTGTGTGTGTGTATATATATATATATATATATATATGTATATATATATATATGTATATATGTGTGTGTGTGTGTGTGTGTGTATATATATATATATGTATGTTTATATATATATATACATACATATATATGTGTGTGTGTATATATATATATACATATATATATATATATATATATATATATATATATATATATATATATATATATATATATAGTTTTGTTTTTTATTTGCTAAAATGCAAAAGGCCATGCTTGCTTCAAAGGCTTAAGTCCAGAATTGATTTATTTTTGAACTACTTTTTAATCCCTTAACAAAAGAAATGAGCCTGGTACACCTTTAAAGAAGTTTATAGGAACAACTACACTTAATTTCTACAGAGGAACAAAACACATCCTGGCATTTAGCAATTATTCATCCATCCATTACCTTTTCATCTTATCTTTTTCAGGGTCGCAGGGGGCTTGAGCCTATTCCAGTTAACTTTAGGGAACAGCCTGGGATGCACCCTAAGCAGGTTGCGAGTTAATAACAGGGCCATTCAGATAGATGGATAATAATGCTCACATTTATACCCAAGGGTAATTTGGAGTCACAAATTAACCCAATTTTCATGTTAGTGGCCTTTGGAGGTGAGGAAGATCCTGATCAGGACAGGGTTTGAACTAGATTGACATACGGCTGCAAAACATGATGGTAAAATGCAACAGCAAGGTGACGTCCTACTTTAAAAAATGTAATGGGGGTTCTCATCTGATAAAAGTCAGAAAACACTAAAATATCTAATTTAAGGCAGCAGTACTTTTTACAGTAGTATTTTCCATCATAGTCAAAATTATTGGCATTTACCATGTTGCGTTTGATGTACTTGAAGTATAAAAGCACTCACTTCTGTCCACTTAAGCTTAGTTTAATAATCTGAAAATGTTTTTAAAAAACATATTTTTAACAAGGAATCACAAACTTCATGATAATTCAAAGCATTAATAATTTTTTTAGAATACTGAAGACTCTTTGTGGCTTACCTGCAGTACCTCTGGAGCCCAGCAGGAGGCATTAGAGGATCTTCAACCCACCTCACTTCATGAAACACTGATCATGTATTTGCTGTCATTTTGGATCCTCAGGTTGACTCATACTTACTTGTTTATAATTTATTGATGTTTGAAAATAACTAATGGGCCACCTTAAAGGAGGAGAGGAACCTCGTGTGACCCATCTTTGCTCTTTCTACCACACATAGCTGTTCATTGAGAGTCTGTTTTTGTTCTGTTAAAAGTTGTGTGCTGCTGTGCTTTTGACGGGTTAATGTTGGGTCTTTTAATACAACTAATTAGAGCAATATCTAAAATTCTTTATCTATTTATTTAAAATTCTTTATTCTTTATTTAGTTATTCGAATAATCAGATGGTTTTCCTTTTTAGTCTTTAGATGATCACTTTTTTAAGGAACCTCTTTGGATTGGGCCTCACCTCCTCATGATTACTCTTCAGGAACGCCAGCTCCTCCTTCAGACCTTCGATTTGGAGCCCCAGGTCACTGATGGACAGAGTAAAGCTTTCTCTGACTCCTCGCAGACGGGCCAAATCGGCCTCCACCAGCTGATGCAAGTTCAGCTCAGTCTCAAACCTACGGAGAGAGAGAGGGGACAGTATTCATGCAGATGGACAAGACATACCCAAATTGGGCAGCTTTCTGATTTTGAATGAAATAACTGAAGGATTAATGAGCAGGAGGGTCCAGAGGTTTTTGTTTGGGGTGGCCAAACAGGGGCACCAATTTATAGAGAGGCCATATTGTGAATTTGAGTACCGTAACTTCTCACATATAACACACGTTTGCTCTTAGATAAGGTCTAATTTTCAGGAGCGTGTTATACACAAGCACAAACATTCATTCATTTTCTCTACCCTCTTATCCCTTTTGGAGTCAGGGGGGTGGAGCCTATCCCAGCTGGTACACCCTGAACTGGTCGCTAGCCGATCGTAAGGCCACATAGAGACAGACAACCATTCACGCTCACACTCATAACTAAGGACAATTTGGAGTCACCTGTTAACCGAATGAGCATTTTTTTGGTCTGTGGGGAGAAGCCAGAGTGCCCAGAGAGAACCCAAGCATGCACAGGAAGAACATGCAAATTTCACACAGAAGGGCCCCTATCTGACCCGGGGATCGAACCGGAGACCCTCTTGCTCCAGGCATGTGCACTACCTGCTGCGCCACCTTGTCGCCCTCACAAACACATGCAAAATATGTAAAATATTTTGTCTCATCAACTTTGCAATGACAACACGTTATATACAAAAATTCTAAATATTTTCTTTCTCAGCGAAACATCGTCAAGCTTTTGTACTTCTTATTAAACTGACTTTTGAAATGTTCGAATCCAATGTTTTAGGTCTTAATTAGTTTGCCTTTGGTTGGTGATCATGTAACTCTCAGGTGTTACAGTATTACTCACGTGCACGAGGGCGCTGCCATCAAATGGCTGAGCTGTCGGCAAGTTGATAGCTGCTCTCTGATTGGCTGATACACTATAACCGTGCATAGGGCTGGGTATTGATTCAGATTCTCTGGATCGATTCGATTCATGATTCGATTTGATATTTAATCAGTCTGGGATATCTCAGTTAAAATAATGCTGTGAATTTAAAAAGTGACCTTTTGACCTGGTACATCATTAAAAATTGTTTTGACATTAAAAACTGAACCCAAAGCAGTTACATTAATCTTGTATAAATGATATATGCATCTTCTGCATATTATTTGGTTTTTGTCCAACTCATCTTTTCCTTCATGCTTGTTGAATCTAAAATACTGTACATCCAAACATCAGCTTTTAAAGTTGCCAGTGGTGCCCATATAGTGCTTCCACCATGTTTGTTTGCAGTAACATCTCATGAGATCTTGTTCAGTAGAAAGCAACACTAAACGCTGATCACACGAGACTAGCAGGGTTGATACCACAGGCTGCTTCTCTGCACATCCAAAGAAGAAAAAACTACCCAAGTTAAAAGATCGATCTTTGGATTTTATGGATCGTTATGAACCAGTTAAAGGAAAATCGATTTAAATCCATTAAATCCATTTTTTAAGCCCAGCCCTAACCATGCATGCTCTCAGTATTTCCACACCCAGCTGAGAGAGGAAATAGTGTACTGTATTTGTTGTGAAAATACTGAAATTTCATTGATAAAACTTTGAATAAAGTCATTTTCGAGTTTTCTGAGAGAGTACGGTGAAATGTGGATGCTTGTTATAAATGAGAAAATATAGTATTTTGTCCTCTAATATCCTCTTATTATACATATAAAATCAAATTTTTAAGTTACAACAAGGAGTAACATATATGTCTCATAGGACGGCATGGTGGAGCAGCAGATAGTGCACATCCCCGGGAGTGCACATGCCTCACAGCAACAAGGTTGCACGTTTGATTCCTATGTCGGTCAGGGCCTTTCTGTGGAGTTTGCATGTCCTCCCTGTGCATGCATGGATTCTCTCCAAGCAATCCAACTTCCTCTCACGGAACAAAAACATGCTCATGGTGTCAGTGAGGTCTTAATTTTTCCTCAATCATTCAGGAGGCAGGCAGCACAGTAGCACAGCAGGCAGTGCACGTGCCTCACAGCAAGAAGGCTCCCGTTTCGATTCCAGGGTCGGACAGGGGCCATTCTGTGTGAAGTTTAAATGACTTCCTGTGAATGCATGGGTTCTCTCCGGGGAATCCGGCTTCCTCCCACAGACCAAAAACATGCTCATTAGGTTAATTGGTGACTCTAAATTGCCCTTAGGTGTGAGTGTGAGTATGAATGGTGTCTTTCTCTCTATGTGGCCCTGCGATTGACTGGTGACCAGTTCAGGGTGTACCCTGCCTCACGCCCAATGACAGCTGGGATAGGCTTCTACTTTACCCTTGGTGTCTTTTTCCTTAGCCTTAATACATCAGTAAGAGCTTAGCTGATCAAGGGGGCTGATGCCACCCCTGGCCACCCATCTGGACACACCCCTGTTTATGATGGGACCAGATTGTGACACCACAAGAATGTGAACCTACTTGATCTTAAAATCGTCTGCAGCCAGTCTGGCATTGTCGATCTGCAGGATGATTTTCTGATTGTCTGAAAATCTCAGCTGAATCTAAAATAAGAGACAAAAGAGATTGATTTTTATAATATGCATATTAAGATATTACACATGTTAATATGCATCACACCATGATGAAAAAATGACAATGACTCCAACACTCTGTCTTCGCAAAAAAAGTCAAAATATTGGATCTTACTGGACACAAAATGTAATGAATTTTAAAATACTATTAACGCTTTATTCATTGTGAATTGTTTCCAAGCCCTTTGTATATTCTATATTTTTATATTTTATGTCATATATAGGTAGAGTAATTACATACTGCTATTTTTTATACTTAAGTCTATTTTTTATTCTATTAATGCTGTCCATTTTGCTGCTGTAACACTTTAAATCCCCCCGCGTGGGAGGAATAAAGGTTTATTTTATTCTATTCTATTCTATTCTAATTAACTATTTACTGATACATAACTACAGCATTACAAATGCACCAACAAAGCATTTAACAACAATGTTAATGACAAATGAGTGCATAAATAATGAAGATGACGAAATTATTAACTCATCTTTAAGTATATTAAGTGAATCAATGCAGCACTTATAGCTGCTCATTAATGATTAAATCAATTATTAATAAACGGCTATAAAAAGGTAGGCTATCATATGATTACTAACTATGTTTCACTAATGCTTGGCTTGTGTTTTGTAGTTATAAATATGAAGTGTATTTGTGGTCTCTGAAGATGTTCAGAGCAGAAAGTGAGCATCACCTTAACTCGGAGGTCATTGATGGTGGCGAAGTAGGCGGTGTGGTCTCTGGACGCAGAGGGCGCTCTCTTGTCGTAGTACTCTCTGATCTGCAGCTCCAGCTTCCTGTTGGCCGACTCCAGAGAGCGCACCTGAGCACAAGATCAGAGAGATGTCAAACAAACAGGTGAGGAGTGATGGATAAACAGATCATGGAGGACTTTTCTCAACAAACTGAAGTTATTCAGGATTCTGAAAGATTCAAATAATCAGTTTTTTTTCCGGCATTTTTAGTTAACTTCCAAACATTTTAACTTAATATTTCGACACATTTATACAATACTTTTATGGTGAAAAACTATTTGAACAAACGTTTTACTTCCTCTATCAACAGTTTGACTTTTTTCATATCATTTTGAGCTCAAGGAGCATTTGAATTGCTATTATGCTTTTTCCCCAAATTGTGAATCTAAACTGTAGGATATTAAATTTGTTCAAAATAATCTGACTAATTTTTAAACAATTTGTGATCGATTTTTTTCTCCATAGAATTTGAGTTAACCCCCCCCTCTCTCTCTCTCTCTCTCTCTCTCTCTCTCCCTCTCTCTCTCTATATATATATATATATACATATATATATATGTGTGTATATATATATTTGTGTGTGTATGTATGAATATATGTGTGTGTATATACAATTATATATGTATATACAATTACATATGTGTGTTAATATGTATGTATGCATAAGTATTTTGATTCATATTTTTTTGCAATTGCTCCAAGTATTTTGACTACTCAAAACACTTTGACTTATTTCAGTTCTGTTGAACAATAAATCACCTTTCTCATTATTTTGATTTTTTTTTAGATCTGAAATTGAATAATTAATTTTATTAATTTCATGACTTGACTTTTTTTGGATTTACACATTTTTCTTTGATCCAGTATGTTTATTTTTCACTTTACCTTTTTTGGTTTTTATTTCATTTTTAAAAAGATTTTATATTTTTCAAATGTAGGTATTTCTAATTCCCTCATTATTTTATAATTTTTTCAAACTTAGTCTTTTTAAGAATTAGCCTTTTCACAGTTTAAATTTTCTTGGTTTTGAAAAATTTGTTTCAATATTTTGACATTTTCTTTACAATTTGACTTTTCGTAACTTTTGATTTTACTATTTTAATCATTTGACTTATTTCTACAAAAATGCCTTTGCTCATTTTATTTCATTTATTTATTTTTCTCCTCCTTATAGTTTGGCTTTTCTCTTCTGCGGCATATTTTTTTGTTTTGTGACATTAAATCCCTTTTTTTTTTTTAACATTTTCTTTTTTTCTTAAAACGTCAATAAGCTTTCCGGCTTCGTTGCCTTTTTCAATATGCCAATTTTTTTCTCAAAATGCACAGTCAAAAACTTTCCCTCCTCTCATTTTTTTGTCTCCTCTGCCTGGTAATTACTCTAAACTTTTCCATGAAATGTTCCCTGTCTTATACTGTAGAAAACGGTCCACATGTTCAGTAATTAATGCAGAGAACAAACTCTTTTAGATTTTTAGGAAACATATCAGCTGTGCAGGTCTGTCAGGTTCACTGCACAGGCACAGCTTTGTTGGACTAAATTCATCATCATCATCATCTTCATCACTTACCTTCTCCAGGTAAGAGGCCAGGCGGTCGTTGAGGTTCTGCATGGTCCCCTTCTCATTGCCGATCAGTGTGCTCTCACTGTAATAGCTCAGACCTTGAGAGGGGTAGACCGCCTGGGAGATGCGGGTCCCAGTTCCCCCTGCACCGGCATACATGCTGGCTGCACTCCCAGAGATGGCACGGGTCTGTCCAGCTCCCACCAGTGACTGCCCTGAGCTCAGGCTGAGGCCACCGGAGTTGGAGATGCTGCGAGCGCTGTAGCTCTTACTCTGACGGGAGAAAGAGAAGGCCATGCTGAGAGCTGGATGGAGGTGGATGGAGGTGGATGGACTGATGAATGGAGCTGGAGAGTCTACGAGAGAGAGTGATTCTGCTTCAGGTAACAAGTGTTTTTATAGCAGTCTGCCGCAGTGAGACAGCGTCTGTCCTGTGCAGCAACAATGTTTGGTATGCAGATAATATCTTTGTGAAAAACTTAATGGGTGTGTGCAAAAGCATTAGAGAGGCTCTGATAACAGGATGAATGTTGAACATCAAGTTTAGGAGCTTGATGGGTGGATAACTGATAGACATGAAGATGTTTTTTCCTTCACAGTCTGGTGGTGACACTTGGCAGGATGAGGTGTTCTACATACTTCCAGTTTTAGTGACGTTTGATACTCACTGCAGCCGTCCTAACAGAACATCCATACAGGTAAAGTGGCATCCATCTCCTGGATTAAGTGTATTAATGCTCTGTTAGGCCTATTCAAATAGGTGTGAGACTAGCCCACGTATTCAGTGTGGACCCGGCCTGCATCCTTGATAAAGGGGAGAGTAGTACAACAGCAAACCAGTGCACGGTAAAGTCAGTTCTCTTGTTTATTTCAGGAAAAAAGAGAAAATATACACATAGTATACATTATGAGACTGATGCGAGTGAATGCACTTCATTGGTAGGCCCCCTATACCCTTCTGCTCTTGTTGTAGTACTTACCCATCTGCTAGCTGCACAGGTAGTTTGTCATTGACTTTTGTTTGATGAGTAAGGACCACACCATCAACAGGATGAATTTGCCAATTATTTATTACGCATAATGGATACGAAGCAGTATAGAAGATACGTGAAGCTGGTATCAGTTTGGGGACACATCTTGGGGAATCTGCCGTAGCTTCTGAGCGTTCACACCGCAAGCGACCCAGCTACCAAAATCGCGTCGGCCACTGACGTAGCGTTGCGCGTCCATAAATACTTCATTTTGGTCACCGTTGCCGTCGGCCGTCGCTCAGTGACCTCACGTCCGCTCGAGTTTCACCACGATCATATCATATATCATATAATAAGATGTATAAGCGGACATTATTCCAGTTGTGAGTTTCCCGCGGTCCATCTAGGCGGAACTAATATCCTCACTGATTGTTTCTCTGTTTGTCTAGGGTACCATCACATGTGCACACACCACTGATTGGCTGATGGCACACAGCCCCACATGACATCGCCTGAAAAGATCAACTTTTTTTCAACTTTGACATCGCTGGACGAGTGAAGTGATCGTCTTGTACACAGCAAATGCATCACAGGAGGGTTAACCCCGCCCCAACGCGGCTGTACATTGACTTTGCATGGAGAGTGATCACCGAGGTAGTACAAGTAGCGTCCGGTCTGTACGCACCTTTAGGCCCTAAGAAAAGAAAGAAGGAAGAAGGTGTGCTCCTGCTCCTGAAATTGTGCTTTAAGCTCCACTTTGATGTTGTGATACGAGCATGAGCCCTGCTATAGTGGCCAGTTGGTGTCCACTCTAAGAATCGGCAGGCCAGGTCTGACAGATCTGGATAAGGCCTGGGTGATAGGGAAACTTCGAGGTGGTGTTCTGCAAAACTAGAGTTAATTTTGTTGACTACTTAGTTTTGTCATGGTTTTCATCAACAATCTTTTTTCTTGTGTGAAAAACTAAACAGTAACTAATAAAAACAAGTGCACATGAACAAAAACTATAACTAAATGAACCAACATTTTTGCCAACAAATAATACACTAAAATGTTTGACAGAGACTTAATCCAAGCCCTGAGGAGATGCTACTTTCAAATTCATGCTAGTTTTCCAAAATCGCCAACCCCAGCTTTGAAGCAGAATCGTCTATTTTCGGTTTAGACAGGGCTGTCAAACTATCTATGCTGCAATGAAATCATATTGATGTATTTAAAGTTGTTTCACCTGAGAGACAGAAGAATGAAATCCTACTGACCTTTGTTCAAATCAAGCACCGATCAATTATGAACTAGACCTCACATAATCATTTAAAATGATTATGTTAAGCTTATGCTATTAGAAGAAAACTTATAACCTGTGTCACAAACAGGCCACGACCTTCCTACAAAGAGCCACTTGAGCTCTGAGTGATTTAAAACTCTAAAAAAAAAAAAACACCAAGAATCATGTTCATCCTCATGAAATAGATAAATATTTCTTTTTAGTCACATTTTCTGTTCATGAAAGAACCTTGTACCCATCATCATTCTCTGTAGTCTTTTCTCAAACACTATGCTGTTCATACTGAACAGAACACAGAGATGCAACCTCATAAATTGTTGAGGCTGGAAAACTGCCCACATGACCGCTGACACACCGGTTCCTCTTGTTTTATTATTTTTTTCTTGAGAAAAAAACCACAGATCATTCTCAAGAATCACGACAGACTCAGCCATTAGGGCCCACAGTCGCACCCTTTAATTGAATGTTAATCTAACCAGGCAGCACAAAACTGTGGGCGTTGACACTGTTACCAAAGAAACATCTAAGTCCTCCGTCGAACACAACCAACAGGAAAAGTTTTAGATAAAACGCCCCATGCCACTTTCCTTTGGCAGTAGTTTTCACCAGTCCTGTTTTAGGACTTTAATAGTATGAAGCATTATGCTTCAATAGAGTGTGATACATTGCTTCTCTCAGTGTTATTTGGGTGGGCATATTCAAGGGATACACTGTCACTGTCTAAATCAGTGGAGTTGAGGTGGAGGAAGTGTGCAGCTGTAAGTTCCTCGGTATCAACATAACAGAGAATCTGTTTTGGACTTCACATGTCTCTGGTTAAATAATCTTCTTAAGGAAACTGAAGAAATCAAAATTCCTGCGCCAAGTTCATGTCAGCTTTGACAAAGGAAAGCATCCTGACTGTTAACATCACAAACTGGCATGGGATGTGCACGCCCCAGGACAGGAGGACTCTGCAAAGAGTGATTATAATGTCCAAAACATCAGTGGTACAAATCTACCACTTAATCATTGGATTAAGTGAATCTGATTCGATCTGTATACATGAACTTTGAGTAAAGAGATCCAAATTCAATCTGCTTTTGCATGGCCCCAGCTGAATCCGATTGTATTGGAGCGGATTATCAATCGGCGTAGACTACCTCTTACAATCCGATCCGAAATACAATCTGATCCGGGTGAAGCAGATTGGCTAAGGTGTTTACATGAGACATTTCTAATCTGATTCACCTTTCAATCTGATTGTAAAATAGGATTTTTTGACCCATGTAAACAGGGCCAATGACCTATAATAACTTTGACCTTTTATCTCCAAATTCTTACAAGTTCATCCTTGTCTCATGGTAAAAGAAAAGGATGCCTATCAGGTCATTGGCATTGACCTTGAACCCATGATCTGAAAACAGACTCAGGTCTTCCTTATGCCAGGCAGAACATCAGTGCAAAGTAAAAATGAAGTCCCTGTTAGATCCCATGTCTTGCACCGTGATTATTATTTAGTTTTAATGTTGTTAGAAGGGGCTTGAGGAGAAGATGACACCTTTAAAGCTCAGGTTGGTAATCTGATTTAGATACACTTTTTTGTAATACAGGTTAAAATGGTCTTTACGACCCGATGGCAATTAATTCATAATATGCTCTTAAAATAGAGAGAAAAATATCTGCTATCTACAGTAGGAGTAAAACAGGGAAAACACCAACCAATGAAACCTTTGGTAACCCACATTTTTTAACCTATCAAATCCTGTCACTGTTCTCCCTGCCTCCTGCACATACATTTCACTGGCTGCTGGAAAATACTAACCTGTCAAGTTTGGGCTTTAAAAATAAGGGAAGCCCACTGCAAGCCATTTCGCAACCCCAACCAAGCCCCAGTATCCCTCACATTTTAAGACAGATGTACAAGAAATCTAAGATAAACACGTTTTTCTTGGTTTGTTCTGTTGGCTCTAATCTCATGACAGCTGCCACCCAGGCTACTGCAGGGGGATGTTCTCGCCAGGCTTTTTCTTCTTCTTCGGTTGTATGGCGGTTGGCATTCATCATTTTGGAGCATTGCCGCCCCATTCAGGCTACTGACAGAGTTCAGTTTGGAGAGGCAAAGGAATGTTTTTATTATTATATCATCACACGGGAGATTTACAGGAGAATACTAATACAGGAGCACATTGGGACAGAGGGTAAAATTCTTAAAATATGGTAGTTTCATGGCCAAAACGGGAGACTTGACAGCTATGTGGAGAATTGCAGAGGAACTACCTATACCCTGATCAACATCGGCTGTGAGTACGAACTAACTTTCCATGTTTTTTTTTTTAACTTTACTATGATAATGTTTTGGTGTTTTCTTACCTCTGACCAACACACGACTTGGTGTAGTGTTAAACATAAACAATGTGCTGTGCTTTGGAGTTGAATCAGTCTTCTGGTTGTGAATCGGCAGTGCTCGTGCATGTGAGAGAGGCGTCATTTTGGAGGAGGGGTGGGAGGGGCTAGACGGAGCCCTGAGGAGATGCTACATTCAAATTCATGCTAGTTTTCCAAAATTACCGACCCTAGCTTTAACTAAACTCAGTTCATGGAGAAATGTGCTTTACTTCTTTTAAGAAACTTCCCTTTAAAATGTTCAGATTTTTACTTCCTGTGTTATGTCATAGCTATGCAGCCTCCACCTACTTGTTACTGGCAGAGTCAATGACTGTCTTGAAAGTCCGCTCCATGGCCCTGTATCCCCTCCTCCCATGTCCCATCAGTCACAGTTTGCGGAGCCAATCATTATCATAGCCCCCTTGTAATGCTACGGCCACACCAAATGCGATTTTGCTAGGACGCGCGTTGAGATTACATACAAAGTCAATGCAAAGATGCGTTTGGACGCAGACTCGCCCCAGGCAGCACGTTGGACGCATTTGGCGTGGCGCATTTGGAGCATCCGGTGCGTTTGGGGTGTCAAACGCCTCTACACTCGAGTTGAAAATATTGAAATTTCGACGCAAATTCACATGACGCTGTGCCGCGGCAGCCAATCAGGTATGACATTCCTCCCCGATGTCATTGATTTGATGAATTGTGACACTCAGGCCACCTGCTCCTGCTCAAACCCCGCCAAAAGATGGAGGACAGGTTGATCTGCACTGTTTGCCATCATCCGGAGCTATACGATTCAACGTGTGTACTCCACAGAGACCGGAATAAAAAGGAGCAGGCTTGGGTGAAAGTCGCTGAGGAGACAGGTTTTGAAGGTAAGTTTTGTTAATATTTGTTTCCAGCTGCATTTGCCTGCACGGGTCATCACTGAGTCCGACTGGCTCCGGCTCTCTACTCTACCCCTCAGCTTGTCAAAATGGTCCAGCGTCCAGCCTCAGGCGTCACACGCGACGCATCACAGGCACTACGCGCTTTTAAATTCCCCAATTCACGTCAGGTGTGGCCGTAGCATAAACCTCCACTACCTCCTTAATCCAAGGGTTTCCAAAGGGGAGTGAGAAAGTTCTGCATCTGATCCTCTAAAGAGAGGAAATGCTAATTTTATTTATTCAACTTAAATCAGGACAAGGGACCTTAAACCAACAAACCAGAATTTTTTAACGTAAATGTAAACAGCGCGGGTACAAAGCTCTTATTTAATTACTGCTGAACTACAATATCGACGTAATGTATATTATATATAATGTGACTTATTGTTCTAGATTTATTTTCATAATAAAATGACCTGATTAAGTTGGTCCTCATGGCTGTGGTAATAGTGCAGAATAATTGGTTATTGAAATAACAATCAGAAATGCTCGCAGAAGGGTCATCGGACACTTTTGCAGACCTTGTTAACAGTTTATTATCAGTCTTTTAAAAACAGCACAGAGCTTTAAATTCATAAGTGGGCCAATGTGAATGCATTTTATTACTTCAAATCATATGTTGAAATCTCATATACTTTACATATTTTTATCATTTGCCTTATGTCATTAATTTATCTGAAAAGGCTTTTCCAAATCCTATATGCTCACTTCTGGTTTTTGAACCTGCACCATTCTGCTTCAATTTTGAGTCCAAGTAAATATTTTTAAAGTCTGAGAAACCTTGTTATCTGGTCATAGTTATTGCTGGTGTGGAGGCACAGGTGAGTGCATTAATATTAGCACTAGTACCAGCTACAGTGATGTGGGCCAATACCAACAGATCATGTATCAAACTCCAACACTGTGCACCCTAATCTATGGGACAGGTAGACGGAGATATTTGCAGCAGATGAAGATTAAAAGTTCATATATTTTGACAACGTCATGTGCATTACCTTTCAAGAGCCTCAAGTGCCCTTCAGCTCAAAGCAGACACATTGCTTAGAAAACAAAACATCTGTGACAATAAAAACAAGAAGTGATAAGCCTCTGCTGAATGATAAAGAGAGAGCTTTACTTGAGCAGCAGGTCTGAGAAACAGGCTGCTGTATGTGTCTGAGATGTTTATCCGATTTCACTGATGGGTGTGTTCAGGGAAGATTATAGGTTCGGATAGTATGGAATGATTTTGTGGCATGTAGACTTCTTTGTTAGAGTTCAGCCCTCATTAAATACTTTTATGGAGCAGCACAATTCACCTTACATCTGAGATTTTTTATTATTTCTAGCAACAGCATTGTGAAGGATTACAAGACAGCCTGTGTTGTATAAAAAAAAAAAAAAGAAGAAGATGAAATAAGGGTAGTATTAAGGACAAAGTGTCAGTTTTAGTACTACTGAGTTTTCAGGTTTTGTTTTAAAACTGAATTTTAATCTATATCTTCAAAGGTCAGTAGAAAAAGACATGCATGTGTGATTTTTCTCACTCCAGTTTCCTCCCACAGACCAAAAACATGCTTGTTAGGTTAACTGGGGACTCCAAAATGGCCTAAGGTATGAGTGTGAGAGTGAAAATTGAAAAAAAAAATACTTTCAATATTAGTATATTAAAACTTAGTGATTACTTTTAGCTCTGAATATGGAAAATCTCAACTTCATTCAAATGTAATCGCTACAGCTGATAATACCGAGTACAGGTAACTTATTTTGTTTTTGTATATAGTTATATCATAGATTAAATGTAGCTTATGCTTACTGTGTTTTTAGTTTGGTTGATGTTATTTCTATATTAATGATCCATTACTAGTATTATTATCTATTCACTTAAACACATTATTTTTATTTTGTGTCAAGGGTATTTATGTTGTATAAGAGATTTTTGTATTTATTTGTAAAGCATTTAAATCAAAGTATCATGTTATCATATAAATTAAATACAATGGTGAAATCTATGCTATTTGATCTCTTTTTTAAGCCTGTGTTTATTGTCAATGGAGGGACACCACAAAAAATCTTGTCTTGGGAGCCACATCGGGTCAGGTTTGAGTTCAGGGGTGCTGACATGTAGTTCAGGAGGGTCTGAACAAGTCTAAAGGGGTCTCAAACTGCCTGTGAGAGTCAGTGTGTGTTTATCGTCTAGATTAGAAAGAGCATTAATATCGACACCTGTTCCTTATCTGCATCACAGGGTTATAAAACACATGATGACTGAGGTCAAGGAGTTTATCTTAAACTTTAAGCATTATTCCAACTGCCTGTTGGATCACTTCTGTTGTGTAGATTAGTTTGTTTGTTAGTTACCTTCTCTCCTCCTTCCTGTTCTTCTGTCACTCTCACTAACTGTTTAAATCAAAGAGCGGCTGATAATCTCTCCGTCATCCACAGTAAATCTCACTGACAGATTCACTGCCTAGACTGTCTAGACTTCACGCATGTTGTCAGTGGAAACTGGATAGACCATTATAAACTGTGCAGAAATCTATTGAGTATGTAAACAGAGCTTATGTCAACCTCACGCTCTGGTGTCTTTACTAAAAGGGCAGCCTGTACGTCAGCAGAAAAGTACAGAACTTAGCACAACCTGGTGAAGGCGATAATCACCTCTTACCAATCATTAAAGCTCCTGTGAGGAGTTTAGAGCGGGTTATGAAACAGACTGAAGTTGATGCTGATGAGCAAACAGAAGACAAAGTCATTGGGGTCAAGAGTGAACATTGCTGTGCAGATGTGCTAAAATTAGGGTGACCATGTTCTGAAAACCCAAAAAGAGGACCCTCGGCAGCATGCACACTCAACAATTTGACAGGTAGATAAATTGGAATAAAAAATAAAATAAATTGTTTCAGGAATGAAATCATTAGATAAAGGCAGATCAACATTAAGATCATCTTGGAAGGCAGACCTCAATGTAAAATATACAGAGAAAGAATGGAACAAGATTCTATGTAACACTGAAAAGATGTACCGGGAGCTTAAAACCAGACTTGTTCAGTTTAAGATTTTGAACAGGTTGTATTGGACTCATTCAAGACTTTATAGAGTGAAATTAGTACAAACCCCAGAGTGCTGGCGATGCAATAACGAACAAGGCACATTAATTCATATGTTACGGAGTTGTCCCAGGATACAGGACTTTTGGTCTGACATCCACAGAAATTTAGTACATATTATTAAGCACAACATTCCCTTTTGTCCAGGTTTGATTATCCTTGGGGACCCAATGCCGCTTGGGAAACTTCCTTCCCCTGAGGCAGAGTGGGTACAAACAGCAATAATGTTAGGGCGTAAGCTAATTGTGTTGGGATGGAAGGCTCCCTCTGCCCCATCGGTTAACCTCTGGCACAATCACGTAGGTAGACTAGCTGCTCTGGAGGGTTTATCATTTAGACTTATAAACAGAATAGAGTTCTATAATCTGAAGTGGAAATGATATCTGTGCAGTATTAATGATGCAAAATGAGGTGTGGGAGATCAGTGAAGCTTTTGAAACTTTATCAGCAACAGATTTTTGATAACCCCTCTCCCAAGGGCCTATAAGAAATCTGTTTACCTGTACTATGTCATACTGGTGTGTCTACTGTTGCCAAGCTTTGATTTTAACCTATGTTAAATAACTTACTGTTTTGTTCATTTTCCTTTTTGTTTATTTAAGCCTTATTTATTTTTTATTTTTCCTTTCTTTACTAGTTTTTGGTATATAATTTCTTTCTTTTATATGGTGTAAAATTGCTAAATAATTGATGAAATATTTGTACTGGATGTAACAAAATGTCAATAATATGTTCATCATAAAAAAAGAAATGTTTCAGGAAAAGCCCTTTCAGCGAAATATCTTGCACCTTTTTTAAACATTCTGGCAAGTATTTGTCATTATTAAAGGCCTAACACAGTTTGCAGTTACAAGAAAAGCAAAAAAGGAGATTTGAATTTTCAACAGGTTCCTCTTTATAAACTATTCTAAATGAACATGCACATCAATTTGAGTAGACAAAACAGAAATGCAACCTATTTTTTTTTATTATTATTTATGTTATTATATGATTTATGAAATCCATAATACAAACTATCATGAAAAAGATGATGACAAAAAGATTAAAATACGGCAAAAGAAAGGCAAGAACACTCTCCAGAATGATCCATAATGCTATTGTTTACAGTATTTTTATAGTATTAGTAGTATAGTATTTTCGAAAATACAGATAATAAAATGACAGACATGTCTGTCTCTGTATCCTCTCTCTACTCTGCAGCTCAGTTAGCTCACTCCCCGTCCCTCCCCCTCTGTGAATCCAGCCCTTATCGTAATGTACCATAAATTCTATATGTACTTAAAGAGTTAGGGTAGTTTGAATCATGCAAGTCTTTTTCTGTTGCCGGTGACTGCTCTATCTGTTGAATAAGTTGAGCAAAACCTGGACATTTTAGGGAATTTTAGACAATCTGCTCAGACATAATTTTAAAGCCAAAAAGGAGGACGTGTCCAGGCAAAAGAGGCAGTATGGTCACCCCAGTTTAAAGGCTTTTAAAGGTCCCATGTCCTGATATTTCTGACTGTTTACATCATGACTTGGATGTATATAAAGCAAGGATTTGATGTAAGTTGAATAAAGAGAGGAAAACTATCATCTCTGTGAGGATCAGATGCGGCTATTTTTCCCTCCCCTTTGGAAACATTCAGTTCTGAGGGGGTGGGGGGCTATGGTAGGCTATGATAACAAAGGTTTTGGTAAATTAACTGCCCTATATTTCTGATGGGGGGGGGGGGGGGGGGGGGGTTATAGCCCAGGGAGTGGACTTCAAACAGTCATGGCGTCTTCCTGTGACCAGCAGAAAACACATGTTGGTGGAGGCTGTATAGCTATGACATAATAAACCCCAGGAAGTAAAAACAAATGGAGTAAGTCTAGAAAAGGTGGAATATTCTTCTGCTCCACAAGTCTCTTCTAACAGCAATTAAAGCAAAGCATATTGATCTTGCAGGACATGACACCTTCAATATGTTCAGCCTCAAAGTACCCCATTTCAGGAATGCTTACACGCTCTCCAACAAAAACGAAGGAAAAAGTGAACTATTCATGTAGAAATATGGTCATGCTGCACACCAATAAACAGGGAAAACTCAGCCACATGAACATGTAAGGCATCATTACATACAATGAACACAATTAAAAAGCAAAAAAATGAAAAGAAAAGTCAAAATCTGCAGGGCACCACCTGGAAAAAAAGCTGGCATCGCACTCCACACATTTTTGCCTCTAAGTCCAACCTAAAACAAGCAACACACAAATGAGACGTCTGCGAAAAGCTGAGACTGAGCTCTACCCATTGACACCAAAAATCCTGTTCTGTGACCAAAATGGAAGAGACATAGTCCGTTATATTTTACCATCTTAGGCCTCAATAATGGTGTCACATTACCGAATATTACAGTTTTAAGGCTTTTTATAGGCCTTATTGAGCAAAAGATGTCAGAACAATGATCCAAAAGAGTTTATTACATGGAGGAAGTGATACATATAGATTTTAAACACTTATTTTGACAAAATACAGTACCGGCCAAAAGTTTGAACACACCTCTCAGTCAATGCTTTTACTTTATCTTCATCACTAATTACATTGTAGATTCTCACTGAAGTAATGATGGACACTCGTTTCCCTTAACTTAGCTGATTGGTTCTTGCCATAATATTAATTCTAACAGTTAACTAGTAGGGCTGTCGGCTGACATCAAGCGTTCATTCATAGTTTTGATACCTTCAGTGAGAATCTACAATGTAAATAGTGATGAAAATAAAGAAAACACATTGAATGAGGAGGTGTGTCCAAACTTTTGGCCTGTACTGTACACATATTTTAGACCTTAGGCTAACTATCCACTGTTTCTAAAGTCCTGACCATATTGTTATAAAACCTCTCTTATTTTGATCTGCATCACTTTATAACAATAGTCCTTTGCAGAGATGTGAAAATATTTTATTATTCATTTTTAGAGTTTTGCAGCCACTCCAGTATCATTTCCAAGAGATATTAACAATAAAAAAATGTATATATTTTTTTAGGTTAGGATGAAATTTTCAAATTATTCTGAATTCTATCGACATTCATTCTGTCACGTTAACACATATACTGGTAATTCCAAATCTGGACAAATCCATCAAGTGTTACTTTTATTATGACACCAAACTAATTCAAATGAACCTTGTGGTTGAAGAGATACACTTTTTCTTTTATGAGTATGTCATTTTGGAGCAGAAGGCTTAAAAAGGGGCTGGGGCTGCTGTGGCCAGGAAGATCAGGAGACATATTTTCATGACCTCTTCCTAAAGCCCTATCCCTCTTGATTATTGGTTAGAAATATCTGGTGACAGGGCTTGTTCCATTTTGAAACACTTGATTTTCCTGCTATGTTATACTTCATTTCATTCTCTTTAGGTTGTCCTTAGCATGAGATAATAAACAAAGATAAAATGGTAGGATGTTCAAGAACACCAGTCAGAAACGTGAATCATTTGTACATTTAGTCAAATGTTAAAGGATTAAATGCACTTTTTCACACTGCCTAAAACGTTCTATTTTATTGTATTGAAAGACTCCACATTTTACCTTTTTAAGAAAATAAGTGTTCCCTTTGTCCAAATTCTTGTTATGCATGTTCCAATCTTGAAATCATTTAGCAAACATCATCAATCACCTTTTAAAGCCATCCATACTGGCTTCTTGAAAGTGAATGTACATTTTTGCAGCTTCACGGATGCTTCAAGGAAAGCATAATTTGGCTTTTCTGCTGAACTCATATTGACTGGCATGTCAAAGCAAAGTGTGTGAAACATTTGAGTAATAGTGAGCAATGTCAACAGTTTGAGTGGCTATCAGATCAGAGGGAGCTAGTTTATGTTTCCAAACAGGAGCGTAATGATTACATCACGCCCTCTGAGCCTGTGCAGGGTGTATTGGATTTCCCGTGTAAACTCATTGACTTTTTCAGTATTATTATGGTACAAGAAGCCCCTCTCCAGGTAAGTGAGAAACATTAATGGGTTTGTAGCGGTGGGTTGTTTCCTTTACGCACATCCTCCCCATGTGTTCGACCACAGATCAATGAGAGCACGCCATTATCTGTGTTTGATTTTTAAAGCTTTGACCAAACCTGAGGTATAAAAGAGAGGTGCTGTGTGCAGACACATCAGAGCTGAAGCAGCAGGGAGTTTGGATAGCATTGTGTACATATCCTCACAGGTACGGTAAGTAGAAGCTTGAGTTATTTTGTCAGTTTAAGGTGGGTGTAGATCTGTGTTGTCTTTTTATTGGTTAGGGTTTCATGTCACTGTAAGTGTTAATTTGATTGACGTTGTCACACTATTCTAGTCATTTGATGACCTGAAGCACTTTTCAATTCAACTTTACAATTCTGCTGTAAAGAGTCATCAGTATTAGCTATAACATTTTCACACTTTCAACACTCAACATGCAAATGATGCAACAGTTTGGTGTCAGGTGTCTGACTGAAGGATGTGCTATGGTGACTCAGTGGTAGAGTTTAATGTCTTTCAACCATCGGTCTTTTGATTTCTAGCTTCAAGAGTCACATGTAGACATGTCTTCTAACAAGAAAACTTGGGTAGTTTCTAGGGCTGGGTTAAAAAAAATCCATTTTTAAATCAATTTTTCCTTTAACTGGTTCATAATCGATCCATAAAATCCAAAGATGGATCTTTTAACTTGGGTAGTTTTTTCTTCTTTGGATGTGCAAAGAAGCAGCCTGTGGTTTCAACCCTGCTAGTCTCATGTGATCAGCGTTAGCGTTGGTTTCCACTGAACAAGATCTCATGAGATGTTACTGCAAACAAACATGGTGGAAGCACTATATGGGCACCACTGGCAAGTTTAAAAGCTGATGTTTGGATGTACAGTATTTTAGATTCAACAAGTACAAAGGAAAATATGAGTTGGACAAAAAACAAGTAATACGCAGAATATGCATTAATGCATATCATTAAATATGATTAATGTAACTGCTTTGGGTTTAGTTCTTCATGTTAAGACAATCTTTAATGATGTACCAGGTCAAAAGGTAACTTTTTAAATTTACAGCACTATTTTAACTAAGATATCCCAGACTGAATAAATATCGAATTGAATTATGAGTTGAATCGTTTTGAGACCTTGTAATATCAAATCGAATCGATCCAGAAAATCTGAATCGATACCCATCCCTAGTAGTTTCAGTCTGGATGCATATTGGCTGCAACATATGTCAGCTTCACCTTATATCATCACAGAAAACAGGCCATGAGAAATCTCCCAAAAAGTGACCTGATTGATTGTTTACTGATCTGCAAAATGCTCAGAATTTGAAGAAGTCAGTTTGAAATAGGCTTTTGTTTCAAACAGCACAAATCAATCCATTTGGACCAGTTCTACCACTGTGGAATTACATATGAGCCAAAGAGAATCAACATTGCTCCCTACTTTATAGCTGTTATCATTGATATGTTTATTTTAGACAAGATACATGTAAATAAAATACAAAGCTAGAGTGATGTCAGCTATTACTAAATAGGCTTTTGATGCAAATCCAGAGCAGCGGTTGTATTGAACACTGAATCAAATCCACCCTTAGATGTCTGCCTCTCTATCTCAGCCCTGGTTGACTGCAGTCCAGTCTAGAGAGTACCTCTCCTCCCATCTGAAGGGATAAATTGTTATTGATAATGGATGGATGGTTGACCCTGGCGGCCTCTGCCAGGCAGGGAACAATGATATGTGCATGGCAGAGGCAGCAGAGAAGATTAGCTTGAGTCATACTATTTTTCCCCAGTAAGTAATTTGTCTTTGTTCAGCAGTAAAGTAAAAGCTTTGTGTTTTAATGTAACTATGTGAGCCATAGCTTGGACACCTCTGATCTATAATCTGGGTGTGGTTCACCTTACACAGCAGATGCACCTACCTGATTCAGTGCCTGTAATCAGGTGCATGCATCTTGCAAAGCTCCAGTCCATGATTGTCGGCAGCCCAAAGCAGCCCCGTCCAATCAGGGTCATGGCAGGGTCACGGTTATAGCAGAAGGAGGTGGAAGCTACGAGCGGCAGCAGGGAGTAACTGCTTGGAGAAAGATAAGAATGGATGCTAAAGGCTTTGGTGGCAGTTTTATCAGATCTGGACCACTTCTTCATGAATGAAAACAAATAACAATGCTAAATGCACTTGTTAGTATGATTTTTTTAGGTCTTGGTTATATTTCTTTCAACGTATCTATATGGCCATGTAATTGGTTAGCGACCAGTTCAGGGTGTACCCTGCCCAATGACAGCTACAATAGGTTCCAGCCTCCCCGGGACCCTGAAAGGGATAAGCAGTAAAGAAAATGAATGAATTTAGGTCTTATACATACATTTTTGTGTCATACCTATATTAAGTTCTGTGTATTAGTCTATGCCTGTATGTATCCTTGCTTACCACAAATGAATATACATGACTCAGAGATAGCTGAGCTCACTCAGGGATAGAAATACTAGAGCCACAGAGGCAAAGCACTGACCACAGCATGCTCTTGTCTAAAGTTAGCTTCAGAGGAACATAACATGGACATACATGACGTGTAAACATGAAAAACTTAGAGAACCTCTGTCCAAGAGCCACTCCACCAGGACTGTCTGTATAATAAACCATCACAATAAGCCCCAGCCATGTCTCCAGAAGCTTGTTTCCAGCATCTGATGAAACATCTCACACAGCTGGCACTTCTGATATTTTTCCCTCCACTTCCAACACCGAACGCTTTCTACAGGTGCTCTTCCAGGTGAACGAGTGACACATATTAATAGACCCATCTGGTGTGTCAGGTTAGGGTGTGAGACACACACCTGAGACTCAAACCAGCAGTATGAAGCCCTGGCCCATTGACAAGTTTGCCGATATGAAAACTGTCACGCACCGCAGCCAACAGACGATCACTCTGAAACATTTGTAAACCCCAAATTCTTCTAATACTGTCAGTGCCATGTAAATGTGTTAGTATGTGTATTAAAGTCCTTGAATACTGCAATACTGATGGACAATACACTGTAACTGATTATTGTAAACATATCAGTATTTTACCACAGCATCTACAGCTACCTGTTGTAAAGGTATTTACAGTAGATTGTCGTAAATTGGCAATTGACTGTATGAAAGCATACTGATTTCTTAAGCAAAGGAAAACCAACTTGGCTTCTACCTGCTTCAATATAAAGAGTCAGTGCATAGCATTTGTTATGAACTGGCTCTAATTTAATAAATGTTAATGACAGCCTAATGGATTAAAAAAGAAAAAAATGCAGTCAAGACCATAATTCCATTATGCTCAGAAAACTGACCGATAGCAGCTGAGATTGCTTTAGTAAAGGCTGTCACATTTTTGAAGAAACAAATGCCTGAGTAAAGTATTTTATTCAATAAAAATTATGTATGTGATTTTTTTAACAAAGCTATAAATGCTATAAATCAAAGATACAGCAAAAAATACAAAACATGGAATTTGCTGCAATTTAAAATGTAGTAAAGTTGTAGAACTAGTAAAGCACTCGGAGAGCGCAGACCTCTGCCAGCACCACAGTCCTCACCCATATTGTGATTTTCACCATAAATATTAGTCCTACTTTTATTTCACATAAATATTTAGATTCCTTGACCATTAGCAATTTGATTCATAATGATATCTCTTTTAGTCCAGTACTTATTCACAAAAATCACATTTTTCATCATGACGGCCAGACGCTGATCCAGATCAACACCAAAATTGAATCAGTTCTTCCTTTTCCCATCCTGAACATTTCCTGAAAATTTCATCAAAATCCATCCAAAACTTTTTGAGTTATTTTGTTCACAGACAGACAGACAAACAAACTCTCCCGAAAACATAACCTCCTTGGCGGAGGTAATAATATGTGATGCTCCAAATGAAAGTACAATAAGGATGCTGTTAATGAAAATACAGTCATTATGCTGTAAGTTGAAGTGATGCTGCTGTACAGACTTCACAGTCATTTACTGGCATCTTGTTGCGAGTAACTAACTGTCAAATTTACAGAAACCTCAACCATTAGTTTGTGACCCGGGTGTAAAAATAGCTCAATATAAGCTGAAATCCATTTTACTGAATTTTCTTCATTTAAATCAGATTTGTCCTGCTCCTCTACAGACATGTCAGGCAAAGTTCTCTTGGTGTTTGCTCTGCTGGTGACACTGGTATGCAGTACAGCCTCAACCCCTAGAGAGGCCAAAAACATTGATGCCCTCCAGCAGCTTCTGCCCAGGAGGCTGAAGGTGAGCGACGCTGCCGTCAGCCAGGAGCAGACGCCCAAAGCTCATTCTGCACGGACGCAGAGAGGAACACACCTCTCTGAGTATGAACGCGAGACAATGACCAAGCAAATAATGCAAGCCATCTCAGGTATGTGGTGGGTGAGGGCGTGATTATTTTGTCAGTTCTGTTCCGCTTGTTTTCTGTTTGATGAAAGAAAGTGAGTGGGCAGAGATCCAGAGGGAGACGCTTTGAATTGTTTACTGAACGCTGTGTGTGGTTCATGTAGGAATGGTTTGTTCACAGAGATGATGAACTCCGATTGTGTGCTGGATCGGGACTACCAGGGCTGGGTGGACTTCGGACGCCGTGACGCGGAGTGAGACACCACAAGACCTGCAGCAACCTGACAGCTTAGCCTTAATGCTATTAGTTCAGATATAAGAGGAAGTCAACGTTTTCTTTACCTTGTATCTTTATAAATAAACTCTTTTCTGCAGTTTTATTGTTTTATTTCACTGCTGCTATCGTGAGGGAATGAGGGACACAAAAGTGCATTCAATGAAAATTGAAAGTTTATTCACAGATAGTAAAAATTGCACAAACACTGAGAGACAGATATATACAGCTGTGATCAAACACAGAATAAACAGCAGTGCAGAGAAAGAGTGGTTTGGTTGATTTAAGATATAACACAAAAAATGGCAACACTTCATTTCGAGGTCAGAATATCCACCATTAAAATCTTATGATCATGCTTTTTGGTAACACCCTGGTTGCTTGTTTGTCATTTTAAAGAGCTAATTTGTAATTTAAAGACTGTTTTCAGGTGACATATCACAGAAGGGAGATATTAGATGAGAGTCATGAGGTGATTTCTTCAAATTATCAAATTTTCTGCTGCTTAAGGGCCAATTCACACACAGCTGCATCGCCACTAAAGAACACAGTAAAACCATTTATTAGGTGCACATAATATTTAACAAATGTCAAATGTAAAAGCTGCGGCAGCAATAGAGATGACATTCTGTTTTCTTTTTACTTCACATGCTTTTTGAGGTTTAAATGTCTCCTCTGCATTAGTGATACTTCTATGAACAAGACAAAAAGCAGCTGCAGCATCAGGATCTCTCCTTCTCCCCATGTTTATGTCGTCAGTAGCTGCCAGACCTCCCAATATGACATCCTACCACTGTTTTGTAGTCAGTTTAATCCCATTGGCTCACAAGTGCAAGATAAATGCAGAACAGAAAAGGTAGAATGAGCTCATCATTCATCACAAGCGGACCTATCAACCAATCAGAGTGGACTGGCCTGGGCCCACATGGGTAAAGAAGAGAGTGACAAGGAGCATGCTACACATGCACAATCTGTCCCCTGCTGAGTCCGTGTGGATCACATTCAATAATACACCTCTGATGGTACCTCTAGAGACAGAGCAATAGAGGCCTTAGTCTATAGTTACTGGACAAATGAACCAGGAACATCCCTAAAATACCCTCCCGATTACTGCCTATTGACTTGAAGTTGGCAGGCTGTTGCACATGTGCTCTGGGCAATGGCTTAAAATTGAGAGGAAGTGTTAGTCAAAACATTTTATTTATCAAGATGATCTCCCAAAAATAAATTACTTCCACATTCCATTGAGCAGAAACAGACTCTGAAAGCGAAGCCAATGTCAGGCTGTCCAGGCAGCACACTTAAGGACGACCGGCTTTATCGCCATTAATGCTGAGCTTAGCTGTATGTCTGCAGTCTTCATGTACAAAGACTGTCGTCCATAACACTTACAGACTGGAAAAATCCAAACTGTGGACCCTTTTCAGCATGCATTCCCTTTCTGTCCAACCCTAAATTCCATCTCCAGCCACTGTCAATGTTTATCAAAAAGCAAAAAGTCCAAAACAAAAATCTGGGACCTTTCAAATGTGTTTAAAGTTGGGCATTAAACTTCTCCACAGACATTATTTAGATTTAAGAGTAATTCTTCTACCCAAGTAGCTTGAATCAAGCAAAGGGTGTAATGGGCTTGAGCTTATATAGGGCCTATCTCGTCTCTTTGGCTACTCAAAGCAGCTCTACACTGCAGATCACATTCATACCCATTCACTCTCATTCACTCACTGATGGTTGGATTTTCTAAGTCAGTTGTCCATCAGTATCAAATAACACATTCACACCCTTTCATACCCATTTACACACCACTGCCGCAGCCATGGGAGCAACTTAGGGTCAAGTGTGTTACCCAAGGACACATCACCATGAGAGAGCCAGAGCTCGGCTTGAGCCTGCAACCTTCTGCTTACTGACGGAGCAAACTATCAGACTGCACCACCGATGCCTCAAAGTATGATCTAGTCTCAAGTTCCAAAGCATAAACTTCAAGAAGTTAAATGTGTTTTTCATTAATAATTCACCAGCGCTCACACTCTTAGTATCTAAGACCTTTTCCCTATTTTTAAGCAAAGCAAAAAGCAAAGAACTGATGTGACTAGTGGCACCCATTTTTAAGAATTTTGTCATTTTATTGAACTCCTCCATGTGTTAATGCTAAAAGTGATCAGCCATCAACTATCCATATTGTTGCTGAAATTCTACTGTTACATGAAATCATTAATATTCAAGTCCACTTTGAAGAGTTTAAATAATCTCAAATTTTGAGAAAGTGAAATATTCTTATTTTGTCTCCTTCATTTTATTACTGCACTATAACCTGTCAGTCTATTTTTTATTAGCATGTTTTATTAGCATGCTCATTAGCACCTAGTTGATGGTGAACTTTGTGACCTCAAAACAAAGTGTTCCTCATATTATTACAGCCTATGCTTATGGTTTCTTCCCTTTTGAATCTACAGTATCCTATGCCTTTTGCTACGGATGATTGTTTGTCAGGATATTGCTGTTTAAATAGAAATGACTTCTATTCTACTCATCTTTAAATACAACAATTCACAAAACAATTGAGTTCATTCACATCCCAGTGATTTCAAAGTCCCTGATGACAGTAAATACAGCACAAGCATGATTTTCAGCAGTAAAATTCACACATCACATGAACAAAGTAGATTTCATCCACGGTCTTAAAGCAGCATGAGCTCTGGCTCCTGGCACAGTCCTCATGATTCAGTGATTCACACCGGTGAAAGTGTGCTGAACGCAGCCACAGCAATGTGCGATGAGAAAGCAGACGTTAAAGTAAGAGCAAACATGTTTCAGTCAGTGTCTTTGCATTGCTTTTAACAACTTTGCGTGTTTATTCTGGACAGACAAGTTTAAAACGTGCTTAATCTGTGAAGCAGCCTGTGAGCAGGAAGACTGGAGTGTGTGTACTTTAGTGCATTTTCAGTGTGATTAATGATTTTATGTGGTAAAAAAAACATACTGCATGTCTTATTTCCAAAGTGACAGCTTTGTAATATAAGCCCTTTTCACACATGAACAGAAGTACTGAGAATTTCCCAAATCGCCCTTGGTGAGCAGCATGTGTGAACACAAAACAACCAAATGATTCACCAGACTTTACAGAGTATTCTCCCTGAAAGGGTCTTCATGTTTTCCCCCTAATCCACCAAGGATTTGGTGGTACTGAATTATTAATACTGCTAAACTAATTATCCAGCAATATGAGGTATTAAATACTCAAACCTACCCAAGCACTTCAGGCGACAGGGCGTGCATCTTCTCTGGCACTGTCATGCACGCCCTGCATGCATATAAGCAGGATAAGCTGCACAGTTTTATCACAGTGCTACAGGTAAAGGTAAATTTATTCAGTCAGTTTGAGTAAAGTCATTCAAGTGTTTCCACTTTTGTTTTTTCTGTATTTAAACACTACATATGCTGATTGTCTTTTCGTGCTTCTTTAGACTAAAACAGGTGCAGTCTTTCTTATTCTATATAATGTGCAGCTTTTCCATTAGCCCCAGTCGCCTGCCCAACGGGATGCAGTGTCACTGTAAACAGCTGAGCGGCACTGCGACGACGTCATTTTGAGCACGACACAGCAATCTGTGGCTTTTTGTCACAAACTGAGTAAAAAAGGAAAGCAGAAGAAGGCTGCAGGTGGCAAAAAGAAACACCCCTTGAGAAGCACATTTATATCTGCAGTGATGTTCACACAGTGGGTGAACTGAGGTATATTAAAGGTCCCATGTTGCTCTCCTTTTCAGCAAGTTTACACTGGTCCCAGATGTTTCTAGAATGTATTTTCAAAGATTAACTCGTATATGTGACTTGATATGCCTGTGAACACCTCTTTTTCTGCCTCATTCAAGTGCAGTTTGTTTTGGTGTAAATCATCATAGGCTGTTGTCTGACATTCACCCTTTTTTAAAAAAATGACAGAGGCTTCAGCTTTCCAAACCCTGCCCAGATTTGCCAGATTCCACGTCTGTTATCAGGGGAATCGATGTTGCAAAGCTCCAAGCTGAAACCTTTTTCAGGTAAAAACTGACTGGAACAATCAGACATGGTTAATTTGTGTTTCGTAAAGTCCACTGAAATATGTTCAGTGGATGTGTGGCACAGTCTATCGGGCTTGCCAGGTTAAGCTTTCCAACACTGTGCTCTGATGTTTACTGTGGCTGCATACACATGCATGAGGGATATTTCCACTATAGCCACCTGTGGGTGCGTATCCGGCGTATGCGTGTGTGGTGGTTGTATCTTAATAATTTTATAAGGGGTAATTTTCCATACAGATTGATTAAACATGTTTTCTGAGAGCTGAAGTTATTTTTTCCTCTTAAAAAAAAATAAAAAGTATGTTTTGCATAACATGGGACCTTGACCACATGCAGTTTTTGCTTCTTTTTCATTTTCTTTCTAAATGATACACATATCCTCCTTTTTTCTTTCTCTCTCAACGGGCTGTGTACACTCGCCAGCAAAGTTCCTATTTTTATATAATCATTGATTGACCCTCAGGAAAAAGAACTAAAGCATTTGAACCTGTACATGGTAAATGAGTACTCTGCACTTTAGTTCGACTCCAGGGAGGACCGCACTGCTCCTTGTTTTAGTGTAAATCATCATATGAGCTCAGACAGAGGTGCTCCTGAACAGACACCTTCTCTCAAGGCAAAGAAACTTCCACTTGTCACATGATAGATAATTTCACTACTTGGAAACCATGGCTATTTTTATATTTCCTGGGAAACAGTATTAGAGCTAAATCCTTACACCCCCCACTCCTCCCCTAACCTGAAGGGGAAAACTTCTGCTCTGAGTGTGAAAGTTCAAGCAGAGAGCTCGAGACTAATTCATTTGAAATTTCCTGGAGTGCATGTGTGAAAACAGCTCAACATACATGACTGATGTTCAACTTTGGAAAAAAAAAGGTAAAAGATACTGGTTGTGAGAGTTTAAGGGGAAAGTGTGTAAAATAATAATCACAAAAAGTATAAAAATAAGATTTCTTTTCATCATGTTCTTGTGTAAAATCATGTTTATCTCATGTTGCACTCAAACAATCTGGTGATCATGTCCTGAGATGAAATGTGACATTCACACTTAACTACTGTACACACTTTCATAGAAAATAAAGTTACTGTACACTACAAACTATCAAAGTTATGGCTCTAGGACTTTATCTGGCTTTTGTTTTTTGAGACAGCAGAGCTTTAAGTCCTCAACAGTTTCCGTCTGCTCAGGATTCAAGGTCACTCCGTTCAGCGAGAGAGGTAACAAATGAACAGCCCCCGTCAAACCTTAAAGGAACGCCTGTCTCTCTCCGGTTCACCTCCCGCCTTCATCCCCAAAGCTGCCACTCTGTGCAGCCCCAAACTCTGAAGCTTGGCCACCAAGTTCAAACTGAAAATGTTCTTCTGTCCCTCTCTGTGCGATGATCCTGGGCCTCCACCTTTGTCCGTTAACAGTGATTCTGATGGTTTGGTGCTCTGGCTGTAGTGCAGGTTGTGATGAACATGAGGAGAAGCTGAGATGCCGCGCTGGCGCAGCAGCTCTACGAGTCCCAGAGATGTGGTGACATTCGCGGTCATGGTGGTGGTCCTAGTGGTGGTGGTGGTCTGGCCTCCGGGGCCAAAGTGCTGATGGTGAGGGGGAGATGAAGTGCTCACGAGCTCACAGTTCCGACAAGGTGGCATGCCGAAAGAGCGAAGGCTGCCAAGAGAAAATAAATCAATGTTTTTAAAAAACTGTGTTCATGACATTGATGAGCTTATATCATGCACATGCAAGCTGGCATACAAAAAAATGACACAGTTCCAGTCTGTTTGATCATTTTAGTGTCTGTAAAATAATTAAATATGATGTTAGTGTGGCCAGACAATAAATCTGGATCTTTTCTGAGAGGAAAACCTAGAAAGGGAAAAAATGTCAAACTTGAATGAAACATGCCAAAAACTCCTAAAAACAACCAGTGATGGACAAAGTACTTCATTACTTGAGTCAGAGTATAAATCAGGGATGTCTCAATCAGACTTTTATGGTCAATCATTGATCCCTAACATGAAGCATGTCGATCACGTTTCATGTCTTGTCATGAGTAATTGAGTGTTTGCTCAACAAAGCAGTGCAAAAATATCTCATGGAGTAATGCAATAACTGTCCTACAGTAAGGACTACTCTATCGAAATGACTCATTTATTACCTGTTTATGTAAATTAACATTATTGTTGGACTGACATTTATTTTATTCAACAGGCAGAACAGTTTAAGTAGTTTAATAAATAAAAGCAACATGTTTAGGACCTTTAAATCAGTAGCATTATCTAAATTATGTTATTATTCTTCATTAATCAGAAAAACAAAATTTTACTTAACATTATTTATTCCACCAAAAGAGTGCATTTCCATCTCTTTATATTACATTTAAACACAGCATGTACTTACTTCCATCAAATACTCACTTTCCTGAACCACATTAAAGCATCATAGCTCTACTGGCTTAACCTCAAATGCTACACAATGCATGAAGTTCACAATTGTGCAGCAAAGGGAAGCTTGTTTAGCTTAGCTGGTTAAAGTGGACGAGTGGATAAGTGGGGGACTGATGTGTTGACATCCCTGAAGGTGAGCAAAGGGTTCA
Source organism: Scarus forsteni (assembly GCA_036419115.1). NCBI lineage: Eukaryota > Metazoa > Chordata > Actinopteri > Labriformes > Labridae > Scarus > Scarus forsteni. The sequence goes on from JAZDUH010000289.1 coordinate 7,709,953, forward strand.
ACCACTCAGACCAGTTTCACTTCTTTAATGTGGCTTGATTAATATTCACTGAATATCACAACAATATGAGTTCGTAATTTGTTGAGTAATGCTGTTCACAACAGCAAAAGCGGGGGGTCAAAAACAAGATATATGTCTTTTAAAAGTGAAATTCATGTTTTTTATGCAGATGCTCAAAAAAGTCCTTTAGCTTTGAACTCAAGGAAATTTACTTTAACGTCCACCACTGCAGTTGAGTAAAGGAGATCTTTGCTGTGATGCACTAACAAAAGAGTTAGTAGTGAATGAACACAAGCACAAATCATAAACCACCATCGTTAAGTTAATTCACGAGGCACCACTGTATCCGACTTTAATTTAAAACTTCAGCTCGAGGAGAAAAGGCAAACATTTTGAACCATGACACTGTTAGTTAAATGAAGAAGGGGGCATGCCTTCACCAGTTTTACAAAACCAAACATTTATGATTAATTCATAGTCCTGCTGTCTTACTTTGCCCCGAGGGCTCCTTTTAAAGATGGAGAAAGAGCCTCGACAGGCGTTTCCTGTGGCTGTGGAAGCAAAGAGCAAAAGGTGAAGGCAAAAAAAAATATAGAGGGAATATGTCCGAAAAGCTGTGGATGAAAAAAAGTCTGAGTATTTTTGTCTTGTTCAGGATTTTAAAGTCTCATAAGCCGATTGTTAAACAAAGAGTGGAGGAGGAAAAATGGAAGAGTAACAGTCACACAAGCAGTTGCATAAATCTGAGAAGAAATGTCATTTTATTAAAGCTGTGGAAAATGAAAACAAACAGATGAAACAGCATTATAAGAACAAACCACACAGTCATAGATACAGTAATGTAAAAGTTAACAGTCTGTGTGATCTTACCTAGTGGAGAATGAGGGGATGAGGAGGGGGGGTTGGAGGACTTGGCAGGTGGTAATGGTATGTGTGGGAGAGGTCTGAGGGAGGTTTGGGCCGGGTGGAGAGACTGTGAGGTCATGGGGGGAGAGAAGGTTCATTAAACTACACAAGAACAAACTTACATGACATGAGAATCTACAAGAGAAAAAGAGAGAGGAGACATGGCACTGACTGCATGAAATAAATAAGCAGGACTGATGAGCTTGTGTAGATGTGTGTGAACACGGGGCGTACCCATGGCGTGAGCTCCAGACATATGGGACAGGTCGGGCTCGTCCTCCTCCAGGTCGTTCAGACTGTAGATGTGCTGCACGTCCACCTCCAGCTCCCTGAAGTCTTTAGTCAGGACACCCGGGCGGGGGTGCAGGATTCCCCCCAGGTTTGGTTTAGCCAACTGCTGCCAGTGATGCAGAGTCACTGAACCTGATGGGGAGACAGAGATGAAGTTTGAGAATGGAGTGGGACAGGCTGGAAGACTGGAGTAATACAAACTGCAGGATGGGTGGAGTGGACGGATTTATGGACAGTTATAGATGAAAAATAGACAGTTGTATCCACATTTAACCCGTAAAAACATCAATAATACCCTATCAAATGAGCCAAACACAAAAGTAAAGACAATTCAAACTTCTTTATGAAACTAATGGCCATTTTCCGCTAGCACGCCTTAGCCCTACTCGATTTTCAGTGTGTTTCCACTAGCCTGGTACCTCCTAAAACAAGCTAGTTTTAGTACCTACTCTACTCTGGTTCCAAACAAGCAGAGTCAAGACTGAAAGATGACGTCACCGACTGCCGGCTACTGATTGGTCAGACAATGTCATCATCGATGAGTCATGAGCGCAATGACCTAGCATGCTAGCGGTACCCTCATTCGTCTTTCCTTTGCAGCTCGATTGCTCTCGTCCTCGGCTTCATTCTGTTGTGTAGCTTCCAAAACTCTCCTGTGCTTCTTAAGGGGTATTTCTTCTTACCACCTGCAGCCTTCTTCTGTTTTCCTTTTTTACTCGGTTTGTGACAAATAGCCACAGATTGTTATGTCGCGCTCAAAATGACGTTGTCGCAGTGCCGCTCAGCTGTTTACAGTGACACTGCGTGCCGTTGGGCAGGTGACTGGGGCTAATGGAAAAGCAGCACAAGGCGAGTAGAGTAGAGCCAGGTAGAGTCAAGTAGAGTAGAGTAGGGTTAATGGAAAAGGGCCATAATCCAGCACTTATAATTGTCTCATATTTTTCTGATGAATGAAGTAATGCTGCATGTTAAACTGACTAAACAGCCAATTACAGTATTTGTTCTGGTTTTATACAAATATTCTAGCATATTTAAGATTATGAAAGAAGACTTTTGCTCTTTTTTATGCTATATGCAGTAAATTTAGTCTTTGTTCTGGCAGCTCAGGTAGACATTCTCATGGAGTATTTTGTAACTTTTTTTTTTTCAGTTTCTTGTATTTAGAGCTTGCCTTCAGGCACAATAAGCGGAGGAATATGATAAGGATAGGATATGATTTAATGCAAGACCTTATTCAACAGTCACATGTTTTTCTGGCACTGAGCTGGCTTCTTTTATTGTGTTAAAAAGTTAAATGACCTGTGCCATAAGGCAGTGTTAGGCTATAACCTTACAAATAAAATCCTACCCTAAATTATTTTAAACAAAAGCAGCATTTGACAGATTTGCTGAGTTCTTTCTCCTGCATTAGTCAAACAGTGACATGAAAAAGAACCCTATTGAGTTTTAATTTCATGCAACTTCAACATTTCCTCAGGTTATCAGCACTGTTTAATCTAAGAGTTCATTAAAATTGTAAAAACAGTTTCAAAGGTTTATACATGCATGCATACAAACATATAAATTTGCATACATACATGCATGCAAACACACACACACACACATATATACAAATTCATATTTACGTGTCTAAAGCATCACCTAGTGAAGCAATAGAAAAATAAGAATACTACAAACTGTGTTGCATAATGATGCATCGTGATATTGAATCAAGCTGAACCGTTATTTTACCATAATTATAATACGAACCATGATGTTTACCTCACCATTACTGAATGTCCACTTTTATAAATAAAAATATAATTAATTAAAGACAAGTGAAGATGCACAGCTCTAGTCTCAAACAGCACAACATTTAACCCCTTAGACTATTTTTTTTTGAGTATGGAAGAAAATAGCTTAAATTTGGCATTTTAACAAAGAAATAACAATGTGCTTTACTATTTCTTCTGATTTTTTTTTTTCGCAGCAAATTTGAAAACTCATTGATAACAATAATATTACATATAGCATTAAAAATGTAACATTGGTTAAAGATCGTCTACATACTAGTGTTTAAAGAAGATTTTGGTAATTACTAATGGTTATAATTTAGGGCAGCTGGGGCATAAACCTTACATGTGCACTTTATACAGTATACAAATACATATATTATGATGTATTTTACCATCAGTTGTGTATCCTAGTTTGTGCTGTGTCGACAGATCCTGACAGCCACAACTCTAGCAGCAGGTTTTCAGATTTGACTCTCGAACTCTGTTGTCGTCATTGTTGTTTATCTTTCTCACTTTGACAGACACTTTGTTTTATCCTGTTCTCTGTACATACCAGTAAATAACACTGATTGGAAACGGCATATATAGTTGTACAGTATATAATACTGTGGGCTGTTAAGATTAAAGAAAAGAAGTGGTGATACACCTTTCTGAGAGCTTCCTGATCTGTCCTGATGTTTTGAGACACCATACTTGCATCTCATTACTGAAAGTATCAAAAGAATCTTTCCATTACACACCCTTACAAAACATCCACCTACACCACTAAAGACATGGGATGTCTACTGCGCACATTATTGAACCCCCAATCTCCTCTTCTTGCCCCACCACTGTCTTGCCAGCGTACGCTTTGCAATCCTCAGGTATAACTGCAAAGAACTGGTGCTAGTTCTGCTTAAGAGCCGCCTTCTTCTTCACTATTAATACCTTATAAATGCTTGAAAAACCGCAAACAAACAGAAACTGAAAACACGACGCAGCTTAGCTGAAGCTTTACCTTCCAGAGGTTTGACAATCTGCAGGCGGTCAGGCAGGTACGACCTGGATCCTCCTGAGGACCCACAGGAATGCCGTGAGCTTCCGTTGGAGTAGTTTGTGCCCGTGGAAGCTGCAGGGCTGGAGACCAGGCTGTTTGGTGTCAGGAAGCCGCTGGAGCCGTCGCCCTCCTCACAGTTTGATACCAAGGCATGAAGTTTACGCTCTCGCTCCACGTCGAAGAAAGGCCGTTCTGAGGAGTGGTTCTGCTGACGGGCTGACAGGCTGCGCAGGGCTGCCTCCAGGTCCTGGCCTCCTGGGGTGCCAGGCTGACCCAGACGCTTTGGACCACTTACGCTGTGGATGAGAAATGCCACAATTCAAGACCTGGAGACCTCTCAGGGGGTTATCATTATCATCAGTGTTTTTCTAAAGAAGATTAAAAACACTAAACAGGTAACAACCACACTCTCAGACCTACCTGTTGTCCTCTTTGCTGGAACTGTTGGAGCTGGGCTTGTCCTCCAGGTTGATGCTGATGTTGTCTGAGCCGTAGTAGCTGGTTCTGGGGGTGCTAGCGCAGCTGGAACGAGCAGATAAAGGGTTGGAGCCCGGCAGACCCGGGGAGGGGCACTGAGACCGCATCCTCACAGCCTTATTCACAACCTTTACTGTTTCAAACACACGCCATGGATGGTTCCTGTAGAGAGAAAGAGGCCTCAAAACATTGCACTGAGTCTGCAGACCTGTTGATCCACCAGAAATAAAGCTGTGGAAAAACATCACCTTGGATTTAAAGATTCAGAACGAGATTTTCTTTTCTTTAAGAACAAATATTTAGTTAAGAAAGTTTTCTCAACGGCAAACAAATACTGACAACAAATGATTACCCTAATGATTTTTTTAACATGCCGTGAAGATAAGTCAACTTGACTCACTTTACAGCACTTTAACTGATAAAGCTGGTCCAAAACCTGTTTTGAATAAACTAAAGTCAAGTCAAACTTTCACACGACAAGTATGAGGAAGTGCAGCCATAGACAGCTTGGAGTGAAGCCATTAAAAACACATGCCAACAAGTTTTAAAAAGTAATTAAGCACCATCAGTTTGATCTCAAACAAGCGTCGCAACAAAACACATTTTCTGTGATTGTTAGTTTGCTCCACATTGAAAAACAATTAAAAACCTGTTGGATTAATGACTCTCGAGGATTGTAGCATGATTTTAAACGCCCTTGTCCTGCTTATTAAAGTTTTATATGCCCTACAGTCTATTGTCTGTTCCATTTTATAGCCCATTTCTTTGAATAAGAAAAAAAGTCCGTGCTATCCAGACATCTTCTTCTCCCCAAATAAATAGCACCAGCAGCTGACTACAATGTCTCATCACTGTAGCTACAACAAATAGACCTTCCAGTGTGATGTCCTACCATTGTCATGCCTGTTTAAGCTATTGAAGGGGTAGACATAAGAATATTTTGGTATCATGGTGCCATGTTGCATCGAACTGGCAGATTTACACAGAGATGACCTGTAAACCAATCAGAGTGGACTTGGACGATGTGGGTAAGGGAGCATTATGGCTGGGTTTTGCTTTCCACACAGACAGACCTGGAGACACAAACTGCCTCAGATTCATGATGTGGAAACTGTGTATTGATGGTCCATGCATCTCTCTCTTTGCTGCAGACCGCAGCCCAAGTGTCATACAGCAGTGTCTTCAACAAAGTCAAGATGATTTAACTCCAGTCAGTGAAAAAGATGAGTTATTGTCAATATGGAGAACCATGCTGCTGTGTTTCTTCACGTCATTGAGACAGAAAAGAAAGAGGAGATAGTCCAAATGGTGAGACAAGGCATGGATAATTTACCTTTAAGGACAATGCCAGAGGAAGATGAAGAAATATGGGTTGTATGTGAGAAGATATGTTAGAAAAATGTCTTAAGCCTGTTCTTGAACTAATGCCATCCATAAATCCTCAAAGCTATCTTATTGTCCACTTCATTCACGTCTGATAAAATGTTTGGGGTGTGCATGGGCAGGCAAGATGAAACAGCACAATGAACCTCTGCAAAGGGTGTTTCTGGAGACATCACACTAGCCTCGTGGATCGTGGTTGTTTCATGCATAAAACAGGCTTTAGAGGCCCTGGACACACATGCAGGTGTGTTTCATCCCTCTGGTTGATTAGACCAAGGAAATGTTGACGCAGGTGAGAGACTCTGATATCATCATTTTTACTAAATCAACCATAACACAACTCCTGTGAAGAGATCTAATCACGTTTTTTCACTGACTCCTGTGAAGGTGAACAGAGTCTTTAAAACAGCCTTATTCAAATTAGTGGCCCGTGGGCTACATGTGCCCCGAAATCAACGTGATTGGGGCTTAGGTCCAGCAACAAAAACAGAAAAAACATTTACAAACATTACAAAAATTCCAACCTTATTACATACATGGAATGCAACACCTTCTGAGAAGTTGCTGTTAAGCAAGCTACTTTTAATGCACTTTCAAATGTGACCAAAAGATGGTGTTTTTAATCTGCACTTTTTCATGTTCATACACATCTTAATATGTGCTTGTATTTACCTTTCATAAAGTGTTGAAGTTTTCTGTTTGAGGTGTAAAATTTAACGAAACAGTATTTCAGCAGAAGTTTAGTTTAAGTACTGCTCTTTATTGAGTTTATGCTCTTTTGGACGTGGCAATAAATTAATAAACATCCAGTGTGTTTGTTATCTATTGGTGTTTCTTTGAAGTGGTTAACTTTGCTCACTCAAAAAAGTCCGGCCCAGCTCATGTCCCAAGTCTGAAAATCTGGCCCAACTGAATTTCCAATGGAATAGCCCTGCTTTAAAAGGGCGGGAGCTTCAACACAGCATCTCAGAGAGAGAGTACAGCACTATCAGGAGCACATTGTATTTAAAAACTAGAGGGTTTTTTAAACATTAGTGAGTGTGAACCTACCCTTGCATTTTCTAAAACATGAACACATAATCCTGATTTAATAAATATGATGTTTTTATGGGACACTACAGGCAGATGGGCCTACCTGATCATTCAAATAAGCCTGATGACTCATTAAAAGTTAATATTCTGATCTGTGTATATTTCAATATAACATTTAAAAAGAGGATATGTAAGCAAAGCATGTTTATCATTATTTAAGAACAAACAAAACTCTGGTAGACTCACTTGTACTCTGTGGGAGCTGGGTTGTCCAGGCCCTTGCGGAAGGTGCCCTCTATCTCTGCAGCCAGTGAGTCCATAGGGAGGACTGAGGCCAGCGCAGTGTAGCGCTGCACCGTGCTGTTGGGGAGGCTTTTATTCCTCAGGTTCTTGATGTCTTCTCTGGCTTCACGCAGCATGTCCTCGCACTCGGAGTATTTATCCTGCAGGTCCTTGAGCTGCAGACAGAGGGAGACATTTCTGTCAAAATGTAGGACTTGAAGACACTGTGATTCAGAATTATTACAAAGTAAGCTGTTAATTTTACATATGAAGGTTTTTTTTCACCAACCATGTAAACAGGGGCTCAATAGCAGCAAAAACACAGTTTTTAGGATACACTGAAAAAGATACCCGGCCCTGTGATCAGTAACAAGACTGTTTATATAGGAACAACTCATTATAAGGTCAAGAGTTTGAGTCCAGCTCCGACTGTCACATGCGGATTATCCTAAGAGAATTGTGTTTGTCTGTCAAATAGAAAAATTAAATAGGATGTTTAAGTACTCTATTATTACAACAGTTGTATCAGACAGGTGTCAATACTGTTTCATTTGCAAGACTGATATTTAAGTACTTCTGATGTATGCTGTAACAACCACTTGTTCATCCCATATGTAAAAAAAGTTACATTCAGTCGATGTAATGTGTCTTCAATAAGCCTAAAAATAACAGGATATGATTTTTTATCTAACTTGCCCCGCCCTAACTTCTTCAGGGTTCTGGTTCTCCACTCTTACTTGAAATCATTTTCCAGGGCTTTTCCAGGATGTTACCCCAATTTACAAGCTGTGCCAATTTACAAGCTGTGCAGTCTATGGCTGTAAGAACATAAAATTTTGTACATTCTCTGACATTCTTAGAAATTATGACACATTCACACAGAAAAGTGCAATGACACCCACAGACTTCAGTGTCACATAACCAACTGAAGTTACAATATTAATGTGGGAAATTCTCAGGTTAATTTAGCCTTCTAAAAATAAGATAAAAGGTTGGTGACCAACATTTCTAGCTCATATTGATCTTAAAATCTATACATTCTAACTATCTGGCATGAACGCTGTCTACCATCTACCTTTTTATCCTGACTTTTATGTAGTGCACTATTATAAATTTATGGTTTATATTTAGTATTTTATCTTTATTTACTACGCCATTTTATTTTGTCAAAATGCAGGACTTGAAGATGTGGTGGTTCACCTTCCATTCACAGTGATGGTGCTGAATATTGACAGAGCCGAGCAATCTAACTTTAATTGCAAAGAGACAACTTCTACTACAAACTCCTAATTTTATAGATATGCAAATATGTATACGTACACAGATAGAAAAATAGATAGATAGATAGATAGATAGATAGATAGATAGATAGATAGATAGATAGATAGACAGATAGACAGACAGACAAACAGACAGACAGACAGATAGACAGATAGACAGATAGACAGATAGACAGATAGATAGATAGATAGATAGATAGATAGATAGAAGAATTTTCCATAGCGACAAACCCATGTAAGCTCTGATCATAAATCCGCCCTCATCATATCTATCTCTGCTAAATACAGATTGATTTACAGTTTGCCCCTGAGAGGTGGCATCTCATTTTCAAGCGAGCCCTAATGTTTACATGGTTGTAAAGGTATTTACTCTGGAGGTAAAATCAACCCAGGATGCACATGAATAAATCTGTGTGAGGATGCAAGGGTTGCATGCTAACTGATAAGGCTCTCAGAGTAAATGTGTAGAACTGTAGAATAATGTGTATATTTATATGACCAGATAAAGCCATTGAGTTCATCCCGAGTCACGTCTGAAGGGGTTTTAAGTGTCTTGCCTCTGATTTCAGTTTTTCTTGTTTCTCACGGGAGGCACCCAGGTTCTGGTTCAGCTCCTCGTTCTCGTTGGTGAGCTGGAGAGACAGAAAAGTATGTTGAAAACTTTTGCTCATAATAACAAAAATAATTTTATTTATGTGGCAACTATAAAAACAGATGTTTACAAAGTGCTTTAACAGACAAAACAAAGGCAGGAAAAGGCAGAACTCTGGAGACAACACATCAACAATCAAGTCAAAGGGAGACAAAAAGAGGCCCTGAGGTTCGTGTAAAATAAAGCAGCAAAAGGAAAGAAAATGGCAAACTGGAGACAACTGAAGTGCTACAGGAATATACCACATTAGTACAGCTTAAATGTCAGCATGTACAAATCACTAACATCAGAGAGGAAGGTATTTTGGTTTATATATAATGATACAGAGACTATAAATAGATGATAGATGTATAGATTCATAGATAAATAGATGACAGTTGGTAGTTGTCGATGCTATATATTCACTTGTGCAGATCCTTGAACCAAACAACCAGCTCCTCAGCGTTGCCTCGTAAAGAAAATCTGTGTTTGTGTGTCTCTTACTGCTTTGCATCGAGCCTGAAGGTCAACAATCTGAGCCAGCAGTGAGCTGATCTCTTCCTGTTGTCGGAGAGAATCCTCTACTTTCTTTGCCAGCTCCTCAGACAGGTCGACAACCTGCTTATTGACAGACGCTGCAAACACAAAAAGTTCAGTGAATCTATCACACTGAACATCTCTGCATTCTTTCTAGAAGCTGGAACAAAACTGGGACACTTACAGAGCTCGTCCACGCACACCATCATCAGCTCCTGCTCCTGTTCCTCGTAGTTTGTGGTTTCTGTTGCGAGCTCATTGGCCTGAAGAGGAAACATCACAGGCTCAGATTTTTAAAATTTATTTTATTTTGGATCCCCATTAGCTACTGCCGAAGCAACAGCTACTCTTCCTGGGGTCCACACATTAAAGGAGACATATCATGCTGATGCATGATTTAATACTTACATATAATAGAATAAATTTGAAAACAAGACCTTACACCCCCTTAATTTTCAAAAAATTAGATATTGTATTTTTTCTGATATCCTAGAACGAGTTTGATGCCTCTGAAAATAGGTCATTGTGAGATGTCCGCGAGATTTAAATCATCGTGACGACAGGAGGTACCTTTCTTTTTATTGGAGTAATCTGATAAAACACTTCCTCCTCTGTGATGTCCGTTAGCCACATAACCATCACCAAGGAACACATCCGTCCAGCAGGGGTATATAGGTCCCTAGCTCACACTCACTCATTACCAGCTCTTGCCTGTAGGGGGACTCAATACGCGGTCGCTGCTTTGAGCCTGCCGGAAAATACAGTAGAAGAAGAAGGACAGGCTGGCTCTACCCCCGATAGAACTGACCAATCAGAGCACAAAGGGCTGTGACGTTGCGAGGTAACTGCAGGTCATCCTGAGATCCTTGTGTTTCAACGAGAGCTTAATAATGGCCTAAAATCAGGATATTGAGAACGCTATTGTGGGGCAATGAAGGAACTAAATGACTTGTACTGAGGGCAGAAATGCTTTACAGGCATCCTAGTCTGGCATAGTGAAAAGGAGAAACAAGCATGATATGTCCCCTTTAAAAACAGTCAACAAAATACATCAATGATATTCAACGTACTCTAAAAATTGAAACAGGAAATAAAAGATAATTAAAACAGCAACCATCTATATCAGGGTGTATGAAGACCAATTAATAAATGATCATTAAAAACACTTCTGGAAGTAAATGATTCCACTTGAATCAATACTTTTGAACAGAATTACGCTTTAAATGTTTCTAAAGATAAGTTCCGATTCAGCATGTTACTTTGTGTGGATATACTGTTAAGATAAACTTGATGACATTAGATATTTCTTTGAGGTCTTTTTAAAAACAATATAAATAGTTAAACTTGCAATCTCTGATGGAAGACTAGCCCATATTTTTATACCGCTATACAAAACAGTGCTTTGGCCTGCATTGGTTTTTGTCAGTGGTAGTGTAAAACAGCCTCTGAAAACATGCCTATTATTAAAACTGTGACCATCCCCACCATAATTTAATAGACTATATAGAACATTTGGAACCTGTGATGTAGAAATGTTTCTAAATAAACAAATCAAAGAGGTGATAAGTCTTTCTTTCACCAGTAACCAACCGAATGCTAAATGCATTTTATTGATGTTTGCTCTTCTGTCACAGTTCAGTGCCAGCTGTAATAAACGATATGTAGTGCAGCAGCTACAGAGCATCAAGGTCAATTATGTATCAAGGATTTTTTTATTTTCCAAAATTTTCTTCTTAGCCTCTAAAAGATAGGAAGGGCAGTAGATCATGTCAAAAGTAGCCAAGAGAAAGAGAGGGAAAGACTTACTGGAAAAGAGCCACAGTTTGAATTTGAGCTGTCAGACTAGCACAACAACCTCTGCACAGGGGCACAGGTCTTTTTTTGGGATATTTTCAGCCAATTATCAGACATTAATTATATGGACTCAAGATTATCTTTGAAGATTTGGATATTTACAGCAACATATTTCTGATTTGTAAGGGTTTTGGTCTTGTTTGTATCTTCTATTATACTTCATTTATTTTTTCTTCTTTTTTTTCTCTTTTTCTTCTTTTTTATGCTTGATTTTTATTTTTTTAATAAGATCTTTGTAATTTTCTCACCTCTAATCGCAGTTTGCGGTTTTCATCCTCTAAATCCTTCAGTTTCTGCTGCAGGAAGTCATAGTGGACAAAGTTGCTGAGAGAAGAGCACGAACTGTTCCTTTTCATCCTGAAACAAAAGGACAGAAAATACATGCAGCGTCATTTTTTCACAGTCACAGAAAAACTAAGGTTGCAAAACACATAAGAGAAAAACATTACAAAACTTTTTTTTTGTCTACTTTGATGGTGAAGCAGACTGTGTTCACTAAAGTTACTATGACAAGAATGGAGATTAAAAGAAATGTTGAGCTGTCACAATCTCGTCCCAATTTCTGATTCAGTTAAGGACGTTTATCAGGTTTACTCACAGTTTTTTTGTTTTTTTGTTATTTTAAATACAATTTAAAACATAACAGAATATTTTGACAATGTGAAGCATTTTATTCAAGCATCTAAAAACAGGAATCTAATCAATCCAAACTTGTGGTGCGGGTGGTTTGTAGACTGACTCATGAAAACCATCGATTTCCATTTTATTTGTACATATATACATTTTCAACAGTTCCAGCCCAAGTCTTTTCTCTATGTAAGTAACCCACATTAGGTTTAAACACAAGTACAGAGATTTTCACAAGAAACTTTTTATTTATTTGGCAATATCTACTATTGCATTCAAAATATTTTACCTCTTGTTTGGATTAAAACGTTTTTGTTCTAATCAGACATAAGGAACTTCTTACAGTTAACAACATTAGTTCAACCACATAAAAAATCCTTTCAACAAATAAAAAAATAAATTTAAAAGCTTAATTGAAAAGTAAATTATTTTGTATGTTTCCTTTGGATGACTGAGCTGTCTGGGAATATTTTAACTGAAATTATTTGTTTAAACAATGTAGTTGGCATTTTATATGCAGCAGTTGTCTGGTGACATACTGTGATGTTGCTCTAGTGTATATGATATAGTTTCTTAAATTATTTAGTATGCACTAAAGGTCTGTCCATTATCTAACATGCCTCTGGTACTGTTTAATACATTTGATAAGGATGTATCCAAAATGTATTTATTGTATTTCTTACATGAATTTCCACTAGATTTCAAACTGAGTTGTGCCATGTGTAGTTTTTACTTTACTTAACTGTTACATTGTGTTATAACAGTATTTGTGCAGCTACCGCTAAGTGGTTATAAACATGATTAGGAGGTCACCAAGTCCAGAGTTTCATTTTTTTAATTTATATAAGTGATCAGTGTTGTTGCACGACAAGACTTGAAAGAAATACATTAATAAATAAAATAGAACTAAATCACAAAACAAGAGTAGCTCATATGCTTGTTGTAGTGTCTTTACTCTCCCTGGCTGAGGGATGTAGTCAGCAACAAACAGCAACCAGCTGCCATAAAGCAGCACCTGTAGCTTCTCTTCTGTGCACCTACCTTTCAAAATAGCTCTAGGTTGATTAATGGAATTTATAAAGGTTAATAATATCTTTATATTAGAGCTTTACATCAGCCCTTAGATAGAGTTATAATCCTATTTAACACTAAAGTGAACTGCTGATGGTTAAGAGTTGGGCAGATCTTAAAATAAAGCACTGAAGATGTTGGTAGAGATGAAAGGTCGTGTTTGGGTAATAATGGAGATCACTGACGTTGAAGTAGAGCCCTAAATGTGACTCGGCAAAGAAAACCACTGTTCAATTATTTTGTTAGAGAAGAACTGTTCCAAAAATGTCAGAATTATTAAAAGTAAGCTGTTAATTTCACATATAAAGGGTTTCTTTTAGATAATGTATGTATTTTGTTGAACAACCATGCAAACAGCGCCTCAGTAGCAGTAATGAGCAGTTATATAGTGGGGCTGGAAAACACCGTTTTTGAATAAGTTTTTTAGCCTGGCTATTATAAACCAACTGAAGTTGCAATATTAATGTGGGAAATACTCAGGTTAATCTAACCTTCTAAAAAATAAGATTAAAGGTTGATGACCAATATCTCTAGCTAGCACCCTATCATTCTGATCATAAAATTTATATATTCTAACTATCTGGTATGAATGCTGTCTGCTAGCTATCTTTTTAGCCTGGCTTTCATGTTGTGTACAATAATAAATTTATGGTTTATACTTACTATTTTATCTTAATTTTCTATTCTTTTTTCGTTGGTTTACTATTTAAGTAGCCTATATATTTTTTAACCATTTTTTATGATATCTTTTTCTCACCATTGTTTTCAGTTTTTATAATTATTCCTTAACTTGCATAATTTTATCAACTGATATCTTATGGCTAAGTGTGAATTAGTTACCAAGTACGTTTGTACTTCAGTTACTATATTTTATTTTTGTTCACTACCAAGGTAGAAGGAAGATAAAGACTCTTCCAGGACAAATCAAGCTTTTCCAGGGCATTTTACTTTTTTCCTTATTTTCCACGTTTTTTCCATTACTGGAAAATTGGTCAATCATTATCCAGGTTTTCCAGGACATGTGGGAACTCTGTTTTTACAGTCAGAAACCTTTTGTTTTAAAATAAACAGGAAACAGTCTTGATGTTATGAGTGGTGTCATACCCATCCTCTATGTACTGTTTCTATTTCTCTGTATGTGTGTGTTGTATTTTTGACTTACAGTGAGTGTGCTTCAGCGTTCTCCATCTCCTCTGTACTTGCATAAAACTGGAGAAGGTCGTCCCGCATGGTGAGCTCATGGCGAAGCTGAGCAATCTGAAACAAATACGGACACCCAACATCAGCAGAGCTCTGCAGACTGAAGGAGCCCCACAGGGTGACAACAATGATAACAAGTATTTCACTTCAGCTACACAAGCGAGCATCATAGGTGAGCGTTGTTACCTCCTCCTTAGCAACCTCCAGCTGCTCATCCAGCATCTCATTTCGTGTGGTCAGCTCTTGATTCTGTTTCAGGAGGGACTGGCCGATCCGGGCTGCTAACTCCAGATCACGCTCTTTCTGCACAGAGATAAACAAAAACTTTTATGTTAAAGAAAATCCTATAACTTTAATCTGTGAGTAGATTCATTCCCAATGCACATTCCCTGGTTGGATAAGGAGAAGTGACATTGAACCTTATCTCCTCATCTACCACACATCATATTTTGTATCTCTTGATGGCACTTACAGAACAAAAGAGCAGAAAAGGTCAGCTAATGTGGTGGTCAGTGAGGCTGATAACTATAATCCTCTATAATCCCACTGATCTGCTTTGTGTCTCCGTCTTACCTCCTCCAGTAGGTGGGTGACTGCCTTGATGTCATGATACGTCTTGGTGACCTGGCCCACCCTGTCTGAGCACAGCACTGAGGAGGAGACAGAGAGAGAGGGATTTAATGAATGAGGGGCGAGACAGATGAGTAGATGAAACTCATAGGACAGTTACAGAGTGTTTATGTTAAAAATACAAAACGCAGACTAGCAAACAGGGAGGCTTGTCTGATTCTGACCCACCCTCTACCCTCTGTGCTGTAAAATAACAGGCCTGACTCTGAATGTGACTGATTGCTCCAAACTCAGGATCCATTAAGAGGTGCAGAGAATCCTTGAAAAGGCTGAATTATCTGCACCCTCCATTTGACTTAAGGTACATTCTTCCATTATGGCTGACAGAAAGAAGGCATTTCATCCTGTCTTTCTTTAGACGTTTCTTATGTTTGTGAACAGAGTCACCGATTTAGAGGCAGGGTCTTAATCCTGGTTTATACTTCTGCGTCAAAGCTACGCTGTACCTCCTCCCTGAGCCCGTCTCAAGCATTTATACTTATGAGTTAATGCGTCCACAATAATCCACCAGAGCATTTGTAAGTGGTGCAGCTCTCTGTTTGTTTGTGTATGAGAAACTGTGATGACAGCAGATGATGTTGGGTTAAAAAGCAGCTGGGTCAAGAAGATGCGGTATTCATTAAAGGGGTCCCTTAAGACTTTTTATGAAATCTGGAAACCTTTTATGGAGTATGTGGATAATCTCAATCTACTTCCTGAAGATGATAATACGGCTACTTGAGGAACTTTCTGTTTTTCTTATTATTAAGCTATTTGTCCTTATCAGGGACTTCATAGTTGTCTTCATTTATGTGTATTGTTGTATGTGTTTTTTTTTTTTGTGTGTGTGTGTGGAGTTGTGACCAACACAGGGTGAGGGTGGGAGTGGGGTGGGAAAGGGGGTGGGGGGAAGGGGAGAGAAAGAGGAGGGAGATAGTTAAATGCACTTTACAAACTTTGCTTCATTTAATGATGTTATATATTTAATGATGTTATTTCTGCTGCTTTCACTCTGTGATCGCATTGAAATTTAGTTGTAACAAAAGGAAAAAGTGATTTTTGTTTTATTGCTCAAGAAAATTAATAAAAAGATTTTTTTTTTAAAAAAAAAAGCAGCTGGGTAAAGAGCTAACTGTAGTGCAGAAAGAAAACAGACGAGTTCAAATGTTATGGATGCTGAATCAGCTGAGGAAGAGGACAGGCTTATTTGGCCACTGAAAGAGACATGGATGAGGAAACATCCCTCTGAAAGCTTTGCAAGTAAAATTAACATGACACTTTATCTCAGGACATTTCCCCCTGTGCATGTGTTGTTTCTCAGTCTTGAACAGCAGCTTGATCTGCCTGATTCAATGTCTGTAATCAGGCAGATCATGTTGACAAGCTCAAATCAACACCATTTGGGCTCAGCCCAAAGCATCACGGCCAAGTCAGTCTTACTTACCGCTTTCACACTAAAATTAAATGGTCAACACTAGTTATCTCAGTGCAGGTTAACCTATCAATAATTGGCAAATAACTATTTTCCCACTGCCAGCAGACCCAGGTCTAGCTGGCAGCAGACGAGCTGCGTGGCTGTTTTTTTTCCACTGGTGCATCAAGCTGATGTCATCAACGCGACAAAACACAGCCATGTAAATAACAGAAAGGAGCATGGAAGACAACACTGTTTTTTGTACTTTGTACTTTTGTCCCTCGTTAAAAATTCACAAACTCTGCGCTGATGATACAAACGCAGATGGATTTTGTTGCTGAGACGGCAAAGAGTCATGAAAGTTACAGACGGAGGGGGCAAGTGTGATGTTATGCTGTGGGCATGTTACACAACGTCATGATGTAAATTAGCGGGTCGACCCAGGTGTGATGTTCTTAATCAAGTCGATCGAGGAAGAGCCGATAAAAACGCGTGCTTAAACTGGGTTTAAACTGTTTTTTGCCTGGGAGAGGGGTATTAAAGAGGGAAGAGGTGAGAGAGACAAGCAAGACTATGGCAGGAAGTGACTGCACTTATAGAGAGGTGCAGCTGGACTCTCTCTGGGCCACATGGCATAAGATTAAAATTCATTTTAGTATTTTAATAATCTTTTTTCTTTACCAAGTGACACATGAGAATCAAGTTTTCTTTTATGTTGGAAAAATGTTACATACTGAATATTCCTCAAATCGTTAAGTTGCATGGTGCTGTTTTTTTCATAAAAAGTGGACAACGTAGTCTGAACATTTTCTCTACATAAACACTAAATGTTGAGCTATTTCACAGTTTATTATGATGAAACTCTCTGATCAGTATTGAATCTCATTTTAAAAACAAATCCAAACCTAAACATAGGCTCGAACAAAACCTGGTAAGTTCAACCATTATGAAAACTTTACATTTCCAGTATCCGTATTTTCAAACATTGGAACAACTTAAAATAAGAGAAAGTCTAAGTAAAGGAAACAATCTTGATTTTTAGTTTTTAAATCTTCTGCAAAAAATAATTCTAATTAATCGATTTGATTGATATATTGCCCAGCCCGACCATGAGTAAGACTCTTCCTCCCATGATGCACCACAGAGGGCTGCAGGAGGTCATTCCTGCCTGACTGTATAACTCCTCCCTGCATCACTGCTCCGTCAGGTCCTGGAGACTATAACGTGTTTCACTGTTTTCACTCTGTGGTTCTTCATTTGAGTTCCGACAGGCTCAGATTACTTCCAATACACTGACATATACTTCTGATGTTTATCCAAAACAAATGCAACACCCAGAGGAATATCCTTACTGCCAAACTCTGCCTTACTGTCAAACAGTGATTTCCTATCTACAGGTATATTCTTATTGTATATATTGTTAATGTACAGGGCAAGTTCCTTGGCGATGTCCATAATCCTAACTTTAATCTTAACTTTTTTCTTCTGTTTTGCTCCAAAGATTCTTCCCCGATGTGTTTTTTTCAAATTTAAATGCTTTCATATTTCAGTGTCTTTATCTGATATTCTTGCTGCAACACTGTGTATCAGAACAACAGCAATAAACAACTTTCCCTTTACGGATCAATAAAATATTTCTGATTCTGATTCTGATCCAGTGATCTATATGTGGGTTATATAAAAAAAGTTTAAACTGTGATGAACAGAGGACATGAACTTTCTGAACTGTTCAGGGTGGGCTGCAGGTGAGCGTGAGCAGCAGGCTTCATCCAGTCTTAACCTATTTTCCTTTTCTGTTGTTCTCCTTGTATTGTCCCCTCCCGTACCTTTCGATTGCCTGACAGGTTCACTGTTATAAAACTTCCTGCTGTGTGGGTCAGGAGAGAAAAGTCCGGTCAGGAAATGTTCTCAACATTTTCTCAGACTTGCTAGAATATTTAAGAAATGTAGACGTGATGAACATTTTCCAGCCCTCCTGCCTATTTCTGCTTGATCAGACAAAAAGTGGATAGACCATGCGGGACATCATGGAGGTAAATGTTTGACAGTCCTGTCCTTAAAATTCATTTTTTTGTTTTGTTTGTGAAAAGTATACATCTATTTACCAGAGGTTTTGTTACAAAATATTTCTTAAGTACATTATTGTCTCCTTTGTGTAAAAGATGAAAGTAATTAGAAACATTTTGTGTTTTTAATCCTAGCTTTGGTCCATTTATGAGTAAATGAGAGCTTCATTCATGGATGAACGCCTGATTAGTTTTTGTTTCTTATAGCAGATCAGCAGATACAGACCACAACACTTCCATGTGGTCAGCCACATACTGATCCTCTTAGCCTGATCCTTTTTAGCCCAGATAAGACGCCAATAAAGGCCTGGTTCTCCTGGACACCAATATAGCTCAACCTATGACACAGGCGAGCTTATGTGTCAGTGTCCATACCAACGAGACATGTACAGCATGGACGGGAACACGGTGACTGAGTGTTGACCTGAAACTTGGTTCAAATCCCTTTGTTTGTGTCCTCTTTGGACGGGTGTAAACAAAGGGGTAGGAGAGGGAGTTCAAATAGCTATTGTTCTGTCTAGACAGACACAGAAGGGTTATGATTCTTAACTCGGGTCATCTGAGGACTGTGTGTCTGACTTAAAGCATATATGATCTTTTGTGTGATTGCTTTAAAGCACTGGTCATCAATTAGCAGCCCTGGGGCGACATCAGACCCTCCACAGCTCCCCATCCATTCCCCAAAGTGTCATCAAATTCAGGAGATGTGAGGGCTGTCTTGTGTCATTTAATCCCTACAAATATTAATGCAACTCTTTAATAACTAGGATTGAAACAGTATTGTCTGGAATGACTTTAATCTTGATCTATTTGTCAAATTCAGTGACCAAAACATGACAGCCTGAGGATAAACTAGCTGAGGTATCAAAACTACCTCAAGTGGCTGGCAGCAATATTTGTGGTAGGGACTGATCTTACATTTAAAGGTTAATAAAAACATGTAATTCTGAAAAAATAGCAAGCAATATCAAAATTAGATCAATATATCAACATTAGTCCAATTCAATTTAAAATCTAGCCCTGATAGAATATTAAAGAGTAACAAAATGATCAATGATCAATGATCTCTGCTTAAAAACATATTCAATATTTAACTTAACAATATTTTCCATCTGGATGGAGATATGAAATATGAATCTCAATATTCTTCTGTAAACAGTGCCTGGTCCGAGTTATAAACTTTGATATGACTGAGTAAAAATCCAACATTATTCTCGTTTTGAATTTAAAGAATTTCACACTCAATATTGGTAATATTGAGCTGCTTAAAAAAGAACAGACATATTTTTGAGCTTTTGTGCCATCAGTAGAAAAAGAGAAACACAGTGTACTGTGTCAAAAACCGAGATGAGAGAAGTGGGGAAACGTAAGGAAGGGCACATGCCAGACCTAAATCCAAGCTGTCGAGGGCATTTCTATGCCATACTTGGTGTTTGTAAGCATGAGCATGCATTACATTTTTAACCATGACAAAACTGCAGTCACACCCCACTTCGATCAGGGCCTCTCTGTGCTGAGCTTGCATGTTCTCCCAGTGCATGTGTGGGTTCTCTCAGGACACTCTGGCTCCCTCCACACACCAAAATTGTCCTTAGCTGTGGGAGACTGTGTAAATAGTTGTCCATCTCTCTATGAGGCCCTGTGATTGGCTGCCGACTGGTTCACGCTGAACCCTGATTGTTGCCAAATGTCAGCTGGGATAGGCTCCAGCCCCCCCGACCCCAAAATGGAAAAGTGGTATAGATAAAGAACAAACTCCTGCATACCATCACAGGGCTCCAAAGTGCAACCAATTTGGGCGCACATGCACCCAAGATTAGTGACAGTGCACCTAACATTTTTTCTTGGGCGCACTGGTGCACCAAGAAAAAATGTTAGGTGCACTCTTACAAATTTAAGTTGACAAAAGTAACTGAGGTAGCGGAAAAATCTGCGGATAAGAACAGATAAGACTCAGCCCCAGCTTATTCTCTTTTCTCTGTCCCTGCATTGCATCTTTACAGGCTGTAGGCTGTAGGCCCGCCCGAACATATGCACACACACACACACACACACATACGCACACACACACACACAGCCCTCAGTAATCATCCAATCAGCTGTAAGTATGCAAATGAGAACAGACAGAGCCTGACTGCAGTGTCAGGTTTCAGCACAGAGCGGTAACTCTTATATAACATCTTATACTTGTTTAAAAATCATTTACAATATATAAAAGTTATGGAGAGTGAAAAATTGGCCCTAAAGGTGACCCTATGAAAAATTTGGGTGCACCTAATTTTTGTGCTGGTGCACCTTCAAAAAATCATCATCAGCCACATTTTAGTGAGATTGTCAAGATGTTCAATACTCTTAACCACAACATGTTTCAAAACTACTAAAAGAATTTTCATTATTATAATGACTAGTCTTTTAAAACAGTACAGAAATTATTTATTTAAAGCAATGTTATTTTTTCAAAAAGGAGAGGGCACTGTTTAATTGACAAACAAACTGGTAATATTTGATAAAGTGTTCAAGAGTTTTCCTGCAATTTTTACAAGTAAAAACAATACATTAACAAGTATATGAAATATTTAGGACCTCAATAATTTTGCTACAATGTTATCAGACAGGTAAAAATATCAGATAGGCACTGATAACATAAACTGAAGAAAGATTGGATGAAGCAAGAGCAACATCAGCTGACTGAAGGGGGCTTGTGAGTCAAATCATCAGTGGACACCATGTTAAACACTGTTACAGATAGAGAGGCAGACTTAAGGCTTGGCCTCTTGAAAACAGGCATGAGGGAAAATAAAAAACAAACTATACAAATCAAAGAGGTTTTATGCCAAGCTGTGATCGTATTTACTGTAGCTGTCAACATTTATGGAGTATTTTATGAGCTTAAAGACTTGTCTCAGCCTCTATGGACAAACATGAGTGGATGCTCCAGGAACTGCAGTTCTTGGCACTTCAGCACAGGCTTCAGTAGTTCTCGCACTTTGGTGATATCTCATCAGAAATGGAGATGTCAAAATAGAGCAGACTGAAATCAATACACTGCAAAACTATCAAGAAGACAGAAACATGATACACAAAAGGTCAAAATATTTTTGGAAATTTTATGGTAATTTAGGTTGAAGCTAATATTCATACAGCAGTATGATTTAAGGCAGTATGACTTATGTTTTTTCTCATTATAAAGGAATACAGAATATCTTACTCACATCCCCGAGGGATAAAAAAAATCTGAATAGTTTCAGTTAAAGTATAATATAAATCTGTATTTATTTTCTTTAGAGAATTTGAAAAAATGTCATTTTAAGGTAAAAGCTACATGAACCGTACATATAAATTAATGTGAGATATATTATATGAAAATAACTACTCCTTTGCAAAAAAAAAAAAAAATCAAATTTAGACTTAACATTTCAAATGTGGTCAATAATAAAATCACTTTTACTGTTCCATAAGGTTAAAAACAATCTTTAAATTGACTTTAGGACTGGTATATTTTTTCTTTATTAACATAAAGATGTTTGTATTGAATCATTGTCTTTGTCTATATCTGGCTGAAACTGCACTGATTAATCTCAACAAGTTGACATGTTTCCCCTAAATCTAGTACATTTTTGCAAACAATAATTCATTCCTTTAACACAGTGGGTTTTTTGCAGTTTCAGCAAGATCCATATATCTAAGATGGTGCTTTGTTTCTGTTTAAGGATTAACAAAAACATCTAACTTAGTCTAAATCTTACAGACAATGAAACAATTAGTTTTACATCCTTAATTTGGCTCAAAGCTTATCTGGACTTAAGACATGGGAGGCTGCCATACAGTAAAGTAGATTGAGGTCCGTGAATTTGGCCTGGAAACAGTGAGGTAGGAGAGCTGTATCAGTGTCTAATCAATCTAATGGAAAGAACTGATCCTTGGGGTGTCGTCCAGGTCTATTACAGAGAGAGCGCACTGGTGCTGACCTTGACATACAACATGAATCTTGTTGGAAGCATGGTGAGGTGATCTACTGTGTTTCATTTTTACTGAGTAGAATTAAGAGCAAAGACAGTTAGGGCGCCACAGGGCCTGACAACAAATATGTCAGAGGAAAACAAGGAGTATCCAAAGTCCTGTTGACAGTTTTTCTCATAAGAGCAGTAAATGTAAATTAATGTGAAAAAACAAGGGGGTTGCATGATGTATATTATGTCTACTATCAGTCCGAGCAGATATAAGCCAGAAAAGTTTATAATCAGAATTTCAGAGATAAATACATGTATCTGCCACATATCTCATTTCAGTTTAAATACTGGCACGATTTATGAAAGGAAATTAATGATTCACTGTTGCAATTTTCATCTCATGTCTACATTTAAAGGCCCTTAACATGCACTCAGGGGATTTTAATCGCTGTGATTAGACCAGGAGAGGCTGATGTACTTAAAAACTTCAAATGGTTGTGGAGCTGTCAGTCAAACTCAACCACACTCACACTATCCGTTTAAGAGGTCTAGTCAAGGACTCTTTCACAACAGAATGAAAGACAATGACATTTTGCTTTTAGTGTTTCACAACAAAACACATAAGCCATTAAAATTAAAGGTACAAGTCAGTTTTGGGTAAAATGAAATATTTATATTGTTATTAGCAATACTGAGTTTGGAATCATATTTTAAACGGGCAAAAATCCATTCAATGTTTCCCTAGAATAACAATGGAATTATGAAAAATCTGAGATCTTTTTATTTCATTTTAACAGCCATTCTTTCGGATATTAACTATTTGTGACACACCATTTGCTGATTAAAATCTGTCCATCAAAGATAGATGTCATGCAATTATTCAGGATTCTTAATGTTAAATAATCAAACTTAGCCACTTAAATTTCTCCAATTTCTTTCGCAGAGTGTGGCTGATCCATGTTGGTTGTAAAAAGACCCCACACAACTATGCGATAAAGATGCATACCATACCACCTATATTTTGTAGGATATTTAACACAAATTTTGCTTGGAAAATGCCAAGTTAGAACAAAAACAATGCAAAAATGAATCCTTGTTTGGATTCCCAACAGCTGGGAGTTGGCTGGCAACTGTATGAATCTCAGCTGGCATTTAGCTAGAAGGGGGAAATTGAAGTGGCTGCATCTGCAACTAGAGCTGCAACTATCGAATATTTTTGGAATCGAGTACTCTGTCAATTATTTCTTCGAGTAATAAAGTACTCTAACAAAATATACCTTTTTTGTTTTTAAACAAATAAATCAATTGTATACAATGCAACATGTTAGGGCTTTCAAAATGAGCAACCAAATGCCGTTTATTCTTCAGAAAAGGGTTTTTATTTTAACAACTTTCAAAGTTTAAACCAGTACTGGCTTAAAACAAAGCCAAGACAATACTGATTTACAAAGCAGTAATATAATTCTGCAATTATATTTGAGAAGTGTGTTCTGGAGGGCATTGTGTAGTTTGGATTGAAATCCTTGATCATGTTCTTAAATCCTGTGTCCTCCACCATGGAAAGAGGACGCATGTCTGTGATGAGCATATTTAAAATGCTGTTATAGTAATAGCTGCAGCCCTAAGCTACGTGCTAAGCTACGTGCTAAGCTCACTCAGTTTGACATCGGACACACTGCACTGTGTTTTCTTTTCATCCCTTCTTGTAGTGAACACACACTTGGGACACTCTCTGCCATTTCTTCTGTGGACTCTCTCCTTTCTGTCCCTCTCTTTTCTCTTCCTTCATGATTGTACAAGCCGTGCAGCAGCGGAGGTAGCAGGCGAGGTGTGCCACAGAAATTACCGTCCGTGTCAAACACCGTGCACTGTATAGTAGTCCAGATATATATTTATATGTATAATTATATATTAAACGAGGCTTCGAGGCACAAAATTTAATTCGAGGATATTTTGTAATCGAGTACTCGCAAATATTCGAGGAATCGTTTCAGCTCTATCTGCAACACTATAAAAACATCACCCCAAAGTGCCAATGCATTGTGAATTGTCAAAAATATCATGTCCTAGCAGAATTAATGTAAATGTCTCAAGGTATATTGTCAGAGGAGCTTTGTCGTGGCTATCTGTGTAAATGCAATGTGAGAAAAAAGCTTCTGTTATGTATTTAATGATCAGAAGAAATAGGCAGCAGAATTTGAACAAAATGAAGTCAGATCATCCAAAGTTATTGTGACACAATTAATCCCTTCAAGAGCCCCGGTTCAGTTGTTTTCTCGGGGTAAGTAACCAAAGTAATTAAAAACAACTAGAAAAGATATCATTGATAAGATATCTGTGTGTGTGTGATTATTGGTATTGGCCGACCAGGATATTAAAAAAACATATTTATAGTCTACATATGGGCCATAAATATCCTTTATATCTGCTGTAATATCAGCGAATTACCCAAATGCAGCGTAATGCTTCACCTTATCATCTCTGTGTGGTTACATTTAAAATGAAGAGTTTAATCAATTCAAGAGTTAAACATTGTTGTGCATTTATTTCTTACACGAATAGACAGTTGCACCAAAAGCAACAAGTCAATATTCATAAAGTGAAGACTTTGTATTTTTGATTTAAAAAATATTGGTATCAGCAATTATGTGTGTCGTTATATATTGGCATACCAATTATCAGCAAAAAATCCAGTATTATGAATCCCTAGAAACAACTGAGCAAATGTTCTTTAGGGATGGGAATCGAAAACCAATTCCAGTTGAGAATCGTTAACAGCTCCATCAAAGAATCGATGTCATTAATCTTTTTACTTATCAATTCCCTTATCAATTCCTTCCACCGACAGGGCTCAGAAGCATCAGAATTGTAGCTTAATTTTCATTGCGCCTACTACTAAACCTTAAGTGAGTGGAACACCAGCAACTTGCAGAAGCAGATACCTACGCTGTGACGTGTATGACATTGCTGCCACTGAAAATCAGAGCAATATTTGCCCACTCACAAAATCTGCAGGAATCGATAAGGGAATCATTAAAGAATTGGATCGATTAGCAGGATCGTTAACAGCATTGGTATTGATAAAATCTTATCAATTCCCATCCCTAATGTTCTTGTGTAAGAAAGTGCTCTTTGTATCACAAAATAAAACAAGGAACATTTTTTTTCCATTATTTTCCATTACAGAGACAGCAGAGAGAGGACAGTAGGTCAGGTATGGCAGCACATGCCGGTTAGCACAGCTGCATCATTATTCCTGACGGCACCTCTGCACCACCAACAGTTTTAACCCCACTTAATTTGTGAGTGCTCACATGCGATGAAGTTTAAAGCTGAAGGGTGCAGGCCCTCCACCTTGAGGCTCCTGAGGACAGAGACGCCAACCCCTTCAGCTGTGTTAGCATGAACCGCTGTAAGTGGCATACCAAAGTAGTTTAAAAGTACTGTGCCTCAACAGCTAAATAGCACATAATTATCAATATGTAAAAATACAAATGTGTTAACTTTGATCTTAGGAAATAACATCTTAAGAATGATAGATAAAAATTTAATAAAACTCTAACTCACTTTTAATAGTCGTAATAATTCCGTCAGTACAGGAGTCCTTTAAAGCAGTGAATGGTTAACAGTGTAATGAAATTACCTTCTAATAATAAATTAACAACGGCTAATCAGTTAATAGTTCTACTTCCTTAAATCCTATTATACTCTTTAAGTGGATTGAATCTCTATTAAAAATAGAGCTGTTACAGGACTACAGTCAGCAGATTTCAAGCACTGTCATGCTCACACACATTTGTATACACACACCATACAGTACATAACAAATTAATAAACACATAATGCATTCATTCCCCTCATGTCAGTCAGTCCTGATGCATTACTCCAGCATATGTTCTGCCAAGCTAACGATGCTGTAATTTATCACTTAAGCTTCAGTTTAAGTCAAACTTTTCAGTGCATCGGCAGCTTGTTTTACATTCAGATAAATACACCTCTCATCCATCAAGTTTACATCTATCTAATCTCTCTGGCAAAGCCCCTGATCTATTTCCTCCTGACCTGCCAGCAGCGGCGTATAGCCGATCAGGGGAGGAGATGCTGTGCTGCCAGCGAGAGGTTTTAGGGGCTTTTATTGAGCTTAATCCAGGCAGTTACCTTGAACTGCTAGCCTAATACTGTATCTATAACCCTGTTGACGTGGGTTTGATTATTACGTTTGTTGTTGTATTTCAAACGATATGCTGAACGGGCTTGAGCTTATAGTTCGTACTGTTCTGACTGGGTGATTTTACACAGAGCTCATGCCAACCAATTCACATTTATTCATAAAATGTAGGGGAAAAGGTACGCATGCGTGGCAAAACTTAGGCTGTAGCTATTTATCTTTTTAACAAAGAGGCTGGGATTTGTCAAGAGTGTCCTGTTTCTGAGAACCGTGCCTATTTCACAGAATTTATGCTGCTCAGCTACATGCTGCTAAGACAAAGGACATCCTTTGTCTCAACGGTAGAGGAGAAACTCTGCTCACATTTGGTGCTCTGTTAAAGCAGGGGATATTGTTTTTTTTGTTCTGAGATCTTCAACCTTTTCTGTTTTCTTTTTGAACTAAGGCCAATTAAAAATAATAGAAATACTAAAGATAACTATTTGTCACGTTATTTAAACACAATATTATGTACCAGTTAAGCATTAAAAACGCACATCTTACAGGGCAAGGGCACCCGTTTTAAGATCTCTGCCTTAAGATCAAAACAAAGAATATTTTAATCTCAGTCCCAAATTTAAGCATTTGTTTGCATTTTTTAAACAAATCACAACATAGCCCTTGTTCCTCTCTGCAAAAGCATTTATGTACAGTTCATGTTAAACTAAGAGCTCCTTAAACTAAAATTTTCCATCATTTTCGTTTTCTGTAACTTGTGATTGGTACATGCAAACATTACAGTATACCATCTGCTGATAGAGTGCATTTTCACCTCTACAGGCAAACCACAAAAGAGAAGTAGAGATAAACCTTACCATAGTACATTTAACAAATTATTCAACATTTTTCATAATATGAAATCTAAAATTTAAGAAAAAAAAAGACTTCCCATGGCATTTTATGCCCTAAGATTTTTTTTTTTTTAATCTAACACAAATTGTCTCATGTTGTACCAGAGGATACATATTAACCACCTGTAAAGCACTTAATAATTATTAATTCTGTATTTACACGGCAGGAAGTGCTTTGTGTTGCATTAGTAAATCTGTAACTGACAAGTTATTTATTAATGGATTATGATTCTTGTATTGGTACACTTAGACAGACTAAGTTAAGGGATGGGGAAGAATTTTGGTTGTGTTAAACAATAAAGATATAAAAGCTAAGTTTTTAATTGGTAGTTAAAGTCATCACCAATGCTTTCTCAATGATGAGTTAAATACACCCACCAAAATAAACAGGTTCAACCTTGAATGCTAACATTAGTAAGCCAATCACATGGCAGCAACTCAAATTCATTTAGACATTAAGATATTGTGTAGATGGCTGGCTGAAGTTCAAACTAAGCATCAGAATGTGGGAGAATTTGTTTGGGTAAATTAAGAGACTTTTGATGTGGTTTGGTAGTTACAGGCTATTCTGAGAACTTCAGAAACTGATGATGTACCGGGATGATTTCACACAACCATCTGCAGTCCAAAAAGAACAGAGGAAATATCCAGTGAGCAGCAGTTGGACTGAACTGCTTTAAGTTTTCACAACATAAATTCAACAAGGTTCTGAAAACATCCCTCGGAGATTCTAGTCCTGCTGAAATGACAGTCTTGCACAGTTGCTGCAGATCAGTCAGATGCACACCCACAATGAGCATATCCTGTTCCACCACATCCCAAATGTCCTCAATCGGACTGAGGTCTGGTTACTGTGGAGGTAACTGGAGAACAGTGAAGTCATTATCATGTTAAAGAAACCACTCTGAGCTTTTTGACGCGTCGCACTTTCCTGCTAGAAGTGTCTATCAGAGGATGGATACTGTTTTCTTAAAGGGATGAACATGGTCAGCAAAAACACTCGTGTAGATTGTGGCATTTCAGTGATACCCGACTTGTTTTAAGGGATGTCAAGAAAATATCCCCCCACACCATAACACCATCACCAGCCTGAACTGTTGATACAAGGAAGGATGGATTCATTCTTTGCCATCTAAATGAGCAAGTAAAAGTCAACATGCATCAGACCAGCAATGATCTTTCAATCCTCTATTCATTAACTTGGTGGGCCTGTGAGAACTGTGGCCTCAGTTTCCTTCTCTTAGCCAACAGGAGTGGCACCTGGCGTGGCCATCTGTTGCTGTAGTCAGTCTTCATTATTCAAATTTTTGTCATTATTTAGAATGGTCCTCTGCCAAACCTTGGCTATAAAAGTGGTTATTTAAATTACTGTAGCTTTCCATCATCTCCAGTCACTCTGGCTGTACTCCTCAGACCTCTGGCATCTACAAAGCAACTCGTCCCTGAGAAATGCTGCTAAGTGGACATTAGAGATGTTTGTGCATGAAAACTCAAGTAGATAAGAATTTTCTAAAGCTCTGTGACCAGCCTGTGTGGCACCAACAACCATGCAAGATTCATCATTTGTTCAGTCACCTTCTTTCCTGTTCTGTTTTTTAGCTTGATCAGCAGGTCATCTTGACCATGTATTCAAATCTTAAAGTACTGAGTTAACTGCCATGTGATTGGCTCATAAGCTTTTTGCAAACATAAGCAGCTGAACATGTGTAGCTAATAAAGTAGCAAGTAGGTGTGCATTCTTATTTTAGTTATTGATTTACACTTTTACTTCCGCCAGGAGGTTATGCGTCTGGTTTCTTTTTTTTTGTGAGTTAGCTTGTTTGTTTCTCTGTTAGCAACATAACTTAAAAAGTTTTGGGCGGATTTTGATGAAATTTTCTGGAAATGTCCAGATTGGGACAAGGAACAGATGATTAGATTTTGGGAGTGATCTGGATCACCATCTGGATCTGCCAAGATGAAAAATGTGATTTTCATGAATAACTACTGAACTAAAACAGATATAATTATGAGTACAATTGCCAATGTTATGTTTTCAAGGTCAAGGAATCTAAATATTTTGATGACACAAAGGCAGGACTAATATTTATGGTGTAAATCACAATATGGGTGAGGACTGTGGTGCTGGTGGAGGTCTGCGTTAAACAGCGGCTGAGGCAGCTGCAACGAAAAAGGGAAACTGGAAAAGTCAAAGGGTTTCAGGTTTAAGAATTACATATGAAGGAAGTTTTTTAAAATATGTTGATTAATCAAATGATAGTAATAATAATGAATAATTATCTAATGCATCAACAAAGCAAAAAAGGTTTATAGCTGTATCTATCAGATACAGCTATTTATTTGGCTTATTTATAAAGCTTTAAAGAACGTGATTTAAGTGT
Source organism: Scarus forsteni (assembly GCA_036419115.1). Classification (NCBI taxonomy): domain Eukaryota; kingdom Metazoa; phylum Chordata; class Actinopteri; order Labriformes; family Labridae; genus Scarus; species Scarus forsteni. The sequence continues at coordinate 7,739,813 of JAZDUH010000289.1, forward strand.
TTAGAAATTCTTGACCAATGCACCAATACAGCATTCATAAATCAAAATTCAAAGAAATGATGAATAAATATATCAATGATTATTACTTAAGCATGTTAAACTAATGTTACTGTCCCTGAACTATCACTTGATTGGTGTTAAAATGAATTGTCATCAATCCTTTTAGAAAACACTGAAATGCGCCACAGCCTGACATTGTCATTGTACAGGATATGCAAGGACATCAACAAACCGGAGTGAATGTAGGGCAGCAGCTCATTTATATCACCTGCAGTCATTCGGTCCTCATAAGTCACCACATTTTTAAAGGTCTGGAAACACTTAGCAGCTATCGATAGTCAGATGGAGATCATTCCCCCACTCTAAATGAACTAATTTAATTCTTCTAATTACAAAAGCCTCATTCTCGTCTCTGGGCCAAAGTCTAAGAGGAAGGACGAAGTCAAAGATATAAAGAGATAATTCACACTGTAGCTTCAAATGTTGCTCTTTCATTCTAAAGCTTCAATCTATATCATTTTAGGAAAATTTAAGAGATTGCTTGTGAAGACTGCTTACATGTACACAGGGCTTCAGCATGCTGGTGCAGCAAACACACACACACAAACAGACTCGGTGACCTTCACCAGATCAAGAGGAAACGTACAGGCTGAAAAATCTACAAAACTATTTAGGCTTAAATAAAGATGTTTGAAGAGCACAGCTGCAAAGTCAAACATTTAGACTGACAGTGGCTTGGTGCATCTTCAGTGACATCACTGCAGCCTGCACACACGCTCTCTGCTCTATTAAGTATTTAAGGGCTTAGATAACAGAGATCAGACAGTGAAAGAACATTAAAACCACTGAGCAGGAAAACCGGGTATGTACAGAAGGATATTTACAAGAAGACGCTTTCTATGTCCTCCCTGTTTTCCATCTTGACTCTTCCTAAACCCTGTAGGTCACTTGATTCATCTGTTCCCATCCTTTCCTTGTTATCTCACCTTGTGTCATCTCCAGACTCAGGTTGCCTTTGTTGTTGTTGTTGTTATTGTTGTTGTTGTTGCTGTTTTGGCACATCTCGGCTTCCTCCATAACTTCTTCTCCGGTACTTTGAGTGACTTTCTCTTCTTCCTCTGCCTCAGAGGCTGAGGAGCTCCACACCTCCATGGTTATGGATGAAATAAAGCCCCTCTGTTTCTGTCAGTCGGTAAAATCCTCTTGTTCTTCTGAATCTACTGAGTGATTCCTGTTGTGAGACACACTCCTCCTGTCTCCAGCATCATTCTGGGACAGAGCGTATCCAAGAGTGTGACTGCGTGTGTGTGCACCTGTGTTTGTGTGTGCTGTGGTATCTGAGCTGCTCTGTGTTAATGTATAATCCCTCAGACTGTACGGGCCATCTGTCGTCATGCCTGCCTCCGTGCACCTGGCCACGTTGGACTACCGGGTAAGAAAAGAGGAGAGGATGAGGAGGAGGGGTGAGGGATGAAGAATAATCTAAATCACTATAGCAGCTGATAATGATCACACTGACCTTGTCCTGGCTTAATCAGAAGAGCATCATGTGGCTCAAGATCAATAAATAATTCAGGATTGGACAGCTGATGCAGTCAAAAAGGATGCTGCATTAAGACCACCTACCCCTCTGAGTCTGAGGGAGATGGTAGGGTCCGCCCATGCCAATGGCTGATCTTCTTCAGTGCACATACGTAACAGCAGAGGAGGAGAGGACTCTGCGTAATACTGCTGCAGACACAGCAGCCACACCCACTGTGCAGGGCTGACAGAGGCAATAAAGACTCCACTTTATGACTTTATGTGAGGCTGAAATTATTCAAGGGAAAAACAACTGAAGATTTAATTCCTTCCTAAAGTGCATTTATTTTTCACTAAATTGTGTAAAGGGTCAAGTTTGGATACAAGGAAATTGGAAGACTTCTGTGCTGTACAGCATCTTAAACTGCACATTATTTCAGGGGCAGAGGGGAATAAATCAAGTTTGTGAACACACAAACAGATTTTTGTCATAGAAGAAAAATAGTTTACAGGATCATTTACAAGTTAAAGCTGGGGTTGGCGATTTGATTTAGATACACTTTTTGTAATACTGGTTAAAATGGTCTTTATAACCCGATGGTAATCAGCTCATAATATGTTCTTAAAACACAGCGAAAAATATCCGCTATCTACAGCAGGAGTAAAACAGGGAAAACCCCAACCAATAATCATGCCGGGATACCTGTTTTTAAACCAATCACATCCCTTCGCCATTCTGCCAGCCTACTGCGCGTACATTTTCCCGGCGTGCACAGATTCGGTGCGCGTAGCCGAGCTCATACGTATCAGAGTCCGCTGGAGAATGCTTACCTTTCATGTTTTGTCTTTGAAAATAAGGGAAGTCTGCTGTGAGCCGTCCCACAACCCCAACCAAGCTCCAGTATTCCTCACATTTTAAGACAGATTTACAAGAAATCTAAAATAACCTCTTAGTTTTGCTAACTTTGTTCTGCTGCTCTAATCTCGCGATAGCTGCCACCCAGGCTACAGCAGGTGGACGTTCTCGCGAGGCTTTTTCTTCTTCTTCGGTTTTACGGCAGTTGGCATCCATCATTTTGGAGCATTACCGCCCCATTAAGGCTAGAGACAGAGCTCAGTTTGGAGAGGCAGAGGAATGTTTTTATTATTATATCATCACACGGGAGATGTACGGGGGATTACTGATACAGGAGGACGACGGGAAAGAGGATAAAATACTTAAAATACGGTAGTTTCATGGCCAAAACGGGAGATTTGACAGCTATGTGGAGAATGTCAGAGGAACTACCTATACCCCGATCAACATCGGCTGTGAGTACTAACTAACTGTACATGTTTGTTTGGTGTTTTCTTACCGCTGACTGAGACATGACTTGGTGGAGTGTAAAACAAACTCATTGTGCTGAGGGTTTGGAGTTGAATCAGTCTTCTGGATATATCAGCCACGCGCGTTAGGCGGAGCCCTGAGGAGATGCTACTTTCAAATTCATGCTAGTTTTTCAAAATCGTGAACCCCAGCTTTAAGTAAATAAAAGATAAGATAATGCTCTTCAGTCTCATGTAATATCTGTTCTAAAAATTAGTCTTGTCCTAGTGGTGCACTGGCATCTAATCATTTTGTAAGAACTATTGCCTACTGTGCAGTGGGTGGGTTAACAAAGAGGTGGACTAACAAAGATTTAAATGTCTGCATTATTCTCCTGCTAATCATTATATAAAGTGTATACTGCAGAGTGACATGGTGCGACCTTCAACAACAACGAAGGGAACAACCATGCAATAGCATAATAATTCACATTTAACATAGTTAGGGCATGTAGGGATGCCAGGATTAGGCTTTTTGCCCCTGATCACAATCTCCTATTAGTTAGACGGGCCAATTTTCATATGGTTTTGATATTGTAACAAAAAGTGATTTAATTTTTTTCTGAACAGAAGTTCACAAAGCTCAGAGTGAGCAGTGAATCATCTGAAAGAACTGAATTTTACAATGTGGTGGCTCACAAAAAATATGTGTCCATATACGAACAAGTCTCAGAGCATTAAGCTGCATTATGTAGCTAAAGAAATAATTACATCGCTGAGAAAGATTTACTCAAGCTCCCCAAAACCCAAATTTCATTCTGTTTAAATGACATTTGAACACATCATGTTCAAATCTTTGTCAAAAAAGTCAGTTTTCGAAGCCAAGAAATCATAATGTTTCCACCAGGAGTATAAACATCTCAATTCACGAGGTGCATAATTTTATTGAGCAATCAAATGAGATTTTATCCTCTCTGCCACAGAGCAGATTGCAACACATATTTCAGAGTGACAAGAAATAAAAAACAAGGTTTGGAGAGTTCTACCATGCTGCGTTGGGATTTGTTTACAAACCCAAGGTGCAAAATGGTGAATAGACTGCAGGTGATCATAACAATGATCACAAGCATTGACTGAAATGATAATTATGTATATCTAACACAGCTGGCCCATGATAATCAGCTTTTGATCAATCAACAGCTGATTATAAGTGTAAAGAAAAAATATGAAATATATGAAGTGAAAATTTAGATAGTGACACCTAAAGATAGAGTAGAAAAAAATGGAAAAAAAGAAATAATGAATAAAAATGAAGTTAAAAATGCAGGGGGTAAAATTAATCCCAGGTAGTTACTGTTGCATTTAATCTTAGTGTAAAGTTCTACCTCAGAAACATCGGAAACAGAAGAGTCACATGGAGAGACAGTGCTGTGGTGTTTTAGAGTAACATACACTTGGCCATCATGTTCCCTGTCCCGTCTCTTGCCCTTGCTGTTGTTACCTTATACAACAGTTTTCCTACAATCAAATATTCACCTCCTCATCAATTTTTCACACACACAGACTCTCCAGCTCAAACGCTACACGCAAGAGACAGTGGACACAGTAGGGACAGTGGAGACGTAATATTCCTCTACTCTCCTTCACAAAAAGGAAAAGTAAGTGGATGGTGTCACACCTCCCTTTAAAAGGGTTGGTTAAAAAAGTTCAAGTGAACATTTGTACTTTGACAGTAGACATAATAGTTCTAAAGAACAGAGACTATAAGGAAGTTTTGTCCCTTCGGTCGAACTTTGCCCACAATAGCATGTAAATACATAACACGGCCTCTGTTTTTGTCACCCTCTGCTTATGAAGTCAATAATACAGCTGAGTTTTATGACCCAAGTTTCCCTGGAAACCACAAAACTTGTAACATTTTTTCTTCATTTTTTTCAAATCCAAGAAATCATTAGCTTATTATTCATAACTTCTTCAAATATGCTTTTTTATGTGCAATAGTTGCACACTGCAGTCCTATGACAACTGCTGTGATACACACACATACACACACTCGAGGGAGATCATGACACTTTTCTTCACAGATTTCACAAATATTCATGTTAAGATTTTCACTAAAGACACATTACAAGCAGATTTTTAAATGTGATAATAAAAAAGTGAAGAAATGAAAAACACTGAAAGTCTCCATTTATCTCTTTAAGCCACAGTGTCTGTGACAAAGGTCTCTTGTAGATACCGTTTACATGCAGAAAACATGCAAACTCAGCATGTATCATGTCCTTCCCTCTTATCAACTCTAGTAATGGATACATCAGACTAACTTTTAATGTAAGCAGTCAAAAAAAAGGACTGACTGTGAATTCGAGCAAACTACACACGAATGGCAGCATAACATGTTCTGAGACACATGACGACTGTCACTGTGCATGCACACGACCAAAGTATGTTAAAATGACATGGCCTTAAGCTCTATACCTAATCACATACTTACTTACAGCTTAAAAGTTCATCTGCTACTCTGTTGGTGCACAGCATCAGCAGGAAATTGTGTTCATATATGCATACTATACTGCCAAAAGTACTCCCTTGCCTGCCTTCACACACATGAACTTAAAGGAGACATATCATGCTTGTTTCTCCTTTTCACTATGCCAGACTAGGATGCCTGTAAAGCATTTCTGCCCTCAGTACAAGTCATTTAGTTCCTTCATTGCCCCACAATTGCGTTCTCAAAATCCTCATTTTAGGCCATTATCAAGCTCTCGTTGAAACACTCGGTCTCAAGGATGACCTAAAGTTACCTCGCAACGTCACAGCCCTTTGTGCTCTGATTGGTCAGTTCTATCGGGGGTGGAGCCAGCTTGTCCTTCTTCTTCTACTGTATTTTCCGGCAGGCTCAAAGCAGCAGCCGCGTATTGAGTCCCCCTACAGGCCAGAGCTGGTAATGAGGGAGTGTGAGCTAGGGAGCTTTATACTGCTGCTGGTGGATGTGTTCCTCTGTGACGGTTTGGGGCTGAGGGACATCACAGAGGAGGAAGTGTTTTATCAGATTATTCCAATAAAAAGAAAGGTACCTCGTGTCGTCACGACGGTTTAAATCTCGCGGACATCTCGCAATGACCTATTTTCAGAGGCATCAAATCTCGTTCTGGGATATCAGAAAAAATACAATATCTCATTTTTTGAAAATTAAGGGGGTGTAAGGTCTTGTTTTCAAATTTATTACATTATATGTAAGTATTAAATCATGCATCAGCATGATATGTCTCCTTTAAAGTGACATCCTATTCCTAATCTATAGGGTTCAATGAGATGTTGGCCCTTTGCAGCTATAACAGCTTCAACTCTTCTGGTAAGGCTGTCCACAAGGTTTAGGAGTGTTAATGGGAATTTTTGTACATTCTTCCATAAGTGAATTTGCGAGGTCACACACTGATGTTGGATGAGAAGGCCTGGCTCTCAGTCTCCGCTCTAAATCATCCCAAAGGTGTTCTAGGTTGTTGAGGTCAGGACTCTGTGCAGGCCAGTTAAGTTCATCCACACCAAACTCTGTCATCCATGTCTTTATGGACCTGCTTTGTGCACTGGTGCTCAGTCATGTTGGAAGAGGAAGGGGCCAGCTCCGAACTGTTCCCACAAAGTTGGAGCATGAAATTGTCCAAAATGTCTTGGTGTGCTGAAGCATTCAGAGTTCCTTTCATAGGAACTAAGGGGCCAAGCCTAGCTCCTGATAAACACCCCCCCACCATAATCCCCCCTCCACCAAACTTACACTTGGCACAAGGCAGTCAGACAACATTTTGTCTTAAAAAAACATCAAACACAGACTTTCCAGACAGAGTAGCATGATTGGTCACTCCAGAGAACGCATCTCCACTGCTCTAGAGTCCAGCAGAGTGCTTTACTCCACTGCAGTGCTCTGTATTGCACTTGCTGATGTGAGGCTTGGATGCAGATGCCTGGCCATGGAAATCTATTCCATCAACCTTTCTCTGCACTGTTCTTGAGCACATCTGAAGGCCACGCGAAGTTTGGAGGTCTGTAGTGATTGACTCTGCAGAATATGGAGACCTCTGTGCACTATGACCCCGCTGACCCCACTCTGTGCCCTTATACTTAATTGTTCAGTTGCTGTATTCCCAATTCCTTCCACTTTGTTAGAATACCTTCATCTTATCATGTTCTATGCTGGAATTCACTGAGCTCCTGAGAGTGACCCATTCTTTCACAAATGTTGATTGATGCTTGATTTTATACACCTGTGTTCATAGAAGTGATCAGAACACCTGTGGTTTGGATGGATCCTTCAATACTTTTTGCAATATAGTGTATATATACTGCATGCTGTCAAACACTACACAATGCTCAGGTATCTCATGTTACATTAAACTTTGATATCTATCGAAAAACAATCAAGCTTCTTCTGTGCCCCAGCTAACCCTGCTACAGGAGCAAAACATGCTCCGGACAATATCTAACCACACATGTCAATTTTATCACTTTATAACATTCTGCACCTCTGAGTGGGTCTTGTGCGATCCTTAATTATGCAAAGCTTCCTTGTACATGGTAAACTATTAAAGGGACTTGAGCTTGATGGTCAGATCACGTTTCATGCCAAAGGCCAAAACTTCTCATTCCTTCCACATGCACATGTTTATGGTGTCAGCTGCTATCTAAAGAGTGCATCATTAAAACACACTGGCAGGCTGGAGAAAGTGGCTGAGGACAACGGTCACATGAGAACGTGACTGCAGGAGCTGGAGACCAACACACAACCTCCTGATAGATATTGAAGTAAATGGGCTGAAAGCAGCACTGAATGGGGCCTCGTGCTCATGCGACCTCTGGCTTGACTAATGGGAGGTGCATGTTGAACATGTGTCATGCTGAACAAAAACCTCAAAAGTAAATGAGGATCCTTTAAACTTTGTCTTAGCTAGGGTTCACATGTTGATTTTGATGACAGCTTGAGTATTTCGATAATCACTAGTGTAATCACAGTGGCTGTATTCACATACTGAATCTCCCTGATCCCCTGTATGCTCACTCTGTCTACGGCTCTCAATGGCACTGCATTCTGTCTGTGTTCCTCAAACACACTGAGTTTGCTACCCTCAGCCAACAGGATTTAACTGCTGACGAAACAATAAAAGGACATAGCACTGGTGGTTCATTCACCAGTGTCATGTCCTTCTTTGGTATTTCTGTCAAGGTGTTCCAGCTCTGAAATGTTGATGCAGCAGTATTTTTATGTTGTTTTATAAGCATGTTTTCAAATAAGGCCTGACTTTAAAAGCATTTGAAGGGTAGTTATTTAGTGAATGATGACCCTAGCAAAGCTTGTACATTCAGAAAGCCTGTTGAATTGGATCTAATAAAAGACCCCGCCTTTAAGATTCAAGTCAGATTAGGGATTGGAATTGACAAGATTTTATTGTTAACAATGTTGTTAGAAATTTTGTTTACTGATCCAATTCTTTAATGATTCCCAAATCGATTCCTGCTGATTTTCTTGGTGAAATAAAATTGGATCACACAGGTTTTCAGAGGCACGAATGTCAAAAACATGACACTCCTCATAGTCATTCCCAAAGTTCTGATAAATGGTCTTACAAGTTGCTGGTATTTCCACCTACTAAAAGATTGAAAGTTAGTGTTTCATTGTCAAAAATAAGACACAATTTAACCACTTTTGCCAGAATTTTTAACGTCTTTGTTGTGATTTCTTCTGATCCCTCTAATGAATGTGTGGCATCTTTGATTTCCAAAGCATGCAGATCAACAAAGTGGAAGGAACTGAGAGGGGATTGATAAGCCCAAGTTTTATTGACATCAATTCCTTTAGGGCGTTGTTTTTAATTCTCAGCTGGAACTGGTTTTTGATTCCCATCCTTAAGTCGGTTGGACTCAGGTGCTCCCATTTGTTGTTACAGGCAGGGCCATTTTTTTTTCTAACCAAGCAAAGAGAAAACTTTTTCAAGTAACCTGAATATCATCAAATCCTCATGTCCTTCATATCCACATTCAGGGTTCCCACTCTTTTCTAGAAATTATTTTCCAGTACATCCAGCTAGCTTATTTATGACCCATAAGGGCTGCTCAATTATGGCAAAAACCAGAAATGCAAATATTCAAATAGATTTTGAGATCACTACAATGAAACTTGATTATTCACTGATTTCAAAAGGCACAGCTAATGCTTTCATTGACGTCATAATTTTGAAGATTAAAGAAAGGGTAATACAAAAAATACAAATACATACAGATAATTCTAAATAACAGTGGGAAAAAAGTTCAAGATAATGTGTGACAGTAATATTTCAATCTCTGTTTTCAAAATTGTGTGAAGCAGTGACAGTAGTTAAGATTGAAACAGGTTAATTGTTCGGCTCTATGACCCATCAAATGATATATTCACAATCAAATGACACAATTGTACATTACATTTTCTTCATACAGGCTTTCAGTCCAACATGATTAATTCATGATTGTATGATTTCACCCTTTATCCACCAGCTTAACTGTTTGGCAGAGGTCAAAATGAACTCAGGGATATTTAATGTTTTATAAAACAGAACAAATCAAATCAACGTTTGATTCTCTTAACATTTCAGTGAAGAGGAGAAAAATACAAACAAACCAAAAACCAGATATTTTCATGGTGTGGGATTCAAAGGTTAAAAAAGATAAAAGTTGATTACCTGATGACTTAAAATGCACAAATATTTTGGACAAAATCAATTAGAAAAGGCATAAATGTTTGCAAATAAAATAGCAATAAAATAACTTATTATATAAAATAGATTATACTGAGTTTGACAAACACATCAAACATTTGTTTTTGATGAATAGCTTTTTTATCTCATTAAAGTAAAGTACTTAAAATAATAATGATGGTGAAAGTAACAAAAGCTTTAAGCTTTTAAACCTTTAAATCCAACTTAAAGGAAATATTATTTCTTTTGATTTGTTTGCAGTTTTTTTCTGTATCCTGTACACCAACAAAAACAAACAACGATGTGTTATTTTTTTTTGACATATTACATCATTCTCAATTGATTAACCTTTGACAAACAGTTGAGCTGGGAGTAAAAGGGTAAATGACTAAATGCTCGTATTTAAAAGTACTTTGATTGACTGTATTATATGTTTTAAATAACTTTTTGTAGACTTCAAAGGGAATTAGTTTTCATATAAAAAAAAGAAGATCAAAACTTTCCTGTTTTTCTATATTCTTAAACAACACTAAAAAAAAAAAAGAATCTGCATGTAATAGACTAAAGGGGGAGTTATAGATAAAAACTGACTGACAAGCTATGAGAAATAGGCGGCGTGATTACTGTGATCGTCTTAGTGGAGCACTGGAACACTATGGGGTCAGTTTGTGGGCAAAGTAAGACCTGTAAACAACAACAGGTCAAGTCAAACACAAACAGACGGAGCAGAGCAGTCAAGAGTTCAAACTCCAGAAAACAGACGGCACCATATGCCACCTAATGCACAGACACAAACAATTTAGCCTGGCACAGCTCAGCACAGCCTGTGAAGCAGGTCAGTCGGCCATGGGTGTGATAAGAACGTGTGTTAAGGTGGGCAGAGTGACGCCTGCATGATGAGGACGCAGCCTCACATTAATCGCCTCACCCCACTTTGGTCCCAAACAACAAAAAAGTGGTGCAGCAGGAAGGTTTGTGGCTCCACTCACAGAGTCAGTCAGGGCTTTTCTATGTGGAGTTTGCATGTTCTCCACGTGCATGCCTGGGTTTTCACTTCAGTTTCCCCCAACAGACCAAAACATGACTCATAGGTTAGTTGGGAAAGCCCCAGTCACACATTCCCATTTCTCATGGCGATTGTGCACAGTTGTCATAATCCTGATGAAATGTGCTTTGATCGTGGTGCATGCGCTACTTGGACTGGATCAGTGTAGTAATCGTGGATGAACGATGGGGAACGTGGAAGGGTCCCGACAGTTCTGAACTGTTCAAAACTGTCGTGGAGAATCAGCGCTCTCAGTGTAGCGGGGTGGAGGCCTATTGCAGTCCTAATGCGAACGGTATTAGCGTGGTATGTACGGAGCTTAATCGGGCCAATCATGGCTCAATCCTGAAAGCTTTATGAGGTCGACTGGCAAGGATGTATCCGTTTGTGCCCCGACTGTGTCCCGTTCAAAAAGGCGCAAAGGACGGGACTCGGTCGGGGCTTACGTGACGCGAACTGAGCTTGAGCGGGGCTGACGTCCTGTCAGCAGGATGGAAATTCATAGAATCCTCATCATATCGCTGTATTAACCTAACTGGAGCAGGACAAAAGCCCCCAAAGCGCTGTAGGAGCGCTGTAGGAACGCTACTGACGGTGTATTTAAGGGGTGTGTCCAGGGGTGAGACCGTCACTTCATCCCGTATCATAGCGATCACACCAGCCTCATCAATCATGTACGGTCGAGCACAATTGCCATGAGAAACAGGAATGTCTGACTGGGGCATAACTATTATTTGCTCTTAATATGAGTGTGTGTGGATGACTGTCTCCATATGTCTGCCATGTAATTGGCTGACCATTAATGTCACCTTTGTTGGGCTCCAGCCCCCCAGCAACCCCAAAAGAGACCATCTGCATTGATCTGGCTCTTGCATAACTTACTTTGTTGGAATCTAAATCTCCCTCGACAACTCTTTGTCTAAAGTGGATTAAAGCGCCCACAGTTTCCGTGATATCAAAAAAAGAACAATTAGCAATTCAGTAAAGTCTTAAAGCAGTTGACACCCTGCCATCTCCCTACAGGTCCAGACAATCTGTCTGGTTAACAATAAATCCTCTCTGGATCGCTCTTGCTTTGTCAGGCTGGTCAGTGAGGCATTTCCTCTGCAGCGATCCAGCGGAAACTGTTTGGGAAGCCAAGTGACGGCAGGCTAATCGGCTTGGTGACATTTGACATCTGTGCCTATAATTTATCAGAGCGTGCCGAAGACAAGGGAGGAGGTCAGGCCTCAAATGCAGAATCAAAATAAACAATGGCTCTGGTTTGTTTTGACTCCTGAATGAAGAGAAAGATTTTCAGATTTTCTGAAAAAGCAAACTAGAAAGTAATTAACATGGGAAATAAATGCTGTTCTAGTCTTAAAAACAACTCAGTCTGTTTTTACTATCAGTTCCCATCTCTATGGTAATTGATAAAAATGTTATTGATTACAATCCAACTAGCATTTCTGCTTATCGATCTGATACTTAATCATTTCCAAAAAGAGGCCCACACTCCTGTTACTCAACGTCGTACTGGATACATTTTTATTTGATTTGATAAGTAACAAAAAGCTAAATAAATGACATAGAAAAAATAACATAAGGACGTTACATGTCTGAAAAAGATTGAGAAAAAGTCAAAATTTATTCATCCCACCCCTCTTTATCAATTACCAACCCAATTATTTTGCTTCCCATTCTATATTAAAATAAACAAGTACTTTTTTTAAATCTAATTTTATCTATGTCTGAAAAAACAAGATTGAATCATTTAATAAACAAAAGTGAATGCTTCTAATAGTTACAAGTGTTTTAACTTCACTACCTTGTGCAGAAGGGTTTTGTTTTGTTTCGTTTTTTTTGACCACTTCTGTCCCGTTTGCTATGGTTTCTTATGTCTTTCTTATTATTTCTGCTGGCTCATCTAAAGACAGCATAACATCTTAAGGGAATTGTCCAGCCAAAAGGCTAATGGTGTCAGTTCTGTGAGGTAGTTTTCCATTCTCAACTGGAATTGCTTTTCGATTCCCAACCCTAGCTTTTACATATAATGTCACACTACCTATCTATACACTCCGGAGTAAAGTTTTAAACAAAGCACTAAGCCATTACATTTTCAGTGGTTTGGAGGCGATTTTGGGTTCAATGTCATGTCTAACGTAAGACTGCAGGAGCTGGTGATCAAACTCTTAAGTGCTCAAATGCTAAGGCACAGACATTACTGGGTACAGCAGTGGTTTTCTACTTTCTTTTGCCCTACCACCTGCTGTATCCAAAGCCCAATTCACAGTTCCCTCACGAAGAAGTGCAGCAACAAGGTTCTGCAATATTTACATCTAGTGACATTCACATTAATTCTGAAAAGCCACAATACCTCTCTTTTCACACTGCAATATGGCTTGAATGGACACAACGTGGAGCATGACAATCGCTCCTGTCTCCCGCTGAGCCTGCAAGACTCCTTCTCTCCAATTTAACATCTCTGTTACTAGAGGACTGGAGATGGAAGAAAGAGGGGTCACTTGTTCCCCAATTCCACCTCCAGGAGGTGCACAGTGGAGGCAAATGTCACAGGGGGGTAAATATTATGCCTAGAAACAGCAGTGTGAATTGGGCTGAGGAAAAGTCCAGCCCTCCACACTTATAACAGGGCTTTCCACAGACATAGGGACAGTATAAGGAGGGTTGGGCTAGAAAGACAGGTCGCTAAGCGGTTTCCCCCATGATTATCAAATCAAGATAAGATATACCTTTATTAGTCCCATAGGGGGTCAAGTTAGTTATGTACTTCCATAAGGAGGTTATGTTTTCAGTGGTTTATGTTTGTCTGTTTATTTGTTAGCAAGATTACCCAAAAATGACTGAACAGATTTTGCTGACATTTTCAGCAGGTGTTCTATCTAAAAATCTATCTAAAGCACAAATTAAGTAACCAGACTGTATTTTGTTTTAGGTCTAATGCTAAGTCTGTTAAACATAAGGGCCGGTTTAAGGCAGAAGCTTAAACAAACAAGGTTAGCATATAAAAACCACAGTAATATTCACCCAAACTGAAGTCTGATCAAAAGTGAAAAGGTAATTTTGGGATTTTACATAATGCCTCTCAATCCCATCTCTCTCCATCTCTAAACTGATTTGTGAAGAACAGTAGCAGCACTCACAGAAGTACTTGAAGGTCTCCTCAATCTGCTCATGTGTGAGTCCCAGAACGACCTCTGGCTGCAGCAGAGGGGTGTGCAGCCAGTCATCGGTGTCATATCCAAACACAGTGTCTGCTCGCAGGGTGTAGTTGGGCCGACCCTCTGATAGGAGGCTCACTATCTCCAACTCCGGCAGGTCCGAGCAAAGGTCTGAGTGTGGACAACAAATATAATATTTAATGAGTGTCTGGGTTTATGTTGAAGAAAGACAAAGAAAGAGAAGAACAAACATGCTGACTATGACATGTCAGCCACCATCACACACTCCCCTCTAGTGTTAAATCTATGAAACTGCAGTTTAATTTGACTGATGCAGGAACATTGTTAAGAGCACTGTTTAAAAATATGTCATGCTTTCTGTATTTGCATATGTTTCACACATATTCATGTGCAGATTAGTGAGTAAATGTAGTAATGAATTTCAGATTTCACCAGAATATCAGTATCAGGATACATGATCATTAACAGCACTGATGCCACACTACTATGGCACTGATGCCACAGACAGGAGGATGGCACTACAGTTACACGTGCTGAGTGGCAGAGTGGGCATTCGTGACAGATATCAGTAGGAGGTAATCAGGAACAGGACTTCCTTAGCTTGATAAGTGACATTTTGAAGCATTATTTCAACAGTCGGCTCTGCGCTGGGCTTGCAACGCCACTTGAACTATTGAGGAAACAGTGGTAGGTCATCACAGTGATGGGTCTGTTTGGGAGAGTCTGAAAATCAGCCGTTTGAGGGAGCAAAGGTTTCTGGTTCTACTGTTCACTAGGAATGGGAATCGAAAACCAATTCCAGTTGAGAATCGTTAACAGCTCTATCAAAGAATCGATATCATTAATCTTTTTGCTTATCAATTCCCTTATCAATTCCTTCCACCGACAGGGCTCAGAAGCATCAGAATTGTAGCTTAACTTTCATTGCACCTACTACTAAACCTTAAGTGAGTGGAAACACCAGCAACTTGCAGAAGCAGATATCTATGCTGTGATGTGTATGACATTGTTGCCACTGAAAATCAGAGCAGTATTTGCCCACTCACAAAATCTGCAGGAATCGATAAGGGAATCATTAAAGAATTGGATCGATTAGCAGGATCGTTAACAGCATTGGTATTGATAAAATCTTATCAATTCCCATCCCTACTGTTCACAAGAGCAGAGTTAAGGTGCTCAAAGACTCAGGCATTCTACACGCAATGTCTGCAGACGTCAGAGTTTTCATAGTCGAGCACACTACCTCGTAGGAGTTTCTTGTGAAATTACCATGAAACCCTACATTCCCACAATTTTTGCACATTGTTTTACATTTCTCGGTCATGACATCCTACAATGAGGACGAGGAAGAGGAGCTGCTCTGCCTGCTGACTTTGCAAGGCACTAAATTAAGAGACAATGGTGTATATATCCATTAAATGCCATTAAAAAAAGAGACGGGGGGTCATGAGGGTATGCCATGAAGGACATCATGATATTGATGATGAAAACCATTCACAGTGCTTTCAAATGTCAAGTGAAAAGTTACGTGATCTATTTAAGGTGCCATGCCCCCTTCCATCTGCACTCTGGGAGTCACTGCTCATCCATCCACGCTGCACAGAAGACGGCTATCGTGACGGGTGTCACATTTAATGCGGGTCGATGTGAAAAAACATGCTGAGCAGTGTTTTGAGTGACACCAGTACACAAAGCCGAGTCTGTGCAGTCCTAAAATTGGAGTTTTGCGCGCACAGGTGGGTGTCCGCTTTGAGTCTGCGCAGACCTCCATGGAGTCCACTCCATGTACGTTCTCCCCGAGTATGTTTGGGCCTTTAAATGCCACAGACTTTTTTTGTCTTGTGCACAGAAGTACTTTTGCAAATGGGGCATACAGATATGAAAACACAAAATGACTTCTTTCAAGAAAAGTCCTTTTTCATTACCAAATATACTGTTTATGTTTAAAAATATATTCATTATAGAAGAATTATGTCTGTCTTAAAAGTCTCCTTAAATATTGGACAGTCAAAATAACAGTCACAGCAAGAAATAATCTGTGGAATGCACCTTTATTAGCTGAAACAATCAGCAAATCTGACATCTGCTAAAAACAACACTGAGTCTCTCTTCTTTGAGTTCTGATTTTCCTTATTTAACTTGTACTTACAAATAAATCAGAAAGAAAATATGACTGACCTGTTAGTGTGGATGCGTCATGACAGCATAGTTGTCCAGGGTCCCTGAGGTTCCCAGGTGAAGCCAAATGAGGAGCCTGTGGGGCCACATCCAGGGCCCCCAGCACCTCCCTCTGTCCCTCATGGAGGGAGAAAGCTGAGTGGGGGTCCAGGTGTGTGTGCAGGGGCCAGATGGGAGGAGAAAAAGGAGCAGCGGCGGCAGCAGGGGAGGTGGGAGAGGAGGCAGGGTGGGACAGCTTGACTGGATGTGGAGAGTTCAGGGTGAAGCTGATCTCAGAGCAGTGTCCCTCTCTGAGGGACTGGGGCCCCCTGGTGGCTCAGGGAGACGGCACAGGCTTCCAGGGCATCAGGCTTAGGTTTGCTGAGTGGGTTTGCCTGATGGAAAAGAGAGAAGACATTTAAGTACATTAAATACCTATTAACATTATAAATACATGACTGGTTGATTAAGAACTGATTCATCAAATATTACGAATTCAAAAACTAAAGTAGAGCTGGAAAATATCTCCAGTGTGAAAGAAATATTCATTTACATATTATTAAATTTTTTAATATTATTTATTAAGATACACTGCCTGTCCAAAAAAAGTCTCCAACTGGATTTAACTAAGAAAATAGGTATGAGCTTCCTATTGGATAATTACTACATGGGTGATTATCTTTTAGCTGGAAACAAGTTATTTAACCCCAGCTGAACCCCAGAGGGACGAAAGGAACATAACGTGAACTTATTTTGGACTTGAAAGGGGTGTCAAAGGGAGAAGGACGTGACACACGGCAATGCAGTAAGCTAAACAGTCGACATAAGGCTCATCTCAAGCAGCACCACCAGGGACAGCAAAAACTGACAGTAGCAAAACTGATGCTGAACTAATGCTATACGAATGCTACTGAGAAACCGCATCACTTGAATCTGAGAAAATAGCTGAATCTATCACTAACTTTATGTGGAAAGATGAAAGGCCTCACCATGGAGTGGAAAACAAGGCCTTTTGTTACATGCTGGCCACCATTTCTGCTTCATTACTTCAACAACAGCAGCACTACAGCTCTTCAGAGCAGTGAAGATAAAACTAAGAGAGGCTGAGCACAGCGGCTGCTTTATCTGGCTGCATGTGGACATCAGTCTGTGAGTTTAACTCCTGTTTTTAATAAAACTGAATTGACATGAGTAATATACTGAGATATGTTTAATATTCAATTACATAAAATTTGGTATTTTCTTTATCTTTTTGAATGAAAATGCAGACAATGAATTGCTAAAAATTGTAAAATATTACCATAAGTAATGCAATCGTTATAAAATATGAAGACATCCCAAAAACATTTGAACAGAAGTCAAGTATCATGATAATGTCCTATCCTACCCTTTTCACAAAATATGTATAACATCACAAATGACATCTTAAATCTGACATAAAGAGGAAAGACAAGACCCCACAGACTTTATTGTCTCCTCATAAAGACATGTCTTGGACTTCATCTTCAGGTGCCACCACAGCAAAAAACTAGAACAACAGAAGCAACCAAACAACCACATTCAAACACAATAATCCACAAATATGCAGGAGCACATACATGGAAAGAAACAACAGCATTGTACTACACACATCATAATAAGCACACGAGTCAGGGTCATAGGCAGGCCAGTGCTCCTGGAAGGAAATGCTACTGTTAAAGCTTAAAACATATAATATACAGTTTACAATAAAGAGAAGGATTCATGTATACTTAAAAGGATCGTAACTCTACCAGCATCAGATCTTTTGTTCGACCAAAGGGTCTTTCATCACAAACAAAGCAGGGCTGGGTCTCCTGTCCATGTTTCAGGGTCACAGAGATTAGGTTTCTAAAGCCTGAAGCTTCACACAGATCAGGTTCCTCAGCATAACTGTGACACTCCTATTAAGACACCCAGCATGAGGCAGCACATGATACATGAAACACACACTCGACAGTTCAGGCCGGTAGCTACAGCGAGGGAAAGCTGGCCCTGGTCTGCACAGGGTGAAGGAAAACATCAGCCAAGCTTTGCATTAGTCTGATTTCCACTTCCTCTCTCATAATTCATCCAACAGTGAAACAACATTTATCATGTGAAACCTTCTTCCATCTCAAAAAATAACATGAAAATCTCAGAGTGCAAAGATTCACAGTTAATGCAGACAATGCAGCAGGATTTTATCAGTGAAAAACAGCTTACAAAGAAAGAACTTTTACATGTCAGACCTTAAAAGCAATACAAATCAAACTCTACAAATTCAAATTTTAATTTAATAAACCAATTTACCTTTTAAAAACTGTACATTAAAACAGTTGCCTCAGATGGAAACATCAGCAATCTTTCTGCAAACATTCACATCTGATTAAAACCTTTTTTTTTTGCATTACCTGTACTAGTCTGTTCTACTCTCAAATCATTTCAATGTGTATAATTCAGTTCAATTGTGACAGCAGACTTTTTATATTTTGTAGGGCATTTTTTTATTTAGCATGAGATAATTGAATCTTATTTTTAAAAAGCTTCTACTCTGCCACTGTCCACTTGTTTGTTGTAAAAGCTACAGAGGATGTTCATGGTAGCTCATCTATATTTGCCCTTTTGTTGTTCATCAAGCTCTGGCACAACTTTCACAGAAAAGTGCATGGCTGAGAGGATGCTGCAATGTGGCAGTGGCTGTTTTATCCACCTCTGTCATGACACTTAACAGGATCCAAAAGTGTTCCCACACATGACATTAAAGTGATGTAGGAGGTTTATCCCAGCACTGTGCTCCTCCAACTTCACCAAATTCAAACAAGAATGAGTTTACATGCACGTGAACACATGACAGCCTCTTAGTTACGACCTCCAATCGTAGCACAGTTCAAGGACAAAACAAAACACGCCTGCAGCCTCCTGGTTCTGTTTCTCTCCAATCCACCATCAAGAGGGAGGGAAATATTATTCTAAAAAGTTCTAAAGAAGTCAAAACCTGCTGTAACATACATGAGGTGGACCATAAAAATATAATATCAATGATCCCTGGATCACGTGTGGCCCAAACTGTAGGGCTGTGTTTCTCAACCAGGGGTCTGCAGACCCCCTAGTGGTCTGTGGTGTAATTGGAAGGGGTCCTAAAAACTACAATATATTTAGAAAAAGATCCTATGGCATTTATATAGGATTATTTACTCAAATGTGACTGAGAACTTTATCTATCCAAACTACACAGGCTAACAGGACATTTTCTCTCTAATTATATCTGTTTCGCCAGCGTCATTTATTTACTTAAGTTCCAATTAATCGTCGGGTCCCAAATAAATGCCGGGTGTAATTTATTCTGCACAGCCTTCAAGCTACAGTTGAAGTTACAGAACACACCTGCGAACGCTGAGCTCACAACTGACAGTTCACGCTTGAAAAGAAACATGATCAGACTAAACCTTAATAGTTTACATGGTTAATTTGTGTCTTAGGACATCCTGTCAGCTCACTTCTCCTCCTTCTGTATGTCTACAAATGCACATTGGTGTGCTGTGCAACACTTTATGTCACGACAGTGCAGTTACACTCAACGTCCACAGAGGCCACTAGAGCGTGGAAAGCCTGAATCTTACAGACTATGGCTTAACAAATCCAAAGAAGAAGACATTGCCACTGCCGCTGCATGTTATTTGTCCCTAACTAACATCAGGAGGCCGGCCATGTCAGTTTGCAGTATACTACTGCACATGGCCATCACTCCAGTGCGGCGAAAAGAAGAAGTACGACCTTAAGTTAACTACTGCTAGGTCCTTTCCAGTATTAAGAGTGTTTAGAAAGTGCTGAGATGAAAGAAGAAGACTACTGTAGAGTCTAACTACAGTACTGTAATCTTACCTTGAAAATGTAAAGCTGATATTCACACTGATGTAAATAATAATTTGATTACATTTACCATATTTTTAAATTTTTATCTAAGCAAAATGTTTGTGTGAAAGGAATTAAACGCCTGTCCCAAATAAATGCCTGGTCCAAAATAAACACCTGGTCTGTTCAGTGATTGAAACAAACGGCTATTATTTGGTATTTTACGGTAAGTTTGTATCATACAAACTTAACATGATCTGCATCATTTTGAAAATAGAAGCCCCTACTGTTTCAGTGGGCACCATTCATTCCTTAGTCATAATTTTATTGTGAACCATCTGCAGGAAGGCGTTGTGGGATAACTTATTACCTCACATGGTTCGAGTTCGCACTTTAAGTAAAATTCAAGCAAATTAAGTGAATGTTATAGCAAACAATGAAGAAAATGATAAGCAAATTTACATAAAGAAGAAGAAAAAAGAAGAGGAAGAAGTGTAAGATCTGATGAAGTGGGTGATCCTAACAGACCATGGTGATCCGTTTCACCACAAGTATCCCTAAAACCCTGTCAACTCCCTTCCCCACAAAACAGAATTTCCCAGACTTGGCATTTTCTGGCACATGGGTATAAAACACAAACCAAGAGAAGAGTCTCTGCCCATCCAACCAGAGCAGAACACCTGCAGTAGCTTAGCAGTGTCAATATTGTTCTTAAAACATTCAAATCCAGCCTGTGGCTAGCTTGCAAAGTGTCTTCAACAAGCCTGTCCACTGTTTCTGTCTCTCCTATCCATAAAGGCAAAAAACTGACCCCCCCAAAAATATTAAAACATCTATTTAGTCCAAAATACTGTAATAGGGTGATAGGTATTCTTATAATACTGAATCTTGGAGACATTTAATCTGTTCAAAACATCCCATTAGGTGACAGTAACTCTGTCCTCATAAAATCCAGTTGCATAAAAGCTTCATGACTTATTTGGACCGGGCAATAACAAAAGGACATCTGATATGCCAGCAGCCCAGTTATTGAAGTCAACAGAACATGCTGGCTGAAGGGCAGAGGGTGAGGCCGTGTTAAAGGAACAGCTACTGAACCACAGTATCATACAAGACCAAGAAGAGCACAAGCACAAACGCTATTGTGGACACATCATAACAGATCCACCTGATTACCCATGAACACTCCCGGCACTAGCATTACTGTCACCCCCAACAGAGGCCCTTTATTTCCCTTTTTCATCCTCGCTGTTCTGTTTCTCTGCACTCCATCCAATCAGCTGAGTGCTTTGGATCATGACCAACAGTGCCCATAAATCTTCCTCCTCTCTTCAAGATGTCAGAGAAGACCCACTAGCTGCACAGGACTTTATATTTACCTCCTATCTAGGGCCGGGGATATGGACCTAAAATCAAACTGATATGTGTTTTAGCCTTAATGGAGAAACTGCAAAAATCTCAGTATGTGTTGCCATGAACAAGATTTCAAAAGATTATCAAATTTAAAATATCTGTTTGATATCACATCCACAACTACAGAAATTCTGCTCACTACAGATGCGACAGTACAGTAAGCCCTAAATTTAATACGTACAAGGGGATTTTGGTACTCGTTTTTTCTATAGTTAGTTTTGTGTGACAGCCCTAGCTGTTTAAGTGACAAGAATTTCGAAAAAGGTGGTCATTCATGAACAAAAATCCATTGTTTTATGTTCAAGTTTTTTAAACCTTATTTTTGGGTAAGAGAAAAACCCTCTCTATAAACAAAATCGGTGCATCTAAAGCCACACTATGTCAGACTCCAGCTTTGAGCTCTCTAGGGGCCTCTGTGGTCACTGAGTGTAACTGCACTATCATACACCAACATGCATTTGTTGACATACAGAGGGAGGAGAAGCGAGCCAACAGGACATCCTGAAAGACAAATACACCAACTGGACTGATAATAAACTATCATGTACCTTCAAGTCCAACAATAACAGGCTTAAATCCGCATCAGTCAGACATCCCTCCTCGTCTTTTAGCTCACGCCAGAGAGTGAACGCCAGGCCAAAGTTTATCTCTGTTTGGATATTTAGCTTGTTTCTCTCTAGCTGTCCTTTATTCATCTCCTCCAATAAAACTGTTCTTTTCTTCAGGCTTTACGCTGCTTCTGCCACAATAACAACGCTACATTTAGCTTTCTTCTTCTTCTTCTTCCTGTTTAACAGCAGGTAGGGCTGGAAAATTAATCAGATTTTGATCGTGATTTCAATTTTTGCCATCTGGCAATCACAAAAACATTATAATCGAAGAAAAACGATAACCATGCCACACAGTGTGGAATGCCGTGTATGCAAGTTCCTGCACTTCGTAGCGCTTCTGTGTTCCACGTGCAGCCACAGTGAGTGTGTGTGTCTTATGTTGATCAGTAATACTGTATTGTTCTTTAAAGCTGTGTTTAAATCAATACTGAAGTTTTTAAATAAATGAATAATTGTGTATATTAATTGTGATTTCAATACCACTTAAAATAATCAGGATTCTTATTTTTACCATAATCGTCCAGCCCTAACAGCAGGTGGCATCCAGCATCAGAGGAGCATTATCATAGCCTACTACGCAGGAGTGTGAGCCAGTGGTCCTTTTTTCCATTAGAAAAATACGTGCATATTTACTTTAAACCAAACTCTGTTCATTAAATGTATTCTAAAAATTCAAAAACTGCTTTTACTCTCATTTTCCCAACTTTTAGCTTTCACCTCAAGGTGGAGGTGGCATATGCCATAAAGAAGTCAAAGCAGTAAAAAGTGTAGTTTTTTACTGTGAAGTGTTCCTACCATCCACACCAATGTTACATAGTGCCAGTGAAGGTAACACAGACACCCTCAGACCATGACAGAGGTGTCAGTCATCCTGTTGTAAGGTGATGTACCACCACAATGACTGTAGAAATATTATATTAGGGTGGAAAAAACTACTTAGTGTTGGTTTAAAAAATGAATAAAACATAAACATTCATCCATTCATTATCTATCCCACTTTTTCTCTTTCAGGGTCGCAGGGGGCTGGAGTCTATCTCAGCCGACTTTGGGGGGAGAGGCGGGATACACTCTGAACTAGTCACCAGCCAACCACATGGCCATATAGAGAGACAGAAAACAATTCATGCTTACAGCATAGCTAATTTATGATTTTTTGGGGGGGTCTGTCGAGTGCCCAGAGAGAACCCAAGCATGCACAGGAGAACTGGACTGTGTTGAGTCCAGTTGAATTGTTTTTGAATCTTCAAGATAACCATGACCTGGATGAAAAAGAATCTACACAGGTTAAAGATGATGTAGTTGGCAGGTGACGCTGCCAATTCATAAACAAACGTTTGTCTGAACATGTTGGAATTGGAGTGAAACTATCCTATCTTTAAAGAGGTTTGTAGTGTTGATCAAATTGATCTGATCAAGCTGTTAGCGTCTATGCTAAACTCTGTATGTACAGTCATTTCCTGCTGTCATCTCACTCGTAGCTCCCACCTCTTCCTGCTCTAAAGGACTCTGATTGGGCCGTGCTCCTTAGGGCTGCTTGATATGTGCCCACATATCACATATACACTTTAACAGACTGATCTATCTTCTACAGAAAGTTACAGTTCCCTATGCATTGATTTTATTATTTGACTTATTTCCCTGCCCTATCCCATCAGACTGACCATTCCTGACACTTGTACGTGTGCATGTTAAAGAAGAGCAATGATGTCACATAGCCCGAGGCAGAGTTCATCCACTTGAAGATTTATTTATTTGGACCTCTGATGGAAAATATTCAGTTTAAAAAGTTTGAAAAAACAAAAACTTGTGCACTCATGAAGCAAAGAAGAACATCCAAGCCTTTTCACATTAACACTCTGTCACTCCTAATTTAGCAGCGACTGAAACACATTGCTGGTTTGTTACCCGTGCAGCCAGGCGAGACCCTGTCAGCCACGTTGGGGTGACACAAGAGGACATGGTAATTAGCCGTCTCTCCCTTTTTTCTATTTAATCTGTTTGCTGCTCCAGGCAGGAGGCCAGAGGAAGAAAAAAAACACCCAAACTGTCAGCTGAGTAATCAGTAAGAGCATCATTCAAACAGAACATAATGGAGCCGCAGAGGAGATTAGCTTCAGGGCTCAGAAACAGAAACAGCCCAAAACAGACTTAAAATGCCATCAGGGGTTTAAAATAGCACTGCCTCCACAATCACAGCAACTTTAATAAAATTATAACACAACTAGTCACATGGACGGCAGTAAGAAGGCAGATGATCCTGAGTACTTGCTTGAAGTCACGTCTGAACTGAAACAGTAAAAGAAAAGTCCGACTTTGGCCTTGGAGTCTGGAGTGGACTTTCAGCTGAATGGAGGTAAAGGGTGTTTGAAGAGCTTGAACGTTGGTGCTCTGGGTAAACAATGCCCTTCAGGAGGGTGTGTACGTGAGCGGAGGCACACAGGAGGGAAAGGGATACAAGGGTAGGAGGGGGGAGGGAGAGAGGCTGAACTAAAGGGGCCAGTAGGATGAGTGAAGCCGATTTTGTGAGCCAGCCAACAAGAACGTTTGAACTTCTTCAGTGAGTGGCTAAGGAGGCCACGGATGTGAGCTCACCGCTTTTCAGATAACAAGAAAAATGGGCAGAGGTTCATTAAGTTCAAACTATCTACTACAATAAAAATGTTGCGGTAGTTTTAACTATCTTACACAGGACAAGAACAGTGACATGAAGTCATACTAAGGATCAGGAAATATGCTTTAATAATAAGCTTTAAAATTAAATCCCTGGGACCTGCAGCCATACTGTGGCGTTAAGAGTAACTGATTAATAAATAATTGATTGAGTAATTAACAGACCTGAGACAATTACAATATGTCAAATGGCCTGCATTTTATAATTTCAGTCTAGGTGTAAAACAAATGTAAGTCTGGTACAGAAGAGACACTAACGTCTAAATGACATGCAGACTAAATTATCACAATAAAAATAAAGAAACAAATTATAAAGCCTTTATTTATGCTTCTTCGAGTTTTACATACTCTTTAGTAGGAGTGGGAGAAAAAAGTGTTTCAATTAATTAAAGGGATTTTTGTTTAACAATTTAAAATTGTTTCTTTTTTTTGTTCAAAAATGTTTTTTTCCCAAATTTAAATGCTTCATTTTAGTCTGTGAGACTAAGACTATAAACAGCCGGTTAAAATATATTGCCGAATAAATCCTAAATATGGACTAACATGTGATGTGTATTTTTCCTGATATAGTCTGTAGGCATCGTCATTGTTATTCTTTTTTGCTGGTGTTAAAAATGCTGACTAAAGTTTGCGAAAATCAATATTGTAGAATCGCAATTTAAATCAAGCCGACACCTAAAAAAATAGTAAAAAATCGAATTGGGAGAATAGCGTATTGTCCCTACTCTTTAGTATGTTTAAAATGTCTCTTCTGCATGACAGAGCATTTCTATGAACAGGACAAAACATCAGCATCAAGACCTCCCCCAATCCCCATCTTAACAGCACCAATAGCTGCCTGAACCCCCTACCAATGTGATGTCCTGCCATTGTCTTGTCTGCATTAAAGTCCATAGACTCTAGGGGCAGAAGGCCTAGAGCAGAGCAGACACTGTAGAATGAATGCAGAGTTGTTGGCAACATGATGGAAAGAGGAACACCAGTCAGCCAATAAAAACTGTTTGGGCCCATGAAGGGATGGGGGGCTGGAAGTGGCAGGTGCAAGTGTCTCAGACAGAGAGGGAATACAGTTAGATCAGGGACACTTGCAAACTTGAAGGTTTTTGAGCATTAGTGATTAACATACTCTTGAAGCCATAAAAATGCAAACATGGACCAAAGTTAAGGCAAAATATGAGGTTTTACAGTGTTTTTTAATTTTTTGTGGCCTCTTATGTTCTCACATTGTTGTCCTACATTAACAAAGTTCATTACACATTATTTTATTGATCTTAATAGCTATTTCAGCAGTAATTCATGTCTCTTGGTAAAGTAAGGTTATTTGATGTTATGGTTAGATTTTATGAGGCCAGTAAAGTGATACACATGCTCCCAACCTCTCTCCAATAAAAATCAATGGTGAATGGACTTGGGCCTATTCAACGTCTTTATATTCTCTTTCATCACTTAAAGCTATGGTCTACGATTTGGAAGCTTTGTACATATTAATAACACCGTTTATAAGGCTGTTATGGTCCTATGGTCCTATCTACACAGTATAAAGACCAAAAAGAATGAAAAAAATCCATTCAGTATATCCACTGAAAAGCTGCATACTAGCTGACCAATCAAACCTAAGAACCTGCGACTATTAATTGGTCCGTGAGTTGGTCTGTGAGTCCATCCAATCCTCGTCTCCCTCGCTACGCAGCGTCATGCATAGTGCGTCATGGTCCTGTCTCCTCCCCTCTACCTCCGGTGAGCAGCTAGCAGCGTTAGCTACTGAACTATCATGGAGCCGAAAAGCCTAGCGCCGAGACGTCCGCCTCCCTCTGGGGCCCAACGGAGCTCTGCCCAAGCTCTGCCTCGGTTGAGGCCTGTTAGCGGGCTAACGGCTAACGGTTAACGAATAGCCTCAGCCGCCGCCAGACCTTCAGCATCGGCCGTTTAGCCCTGGTTGATCAGGTAATGGCTTTGTTTACTACAGTGGGAGATGTCTGCTGAATAACTCTGGTTAGTTTGTGCCTGCACGGGCTAATAACTTGTAGGGAGCGGGTTAGCCTGTTAGCCGCTAATCGCTTGCACTGTAAGCTGAGCTGGGGAGGACAGGCTGAGAAAGATAAATCCTCCCCAACACTCGGCTCCGCTCTGGCGGCGCCAGACCCGCATTGCCGCCGGTCCAATTGAAATGGCTACTGCTGTGTGTTACAAGGGGGATGTCTGTCGTGTTTGATACTTTCAGTTGAGCTGAGCTGTTTCTGATTGAGTTTGCTGCTGATATATTGTGCTGTCCAGCCACAGCAGGCCACATCCAACCATTCACATCCATCCGCTCTCTCATTGACTCACTGATGGCTGGAGTATCTATGTCAGTCATCCATCAGTATTAGCTAATACATTTATGCCCTTTCAGTCCCATTTACATGCCACTTAGATGCAGCAGTGAGAGCAACTTGGGGTTAAGTTTCCTGTCCAAGGTCATATCTCCATGTGACAGCCTCAGCTGGACCCGAACCAAGCACAACTATCAGACTGAGCCCCTGTCACAGGCTACACTGTAATTTGAAAAGGTCACTTATTTACTCCATGAACATGCAGCATAGAATAATCATTTCCAGGATGTGTTAATCCAGACATTTCCCATTATTATTGCACAACCTAAACCTTTTCCAGTGCTGCAGAAAATACACAAATCTGTTCAATAAAATGTTCAGAAAGAAAGGAAAGACATTTGGTTTCGATATTCTGGTGAAATTCTGGTTATTTTTATTTGTTCATGTAATTCAATAAACAAATCATAAACCTTAGAGAAGAGTGTATGCTGCTAAAGAGGGGGCTCTGTTTTCCCACTTAAGCCCCAAAGGACACACAGCACAAGCTTTCTCTGATAACTCTCAGAGCAGCTTAACTCTTAAATCTTTTTCCCAAAGGTTATTACACTAACAGGATTATTAACAAAACTGAACAGAAAAGAAAACTGCTTTTGAAAGGACAAACTTCTTCAAACCTTCAGTAAGGAGTTCTTTTAGACTTACAGTAAGAGAATGAAAAGCTCGGCTTAACGTTAAGAGCAGATAAACCTGCTTTATTGCCTCACACTTCACACATACATGCCTTCACACTGATGGATAATGTACACATGGTGAGTGGGTGCAGAAATGTAATGATTATGTGTCATGATAGTGTTACAGGCTGAGTTAAGAGGCTCTGAGTTATAGATGTGTTGTCAAATATTCTGCACTATTAGAGACAGTGCAGAGATATTAATCAAGCTTCTATTACAATGGCAAATCTGGCACAATAATGAATACGTGATCACTGAGATTTACCATAACAGTGCTTCTTTTCATGATGCACGTGTTTTATCCATTGATACCATGAGTGTTAAATGACAGCACTATTATTTAGTTTACAGCTACAGTCCCCAACCAACAGACCACGGTCCAGTAACAGGCTGAAGAACATTCAGTACTTGGCCGCAAAGAAACAAAAATTAATATTTGATTAACTGCAACCAAGTGGTGTTTTATATTGAAAGGTTGACCAGATGCTTAAATAGCCACCTGTGTAGCTTGACTGTGCAACTTCACTTTACTTTCAAAACTGTGATGAATGAGGGTGCTGGTTTGGCGAAGTGGTTAGCAACCATGCATGTCCCATATACATACTTCTGCCAGTCCAGGTTTAAATCCAGCATGTGACCAGTTTGCAGAGTGTCTTCCCCTACTCTCTCACCCCCTTTCACAAGCCGATTCACTGTTTCTCTCCTACCAATAAAGGCACAAAATGCCCAAAAAATACATCTTAAAAAAAGACTGTGATGAATGAAACATTTGCGGTTGAATCTTGTGCACTCTTCCACTCGTGCTCTGGACGTTGTCGTAAATATATGAGTGTAGCTGGACGACAATGGAGAGTGCTCAAATTTCTGATGTATAAGGATTCAATTTAGAGTCACAAATTGATAAAATATCTATCAGATATCAATGGAAACATTAGATCGGCTCAGACTCATGAACAATAGATGAAACACATACAATCAGGATATGCAACACAGCATAGTTTTCACAGCATTTTCCCTGCTCTCAAAAGGCATTGTGGTTTAATTATTTGATGCACCAACTAAAGTTGGTAAATTTATTGCGTGTAATCTTACAATTTCAACTTCCCACAATTATGAAAGATGAGTAATCAAGATTGGAAAACTGTCCCATATGACAAGTTCATTTGTCTTTTTTCATTATTGCTGTTGGTAGTAGTTTGAGGATCTTGTATTTTGACACATGCTATTATGCATTGCCTCTTCTTACACGTTCAATATCATGTCAAAAGCATAAATTCAATAATAAAAATAAAAATAACAGCAATTAACAAGGGATTCACAATATTATTCAACTAATATCAGGATCAGCAGATTGTTGCCTAAAATGTTGATTGTTAGTATCAGCAGATATGAAGTTTGTTGCCAGTATTTATAGGAGATATTTTGACTGCACAAAATGAGCATCCCTTAAATTGGCTGTCATATGGGCAAAAAGTTCTACACCTCTTCCAGCTGAATGCCTCTCAAATTCCAGCCAATTACCAGCCAATATCAAGCCAATGAAGTGCCCAAAGTTTAGAAGAAAAATGCCCATTTGACAGTGCTTCTTTAAGCGTAAGCATTTATCAGTCTCTACTTCTCCTTCATAACATTGTGGGGATCTCATTACAGCCATGACTGTGGGCAGGGCCCAGCGTGATCCAGTCACAGACCAGCCAAGACTCAGTCACTGAAAGTGGGAAAATTTAAGTGGCTACATCTGTACAACATCATCATACAGTGTCCACTTTTATGAAGCAAAAGAGTTATTTATTAAAAAAATGTTTTTCTTGCTTCACATCTGTTTCTGAAACAGACTGTAACCATGAAAGGAACAGGTCTGTTTCAGTCAAGTAAAAACTTTGGGTTCCTGACACAAAATACTGGTATTGATATCTGTGTCAGCGCTAAGAAGTTTAGCAAATATCTACAATTAAGATATCAACAAAAATACAGTTTGTGCATCCCTATGTGTAATAATGGCATGTAGCCCATGTTTAAAAGTACTTAAGATTATTAAACTATTGTGTTTAATAACCAGCATCTTGGTGTTGCAGAGTAAAAATGTGCTTGGCATGTAATCGGGAGGTTGCAGGTTCGAGCCCAGCTCCGGGTGTCAAATGGTGATGTGTCTGTTAGCAAGACTTTTAACCTTGAGTTAAAATAATAACAATAATACATTTTATTTAAAAGTACCTTTCACAGCACTCAAAGACGCTGTACAAGATAAAAACCACAACAGAAACAGCAATAAAATCAACTATGAAATCATCAAAAGACAAGAGACAATGGTATGGTAAGGGAAAGAGGTGGTGCATTATGAATCAGCAGTCCTGACCAGGTAGGTTTTGAGCCTGGATTTGAAAAGGGTTGCTCCCACTGCAGCGTCAGTGGTGTGTAAATGTGCATGAAAAGGCCTGAATGTGTTAGCTGATACTGATGGATAACTGACATAGGAAGTCCAAGAATAGAAAAGCACTATATAAATCAAGTCCATTTACCATATCTATTGAAATAATCCCAATAGGCATGTTTGCCATAATTGAGCAGCCCAACTGGGTTCCTAAATGTCAATGGTAAGTTGCCTATAAAAACAAAGCGAGTCCTTGTGAATATTTCTGTTTTGAGTTTTCTGAAAAAAATCCAGTGTAATGGTTCACTCTGCACAACATGTGTGTATACATAAACATAAACCTGACCTTGATACATAAAGGTCAGGAAGTGCAGCTTGTGCTCTCTCACTTTTACTTACTTTTCTTCAACTAAGGACAAGCCATATTATACTCTGGCTAGTTTGAAAAGAAAGGGAATGAAAGGGAAAGCAGAAAGGCAGTGAGTTTAAAACAACTTCAGTGATAAAGAACTGGAGTTAAAATCATGACAGTCAAATATATAAATGAAAAAATAATAGATGTGAACCAAATAAACTAAGACCATAAGATTGACCATTCATGAGTCTACGCTGTGTTGGATACAATGCCAAGATGTGGACGTGCATCAGGTCAGGGTCAAGCTCTACGCACATTGTTAAATAAAGTCATACACTTTATCTGCAATCTGCTTTCTCACACACACACACACACACACACTGCATCACAAGACATTTATTGGCCAGTTTTACTGCAGTGTATCAGACAGCAATGATTTAGTGTATTTCTTTGGTTTAGGACATTAACTATTGTTCAAATACTTCTCTATATAAAGTCCTCTGATTCTAATTCTGATATCTGCGACATAACAGGACTGAATGATCACATTAACCCTCTATCCACAGTCATAAAAAATGGCAAAAACTCTGAAGAAATTATGGTTTAATGCACAAAACACAACGATTTCCTCTTTCAATTTGCCATCAAATGTCAAAAAGACTGAAAACTTGTACTTGAATGGTTATAGCAACTCTCACATCACATGTTTGAGTTTATTGATATTCCATTTTTATACAGTAGCATAATCATGAAACACCTCAAATTATGTATTGAGCAGATGTCAACAACAATCACAAATTACTCCTACAGCAAACCTATTATACATCCATGTCACCAGTGTGATAAAAACATCATACAGTGTACCGTTCACATGACGGTTCATGTCACCAGGCTGATGGTAGAATTGTTTAGTTAGTGATTTACAACCTTTGCTCTGTGCAAAACTCCCATAAAAGGACATGTCTATTAGTCATTCTGTCATGATCATTGAGGTGATTAAGGGAACATCTGCGAAACAGGAGATCAAATTAAGATTAGTCTTATAAAGTTTATCAAGGACCTGTTTAGCTGCCGGTCTCCTTTAATACACCAATACCCTCATACAACATGGATATGTTTATATGTATGTCTACCTACTTAAAAATTATATCATAAAAGAGACATGGCTCAGGTTGCACAGTGCAAACAGAAAGCATACATCATGGAAAGGATGTGGTGTAAAACAGAGCAAATATTGACACTCATCCTTTTACAGAGACAGAGAGACGCTCTCTAATGAGGGTGTTTGATGACCAGCTGGAAACGCCGCGCGGACTGGGTGTGACCTGTACACTTTGCAAGTTTCCTGCAGTGCCAAGAGAGGCGCACTCAAGGCGCAGAGGAGCGCGTCCACGCCCACGTCTCTGCCTCTCCAGAGTAGGAGGAGAATAGACGTGAGTGGGATTAACACAGCCGATCGCTGTCTTCACCAATCAAATGAGCGCCTCTCCTCGCCTTTAACTGCGCTGCGGCTGAGGCACAGCGTCTGATTGGTCTGAATTATCCCCGCCACCGCAGAAACAGTGTGCTGGAAAGACCCAGCAGTGGAGACGCTGTCCCTTCAGCAGGAGAATGGACAGCGGGGCGCGTCACCGTGTGGGCCAGCTCCCGGGACAGATGTAATCTGTTCCTTTGTCATTAATAGGAGTAAAAAAAATAAGATACAGTTTCACACCCGCCGGCTTATCCATTCATAATACTTGTGATCCACCTGCACTCCTGGTTTGTCATCGCCAAATAGCAGAGCCAGTGATAACCTGTATACTCTCCCGGTGTCTCTGCCTCATCCTCCTTGCAATGTTGTACTCCATCTTTTAGATCACGTTAAAAATAAAGACTAAAATAGAGGAATATGGGAAATCACGGGTAAATCCTGAGTGACAGACATTTATTTTCTCTCCTTTTTCTTCTTCTTTTTTCTCCCTCTTTTCTTCGAATTTCATGAAATGAGAGAAGCCAGATATTTACTCAGTATCAGATGTTAAGTCTGTTTATTGTTGACTTGTAAGATGTGCATCAAACTTCCAGCTGCCGTCAGGTTAAGTTTCCATGATGACAAACGGCTTTAATCCGACATCAGATGTGATGGGACAGTTAATATAGATAAAAATGTATATGCTGGTTCAGACGGTTACATTAAATAGCGATTGATGTGATTGTTAATTGCATTAAAATGTGCCTGACACTCTGGAAACCTGCCCCTGAGGCATGAGCACACGTGCGCTTGTCACCAAATTACAGCTGCGGAGGGTGCGCTCCGCCCTGCGCCGAAGATAGACCAGGTTGGAGCTGGCGAGCTTTCAGCGCACCTTTCGCACAGTTTTTTGGCACGAAATTGTCACTGCGGCACTCCAATCTGTCAACACCTCCCCCTGGTGCACCGTCGACTCCCCCTGGTGCACCATCGCACCCATCTCTGCGCAGACGGTCTACCAAATTGTCAAATTGGCAGCACACGGCAGTTTGCGCACGAAATTAACACTGCGCGGGGTGCGCCAGGCTTGCGCCCCCTGCGCTGCGCCACGAAATTAGAGCCCATAAGAGCAATTTGGAATCACCCATTAACATACAAAAGACACTTTTGCATCATTTCTGCTTTCCTCTGCACTGGGCAACAAGCCTTTGCCAGGCTTCACTAAATGGTGGAGTTCAGTCCAACTCCAAACCACACTGCCTTCCTATCAGGCTGATTCAAGTCCAAATAACGCAAAATCTCTAACACACAATATTCCTGAGGCAGCTAACCTTTCAGACAAGCCAGTATGAGTGAGTGCAGCGAGAAAGTACACACAAAAGAATAAAAGACACAGCAGGAGAAACAAAGAGAGGACGTGAAAAACAGACACGGCATGTGTTTAAATAAGAAAAGACAGCTAGGTAGGTCTTTAACAGAGGAATGACAAACTTTTATCCTCAAGGTTAGTCCACTCCACTCTTGGATGCTTTGTATGTTTCAGTCTGATCTGGATGATTAAATTGGGTTATACTATACAACACGTGTCTATAGAGGATTTTGCTGACTTAAATCTTTCCCCCATTACAAGAAAATTCAGACATTAAGAGCCCGAAACTTTCGATTCAGCAGTTATTCTGAATCATCACTGTTTACTGACCAACAACATCCCCAACAACAGGTCTTAAAGATAAAATTAAGGTATTAGTTTAGATTATTAGATAAGACTATAGATTAGACTTTGATTATTTTTTTAATTATCATTATTTACCAAACTTGATCAGTGGAAAAAGGGAAACTCAGACAACAACAAAAGCCTTTGAATTTTGTCCCCTTAATAGATAGAAAGTGCTTTACATATTTATTTGACCATCACCCAATGTGAGGTTAATGCCACAGCTGCCATAAATTAACAGCATTGGTAAATACCAAATCCTTTTTCATGTTTATATCATGGTTAATTCAGTAGTACGCACAATTTTTTTTAAAATGATAATTTTATTATAGAAAAGAATTGGAAACCACATTATCAGTTCTAAGTAAAGAAGTCAAATAATAGCAGTGTACTTGTATTTCTAAGCAGAAATAATATGTTTTAGTGGTTTAGAAAGTCCAGCAAGCCAATTTGAAATTCCTCATTCCAGTTTAAAAATGCCTGTCCAATACCAAAATAATTTTAGCTTTAGCACCATGTGTTTGTAAGGCTTTAAATACCTGTATCTCTTGCATTCACATTAATCATTTAATAATAATGATAATAATAATAACAATAATAATAATAATAATAATAATAATAATAATAATAATAATAATAATAACTGAATGTAATTCAATCATTGGTTGTTGTTTGATATGAAAATGGATTCCTATAATTGCATTTAATGACTGCTTACAATGCTGAGAAAGAGAAACACAACATGGTATCCCAACACAGAGATAAAATGGTAACACTAACAGAAAAAAGCATGGGAACCAAACAACAACCCAATGTCCAGGGGAACTTAAAGAGAGCAAGAATGTCCCCCTGACAACTGGGAGAGCTAAATCTAGATGACATCTCACCATGAGAGAAAGTGAGCACAAAAACCTGTGCACCAGCAAGCCTTTCTTTAAAGGGCAATCACCTGTGTTCACTCAGCAGTCCTCTAAAGCTGTTCCAGGAGCTGAAAAGCACACATGAACGCACGGTTCAGGGCATCAAAGAAAAAAACCTGGAGCAGATTTTTGTGATTCTGCAGGAATTTTCATGCCAGAGTCAAGGGTGAAGACAGATCTAAAACTGTCATCCAGGTAGAGTTAGACAGTCTTTTTAAATGCACTTTGGATACATTGTTCTCTTAATTTTGTTACATTAACATTAAAAAGTCACAAAGAAAACATACCTACAAAGGTAAGGGAAACATTTTAATATGGGCAATATTTGAAGGTTTAGTGGAAATAGTAACAGTAAATGAAAATTACAGTTGTGTTTAATGGTAATACAAAAGTATCTTTAATTAACTGAACACACTTATAAAGATTTTGTGTTTCGTTTACACTTCTTGACTTTAGTATTTGTCTGTTCTTGCCCAAAGGCCACTATTCAAAAAGAATCATTTTCACTGCATATATTTTCATTTAAAGCTTGCCAAAAAGTGTTCATCTTAAATTTATTCAAACTGGAGGGAGGCCTTCAGCGACAGATTCTGTCTAACTTAGTAACAGTAACTAAGGAGGGCGGGGCTTAAGGTAGAATCGCTTCCTCTAAGGGGCGGGGCTTAGCAAAGGGTCAACTGCATTGTGTGCATGTGCAACAGTCACATTTCTAATGTTTACATGAGAGCTTTAATTTCCCTTTATTCTGAATTAAAAACTCAAAACTTCTTTAAAGAGGACATATCATGCTTGTTTCTCCTTTTCACTATGCCAGACTAGGATGCCTGTAAAGCATTTCTGCCCTCAGTACAAGTCATTTAGTTCCTTCATTGCCCCACAATAGCGTTCTCAAAATCCTCATTTTAGGCCATTATCAAGCGCTTGTTGAAACTCTCAAGGATGACCTAAAGTTACCTCGCAACATCGGGGGTATAGCCAGCTTGTCCTTCTTCTTCTACTGTGTTTTCCAGCAGGCTCAAAGCAGCGACCGCGTATTGAGTCCCCCTACAGGCCAGAGCTGGTAATGAGGGAGAGTGAGCGAGGGAATTTTATACCCCTGCTGCTGGATGTGTTCCTCGCTGAGGGTTTGGGGCTGACGGACATTACAGAGGAGGAAGTGTTTTATCAGATTACTCCAATAAAAAGAAAGGTACCTTGTGTCATCATGACGTTTGAAATCTCGCGGACATCTCGCAATGACCTATTTTCAGAGGCATCAAATCTCGTTCTAGGATATCAGAAAAAATACAATATCTCATTTTTTGAAAATTAAGGGGGTGTAAGGTCTTGTTTTCAAATTTATTATATTATATGTAAGTATTAAATCATGCATCAGCATGATATGTCTCCTTTAAAAAGATTACAAACGACCATGTAAATACCTAATTCTGAATGAAAATAATAATTCTAAAATAAAACTTAACTGCAATGTAACTGGCTGGTTTTATTCTGACTTTAAATCCAATTAAAATCTTCCTCAATCATGTACACTTTCATTCTGCTTTAAAATAATTCTGGTCGTTTTGCGCGTGCCCGTTGAAGGGAACAGGATGGCCGTCCGAAGCAAGCACTGGACTCGAGCTGAGATAATTTATTTAATTAGAGTCTAGAAGATTTGGATATAATGAAAGTGTGGATGGGCGTAAGCATTAAAATGCTGAGCTTTTTAACGCTATAGCATCCAAGTTGGACGAGGTTTCCCAGACAGAGACGCTGGAGAGTTTTTTTCCAGCAGACGTGAATACGTCACAACGTCACGTCGGCCCCCTGTCCAATCAGAACCATCCCAAACCCCAAGTCTTTTATAGAGGCGATTAACACATGTTTTCCATGAGAACCACAATTCAGAATGACTATTTCCATGTAAACACAAAGGACAATACTTTAATTCTGAATTATTCAATCCTGAATACCTAATTCTGAATTAATAAACATCATGTGACCGTGACCACTGTAGGATGTGAAAAGTCAGTCACATGAATGACAGCACGTCAGGCTGCTGTTGTGTGTTTTTGATGGATTAAAAAGCCATGCATTTTCCAACTTCCTTGACTTTCAAAAATGACTCTGAGGTGTGCTACAGTAAGTTTTTCATTCCTTATCTGCTCAGAAGAGGATGGGTGTCGGCAAATCATGTTCAAATTTTTACAACCAAATATCCTGATGTGTGTCAAGCAGAGAACGGTTGAACATTTATGAGCAACAGACAATCAGGAAGCACAATAAACATGGCCATGATGTCAATGATAAACTCACAGCTTAAAGTTATGAGCATCAAAAAGAGGTGAGGGAGTGTCCCTTCAAACATACATCGACTAGACTGACAGGAGAGAAGTTGGACTGACTGCTGGGGAAGCCTAAGAAGCTAACAGCTAGCGGCATTAGCCTCAACTCCTCCTGCTTGTTGTCTGCCATATTTTTTTTCTCCAAAGCTGTGTTTTACCTCACGAGATAAGAAGCTGCAAGAATAGAGGCCCTGGCTGTTCAGGTATCAAATGAGGTAGTTAGTGATGTGATGTTCTGATCATCTCATAAAATACCACACACAATAAGAACAAATCTCTCTATTGGAGGGTCTTTTCTGTTTTAAAAATGCTAAACACCTTTAAATCTTAATGTGTGCCGGGCTTATTTTATCACCTTACTAGCTGTAGAGAAGCCCACGGTAAAGTCAAGTCTGGCAAATAAAGAAGACAAAAAGCTGATATAATCACTCAGTGACTGAACCACGTAGACTTTGTTGCTGAAACAACAGACTACAGCAGACAGAAGCTGCAGACTTCAGGCTGTCTGGAGCCTGTTTAGATTCAATCTCAGCCAGTTTTATCATCTTTAAACATTTGTGGTATTTCTTTTTGGACAATTATTTGGAATTTAGAGGGACAAGATTCTATCCAAGCACTTAAAAAGGTTCTTTAAACTTTGACACTGTCCTAACAGAGGCCACAACTAAATATTTAACATGCAACTTAAATATACGGAGAAAAAAAAAGACTGGATAAATAAAACCACTCACGGCCTAATGCAGTCAGTGTAAAGCATCTAACAGCACTAAAGGAAGCTGCTGTGTTGACAGAGTTTTGATTTCTACTAGAAACCACTAAACCTCATACAACACACCTGTTTCTATACCACAACAATACATATAGCCCTCCTGTGCACTGAAAATTAGTTTTGGGTTTCAACCAGAACACAAAAAGAAGTCGTTGGACAAATACCAAAAGTTTCACATACAGATTACAGTATCTATGTAAAAATAACAAATATATGTTCTGAATTTCCTTTATACATCCAGAAGTGTACACAGGAAAATGCTCTTCTTTAGAGGATTCACAGGGCATTGATTTTTGTGCAAGGACATAAAGCTCACAGTCAAAAGTCTAGCTGTGACTGTTCTTGATATTTGCTTGCAACAGACACTAAAATTTTTATGTGCACATCAATTGGATATAAAAGAGACTTGACATAACTTAACTGCCAACTTGTAAATATGACGGAGGCTTTGATGAAACAGACAAAAGGAGCACCCATTAATCAGCAATCTAAGAAAATCCTACACCTTCTTGAACGTTTGTGCAGAGGTGTCGACAAGCTTCAAAGCTCTTAAAGCTCAACTGTTGGCAAAAAAGAATAATAGTAGAATAATATTTTCTTTTTACATCTTGGTGTCCCAACATCTCTCTACTAAAACTGATGGTAAATCTCATTGGTTGTCTGTCCGTCGCTTTTTATTTGCTGCAGATTTGTGATCAAAATATAATTTGTCATAGTATTTGTAATAGTACTTTTGGAACTGTTGAACAAACAGAAACAGGATATTGTCTGTTAGTGTTTAATGCTATGCTGGGCTTACATCTTATCTTTATTTTGATTTTGACTGTTAATGTAACAGCAGATACAAATCTGTATAACATTTGTAATGCTGCTGACTGAGCTCAGCTGTAGTTGTTTAACAATTTCTCTGCATTTTATGAGCCCATCAAAGAAAAATAGACTAAGACTAAAAATGTGTTTCCTTCACTTTAAGACACGATATACAGAAACCATGCTCGTTCAAAATAGAAAATGAAAATGCCTCAGAACATAATACAGCAGCTCTGTTATTTAAGGTGTGGTTTAATCTCTCTTGTTTACTTTAAATTCAAGGATGAGACGTTGATTTTATTATCTACTGGTATTAACTATATATTCTTCCTCTTTCCAGGAAATTTACAATAATGCCAAACTTCCTCAATTGACTCAGAACTTAAAGCCCTGCTGGTTGTAGTACAGTAACTTTCTAAAGGACTGCTTCCTGAAGAGTGGCCCACTGACCTCTTTTAGCCCCAGTGCTCTCTGTTGACCCTAGAGTGACTCAGTACATTTAGCCATTATAAAATACTTTGTGATATGATTAGAACTAACTTAATATAGCCAAAGATTTAACTACAATGCAGCTTTAAATAATAAACACTAGGGATGCACCAAAATGAAAATTTGTGGCCGAAGCTGAAGCCAAATAAAATATAAACGCTTGGCCGAATACAGAACACCAAATATCCAATGCGGAGGCAAAGTAGTTCACTACATTTTTCAATCATGCATAAATAGCTTAGAATAAATTTTTAGACATGTTTTTTAAAGAAAGTAATAGTTTAATGAATATTATGACAATTTTTAATATTCCAGTAGCCCTTGCTTTTCAAAAAAGCACAACAAAGTTTTACATTTATAATAAGCCTTCAAACAAAACAAAACATGCATTAAAAAAAAACTAAAGTTCACTGAAGTGAATGAACCAGCAACAAATGAATAATTGTCCTTTCAACACAAGTCTGCTTAGCCACAGTCACATGCAATGTCGTAGTTGATTTTGTCATTGCATCACACGGTACTATTCGGCCTTGCTATCACCTCATTCCACCAAAGGCCATGTATGGCTTTCTTTGCAATATCTGGCCAAATATATTCGGTCACCAAATATTCGGTGCCTCCTTAATAAGTACTGTTTAATCAACAGGACAGATTACACTTACTAAAGCAATAATATGTCATATGACCTCCTTAAAACATAAACTTCAAATCTTCAGTGATAAATCTGCGTTAAGCACGAAGGAGTCACTTAAATTTCCCCCCTTTCCTTGACTGAGCCTTAGCTTGACTGTGGCAGATTTGCAATGGGACCTAATATAAAGCCTTTTAGATAAGGGCAAAAGTTTAAGTCCAATGTATATTGTAATGAAAGCATCATCTCATGCAGGGTTTCCCCCACAAATCTTGCTAAGCCTGGTAGTAGGGCTGCTAGGGAAGCGCCGCCGCCACTCACTCTAGCCAGTTAAAGGAGAGGCAGTTCCCTCAAGAACTGAGGCTAATACCGCTAAAATTAGCGGGTCAACACGGGGTTTTTCAACGTGGGTTTACCCGCTAACAATCAGCAAGTAACTCCTTTCCCACTGCCAGCAGATCCGGGTTTTATCAGCAGCAGATGAGCTGCATGACTGTTTTTTTTCCCCTCTGGCAAGTCAAGCTAATGTCATCATCAGCGCGACAGAACACAGCCAAGTAAACTGTAGAAACCAGCATGGAAGCTGTGGGCATGGTTTTCTGTACATTACACTTTTGTCCCTCTTTAAAAATCTACTAACTCAGCGTTGATGATACAAAGGTGGATGGAATTTGTTGCTGAAATGGCAAAGGGTCAGAAAGTTACGCTGTGGGCACGTTACACTGATGTCATTCATAAATTAGCGGGTTGACCCGGCAGTGATGTTCCCACTGAAGCTGATAGGAGGCAAGCCGATAAAAACCTGTGTTGCTTGCAGGGTCAATCGACCTGGGTCAAAATGCAGATTAAAACCTTTCAAACTGCAGACAGGAACCGACTATTACTGGGTTTAAATGAGTTTTTTGGCCAATCTGAAAGAGGTATAACTGACAAAAGATGGTGACGGAAAAGAGTGACCTAACAAGTGGCTGGACTAGAGTAAGTATTGAACAGGCTTTTGCATGATGGTCAGAGTTCAAGAAGCAACAAGCCGAGTGTCAGACTCAGAGCGGACTATGTTGCTGTTGAATACAAGAGTGCAGTGGTCATTTCAGCTTTTTGTCCTATATTTGTTGGACCATCCGTTAGTCATCAAGTCAATATTTGTTTTTTCATAAACCCAGTCAACCTTTCTCAACTAGTATGTCATAAATGTGTCTCTCTAAAGAACTCTTTCAGCCACAGACCATACTCTAGATCAGAGGTGGGAAGACCTCCACCTCAGTAAATGCAGCCCTCCGGTCATTTCCATAAAACAACAATTACATGCTTGAGGGGAAAAAGACAGAATCTGCCATATTGTAATTTAACTTGAAATACAAATACAACAAGTACAAACTATGATATGAAAGAGAAATGTTCCGTTAAAATATTAGGTAGCTGGTGAATGCTTTGTTTTTCACAAATTAATAATAAAATATCCGATTTAGTGTTTGCTTTATGTGGAAGTGATCAAGGTAAAATATTTATACTTCAAAAACATGTGCATATTTACTTTATCGCACTTGAAAGAAAACTATTTTGTCTTTTGTTATGGATCAGGCTATTTAATTTTGCATAATATCTTAATTAATTTTGTTCATAAATGTTGGCATGATTTTTTTCATATATAAAATTATCGGATAGTTTGTTACGACGTAGCAGGTGGAATAGGTTCATTGTGACCCTCTTGGTAATCAACATTACCCATTCCTGTTATGGAAAAATAATAATAACCCTTTTAAGAAATATAGTCCAATGGTTCATCTTTCGCAGACAGCTTCACCTACACCTGAATGTCAACAAATGCATGTTGTCTGTGGGCAGAAGGGGCAGCACCCGGGGCCTTGGGTGCCCACTAGAGTTAAAAAAAACAGAATTCTTACATTCCTACTTCAAATGGAGTTGAATTTACTAGTGACGCTCATTTTAACATCTTACTTTACTGCTAGCTTGGTAACAATTTATCAGTGACCATGGCGGTCTTGAAATTATTGGGAAAGAGTTTGCAGAGTCACACAGCAAGTTTAAAAAGAATAAAGCAAAAAAACAATAAATAACATGGAAATATCTGTTTCCGACAAAACGGGAAGGGAATAATTCAAGTCTAGAAAAGTTAGAATTCAAATTAGGCCACAGCATAAGTTTGTTCGAGACAGACTGGCCAAATCTAAAAAATGAGAATTCATGACAAATTCCATCTTTGGATCTAAAATTGTGGCTCGATTTACCAGAAAAATTCAAGCGGTGCTTGCCAGAACCAAGTCCATTATTTTGTTCTTAACCTGATTGTAAATTAATCATAATAGTCTCCTGGCAGAGTTTCTTGCTGGTCTGACATATTTTTTACATATTGATGGAATTTTGGGCCTTTTATTGATGGAGGAGAGAAAGTTGACGGATAACGAAAGAGAGCAGGGGAGGATACTTGGCAAATGGGCCACATGCAGGAATTGAACCCAGGCCTGCAGCACAGGACAAGAGCCTTCATTTTTGTGGAATCCAACACCAAATCTGCAAAGCTTCATGTGCAGGTATTCCTTCAAAAACCAGTCTTAAGTATTTCTGATTTAACTGAATTATACTGTCAAGACGCAATGAAAATTTAGAATAAATAAGA
This sequence comes from Scarus forsteni, assembly GCA_036419115.1. Taxonomy (NCBI): domain Eukaryota; kingdom Metazoa; phylum Chordata; class Actinopteri; order Labriformes; family Labridae; genus Scarus; species Scarus forsteni. The sequence goes on from JAZDUH010000289.1 coordinate 7,781,808, forward strand.
TCCTTACTTTTAAAAAAACCCAGAGTAATTAGAATTAAACATTGAGTGTCAGTATAAGCTTGCCACTTAAAAACAATCTGTTGTTATCAACTCTTATTAAAGACAACCCATGTTCCCAAAAATAAGTAACAACAGGAAGAAGCAAACTCTTAAAAAAATTGTCCTTATTCTAGGATATTTGACACCAGGTTTTTTTTTGGTATAACTTGGGAAACAAAAACGTACTTTTTCAGCTTTTTCACGTTGACATGACAAAATTAAGCAGAGGTAAAGCTCTCAGGTAAAGGCTCCTGACCAGCACAAGCTGAGAGCAGCAACAGACACACAGAGGACATGCTACATGCTAACAACACTTTGAAATCCAGAGAGGCAAAGAAGTGTTTAATAAACTGAAAAAGACTTACCGTGCTGTTGTGATGATTATCCCAGCATGTGATGCTCAGTGTTAGAGGTTTCTGTTGATTTAATAAATAAAATCCTCTGAGCTCCTAGTGCTGCTTTACCGGCCGGCTCCTGTGCTGTCCCGAGAGTGTCCTGTCAAAGAGAGAGAGAGAAACAGTGAGGCGGGGCTGGAGGAGAAATGGAGGAGGAGTAGAAGAAGGAAGAGGGAGGTGCAGGAATAGGCGTGCTGGTTTATTATGGTGTAAGGGTGAGACACAACAGAGACAGACGGAGGTTAAAGAGTAACTAAAGCTCAGGGTTTCAGCTGAGCAACATCTCTCCTTACAAAAAAGTGCCTCAGGTCTGGAACATCATGCACAGAACTAGGAGGGGGAGAAATGAGACCAGTCAGCAACCATAAGTGTTGAAAATGAAGCCAATAATCGTCCACATGGACCGGCAGAAGAAGCACCGGACATCATATATACTACACGCTGAAAGATGAATTTATACAGTAGACAAGCAAAGATGATTCGAACATTGCCCATATCTTTGTCCTCACTTTACACAGGCGGATGTTTCAAGAACAGGTCTGTTTGGAGCTAATTTACATGCACAATTAGGGGCACGGCTGATGCTGCTGCAAGCCTGGGCAATGCTGCTGTTAGTCAATAAGCTTTAAAGCCTCCTTTAAGACTCTTTGTCTGAAAAACTGACTGAAGGTTTGAGATCATGTTTTCTACATTGCAGCCATGTGCTGGATTAAACATTCCTCTTGGTAACCAAACAGCTGATGTCATTCAGGCCTGGCGCAATATTTTCTATTGTCTATGGGGAAAGCAGTTAGAGTGAATATCAAGTGTATCCCTTAGCCCTTTCCCTACATCTTACTCCTTTGTCTACCCCTTCCTCTAAAACGCCACTTGATATCCGCTACGTCATCACCCAGAGCCGCTCGCTTGCTGTGTCATGGGAAGATGTGACAATAGCTGTAGCTAAAGCTGTGACAGCTAGCTCTTTATGATGAGCAATTTTAAAATAAGACCAACACTTCAACAGATGATTAATGCTGACTTAATGACCTAATAGTTAATTGTATTTATGAGCTTACTTTGGTCTCCAACAATGGCAGGATGTCAAAGAGGTAGGTATATTTGGGACTGCGGGAACAATCTGTTTCAAAAGTTACAGGCGCAGTAAAGGGAGAGACGTCCTGCGGTCACAGACTTTGTATTGCCAAAAGATGTGCTCTAGGAGACATGTTAAAACACTATTAAGGGTTTGAAAACTTAATTAAGTGTAATAGGAGCTCATTTGTTTAGCATAAGTGTTGGTGAAGGAAATTACAGCAGTTTCCGTTGAAGAAGATCCATCACATAACAGCCTACAAATAACTTCAGTCGTGCTAGTTTTACTCAACAACACAAATGGAGAAAAAACAAAAACTTTAAAGTCTGCTCCCCTAGTGTTCATAAAGAGGCTGCTCTATGGACTTGCTTACTGTAGTTTGACAGTAAATCATGGGCTAATAATTGAGATGATTTCACTGTATTGTATAGTTGTTCAGAGTAATGTTGATCAAATTTGAATAAAAAGTCACAGTTTCCAGCAGACCAGTGTATAATGCTGCAATTTACAACAATTTACTACAGTATTATAGTGATCCAGACATAATGCATTATAAAGTCGCAATTTCCGGGTTACACTTTTGATCCGGGAGAGTAAGTGACATCATATTTTCTGGATCATTCACAAATATCAAGAACAAGCCCAACAAAACCTTGCTAACCAGCGTCGGCTATCCTGTCTAGAAGGTTGTTTGCGCAAAGCTAAATCTTGCCTTATAACAATTAAAAAAATGCTTTTAAAAACATACAGAAGGATCTGTATGCCTTAGTCAAAGATATACATTTGTTTTAACTTTCAATTGAGATTTTTTCAAAAAATGATTGGCTACAATCTCTTTTAATTGTACAAGTTCACATGATAACCCACAGAGTCCAATCATTAGCTGCTACTACCAAATTTAACAGCCTTTCTTCTCTACAAAAGATTTGAAAGGGGGAAATGATGGTATTTGGTCCTGCAACTAAAAGTTGATGTTTTAAAACCTCGTCTTGGTGAAAACATAGTTAAGTTGTGGCAGACTATGAACAGTCCTACAGTGTCACACTGATAGTCCTGGTAGGTAGAGCTCACTTACAAACTCTGGCTTTCAGCTACAACAACTAAAGTCAGTGCTCATTAAAAAAGTGTGCAGTCACTGCCAACCTTTGTGGTGATAAAAGCTAACACCACATATGTCACCTGCCTCCATATTGGTCCGTTGTCAATTTTATTTCTAAATGCTGAGATTTGAACTTCAGCTGATCAACAATTCTCAGGTAGACCGTGCCCTTAATCTGAAAAAGTGCTTGAGAGTTCAGCTCTAAAAAAGATGAGGCAGAAAGAGGTCAATGGAAGAGTTCTCCATCTCAGGGTGAATGTTCAGCTGCAGGTCAGAACGTCTCTTCTACATGGATCCAGTCATTTGCATTAGGTTTTGGTTTTTGCTGTGTATTCAAATGAGGTCTGTGCACACGGGCCAGCTTTTATCACAGAGAGAAACAAAGCCGTCTCTTTCAGACTGCTGGTAACTGATTTACGGACTGTAATCAGTGATTAATTACTCATCATCTGACACTGCACAGGCCCAGACTATCTTCTGAAAAAAATAAATACATCTGACAGAGCACTTATGACTATTTGCACCATGTTTCGCTCTTGACTATGTTTTTATCAACCTTGTTTTGTCTTGTATGTGCCTTGTGGGCCTCAATGGTCTGTAAAAAAAAACTTAACTTGATATTTTTAGGCTGAATGGGGATGTACAAATCATATCCTTATTTTCTTCTCTGTCATGAATATCAGAATCATCAAACTGTAAAAAAATAACAATATTAAACAAATAACAAGGACACTTGCTGGTCACCACAACAACAAAACTTTATGTCCAAGAAAAAGGGGCAATAGCACTCTTAAGTTCAGCAGCATTCTAATCTTAACAAGTTTCCAACATTGGCACCAACTCCTCGCTATGACTATACCACAGTTTCTAAGTTATAAACACCACCTGTCCAAATGCTAAAATATATATTAATGTAATGGCCTGAGCCAATCTGTGGTGCCAAAGAGCACAGAAGAAACTCAAATGTTCAATCAACAGCATCAAAGCATTGTTGAACTGTATTTTTTTTGGAGAATATTTGAAAAGTGGGTGAAAAAATCACACTCAACCACCTAAATCCACTTTTTACAAAGTCCATTTAGACCAGATTTTCCCAAAATGTTGGTGCCCCTCTGATAACACTGCCAGAGACTGACGGGGATCCCTGCTGTTTGTGGAGCAGCAAAAACAGCAAACTTAAAAAAAACATTAAAAACACAATTTCTCAAGTATAAGTTTATGGTACAATGAGTTAAAAGGTCTGAAGGTCTTTACTCACGAGCCAATGTAGCAGACAGATAAGAAAATTCACCGATCAGCATTCTTTACCTCTAAAAATAACAAACATAATCACGTATGTACGTTTTTCTGTGTTTGTTTTGGTAAATTCAGTCTTATTTTTCAACATCACATCACTGTTGACATTTCATAGATATCATAGTGGCACGTGACAGCCTCAGTTTTAGATACCAAATGGAAATTTTACCTACATTTGGCACTTGGTGGGTGTTGATATATAATCCATAGCTTTGACCAAACCATGTGACTAGGGATGTTACGGTATGAAAATTTCATATCACAGTTATTGTGACCAAAATTATCTTGGTTATCATTATTAACGCGGTATTGTTGCAGTTAGGGATGGGTACCGAATTCGGTACTTTAAGAGGTACCGACCGAATTCTGTAGGTACTATTGAGTACCAATTCACGTAAAATCAAACGGTGCCATGTGTAGGTACCTAAACGCATCCTTGTGACTGTGAGGGAGTGGAAGAAGCAGGCATACTACTGGGTAGAGTAGGTGAATTTCCACACCGGACTTGAACGCAGCACAGCAATAGCGTAATGACATCAGCAGCTGCGGGCTCAGTCAACAAAGCAAGCATGGCTGAGAGAAAACACTTGAAAGTATGGCTCCACTTTGTTAAATGTGATGAAGATTATGCTCGCTGCAATATTTGTGACGCAACATGTAAGGCCAGCGGGGGAAATACTTAAAATCTGAGGAAGCACCTGTGACGCACAAAATTTTCCTTAAAGCTGAAGAGTGCACAATTTTTGATAGCCTCAGATCTACGACCACAAAGGATTCATTCAGCACTGTTAGCACACCTGTGTCCAATGGAGACTAGTCGTCTGCAGCCAGCAACACAGGACAAGAAATGGCTTTAACATTTGGTGATGGCAGCTAATGCGACAAGGAGGATACCTGGTCCAGGTAAATAAGCCTCGTGTTTAAGATGGTATTAGCTTGGCATTTTAATGTGCGTCAGTTATCATTATCAGGTCGGTTCCTCGTACTTTGTAACGTTAATGTAAATGCTTTTTTTATTTACAGCTCTGTCTGACCCATTGTTAAACTGCCCTAAAGTTAAAGTGAGGGCTAAAGTTAATTTATTAAGTTGTGGTTCATTTTAGTTACTGGCTTTCATGTGGAAGAAATGTTTGGAACAACTACAGTGTTACAATACAAACAGTTGAATGTTGAATCCGTGTATGGTTCATTCTTTCGTTATTCTGTTTCAAAACAAAATCAAAAAAAAAAAAAAACTGACTTGTTTTTTGTTTCTCTGTTTTAAAACCAAAACAGAAAAACAGAATAACAGAAAAACAGAAAAACAGAAAAACAGAAAAACAGAAAAACGACGTTTTTCTGTTCTGGTTTTAAAAATGGAAAAACGAAAAAAAAAAAAAAAAAAAAGATTTTGTTCATATTCTTTCTTTTTGTGAATTTTGGCTATTGCAGTATTGAGGAAAATTAATGAAGGCGGCTTTTAACAGCTTTATATAAAAATAAGACAAATAACTCACACTGAAGGTTTATACAGACATGTTCCTGAGCTTTTTTATAAGAAACAGGTCGCTGACGATCCACTGCACTCCATGTCATCCGCGCGCATTTGCGCACTCCCGTGAGTGTATGAGACAGCATCAGTCAGTGCACAGTCTGCTGCTGTCTGATCTGCTCACAGATAAACCAAGAAACATCAGAACAGATGATGAAAATAAGCTTTTTTCCTCTCGCTTTTCACCTGTTCCGCGGGCGATGACTCATTTCATGCGTAACGGCTTTGCGCCTTTCTCTTCTGCGGCGCTCTCTCATCAGTAAAGAGATATTTAGAATTATCAGAAATAAAATAGCCCTTACCCATAATTACTTCAGTGTCAGCTCACTTAATGTGACATCAGGTGTAAAAACACCAGATTGTGCTATGGGAACTTCTCCAACATTGCGCAGCATGTTTTTGGTTTCTTCGTGTTATTTAGACCCTCTTCACGTCAGCCTTGAAACTCTTTCACCACCACAGAAGCACTTTGGTTAATCAGATGTGCACTGATTAGTTTCATAACTTAAAGAAAAAAACTCATCCATGTTTAAAATCAAAATATCCCACAAAGAATTTAAACAAAATCTTATATGTTTATTTTTCGTTTTTCCATTTTTAAAACCAGAACAGGAAAAACGTCGTTTTTCTGTTTTCTGTTATTCCGTTTTTCTGTTTTGGTTTTAAAACAGAAAAACAAAAAAACAAGACCGTTTTTTCGTTTTTTTGATTTTGTTTTGAAACAGAAAAAGGAAAGATCGAACCATACACGGATTATGTTGTTTTGATATATATCTCTCAAATTTGACACCCCCCCCCACACACACACACACACACATGTAATGTCCCCAGAAACAGAAGCCAATTCCACAACTATTGTAGCCTCAAGATGGAGATAAGTTTATTTTGACATACCCTTACCAGTACCCCAATCAACAATTTCTATTTTTGGAGCAAGGATTGGACAACAACATGTTTTTGACAGAACTGGTCTTTACATATCAAAGTTTGCTTTAGTAAGTTTTTAAAAGTTTTAATCGAATCAAAAATTCTTTACACATGTAGACTATTTTTTAAATCTATTTTAAAATAATGTAGTAATAAACAAGGCCTACCCTCCAAACATTATTTATCAAAGCTGCTTGACAAAAAATTGAACTGCATTTTTCTAGATTCAATATTTGAAGATTAAATGGTAAGTTCTACATTTACCTAAGAGCAATTTCCCAAGCAGACGTATAAAGCTGTTTGTTTCAACTCAGACCTAATCATTGGATTCAGAGCAGAGAAAAGGTGGGACTTCAATGCTGATGTGAGCTTGTTTCCCCCTCATAACTCAAAAGTAGTATCAACAAGTACACATACACGAACATACACGCCTATTTAGGTTTTTAAAGCACAGCAGGGTCTGTTTGGATTTGCCTTGCAGAGCAGACACACCTGCCTGATGCACTGCCTGAAATCCTGCCCGTGAAATATTTCCATGGTGGATATGAACTGTCCGTCTACGTGTCAGGTTAACTTTGGTTGTCATTCATGCTGACTGCCTCTGATGAGTGTGACCTCCTTCAGTTCTGCATTTGCAAAATCAGGCAAGATTAAATTCTAATGATATTTAATATATCAGTTTCACTTTGGCATTGACCTAACATATAAACTTGCTGTGTTTTAAACTCAACAATGTGTTTTATAAAATTGGCCAAAATATACCATTTGAATACATTTAGACTTTTTCTTGCTTTAGAAGGCATCCCATGATGCTTTTTCCATTTGTACTTTTTGTTCAATGTGGCTCTGCTCTGCACATTTTGGATTCTACCCCCTTCTTTTTTCATTATAATAAATATATTTCCAGTGCTTTTTTAACCCTTTCATGCATGGTGTTCACTACAGTAGACATATTTGGAATAAATGTATACCCTTTAGGCTGCAGGACCATGTCCAACAACCAGGTGGTAAATTCCCTTGTCTTAAGTTTCATAAAAAAAATTATCTTTTCACATTTTTACCACATTGATATCCCACCATAAATCCAAAAAAGAAGGACTAATCGGACATTTTGCCTGTATTCAGATTTCACATACGCTTTTATTTTTCATTTTAAACGTTGGTGTGATTCACAAGAGATTAGTTTGATTAATTGACGATAATACACAAACTTCAGATTTATCCTTTAAAAAAAATACTCTTAATTAGTGTTTGTCAAAGACTTCTGTTTGTGGATCTTTATTAAGTTCTACCAATTTACTTTTTATACCGTTGATGCGTGGTGTCCACTGTGGTGGGCAGATGCATTACTCTCTCAAAATATAACATTGAAAAAAAATGATTATGATTTTTAACTTGTTTAAATGTAAAAACAAATATTTTCAAAACATTTTGTGATTTAGTAATTCGTGCATGAAATGGTTAAGGCAGGTGGGGTCATTATACCATGACATTTTCAAAACAATAAGGAAGGGCACAGAGAGAGGAGAGCTGCTGGTCACTAAGTGACTTTTTATCATGAGATCATTTTGTTTTTTTAAAGAGGTTTCAAGCATCCAAACGAAGCAGGGGGAAAGTCTAGAAAGTCAGACAGCATAATGGAGCAGACAGAGATCCCAACATCAGGACATCCTCTGACCATTCAGAGGTCAGCAGTGTCTCTGTGTCCTGTTTTTTCTTGGCACTTGAAACCCAGCTGAAGGAAAAAGGAAAAACCTTGTTAGGTACTGTATACGATCCCTAATGGAAAACCAAAACAGCTAAGAAAAGTCAAGCTGATACCACATAATAACAAAAAACCATAAGCCCCCCATGTCTCGCGAGGGACCCAACCATCACTTCAGGAACCTCTGGAGAAGACAGTGGGTGTTTAGGACTTCTGCTTAGGTTGGTGTTTCATTTAATTTAACAAATATTATGAATACTCTATGATAAAATGATTTCTATGAAACAACTCCTCATTTAGACCAAATAGTCCAACTTGATTATCTTTGTTTATTCAAAGTATTTTTCCCTTTAATCAATAGATGAGGGATGGCAGAGGATAATCCTGGAAAAGGGAGCAGAGGGAAGAAACTTTGCAAAAGGGCCTCAGGCTGGAATCCAAACTGGGCCGGTAAAAGCATATACAGTATATTAGTACCTGGTCTCTTACTACTAGTGTTGTGCTCAAGACCACACTATCCGAGACCAAGACTTGCCCAAGAGCAGAATGCACCGAGACCAAGACTTTTGGGAGTTGAGACCGAGTCGAGACCAAGACCTAGACGAGCCGAGACCGGGACAAGACCAAGACCAACAAAATCAATTTTAAAAACCATGACGAGGTTGAACAGTTATGGGGGGTGTCCCGCAGTCGCAACACCAGGAAGGTTGCAGTCATTACAGGGGAAATAACACATGAACTGAAGCTTTTTGTTGTTTTAGCAAGTGCTCCTCCTTGTTAACATTAATGATGTTGAAGAACAGCAGATCAGTGCCAGTCCGAGACCGAGACAAAACCGGGTAAAAATGCTCTAGAGTCCGAGACAAGACCAAGACCATTAAAATATGAACGGTCTTGAGTAACACAACACTACTATTCCTTCACCAAACCAGCACCCCTAACCAGATTATCTTATGGCCAGTAAGGACATTACTGGAAGTGTTTCTTCATGTGATCTTTTTAGTGAGCATGAGGCCATGAGTGTGTTCATTTTTAAAACTAACATCTGCATAAATACAGTTTGTACCTGAGTTGATCCATAGTCTCCAGATGGCACAGGCCTTCAAGAAAAAAATCACATGCACTGTTTTCACTTACATAACAGCAACAATGGTGTGTATCTTACAGCTTATGGAGGCCACTACTTATGTCAAAGCTGCATTAATATCATGCTAGGCTTCAAAATGATGGGATTAGTCATAAAACAACACAACAAACATACACTCAGAAAACACTGAGGTGTGTTCAAGCAAATTGCTCCTCCTGCTCAGTGAGAGAAGAAACTCACTCTGATGTAAGGAGAGTTAATTATATCTGTGGTTGATGCGGTTGTGGTTAATCCCCATGAGTTTGTTTTAACTGCAGTTTAGCAGAGTTTAATTCAAGGCTCCTACAGCACGTTCACCAAAAAAGGGCAGTGAGGGTTTCTAATAGATTCCTGGTGTTTTTAAATAGCATCAGAACTTCCAGCTCTTCTGTTATTCAACATGTAACCCGATAGGCGTGATATCACAGGAAGTGCCAGAAATATTCAATTACATCACACCAGATGTTATTCAGACACTAAGGAGCTTAAATGTCTTAACTATGCACAAATCTGCAGCCACCTTTTACTGCCAACACTTCGTCTTTGTTACAGTTCTTCTTCCCTACAGAGAATTTAGTTGGTGAACTGGAAAGTTTTCAACATTTTGGGAAAGATAACAAGTAAAAATACTCTGAAAACTAAATGAAACATCTTTAACCCAAGTATAAACCCAAATTCCACTGACATTGGGATGTTGTGTAAAACACAAATAAAAACAACTTAAGTGGAAAGCATCTGTGATAGCACTGTGTTATGTTCATGTCATGGGTAAATGAAACATCTGCTGAGGCACTATTAATGCTGTAAGGTACATATGTCATGTCTGCCTGTTGGGTAAGTGGTTTTTCTTTGTTCCTCATGCTTCTTGACTGGTGCTTCCTGACAGGAGCACAGGCATCTTCCACTGGCAGAGTGTAGCAGGTGAGAGGGTGTGTACTAGGCCTGTGCTCAAAATATCTATACAGCAAAATATCGTATCGCACTCCTTTGGATACGTGTATTGATACGGATTCTACAGAATCGATACGGCCTAAATATTTTGACAGTTGTTGTAAATACACTTTGGATAATGTTAACAGTGGCACAGTTCAAGGTAGAAGATGAGCTACGTAATGAAGCATATGTTCTAAATTTGAACTTAGGTCTACCATCTTTGAGGATCTGAATTTATGTCTCTCAAGTTGTAGAACCACTTAAAACTCATCCTTGTTCTTTTTCTTCTTGTAAGAAAAAACTAAACTTGTCAAGAATTTTGCTTAAAGCATAGTCAATGTTCACAATTTACATGTATCGGGATATGTATCATATCGTGGCCTTGGTATCTGGATACATATCGTATCGTGGCCTTAGTATAGGGATACATATCGTATCGTGAAGTTGCTGGAAATACCCAGCCCTAGTGTGTACGGTAGACCTGGATAAGGGGCTTCCAGGTAAGCAGGAGCCGTTCTTGTTAGTGATTTGTAAGCCAGAAGTTTGAATTTGATTCAAGCTCAAACTTGAAGAGAGATTAACAGAAGAGTATCATGTTCTGTTCTGGACTTGTTTAGATCAGATTTGCTACTGCATTCTGGATCATCTGCAGAGGTTTAAATGTACATGCAGGGAGCCGAAGGCCCTCTCATGCTGATAGTGTGGAGCTTCAATGCATGAAATCACCAGAGCCTGTACCGGAAGCTGTGTTACCAGGTTGAGTCTGATGTTATAGAGGGTATATCAACAAGACCGAGCAGTGGAGGTCACATGGACCTTAAAGGTCAGCTGGTCGTCAATCATGACACCTGGATTTCTGGCAGTCTCTTGTGGCATGGCATACGTCTGTGGCACAAATCGCTCTTTGCATAACTTTACATAACAAACCTGCCAAATAGTTGAAAGGTTGAACTAAGCATAATGCAAACTCATGAGTTAGACAGGATAACCTTACGCCAATATTTTCCTTAAAACATCATTAGTTTGTAAAGCTAGAGCTGAAGAAGTGAGATGAAATCCAGCAGCTTAAAGGGCTCTTTAATACGGAGGTTGTTCATCAGGAGAGTTATTAATGATGCATAAAAGGTGTGATCCATGGAGCTGGAGTTGCCTGTCCAAACTAGTTTGCACCTCTCCATTTTTTCACAAGAAAAGAAATGCCTATTTACAACACTGTATCATTGTTGAGCTGTATTTTGTTGCCGGATATCTACGACTCCAGATCCCAATTTCTATGGGGACAAATAAACTAACTACCTAACTAAAAAGTCATTGAAATACTGCATGCCATATTCAGATATAAATGTTCACCTACATTTCTCAGGCCCACTTCACATGTAGTCTACAGTACCTGAGCCTCCTTTCAGTCTGTACAGGGGCTATCATTGTTTCCCAGTCTGGATGAGTGATGCCAGTTCACTGTTAATCTCTACAGGCTGTGTTCAGTACACAGAGATGAGCTTGGTTTGCACACAAAGCTGCTATTCATCTAAAACCAGTTCATGTGTGTGCAGAGGGTGCACCTTTTGTTAGACTCTAATGTGACGACACAGTAAAGCTGGAGGAGAAAATCTGTGGCTACTTCAAGTTCACAGGCTACAAGATCAAAATGTAGCGAATGACATCTTTAACCACACATAACCAAAACTTTAAATCAATTTTATCTTCATGAGAATAAATGAAAAATCTGTTTCTCACTTGATGAATAAAGCTATATGTAAAATTTCTGTATGTTATGAGTTCAAATGCAGTTTTGTTGAAGGCATGAAACTGCCATCAGCTTTGTGCCAAGGCACCTCAAGTTATAGCCATGAAGAAGAAGAAGAATATAAAAGGTGTGCATCATAATTACTAAAACTAATTGAATTATTGTTGTACTCAACGACTAAGAGCTGCATTTTACATGCTCTGCACATGAGCAAAATTGCACAAGATTGTTTGTACTGTTCATTTGAACAAGTTGGTGAAACTGGTGAGGCACATGCCTCAACACTTCCCTACATCTACCCACCTTTCCAAACATTGCCAATTTATTTGCCAATTGTTGGGAAACTTACTCACAAAGTCTAGAGGTGTTTTAGAAAGAAAATATATTTCTAATCATGTTGTATTTGTCTTAATTAATTTGCTCAAATTTTATACTGTAAACGTTTTTATGCAAGTCAGACAAAGGTAGTTTTCTTTTGGATGAGATACACTCCTGATCATAATATTAAGACGAGTTGAAAAATTGTAAGAATTTACATTTTGCGCTGTTGATTCTCAAGAAAGTTCTAAACACAGCTTCAACATACAAAAAGAAGAGATGGGAGTGAGAGAAAGTTTACAAAAATGGACATCAGCTCCAAAGATTGGATGCCCTCTGTGAAGCCATCTTCACCACCTGAAGCAACATCCTCTCAACAAATTTTTGAGGTGATTAACAAGAATGGTGCAGCAACCCATTACTGATTCCTAATTTGAACATTTTATTCATATTTCAGGTGGTTTTCAGGTTTTTTTGACCTATAGTCTTAAACTTTTGATCAGCTGATGAACAGTCTCTCAGTTTAAATGTGGTTTGCAATAAATTGCTAACAAATTTTTGGGCTTACTCCCATTTCTTCTTTTTGCATTTTGAAGCTCTACTTAGAACCTTTTTAAGATCCAACAGTTCAAAATGTGAATTCTTGCAATTTTTCAACTGGTCTTAATATTTTGATCAGGAGTGTATTCTTGCACTCTTTCTTAATTGTGCAAAAAGAGGTTGAAAACAGTTTAAAAAGAGGAAGGGGCATGTTTGTTTGGTGCTCTTTTAGTGTTTTATTTACCTCCTTAAAAAGCACATGCTCTCTCTTAACTTAGTTTCACATATTCAACAAGATGGATTGCAGATATTCAATAAGGTGGGACCAGCTGCAAGATTACTGGAACTATACAATAAATTCTTAAAGACATCTGTATTTGGAGGCACCATGTTGTTAATCTGGGTCAAGTGCATCAATTCTAGAAAGTTTTAAAACCAGCCAATAAGAGCATTGTAGCATTTCATTATAACTCTACTTTGAAAAGTAGAGAAAGCAAACACTTCCTGTCAGTCTACTGGCCAGTCAGGTGATTCAAACTTCTACTTATCTTTTGTTTTGACGTAGTGTCCAGTCAGGACCAACCAAATGTTGACATGAAAAAAGCTAGTCACCTTTCAGTTCCTAAAATAATTAAAAAGGAAATGTCAGCATTTTGTTGCGCCCTTAGTAACATTTGTGACCAAAAGTGCTTCCAACAATGAGGCCAATCACAATATGAAGTGAAAAATATGTCTGGAGAAATTAAATTATTTATATATTTTCTCCAGAATTTTCAAAGCTTAAGGAAACCACATTAAGATGTGAAAAGGCTTGTTCACATTGATCTGTGGGATTTTTATCAAGTTCCAAGAATCCAGATACTAATATGATTTTATTTGTCTTGTTGGTTATATAACTTTTACTACATTAATCTGACAAACTGCAGCACTAACATTCTGATAGTCCAGGTTGTCCTGAATAAAAAGGACGTCTTAAATTGGTTGAGCTTGGAAGGTTAAGGTTAAAAGGTATCAGGGGACCTGCTGATGAAACAATGGTAGGATGCAACACCAGTAGGTCTGCACAGGGCGGTTGGAGGAACAAGCTGTTCCAGCTACTGGTGCATTAAACATGTTTGTGCAAGTGTGTGCAGTATCTTGTGTTGGAGCATTAGAGAATAGTATCAAACAAAATATCAAAATTACAAGCCAACTCCTGGCTTGTAGTTCTGTCTAAGTCCAACAAACAGGTTGACAAAGTTTGTTCAAGTGAGTAATAATGCCGTTATTTTCCACTTTCAGCTACTTTAACAAACACTCCAGCATTACTTCTAAAACATATACAGAGAAGTGGTGGCAATTTTAACTTTTCTAACAAAATAAAGATTTAATAGCCTGAATTTTACTTCACTTTAATGTATTGTTCCCAACTCATTTCACACATCTAACTCACTCTTGGATGACAATCGTTCTCCATTTTCTCTAAACTGCACACAGACACTGGCAGCATTTGGAAATAATGACAGAACAGGGTTTTTCTCACCAGTTCCTCAGACTTCTCATGTCATCAACACATCAGAACAATTTTATTACTGTTGTAAAATAATTGCTGAAAAAATGCTGACATTTTTGACACAAAATCGTTATTTGCAGATATAATAAAGAAACACTGTTCATCTTGTAACATATCAGCCAGTCATATTGGCCAAACTTTGATGGCATTTTATTCGCTGTTACATTGGTAAAATATCAATGTGCCATAATGGGCGAACAGGTTTACTGCTTAAAAGAGATCTTTTCTTATTAAGATGTTTTTCTACCATGTAAAAAAAATCAATTGAAATCTTTTTTTTTTAAAGAACAGGTGTTGTTTCTCTTGTTTTCCATCAGGTTCGTATAAAAATAGTCTGCATAGAGATATTGTGCGGTACTCTCACAAAAGGTGTCAAACTATGCAACCACACAAGTTAAAAAGGTCATATTTAGCCTTAAATCAGGGTCATATATTCATTTTAGATGACTGCCTGAGAATCCATGATGAGAAAAGGTCTGTACTGTGAATTACTGTAAAACACAATGGACTGAGTGGAACATTCAATCACTACTGTGACTCCATTTTCCCAGGAAAACTAAAAAAAAGGTGGGCAAGACTTTACTTTATAATGTTTCACATTTTTGGATGTTACTGGATTATATATGTGATTCTTTTTCTACAAAATCAAACATTGATATTAAGTAATAAAAAAGAATAGAAATTAAAATAAAGTAAGCTGTTATTTCAAATACAGTAATGAAGTTGTAGAATAAAATAAGGTATTATACTGTAAATGAAAATACAGGAAGGATCAATGAGTCAATGAAATTGTGTATAAAAATACATTAGTTAGAGTGTTGTTGAAAGTACACAAATACTACTGTACATTACAGTAACTTAATGGCACCCTGCTGCCAGTAAGTTACTGTAAAATGAACAGCAAACTTTTTACAGTGCACTCTGATGGGTTTACAGGTCTACTCTGTGGTAAGTGGTCAGTTTAGTGCTGCTCTGCACCATGTTGTCAACAACTCTGCATTCATCCTGATGCCTACACTACAGTGAGCTCCAAACTGTGAGCCAGTGGTCTTAACCAACAAAACAATGGCATGAGAAATCCTGACAGTGTTGTTTACAAAGTAAACTCACTAAAAGGCATATTTTGGAAGCATAGTATCGGCTCTCTTAGACAGTTTTCTCTCCCCTATGGTTTAAAAAATATAACTGAAGATTATTCTTCTATTAAAATCCAAATTATGTTCTCATAACTCCATAACTTCAAATGTTAAGCAGTTATATTCTACTGGACTTAACTGGGCAGGTGGCTTTGCCCAGGGCCAGAAAATAACTTAAACCAGCCCTGTACAGACATGGGAGTGAAAAGAGGTGCTTTTAAATTTTATTGTCACAATGAAGCTTTCCTGATAATAAGCTCAACCATAATGCAGGGCTAAAAAAGAGGATGTTAGCTCCTCAGCTTTCAGTTAAACTTACACCAAAATAATTTAATGTCAGAGTTAGCCTAACTGTTACAGCCGAACCTGAACGAACCGTATGATAAGCAGATTAATAACTAAATATTTTAGAATTATTAAAAAGTAAACAAGCTAAAGAGAAGTCAACTCGAATCAACACTTTGACTGAGGAGGATTCCCACACCCTGCAGTGCTGGAAAAGTTTAAGAACCGAACAGTGAAGCTCCAGGTGAACAACAACAGGCTCCTGCTGATAAACGAGGACGTAAAGAGAATAAAACCGACCACGTTTCACTTACATGTCTGTTTCATTCGTGTCTGCTGAAGGTCGGCTACTCGGAGCTGAAGTTTCTCTCAGCAAACTTGGAGCTCAGCTGTCACAACGGCTGCTCTGCTCCCTGTTCCATTTAGTCATGTCGGCAGCAAGGCATCATGGGAAGTTGAGTTCAATGGAGGTAAACAATTCATGACGGGCAGCAAGGACACCGAAAATAACATCAAACCCCTTCAGTTACAAAAAAAAAATCATTGGTTTCTGACTTATTTCTAAATATTCTGACTTTACCTTCAAAATAGGCTTCCTCTAAAGCAGGGGTGTCCAAACTTTTTGCCATGAGGGCCAGATTTGGTAAGGAGAAAATGTGCGGGGGCCAACCATTCAGCTTTTGACTCTAATTGTCTCTTAATACCTAATGAAATGTCTTCAGTTCTCTGTACCACAGTGTTACGAGCCAGGCAGACATTGGCAAAATCTTGCTTCTTTTTAGGACAAATTTTCTCAACTATTTTCAGCATACAGTCCTTAATAAATTCACCCTCAGTGAAAGGTTTGCAGTGCTTGGCAATCAGTGTTGCCACCTGGTAGCTAGCCCTTGTGGCATTTTCATTTGACTCAAAAAGCGCTGATGTGCCGTCAAAAAAGCTTCCAGTTGTTTCAATTTTTCGCTTTCAGCCCCAGTTAGCTTGTCATAGTTAGCATGTTTTGTCCGGTAGTGCCGCTTGACATTGAATTCCTTGAAAACAGCTACAGTCTCGTGGCAAATTAGGCAGACACAGTTGTTTCATATTTCGGCGAAAAAATACTCCAATTTCCACTTTTTCTGGAATCGGCGGCACTCGCTGTCAACTTTTCTTTTTTTAGCTACAGTCGCCGTGTTTAAAATGGGATGGGCTGAAATTGTAACAAAAGGTCAGGTGTCAAGTGCCACAAGCATGTGGCCACAGCGCTACTGCCCTCTTCTGGTGAAATGTAAAATAGTTTTTTTGTACAGGAGTATTTTATACAGCAGTCAACGGTGCAAGAGGGCCACATGCAATTCATTTTTATAACAGAGGCTGCGGGCCGGTGAAAATTTGAATGTCGGGCCGCATTTGGCCCCCGGGCCTGACTTTGGACATGCCTGCTCTAAAGGGTCTGGTATTTCTCTCCGTATTCTGACCAAAGCCTTAAAAACTCCAGCCTTCATGCTTATATTAAGATACAATTTTCCAATGATATTTTTCCAATGATATTTGAAGTTCATCCTCACATTCTGCCCAGTTTTTTTGTTGGAATTTTGGAAATATTGAATTTTAAAAGTCTGACAAATTTGATTGCCTTATCAGATATAAGTTTTTTTCCCATCCCAACATTCTGGTTTCTGTCTTAAAAGAATGGCATTTTCTTCTTAAAATTGTGACTGAAATATTGACTTTCTGACTTTTCTCAGAGTTTTGACTCTTCTCACAGATGTTGGACTTTTTCCCTAAATATATATGTATATGTATGTATATATATATATATATATATATATATATATATATATATATATATATATATATATATATATATATATATATATATATATATATATATATATATATATATATATATATATATATATATATATATATATATATATATATATATATATATATATATATATATATATATATATATATATATATATATATATATATATATATATATATGTATATATATATATATATATATATATATATATATATATATATATATATATATATATATATATATATATATATATATATATATATATATATATATATATATATATATATATATATATATATATATATATATATATATATATATATACATTACAGGTCAAAAGTTTGGACACACCTTCTCATTCTATGTGTTTTCTTTATTTTCATCACTATTTACATTGTAGATTCTCAGTGAAGGTATCAAAACTATGAATGAACATGTGGAATTATGCACTTATATAAATGAATGAAAACATGTCTTATATTCTAGTTTCTTGAAAGTATCCACCCTTTGCTCTGATTACTGCTTTGCAGACTTTTGTCATTCTCTTCATGAGCTTCAAGAGGTACTGTAGTCACCTGAAATGATCTCCACTTCTCAGGTGTGCCTTTCCAGGGTTAATTAATGGAATTTCTTGCCTTTTTAATGGGGTGGACCATCATTATATTATAGCAAGAACCAATCAGCTACATTAAGAGAAACAAGTGGCCATCATTACTTCAGTGAGAATCTACAATGAATTAGTGATAAAAAATAAAGAAAACGCATTGAATGAGAAGGTGTGTCCAAACTTCTGGCCTGTACTGTATATGCAGATATATGTTAGTTAGGTTTACCATCTCAGGGATCTATGAAAGCTATGAAAAACATCTAAAGCAACACATCTGGATTACGGTATGACATTGAATGCCATAAAAAAATGCAAAAGTTATAATGAAGCAAAATCCTCTATAATTGAAGCAGAGGTGCCTTTGGTCTTTGTTAGTTTATATGTTTATGTCAAAGACATAAACAAAGGACCTCTGTCTATAATTAACTTTTATTCTATTTATTGATTTTAACTTTTTATGTTAGCCTCACAAACAAAGTCTCATTTTTCATTTTGTCATTCAGTATAAGTTGTTTTAGAATAATGACCTGACAGCGTCACTCAAAATAACTTAATACAACAATAAGAATTATTACTGTCACATAAATCATAACCTACTCTTTGTACACCATCTACTCTATGTAATGTATGTATGAGAGGATGCTGACTCATGGAAATCCAGCCAGACCCTATAGAAGCATCCAGTCACATGCCGAGTATTTTAAGGCAGAAATTACATCACACCCGTGGTGATATTTTAGGTTGTCCTATCTGACACAGATTGAGTCCTGACAGAGTCTGACCAACAGGAGACACAATGAAGCATGAACTGCTGGATGTACTGTGGTAGGCCTGTGTTATATCTTATATCATTAATAGAATGTTTGTTTTTTGTTTTTTTAAAGTTCATTAAATACATTTTTTACCAGGACAAAGTAGAAGATTATTTGATGGAAAAGAAGTTGTTGATAATAAAATCTGTGACAAAATGTACACTGATTTTTTGTCAGCCTGAAAAGATGAGACTAAAGTGTCATGGGTGGACCGTCCACTCTGTTGTTGTGGGGAGATATTCATTTGTCATCATTTTAACAAGAATCCAGAAAGTCATGATATCAACATCTTTTCATAAAACAGCATGAGTAAGGGTGCCAATGACAATAAAAGCCAATAAAAAGATTGCTTTCAAATGGTGTGCAGGTATTTTTATCTCTTTTTTCTGAATTAATTTTAACTATGAGTAACATTTAGCATGAGTTAAATACAATAATCATCACACAACTAAGTTAGTTCAAAGAGAGACAACTGTTCTGACTGTAATGACCAGACATGATTACTTTAAACTGACTTATACTGGACTTATACTTTTTTATTTTTCTTCAGAGCGCTGACATAACTTACATATGACTGAAACTGATATGTCATTTTGATTAAAGCCTAATATCTAGCCAAACAGCTGCTGAAATTAACTGAGCAGTAGATAACATGGAAATCCATCTCCATTTACAGAACGAGCTGCAGTGCTGGACAAGGACATTTTTTAAGAGCTGCCCTCTGATGCTATAAAAAGAAAACCCACAGTTAACTTTATCTGCCTTTATCTGAATCTCCCAAACTAACGAGACACCCTCAAGTGACTGAACCTAATGGTGAGCTATATTTAACCTTCAGAGTTAACGTCTGAGCCGCTGTGACACCACGTGCACACTCACACAGACACACACATGCACACTGTATTTTACACACACCTGAGCTGACACCAGACAAAAGGCTTCAGTTCAGTGATTCAGTGTCTGTCGGCCTCTAGTGGTGAAAATAAGAACAGGAAACTGCACTTACTTTGGATTTATTTATTTATTTTGCTTTACAGTGGAGGAAGGGGGCAAATCCTTTATTAAAAATCAAATAAGTTTAGGCAAAAAATAATTATTTAAAATTAACCACAAACTGCAGGGCCTCTCGTATCGAAATACCCTTCAGGAAATACAATTATAACAAGAACAATACGACCCACCACTTAATAGATAAACTCATTTAATCAGAAACCGACACAGATGGCTAACCAGCCAATCACATGGCAGCATCTCAATGAATTAAGGCATGTGACCTGTCAAAGTTAAAGTTTTTTTTAAATGCTACACTTTAGGGAATTGTTTTGGTTCAATTGTTATTGAAGTGTATTATGTTTTCTAGTATTTTTTAGGTCAATTATGTATTTTGATGTTCTTTAGACAAAGGGAGTTTTTTTTTCTGTAAAATATTTGCATTGTTGAATGTAAACTTGTGCTTCATACAGATAATTAGATTGTAATTATGGACCCCAGGAAAAGCAGCTGTGGTCAAGTGTCAAAGCTCAAGGGGATCCTATTAAACAGCTACAGAAGCAATCAGAGGGCGCAGACCTCCACCAAGCAGCTCAGTTCTGGCAGTGGCCTTTTCCACAACTCCTGTAAAAGATACTATTCTGGATCACCAGATCCAGAGTAGAGCCATGAAGTAGACCAAACTCAGCACATACATGGAGGTTGTTATCCTGTATGAACTAGGGATGTAACAGTATGAAAATTTCATATCACAGTTATTGTGACCAAACTTATCACGTTTGTCATTATTATCACGGTATTGTTGCAGTGTGCTTAAAAATGTTTAAAAAGTAATTTAACACAGTCTTTAAATCATTTAACAGCTTTAATATTATCATTTTAACAGTTCTTTTGTCTTTTTTGTCAATAACTGTGTCAGGAAATGTAAATTTGTACAAACTTTTTTCATTAGAAATAAAAGTAAACAATTCTGGTTAGTATTTGTCATTATTATTATAAATGCCTAAACAGCATGTAATTACTTAGAAGAAAAAGGTTTATCTTAAAAAATGGTAAATGAACATGTTCAAAGTTTTGAGATGACCCAAAATAAATTGAACCTATTTTACATTCACTCACACATTTTAGTTTGCCTGCAGCATTAGTGTCCATGTTACAACTCGTTATATTAGACCATGTCCAGGCTTTTTTTTTTTTTTTTTTTACTAACAATAGTCCCTGAAGCAGTTAGCCCTCTTCATCACTATTCTCTGGTCTCCCCTATCCATGGCAGATCTCCTCGACATCTCCGTCTTTATGATGTTATTTACAACCTTCTTACATTATTAACACAGAAAATACTGATTAACCGCCTATAATTCACCGCGCTAATGGCTCACTGAATCCTCTCTCTCTCTCTCTGCTCATTTACTCGAGGAGTTACAGCAGTTTTAGTCACGCACATTTTTGTCTTTCAGAGCCTCCTCATCTAGACAGGGTGACTGTAGTCACTCAGTTTTCCCTCGACATCCTTGTTAAATCCAAATTTCGACCAGACTTTAGACTTTAGCCGTTTCGACTGGCAAAACATGTAAGAATCTGAGCGAAGCTGCAGCTGCTGGACTTTCAGAGGCCAAACATTGCAAACTGCGCATGCGTGCCACTATTTGTGAGGGATGGCAGCTTCATCGAGGGGCAGACAAACATAGTTCCGGTTTTCCGAGGCAAAGAACAGCATCACTGTGAGTTATTGACACAGTGTGATGATCAAACACGGTATAACGGTAATTTTAATAGGACACGGTAATGATTACCGTGGGAAATTTTACCACAGTTTACCATTTTACTGGTAACTGTTACATCCCTAGTATGACACAAAAAGTTTTGGGAACATCACTTATTTTAGATTTTTTTATGACATATTGAATGTTATCAATGGAATTATAAAGTTAATTTTTTTGTGACATTAATCAGACTGAGATGAAATTTACCTCAGTGACAGAGACATTGATCCAATATCCTGAAGTGAATCTGTCAAAAAATGGCAGAGATATGATTTTTTTTTAAATTCCAACCAACATTTATTTATGGGATTTTTTGAAAATTTGGGAATTTTTTGGCATCCAGACAAACATGTGTATCACCAAACCAAATCCTAATAATTTCTAAGTTGGACCATTGCACAAATCTCCTGACAATTTCAGCAAAATCCATTTTTGCATAAACCTGCTAACAAACAAACAAACACAACCTCCATGGTGGAGGTATAAACAATAAACTCAGTATCAGAATGGTGAAGGGTAGTAATGGAATTGATGCGGTATGGTTGTTGGTGCTGGTCTGGGTTACAGAGAATGGTCCAAACAGAAAAAAATATCCAGTGAGTGACAGATGTCTGGACATAAAAGTCTTATTGATGTCAGAGAAGAAAGGGCAGAGTGGTTCAGGATGATCGAAAAGCAATAGTAGCTCACATAAACACTAAGAAGATAAGAACATTTCTGGATGCTCAAGATGTAAAATCCTGTGAACTAATAAAAGAAACTGAGGTGAAACTTTACGCATGCTCAACAAGATTGGACAAGGAGGCTACAATTCAGACAGGTTTGAAAATGTAGCCTGGTGCAACACTTAGATGGAAGAAGCAGAATTTTGGTAAAACAGCAAAATCTTAAGGCAGTTCTGAAAGCAAAAGGGGTCCAACATATACTCTCAGGTATACCTTATGAAGTGGCCATTAGTGTACAACAAAGAAGAACATCATTTGAACAAGTCAAAAATTATTCCACTTGATAACAAACAATAATTTTTCATGAAATATTAGCATTTACAGTGAAACAAGAGAGAAACAGAGAGAAAAATAAAATAAAAGAGTTATTTATAGTTGCAGATGGACAAAATAAAGACATACAAACAGGAAAGGTGTCAACAATTTGTGGGTGATGTAAAGCACAACTGGGGATAGATTTTCTTATCGGACATCAAGTAAGCAAGAGCAGAAGTTTTTTGTTTTAGGACATTGTTGTAGTTAATTCTTTTGACAAGATAGTTAATAAAAGGGGCGAAGATATATACACATACATGAAAGAAACATAGATACATATGCACACACACATGTACATACGTATATTCATATAAATATACACACATCCACATACACACATATATAGTGCCATAAATACATTGTGGGTAGTTATGAGAATATCAATTAAATGTAACAGCCAAATATTTATGACACTGTTTTTGCCTGGTTTGCATTTTTAATTGGAAATGGTAGCAATTTAATTGATTAAATTCACTTAAAGCTAACAGATACATTTAATTTCTAAGTCCAAACTGAAGCATTTTTAGTGAGTAAAACAATGTCCTAATTCAAAGTAAATAGTTCAGCCTATACTGCACCATCAGAAGCAACAGAGAGTTTGAAAGGTGTGCATTTTTGCAGTTGCTTCCTCACATTTAAGGTTTTTCTCCCTTTGGTTTTATGTCGGGGCGACATGGTGGCGCAGCTAGTAGAGCACGTGCCTCACAGCAAGAAGGTTCCTGGTTTGATTCCCAGGTCGGGAGGGCCTTTCTGTGTGAAGTTTGCGTGCGTGGGTTCTCTCCGGGCACTCCGGCTTCCTCCCACAGACCAAAAACATGCTCATTAGGTTAACTGGTGACTCTAAATTGCCCTTAGGTATGAGTGTGAGCGTGAATGGTTGTCTGTCTCTATTTGTGGCCCTGCAATCGACTGGCGACCAGTTCAGGGTGCACCCCGCCTCTCGCCCAATGATAGCTGGGATAGGTTCCAGCCCCCCACAACCCCAAAAGGGACAGCTGGGTATAGAAAATGAATGAAATGAAATAAATGGTTTCATGTTTTTAAGAATTCCTTTGAATTAAGAAAACAAGTTAAGTGTGTTTTATAATTTAATAATCCTGTGTCTCTCACATAAATTAAACAACCTACTATTGAGCTATTATTTAAAAAGAAGTGACCAATTTGTAAAATACAGTGTATGAACTTTTCTGTCTGATCTTTGGTTATTCATCTTATCAATGTGAAACAGAATTGTAGCTCAGCTTCCTGTGTGAATCTTGTCAGAGGAAGAACAAGTTCTGTCCTTATATTTCATGTCTGACCTCAATTGAAGACCCATTTCATCCTCACAGCCCAATTCTCCCTCCTCCAGAAAAATGCTGAGTCCACTAAAGAAGCTCAAAGTGTGCCTCTCTCTCTGCACAGGTGGTCCACTGCAGCTCTGCTGTCCATTGTTCAGACACATCCCTCAGTGGACACTGTACTTCGTGGCTGCGTGTCTTCCATTTGTGAGTGATGATGAATAATTTACCCCAGTCTCAATCTGTCCGGTGAGCCAGTGGTCTGCTGCAGGCCACTTCCTCTCCCAAGGACAATGGGGCCATTTCCTGTGGGGAAGGAGGGAGAGGGCCGTGGAGAGTCAAACAGGCCAGTATTGTGAAGCGAGGACATCATATCAGTGCGTCCTGTCCTTGGAGTCAAAGGCAGGATTGAGCTTACAGTAAGATTAATGGTGTGTTTACTGCATGAGACTGACAGACACTAGAGCTGATGTCTTCCTCACCCTGCTGTGGTTTATGAAGGACTCGTGTTTGGGGGTTGATCAGGCTGTGAGAGGAGCTGTAGGTGAGCGCACTGCAGAGGGAGAGACAGAAAAATAGGACAGAGCCTTCTGCGTGTACTCAAGCTTAAACTTTCTTCTGGTAAGAAAGTGATACTCCTTTCTGAGCCTCTTATTTGACCCCTTTAAGGCAAGACATTTGGAGCTGCCTCACCACTACAGCAACACATCATCATCATATGAAGAGAAATTTCAACCACTCGCAGTAGAAAAACTAGCAGCAAAATAAAGTTTAATAAGATATAACTGTGTACAGTTAAGAAAACAGCATGAAACAAATACACAAGTGAAAGATAAAGTACACTGGTCACTTTATTAGGTACACCCATTCAACTACTAGTCAACTCTAATAGCTAAGGACAGGAAGGAGGAGTGGCCAGTAGCCAGGGTTTTATTTTGCATTTCTATTTATTTTTTTTCATTTTTTAAAAATATAGTTTTAAATGTACTTTTATTTTACATTTATTACTTCTGCCAAGGAGGTTATGCTTTCGGGAGAGTTTGTTTGTCTGTCTGTCCGTCCATTTGTGAACAAAATAACTCAAAAAGTAATGGATGGATTTTGATGAAAATTTCAGGAAATGTTCAGCATGGGAAAAGAAAGAACTGATTCGATTTTGGTGTTGATCCAGATCAGCGTCTGGCCGCCATGGCAAAATATGTGATTTCTGTGAATAACTACTGAACTAAGATAGATATCATTATGAATCCAATTGCTAATGGTATGTTTTCATGTTCAAGGAATCTAAATATTTACATGAAATAAAGGTAGGACTAATATTTATGGTCAAAATCACAATATGGCTGAGGACTGTGGTGCTGGTGGAGGTCTGCGCTCTCCGAGTGCTTTTCTAGTTTATAATGTAATCTATCTTTATTGTATAACTTTTTATCTATTTTTCAAGCTGCTACTGGAATCCTAATTTCCAACAGGGAGAGAGTTTGCCAAAGGGATTAATAAAGTTACATTTAATCTAGTGTGTGTGTGTGTGTGTATGTGTGTGTGTGTGTATGTGTGTGTGTGTGTGTGTGTGTGTGTGTGTGCGTGTGTGTGTGTGTGTGTGTGTGTGTGTGTGTGTGTGTGTGATGTGTGTGTGTGGCTTCCTGGCATTTGGGCATCCCTCACTCTCAATCACCGGCACTACTTAGCATTTGCTTTGACTCATCTCCAGCACCAGATGATTCCCGCATCTCCTTCCACATCATACCCAGTCTCTATAATCACTGCCACACTGTCTGGACTTCTTCACCCCACTCCCCACTCCTCAATCCTGGATTCTCCCCCTTCGTCTCCCTGCTTCCCCACAATAAATACTCATTGTTACATCTTTTAACCCTGTCTCCAGTTCTATCTTTGGGAGCATTTCCTAACTGTCTGGTGTGATGACACTTGATTTCTGCTGACTCATTCAGGCAGGGTCAGTAATTTGTGTACAAAGCAGAGATCCATCTTGCCTTGTATCAACAGCACAGGCTGGTGGTGGCCAGTGGCCTCCACAGTCACCAGATCTGAATCCAGCAGAGCATCTTCTAGGATGTGATGAAACAGGAGATTTGCATCACCTGCAGAATATTTACAGCCATCTGTTGAATCTTTGCCACCAGGAGTTGAGGCAGTTTTTGGAGGCAATGGAGGTCCAATCCATTACTAGGAAAGTGTACCTTATAAAGTGGCCAGTGGATATATATATGCTTTTGAAAGTTTGCCTTTATTATTTTTTGCTATTCTGGTTTTGGGTGCATTATGATGTCATCCGAGGGCCATTTTAACTTTATCTAAGTACCCAATAAAGCAGTGAAGTGTGACGTTCAAGTTTGGTTTACAGACATTAGTGTTAACAACTTGAACCACAACTTTGCTTTAAAAGTGCATTTTTCTAGCCAAGATTATCCCGTAATTTATATGAGTGTAATCTAGAGAGATCTCATCACTGAAATCTCTTTTTAATGCAATTTTATCCATAATGCACAGAAGTGTGCCCAGATAAGGAGACAGGTGTTTAACCCTTTGACTGGCACTGTAACCGCTTGGTTGACTTTTTGCCGCCTTCCAACTGTATTTAAACATTTGTTTTCCTTTTTTCACAAGTGTTTGTAACACGAATACGTATTCACTAGCTGGTGATAGTGTAAATTAATATAGTTGTTTGAAAATGAGAAAAAAATCAGAATTGAATAGTTGCTGCATAGCTCCCCAGATATCTAACGGTAAGAGCATACATCAGAGTAAGAACTTTTTCACATATTTTCAGATCCCCTAATAATCATGATTTAGTTGAAAGAAACAAATTTGATGATGTAAAAATGTTTCTTTGATTCCTCAGAAAACTGAGTCAACAGCTAAATGTTGAAATGTTGCTCTCTGTGATGATTTCATAAAACAAAAGTTGCAGAAATGAAAGAAATCAGCTCATGTTTAGTATAACCCTTAACAAGCATGCCAAACAGCAGACTGACCAACATATCTGCTCCCCTATTGGGCAATCTGAAAAATTAAAGCCTGAAATGTTGCTAAATGATGAAATAGGAACACATAATGACCAACAAATACGATTTTGCAAATGTAATTCTTTGTTTGAAAGTCAAGGAGTATAGAGACCTTCCTTTAAATTTTATTCACAAGTTGATAATTTGAGATTCACTTTGAAGCTGTATAGGCAGTCAAGCAGCATTTTTTCATTATTGAAGCATTTAATGGTTTCGTAAATATTTTGAATTGTAGAAAAAAAAACTTTGCAAATCTATTTCATTATACATGTATCTATGCATATATGTGTATCCATAAAATGAAGGCTTCCAAAATACATTCTAATCTGTCATTCTGGTACAGAGACTTTGCCAAAAAAGCAAAAACATTGGTCATATGTATTTTAAAGTGAAGTCATATCCTACAGACACACTTTATTTGACATGTTTTGCTCACAAGCTCCAGAATCCCAGACTGGGCACACCTCTGGTTGTACTAAAAGATCTTTTATTCCACAAAAAGCACCAAAACATTGAATCAATGTGCAGGTGTCACTGACAGACTCAGAATGTGATGAAGTCTCTCATGAGTCCCACTCTTTTAATTCCTGGCTAATTTTCAGGAGAAAGACACCAGTGTGCTTAAACAAAGACCCCATTCATGAAACTGCTGCCTGTGTCCACTCTAACGAGATGATGGAGAAAGCCAAAACAAGACAAACAGAGACAAGTAACCTTGGAAGAGCAAGATATTTTATAGTGCTTTCAGCGTAATATCACTTTCTGTGAATTGCTTAGATGCCAAAAGGGTTCATTTTGCTCTTTTGTGAGGGAAGAATGTTTCAAGCATTATTTCCAGCTGATATATCAGACATATACTGTATTGTCAGATTTTAAAATGTCATGATGTTTGACCTTGAAAAGCATTAACTATGAGATATTAGTTTAAGTTCATTTCTGTTTTCTTTATTTTTCTATAGTTCATATCCATTTCCTTTAACTCTTGGCTCTGGGGTCTAAAAGTTTAGATCTAAATCCCAACTTGTTTTTGTACTTAAGATGAAGCTCAATGTTTTCAAGCACTTTCTCAGGATCCTCTCAAGGAACCACCCTGCAAACCTGTTGTTTAAAGCAACAATACGCATGAATTCATTATGATCCACTTGGTAAAAGGTTTTTGAGTGCAGCTGAATGGTTGTAAAACAAACAAAGGTGCTGCTCTTTCCTGGCGTGCCAAAAAGACAGTTTAGTACATTCACAGGACATATTTCACCAGTCAGCCTGGGCAACAGCACATGAAAAGAGTTTGTGGAGGGAACAACCTTTAAAAAAACATAACCAAAGGGCAAATGGATATTCACTCTGTCAATAACATTTATAATGGACTTGTCAGATGATGGAATAGGTGAGTGCTAATGCTGTGGAGTAAAGTTCACACAGCACACCCTCACCAAAACCTGCCAGGAGAAGGGCAAACTATCTTTTCCATGGAGAAACCTTACCATTGCAAGTGTTTGTTCCTTTAATAAGGAAAATGCTGTCCAGCTCCGATTAAAATGATTCTAAAGCAGGTATCGTCTACTCTGTTCTCTGTGTGAGAAGCCATTGTTGACTTGTTTGCAGCTGCATCTCGCTGTCTTCAGGCTCATAGTTCCAGTCTCTGTCTCCTTTAAGGACATCCATCTGTCAGTTCCTCTGCTGATCCAACTCAAATGTTTTGTGTTGGAGATTTGCAAGATTGATCTGTCTTTATTACAGACATGGAATCAGTCAGATCCAGCTGCACTGCAAGGTTACCCAGATAAGTTGAATGATATTTTTTTAGCTTAACACTAATGTGTGAACTTGTACCATTGAGTATCTTCTCGACAGAGAACCACAGACTGATGCCAAAGTACAGTTCAGCAACTACTGCACTCCTTGGAGAAGGGATGGATGTTACTCTACCAGTCTTAAGCAGATCAGACTGCATTTTAGGCTGTTTTATCTTTTAGGGAATTTAGTGATTTAACAATCAATGAGCTGTGTCAACTTTAGGTTTATTATAATGCTTCTCTACAACATTACTTGTCTTATGGACATTTGATGTCTCCTGAATTGTATAATTTGTGATTTTGATGTTTTCATTTGCAGCCTTATTTGTAGGCTCTAATTAGACTTTCATCATATTAACTCTCTCAATTAGGAAGTTGATGTGTTTCTGACTGTTTATTTATTTTTCTGGTGCAGATGTGACATCATGATAATGTTTGGCCACAGTTATCACCACTTCCTATTCAAGAAGTCCTGCCCTCTTTAACAAACTATTTGCCTGATAAGGGTCTGAGACTGAAACGCTGCAAATAAATGAATTTCTTGAAAGTTAGACAGTGTGTGGGAGTCCATTTTCATGTTTAATGTTACTCTACCAGTGAAACTTTCCTACTATTGACTTTAAAAGTTCTATTTTTATAAAATGTTATTAGAGTTTCTTGTTATTTTAAATACATTTTCTATGAAAATATAAACATCAGGTTGTTACAGTGCTGTCTGTAGCTCCTCTAAAAAGAAAAAGGAAGCTCAGTGTTACTGTTCAAAATACATTTAGTGTGTGAAAAATGCTTTTGGTTCCAAAATGTCTATAATTTAAAGTTTTATTCACTTATTGCAGGATAAAATGTTAAATGATAAACCTGTTCCTAAAATGCACGGCCAAGGAGTCAGTCTTGTCCAGGCAAGGCTTCCTCACAGTGAAAGGAGGTCACTGGTTCTGGTATTTGTTCTGGTTTAAAGGTCCCTAATCCTGGTGTGTTTGACTGCTTACATCATGTCCTGAGTATCTATTAGAAAGTGTTTGATTAAAGTTGTAAAGAGAATCATATGCAGCCCTATTCCCTCCCCTTTGGAAACGCTCATATTTGGTAGGCTATGGGAGTCTATAATCATGAGCTCTTTTCTGATTGGCTGCCAAAATGATGTCTGATGGGGGGGTGGGAGGGGTTAAAGGGCCATGGGACGTCCAAGCAAAACACTCTTGGCATCTGCGATGAGCAGAAAACACACATGCAGGAGGAGGCCATGTAGCTGTAACATAATAAATAGATAACTCCGTGACTCCATGACATCAGAGTTTAACAAAGGGTGTCATATGCTCCACAACTCCTGTCTGACAACATTAAAAGCAAAAAGAAGTGATTTTGCAGGACATGGGACCTTTAAAGGAGGTTGAAAATATCAACATGTTAACAAAAAACCAGAACTGTGCATCCCTAGAAGTGAGTAAGAAGTTAAGAAGACATTGTCTCTTTCAATAAATAGCCTCTTAAATGTGAACATAAGCCAAGAATGTCGTTGCGGCCCGAGGCTGTAGTCAAAGAGGAGGCTGTCAGTCAACACATTCACTCTGACAGATATAATGGCCTATAAAACCAGCAGCGGCCTTGTCCCCCTCCGACCCTGTCTCTTTCACTCCATGAGCCACAGATGATGCCTGTCACAATGGACACAGAGGAAGAGCCGTGACATTTGGCCTCAGGCAGGACCTATAATATCGCCTGACCAATCCAAGTCTGCGATCAGGGATGATGTGGAAGACACAGACGCGCTCGTGTTCATGTTTTATACATTTTACCAAACCTTCATTGTCTGGACGTATATAAAAGGCCCTGAGTTCACTGAATAGCATTATAGTATAGTTAGAAAGACCAAAATCTCCCCTGGTAGGACCTCCAGATGCCTTATTTAGATTAAGCCCCCACAGATGCCCAAATATGTCTCCATATCAATTAAACTTTAAAGAAATATCTGATCAGTGAAGGTGGATTACTGTGCAGCAAAATAGATAAATATACAGTACATGCAAAAATCATCTTTCTTTCTTTATTATTTCAACAACATGCATACCCACGTTCCAGCAGTGTAGTCTATTTGATTCTAGTCTGACTTACTCTGAAGGATGTTTGTCTGCTTAGGGCCTCAACACACTGAAGACATTTTTGTCACATTTTTTACCTGATTGAACTGTCCACAAGCCATCTGCTTAAGAATTATGTTTAATTTGAAATAGTCCCTTTAATTCAGAATTAGATGTTTCCAAGGTCAATTTTAATCTTTTTGAAGAGGATTTCAGTTTTATTCTGAACTCGTAAAGCACTCAGAGAGCGCAGACCTCAGCCAGCACCACAGTCCTCTCCCACATTGTGATTTTTGCCATAATTATTAGTCCTGCCTTTATTTCATGTAAATATTTAGATTCCTTGACCATGAAAACATACCATTAGCAAGTGGTTTCATAGTGATATCTATTTTAGTTCAGTAGTTATTCATGAAAATCACATTTTTCGTCATGGCGGATCCAGACGGTGATTCGGATCAACACCAAAATTGAATCACTTCTTCCTTTTCCCATGCTGAACATTTCCTGAAAATTTCATCAAAATCCATCCATTCGTTTTTGAGTTATTTTGTTCACACAGACAAACTCTCCGGAAAACATATCCTCCTTGGCGGAGGTAATTAAAGGGGAATTAAAGCTCCCATGTAAACATTGCCAGTGTAGTAGTAGGTTCCTACTGCGCTACAGAATGTGATCCACTTCATACTACAAACTCTCATCAAAACATTTTGCAAGTGAAGCAAAACTAGAAAAGCACTCAGAGAGCGCAGACCTCCGCCAAGCAGCACAGTTCCCAGATGGTGATCCGGATCAACACCAGAATTGAATCAGTTCTTCCTTTTCCCATGCTGAACATATCCTGAAAATTTCCTCAAAGTCCATCCATAACTTTTTGAGTTATTTTGTTCACAGACAAACAAACTCTCCCAAAAACATAACCTCCTTGGCGGAGGTAAATATTTTTACAATAGAGAAGTTAGTGGTGCTTTTATTTGTTTTTTATTTAATAAAGAAATGCGGTCCTGATC
Source organism: Scarus forsteni (assembly GCA_036419115.1). Classification (NCBI taxonomy): domain Eukaryota; kingdom Metazoa; phylum Chordata; class Actinopteri; order Labriformes; family Labridae; genus Scarus; species Scarus forsteni. Next base: position 7,813,718 of record JAZDUH010000289.1, read on the forward strand.
TGTTAAAAAAAAATACAAATGAAGTTGTTAGCATCTATGCTAATCTGTGTACGAGCAGTCACCTCCTGCTGTTTTCTCTCTTGAAGCTCATTCCTTCCATTTCTTTTCCATTTTGGCTGCTCACAAACATTGGTGCTTTGTAAGGTGGATCTGACTGTTGACAGACACTGAATCAGGCAGATGCAGCTGATGAGTCAAAATTACTGGATCATTGCTGGTAGTAAGGTCTGCAGCAGACAAACAAAATAATCAAACTTACGTGTTTGTTTCTTTGTGATGATCTTGATGAAGAAATCTAACTTCTATGATTTTAAGCTTCAACATAAATGGTGAGAGTAAAAAGCTGATATTAAGCTACCATAAAGCTAAAACATACTTAGAAGCAGTTTCAGTATCTCCAACTTAAAGAAGTTAAAACCTCTTGCTTGAGAATCTCCTTATAACTAAGTGATCCATCTAAGTTGGTCCCCATGGTTGTGGCTATAGTGTATAAATTATTGTTAAAGATGCTATGAGGCGTTTTTAAATAATAACAAAAAAAGTCTCACTTTTAGATATATGCCTGATGGAAATACACACTTTAAGATGAGTTTTATAGCATCAAAACATCTATAAATGCTATTCCTTAGCTTCGCGGTCGGGTTGGACAGGGCTGGACTGGCCTTGATATTCAACTTCGGGAACAAGACAATTAAAACCAGAGCAAATTTATATTATAGCCGGCTACAAAACTACCATACTAAGTTTTCCAAAAATTGCTTGTTGTCACACATCAAAAACTACCGCTACGTAACTAGAAAGAGATACATTACCTCGTCACTTTGCATCCTGTAAGTTGTTGCAAAAAGAAGTTGTAAAGCACTGCAGAGTTCTGAGAAAGGTCTGAGCTACATTCATTAGCATCACAACAAACACACGCTTTGGCTTGGGTCACGTCTTTACGACAGTCGCTGCGCGTGCTCATGGGTAGCAGAGTCTTTATGTCGCCGGAAATGGATTCTCCTCATCGCACCTTTAATTAGAAAAGCACTCGGAGAGCGCAGATCTCCGCCAGCGCCACAGTCCTCACCCCTATTGGGATTTTCACCATAAATATTAGTCCTGCCTTTATGTCATGTAAATATTTAGATTCCTTGACCATGAAAACGTACCATTAGCAATTGGATTCATAATGATATCTATTTTAGTTCAGTAGTTATTCACAAAAATCACATTTCGCGTCATGGCGGCCAGACGCTGATCCGGATCAACACCAAAATCGAATCACTTCTTCCTTTTCCCATGCTGAACATTTCCTGAAGATTTCATCAAAATCCATCCATTACTTTTGAGTTATTTTGTTCACAGGCAGACGGACGGACGGACCGACAGACAGACAAACAAACTCTCCCGAAAACATAACCCCCTTGGCGGAGGTAATTAAAAGCCAAAACTAGGGTCCCTAGACTTTTTGTTGTCCTTGTTAGTAGTTCATTAGCATGGTTTTAACATGAATGTTTATTTTTGTCCCTTTGTCTACACTCACTCATTCCCCAGTGACAGCTTTGGTGGACAGCTGGTTTTGCTCAAGATTTCCTGCTGCCTATTAGAGGCTTTATCTCGCTGTTACTGATTGTGGCAAAGTGCTGTATTCATGGTGGATTCATGTTGAATGTGGACATATATGTTCATATATTGGTGTATTTCTAACTGTTTGTATTTATATATATGCCCCCAAATAAAGAGTATGGCTTCAACCTGCTCCTGTAGCATGTCTTGATATAACATTTGTTCTTGTTTGTTTGCTTTTAGATCAAATTCATCCCTGTGGTGGCTTTATATTAGCATTTTTCTAGCATTAGCATTTTTTGAGAAAAGAAGAGAAAAGCCTGTCTCCTTTTGCAGTTACCTGGGACCTCAGAATTTCTTAAGCCACCCCTGACTCAGACAAAACTGTTACCAGAAAGGAAATACAGAGACTGAGTCAAGCAAATGACACAAACACATGACCTATAGTAGTGCTCTCTCTTTCTCCCCCTCTCTCTTTCTTTATCTCTCTCTCACTCTCTTTATCTCTCTCTCTCTCTCTGACGGTGTATGGTTTCCCGACCGCAGTGACTCACCTTGTTGTCTGGTTTCGCTGTACTCAAGGCGTGGTCGAGTGTCATTCAGGTGCACCAAAGGGATCAGTGCTGTTGTACTCACCTTTGCTTGAAAACAAATCCACTCAAAAATTGGGTATTACTGTAAAAGCAGCATACAGTATATGATATCAAAAAGTTATAATGTTTATCAGACAGTTAAAATTAGTTTTATTTGTGTTTTTTATCAGAGGTTCTCTAAAAGGGTATGAAGTTCATAAAGTATCAAAAATATTTTGTACTTGTAAAAAGACTTTACAACTACAGCATGTTTTTGAAACTGTATTGACTCCACAATGAAGAAGTACCAGCCTCTAGTGGCCCAGCCTCATCACCTCTATCCACAAACACCAATTACCAATGATTTCCAATTCCTTGTACATAACTGCATGTATCAGGTAATTTGGTTCACTGTTGGTTTTCAATTAATTTAATCAATTATATCCGTCATGATAAAATAACTTTTAGAATTATAAAATACAAATGCTTTTAGACCTATATATTACATGTTTTTGCCCCTTGTTGTTAAACATAACATGAGATTTATCTTATGCTATGTGCTTTTCTTTGGCCTTCAAATATTGACTTACAAATTTAAAAAAAAAGGAATATATCATTAAATGCTCAAAAAAAAACAAACACTAACTTGGAACTTTGTCCGATTAGTGTTGCACGGTGGTGCAGCACGCAGCACCTTAACCTCACAGTAGGAGGGTTGGTGGGTCAACTCCCTGAATTGTTTGGGCCTTCCTGTGTGGAGTTTCAAAGTTACACTTTCCTTAATGTTGTTGCTGGTTTGGTGGAGTGGTAAGCGGCCACACAAATTCCAGGTATGCTTCTACCTACTTGAGTAGAGACCAACTTACAGAATGGCTGTGGTTGAATAGTCACCTCCTAAGCCCTTGCCTATCTACTTTTCCTTAACCCTGATGGAAAACGTCATGAGGTTAAGGAAAGGAGAAAGGAGAATTCAGAAGGACTTAGGAAAGGAATACTGCTGTGCAGAGAGCAACCGACTACACCTTCACTACGCTACGTCATCATGTGTCGGCGGATGGTACTGCTGCAGAGAAACTACAATTTTCCAAAGGTGGACTACAAAAGACGCAGCATGTATCATGACAATGCTGTTCCTTACAGACAACATTGAACATAATAACCTGGTAAAAATAACATTTGCATAACCAATGTTGAAGTGAGGATTTAAATAAATCTGTCCTCTCATTATCAACATGAACACCAATCAGTGCATGAAAATAAATGAACTGAATAAAAGAAAGGCACAAACTGTTCAGACCACAATCTAATCTCTGTTTGTCAAGAACAACATTCAGTCTTACCCTCGCAGTGATCTTGTTGCCTTAGTTGGAAATGAAGCTGAGGCTGTCTTTGTAGAGCTTGATGAGTCTTCCTCTAGTAATAAAGTTATTGTTGGCTGTGTTTATAGACCCCCTAATTCAAATATAAACAGTTTTAAGGATTGTTTATGTGACACCCTTGGTAAAATTTCTAATGAGAAAAAAAAATGCTATATAATGGGAGATTTTAACATCAATTTCCTTGATAGTCAATTTTTCCAGTTCATTGATCATCTCAATGCTTTTTCTTTCTTCCCCCTCATAACTAAGGCAACAAGAATTACTGCCAAAACTGAAACCTTGATTGATAATATATTTACAAATTCTTTCTGTGTTTCTGGGATCTCTGGTGTCTTGTTCAGTGATATATCTGACCATCTTCCCATCTTTTACCTTATGCCTGCAATTGCCAAAAGTACCTCTGTTAATGAGTCTATTTATCGTAATTTTAATAATAGAAACATTAATAAATTTATTAACAGATTGTCAACAGCTAATTGGTCTATGGTTGAAGAAGTATGTGATGTTCAAGATGGATACAACATCTTCCATGCTGTATTTTTTAAGATCTTTGATGAAACTTTTTTGCTTCAAAATAGAAAAAAGGCCACTTATCCCAGCAAATCTTGGCTAACTAGTGGCTTGAAACGTTCTATTGCCAGGAAGAACAAATTGTATCGAGATTACCTCACCAATCCCTCTCCACTGCTCTTTAGTCGTTATAAAGCATACAGGAATAAATTAAACCACCTACTGCGATCATCTAAACGAAGGTTTTATGAGAGGAAATTTTGTGATTCCCAGAAAGACATGAAAACTACATGGAAAATCATTAATGAAATTCTTAACAAAAATAATGATAGACCTACTGCTCAAAATGAATTCAAAGAAGGAGACAAAACAATCACAAATCCTCTTGAAATAGCAAATAAATTTAATAATTTCTTTGTGGACATTGGTTCCTCACTGGCTGAAAAAATACCGTTGATCCCCTTTACTATACCTGACAGTAAGAGACCCTCCTCTTCCTTCACATTATCTCCCATCACTGAGTCTGAGCTTATTGAAGTTGTTTGCAAACTCAAATCAGCTGCACCAGGTCATGATGAATTAAAATCTTCACTTCTAAAAAAATGCCTTCCTTACATCATCAAACCACTTCTTCACATTTTTAATCTCTCTCTGGAAACTGGAGTATTTCCTGATCAGTTTAAGTGGGCTAAAGTCATTCCCCTTTTCAAAGCAGATGATCCCTCCTTATTTTCCAATTATAGACCAATATCTATTCTTCCGTGCTTCTCCAAAATACTGGAAAAACTTGTTTACTTTCGCTTGTTTAAATATTTTAATGAAAATGATATTTTCTATACCCACCAGTACGGATTTAGAGAGAATCATTCAACCTCAATGGCCCTCATTAACCTTGTTGATCACATCACCAAAGCCCTCGACGATAAGGAAATCACACTTGGAGTGTTTTTAGACTTGTCAAAGGCGTTTGATACAGTCAACCACGACATATTAGTAAAAAAGCTCTGTCATTATGGTATAACTGGAACAAATATTTTATGGTTTAAAAGTTACTTGTCAAATAGAAAGCAGTTTGTATCCTGGAGAAATTCACATTCAGATTTTAGATTAGTTTCTTGTGGAGTGCCTCAAGGATCGATCCTTGGACCTTTGCTTTTCCTTATATACATTAATGATTTATATTTGGTCTCAAAGAAAGCATTTTTTATTCTATTTGCTGATGATTCCAATATTTTCCTCTCTGGTAATGATGCCCATAGTTTAATCTCTGAAATGAACAGTGAATTATGTAAAATCGATAACTGGTTTAAAGCTAACAAATTATCACTTAATGTAAAGAAAAGTTCATACATGATGTTTATCCCAAGAAATTTGACACACAATAATTCTTTACCCACTGTACATATTGATCATAACACCCTGGAAAAAGTAGCAGTAACTAAATTTCTTGGAGTTCTCATAGATGAAAACCTCACTTGGAAAACTCATATATCATTTGTTTCGAACAAAATTGGAAAAAATATTGGCATCATCAGAAGAATCATACATTTGGTATCAAGAAAAATCCTCCTTAATCTATACTATACAATGATCTATCCATACATCTCGTACTGTAACATTGTCTGGGCCAGCACCTTCAAAAGCAATCTCAACTACATTTTCTCTCTCCAGAAACGTTTCATAAAAATGATCACTTTCTCCAATAGATTCAGCAGCTCTACTCCTTTATTTCAGTCTCTCAGAATTCTCCCCATATATGATCTTAACTATCTGCATTTGTGTTTGTTTATTTTCAAGTCTGTTAACAATTTACTTCCTGTCCATTTCCACAATTTATTTCAGTTTAATTCACAAATCCATCATCACAATACAAGGTCAGCCAATAATCTTCATCCAGCATTTTTCAGGACAACTTTTTCTCAATTCTCCATTAGATTTAGAGGACCACACTGTTGGAATAACTTACGGGACACATCAGAAACAGCACCAGTTTTAAATCATTCAAAAAACAAACCATACACTTTTTATTAGAACAGTTAGCCAGTACTCCACCATAATTGTTCTCTTTTCTGTCCTATTTTGCTAACACTGTATTGATTTTTTTTTTTTCTCCCTTTCTTCTTTTTCTTCTTTGACTTTATATTGTCAGTTCCACTGCTTGAATGAATTTCATGGATAGTTGTGTATATGTATTTATGCATGTATGTTGTTGAATATGTATGCATGTGTATGTATATGTATACACTGGTGTGTGTATGTGTATATATGTATATATTTCAACAACATTCTTGTGCTTGTCTTTTGGAGGGCCACTTGACAAGCCCTTATGGGTTTTTTTGGCCCCTCCTGCACATTTTTTTTTTAATTTTCTCTTGAAGTTACTGTTTGTTTGTTTTTTTGTTCCATTAATTATGTATTGTTACTTTTTTGTACGTTCATATTTCTATATGTGCAATAAATAAATAATAATAATAAATAATAATGGTGTACACATTATTAATATAGAGCCAAGTTTAAAACATAATCAACATCAAATGTCTCATATCCTGCTCTCTTCAGAGAATCAGACTGCTGGAAAGTTAAGGCAGGTTTTGGTAAACTTTAGAAAGGATGAACAGCAGTGGTAACTCACATGGTCTGTGTGATTTGATCGTCATTATTCGGTTGAATTCAGAAGCAGTCGGATAACGCGCTGTTTATAAAAGCTGTTGCGGTGGAGAACTGTGGGACAGAATATCCTCCTCTCTTTTTGTAAAGGATGCTCCGGTGTATCCTATGCTAAGGGAGATAATAAGGAAGCACTGAGCCACCTTTCCTATGCATTTAAACTATTGGAACAGCTCTAATCACAAACTACTTCTGGTTCATTTCACTCCGTTAGAAACCTTTCTAAGCAAAAATGACTATTCGACCAGCCAATGTCTCTCCCTACTCCCTCTCACCCAGTTTCACAAGCCAATCCACTGTCTCCCTCTTATAAATGAAGACACGAAATGCCTCAAAATATACTGAAAAATGCCATGCTATCGTCAATTTCTGATATATGTACAAGACATACAGAAAAATCAAATATTGGTTTCTCTCTGCTCATTGGTGTTATACATTTACATATCCTCCCTGTGGATAAATGGGTTTTCTGCATGTACTGTTTCCCACTAACAGACCAGAAACATGGTCTTTAGGTTTATTGGGGAGTATAAGTTACCTCAGGGGTGAGTGTGAGAGAGAATAGGTTTTTGTTCTTTATATTTTAGCCCCCATTATGGGGTGGCCACATCAGCGATATGGCACCTCTGGTTTTAGGGCCACGGTCTATCTGTTTTTTCAGGTCCTGCAAAATCAGTTTTCTTTGCTTTCAACAGCCTCCACCTACATGTTTGCTCTCTGCTTACAGGAAAACACCATCCCTGCTACTCAGTGGTCTATAACTCCTCCACTGGAAGCCAATCAGCTGACAGTTTATTATCATTGCCTCTTTATCCTCCTATCCCCCTTAGAACTAGTTGTTTCCAAAGGGGAGGGATAAAGAGCTGAATCTGATCCTCAACAGCAGTGATCATCAACAGGCATCCCAGGGCAAGATCAAGCCCTCCACAGCTTTCAATATGGCCTCTGGAAGCTGTAGGGATGGAGATTGAACAGTGATCTTCAGTATGACATCATTTTTCATCTGACAGCCATCTAACCAAAGAAATAAATACACTGAGGGTCAAATCCAGTGATGGAAAATATGACAGCCCCACAAAGAAAATGCAATAAATGTTATTTGCTCTATTACAGCAGTATGGATGATAGAGTTTGATCTTCCCTCTTTAGTCTAAAAATACAGCTTTTAGGGGGGAAAAAAAAATCATATTTTAGTTAGACTAAAATATTTGCATTGTTTTCAAATCTGGCCCCCGTGACATCTATCAAGCAAAAAACTTGCCCTTGTACAAATGTTGTTATTGACCCTCCTTTACAGAAATTAAATCCACGTATTTTAATGCAATGTAAAAATTAAGTCTTGCTAAATAGAAACCAAAGACATGATGTTAACAACCAAACACACTGCGCAACTATAAAGAGATTTTCAATTATTTGACATATTACTAGAAAAGTATATCAGCTTTTGAAGGTAGCTAGTTTAACTACTCTTGTGTTACTGTAGATATGAATTTAAAAAGTTTAAAAATGTGTCAGAGTTAATTTTACAGAAATTAATTACTCAAGGAGTTGGAGTTGAAAACTGTTTTAACACATTTTAATAAGTCCTAAGGTTTTGTTAGTGACCAAGATCATGGTTAGGATCACCTGACCCTCTCTCTGTTTTCCCTATTTGTTTCATCTTTTTTGTGGATGAGTGTATGTATGTATGTGTAAGATATATATTTATACAAATGTGGCATGTCTATTTATGTTAATCAAATCAAATCAAACTTTATTTATAAAGCATTTTTCATACATTAAAAATGCAGCACAAAGTGGTATACATGTTTAGATAATGTATGAATTATTTCTTGTTTTTTGTAATGTTAAAGCTAGCTTTTTTTCTGTACCTCTTTCTCTGTAAAATGAGATAGTGAGTAAAAAATGATGTGCGCCTTTATGCACAATTGCATTGAATTATAACATCACTTATAAATTCTCATTTTGTACTGTTGTATTATTCAGCATCAGTCATCTCTACCTTATAAATATTACAGATGTTCCTTTAAATATTAGATTACTCTTTTCATGACTATGGATTATACTTCTTTAAAAACTATCACTACAATCGTACAGACATGAAGACCCTCCTTAAAACGAGTTGTTGCATCTCAAGGGGCCAACCTCAAACAAGTTTATATCCAGCAGAGACAAATACAAAGACAGGTTTATGCTTGGTCCATGGATCTGTTAATTGCTTTAGTTCCTGCTTCTGTCCACTTGTCTCCTCTTACCTCCCTTCCTTCACCCACACCCAACACAGCATGGGGGCTGGGGCCTATCCCAGCTGTCATTGGGCAAGAGGCGAAATACACCCTGAACCAGTCACCAGTTGATAGCAGGGCAACATAAACATGTTTTTGGTCTATTGGAGGAAGAGAACCCACACATGCACGAGAAGAATATGCAGACTTCACACAGAAAGGCCCTGCCCCATTAGGGGATCAAACCAGTGAGCTGCTTGCTGTGGGGCACGTGCACTACCTGCCTCACCACTTTGCCACACTTAAAGGATAAGTTCTGTTTCTACAGCTTTCACATTGTTTATAGAATGAAGTAGAACAATATACTCACCCAGAAGGCTTTCCTGATCCAAACAGTGCTTCGGGAGATATTTAGATCCAAAATCAAGTGGCGGACATCCGTATAATGGTAGCACACGGGGCATGTATAGCGCCGCTCCTAAAACTCCATTAATCGTCCAAAAACTCATTAGTTTCACCAATATTCCATCATGGTCCGCTCGCGCTACTCCTCCATTACAGTCTGTGTCGCTACAGACATGTCTTTGTGACTGTGCTGACCTCTGAACTGAAGAAGAAGAATGTTTGCCTCCGCGCACTCTCTGGCCAGCTGTTCTTCTCTTTGCCCCCGTGTCCTCCTTTCGATGAGGTCCTCATCTGTAAACTCTGGCTTGAAACTGTCAGGACACCCATCATATTCAAAGTTCTCCTCCACAACATTTTCATCTGATAGATATTCATCCTTTTTGCACAAAACTGGAAGAAGAAAGTCGTTGTGTAACTGGCGGTCTTCCCCTGAAACAATGAGCCGCACTGCGCATGTGCGGTGGCAAACATTCTTCTTCTTCAGTTCAGAGGTCAGTACAGTCACAAAGACATGTCTGGAGCAACACAGACTGTCGTGGAGGAGTAGCCTGAGCAGACCATGATGAAATATTGGTGAAAATAATGAGTTTTTGGACGATTAATGCAGTTTTAGGAGCGGCGCTATACATGCCCCGTGTGCTACCATTATACGGATGTCCGCCGCTCGATTTTGGCTCTAAATATCTCCTGAAGCACTGTTTGGATCAGGAAAGCCTTCTGGGTGAGTATATTGTTCTACTTCATTCTATAAACAATGTGATAGCTGTGGAAATCGAACTTATCCTTTAAGTGTCTTGCCCAAGAACACATTGCTATGTGTCACCTGGAGCTGGGCTCGAACCTGCAATGTCCTGATTACTGCCCAAGTGCACTGTCCAACTGTGCCACCAACACCCTGCATGCATACATGTGCATTGATAAAATGGAGAGTTTGTCTTCAGTCTGCTCTGTTGTACAGCACTTTGAGATAACACTTGTTATGAACTGGAGCTATACTAATAAAGATTGATTGATTGATTGAAAACTGTATAACCACTGCAATAAAGTTATATAAAACAGAACAACATAATAAAATGTGGTTATTCTTTATGTCAAAAAGAGCTAAACAATTAGAATGAAGACGAAAAGAGCTGAGGCCCATTCAGATATTTTCAGGCCCATTAATAAACAACATTCTGTATCCTCCACTGAAATAACCTGATCAGTTCAGGTTAGTTGTGTCACAGTCATTTTCAGACCTAAGTTTACCCTCACACTCCTCCATAACGAGCTGCATATCCTCAGGCAGACTTTAATTAGTAAACATCTTGCTCTCTCGTCCTGACCTCAGATCCTGACAGCCACACAGCGGAGTGTTTCTGACTGTGGATGTGCACGGGTGGGGTCGGGGTGTGAGGGCGGAGCCTGCTGGAGGTGACGCTTCTTCTTTTACTCCGTTTTGCTCAGAGGGCTGTCGGCCAGCAGCAGCAGAGGGTGAGGAGAGAGAGGAGAACCACGGAGAGGAAAGTGTCCTGAACGGGAAAAAGACCACAAATATCTGGAATAAACATAAACGCGTCAGTGTGCTTCGACAGGTAAGAAGGAAAAACATTTATTTATCCTCTTTCACTATTTGTAAGCTGTTTTAAGAGTCTTTGGCATCGACGTTATGTGTTTTTTTGTTTGTTTTTGCGGGGTAGAGACTACTTTAAATTCCTCTCTTTGTTGGCTACACATAGGAGGTCATTTGTATTCGTCACTCTTTTATATTTTTTCCAACATGGGTGTAAATTCAGACTCATATTTGGGTTTCATTTCCGCATGCCTGAAGCTGACCACCACCTCCTCCGCCGCCGCCGCTGCTGCTGCTGTTTCGGTGTAACGTCAACGCGCGAGCTCTGCCACAAAGTTTGTCCCCCAGACCAAACTGAACGATCCCGGTGTCAAAAGTGTGAATGACGCACACCCTGATCAAAACCAACGACATTTACGGCGATACTATCGATTACTCAACTTGACGTCACTTGTCAATGCAGCCCCACGGTGCGTGCTCGTGCGCGTGCTCGAGAGGCAGGTGAAGCCGGAGAGAGCCCGTAGGTGCGTCAGGTAGATCACAGAGCGAACAAAAAGCCTTATTCCGACATTGAAAGCGGGGTTTTAGATAATAATCTTGTTGCTGAAGTGAATTTCTCTCGCACTAACTTTAATGAACTCTGGCCAGACATCAGCTTCACTTTTATTGTTCCAGCTTACTCTCAGGTGAGACATAAAAACTGACGTCATCAGCTGATAAGCCAATTCATATGAAACAGAGGCCATGTTAACAACTTCTAAATCAATCATTTTCTAAATTTAGCCAAATAACCTGGATTTGTTTGTGTGATCCTCCTATGTTTTCTACATTTTTTTTACAGTAGTTCGATGACTTTGAAAATCAGGGCAGATCCAGACACCTGTTCAGCTTAATCACTTTGGCCGATCCCCAATGTCTCTGTTTTTCTAATTACTTCTATAGGTTTAATTCTCCAATAATACCATTATTTTTTTCTCCTGTCTGATTATAAAATCAAACCAAAGTTTGTCAAACAGGTCATTTCTACTGCCTTAATAAATGAATCAGCAGACAAGCACAGATCTGACATGACACACAAGAAACATCTGATAATGTCTGTTCATTTAATTTTGGTCAGTGTTGGAAAAATGTTAGCCAATACCAATGCTGAACGGATGCTGCATCCTTAATTTATTGATGTATCCAAGAAGTGTTAAGTACATTTCTTCTCTTGGCTGTGAAAAAGCTGTTAAAGTTCGGGACATTTTTTTTTTTTTAAAAGTGAAACATAATCTTTTATTTAATATTTAAACTTAACACTTAAGTGGGCACATGTGTAGTTTATTTGAAAAAAAAGAAATATGCTAATTATCTGAAGCTTTTAGCATAATAACACATCTTCTGATTGTTTGATTTTGTGATGCTTTTTTGTTGTTGTTTAATATAAAATATGTGTAAACTGGATATGTTGACCATTGATACACTTCAGCACTTCTCCCCATCTCTTAATTGTTCATATACCAACTTAAAATCATTATACACAGATAAATATATGAACTGTAGTACACTTTGCCAACAATCAGGAGGCCAAACCCTGGCTGTCACATGTCAGTGTGTCCTTGGGCAAGACTCTTAACCCCAAGTTGCTTCCATTGCTGCAGCAGTTGTGTGTAAATGAGAGCAAAAGAGAGTGAAATTGTTTGCGAATGCTGATGGAGACTTTCATGGAAACGTAAGTGAGTGAAAGTGAGACTGAATGGGTGTGTTTGGTAAATGTGACATGCTGAGTAAGAGCACTTTGAGCTGTTAAAAAGATTAAAAAGTACTTTATAAATTAAAGTCTGTTTACCAGTCACCAGTGTTAAAGCTTCTCTCATGTTTTGCATTTAAGTAAAGTTAAAAAAAAAAAGATCACTAGCTTGTTACAAACAAAAATGCTATACATGGATCTATTCAGGACACGTTACACAAATTTTCAACAACAGAAACGTATGATTATATTTCACGATTTATCCCTTTGTAACCCCATACAGCTATTTTGCAACCATTTGACCATGATACCATTAAACCTTACTCTGTACTTAGTAATCAGTATTTTAAACCTCTGTTTTTTTGATCATCCGTATGATATTTAACACAAGTTTGTGAAATTTATCCTGTAGGATAACAAGCATTCTGTGCCTGATTACAAAATTCAAATTCCTTTTTTTCTTTAAACAAGAACTTACAAAACAAAGTTTACAAGTACCAAGACTGAAAAATGTAAAAAGATCACAATATATTTTTTTCAGTGTCTTTTATTCTGCTTATGTCCATTTTTCATTCTTATAAATAAATATTGTTTTACTATTTTGAATGTAGGGATAAGATCACAGGATGTTGTTTGCAGAGCAACTACACCAAACAGCTTGACAGGCCAAGTCTTGACTTTTGTGTAAAAGTGTAATTTAATATGTTAAAGTTGGTTTTATTCCAAGCAAATTGGCCTTTTCATACAAATAAAGGCTATAACTAATAATAACGGTCTTTAGGTCAGCTTTTAGCCCATTTTAAGGATCAAATTCTTTATTTCTTTTATCTTGGATTTGTGCAAAAAAAATTTTTTGAATATTGTAATTTTGTTAAGAGAAGCATTTTGATTTATATGAAAGCATCTGCCTCTTCTTATGTTAGTGTTAAAATGTGTACCCTCACAGATTACATGTGTCATAATGTCTGATAATGTCTTTAAATTGTGGAGAGAAGTTTGCAAACCTGAATCTAAGTATGACTGGCTGTTGTGTAAAATTAGGCGTTTGTGGCTGCCACTGAATTTTGAGTGCAGAAACAACCTTATAATGTTTTATGTATCAGTCTGCCTCCATTTTTGTCAATAAATTATCCAGTATGAGATGCTTAGGACATGTTTTTTGCTGCTATGATAGTAAATCTGGAAGCAGTATTTTAGACTTGAATCAAATTTTAAAATATGTTGTTAACCTTGGGCCATAATCTTAAAAATGTATGCTGAAGCAAGAGCAGGCACAACAATGAGTTCATCCTGCGGGGGGAGTGAGTTCATCTTTGCACCCATGTGTAATGTATGATATAAATAATTAAGCACTTCCCTAAACTGAGTAAGTGTTACGATGGCGCTGCCGACTCCCTCGCAGATCCTCTTGTCAGCAGTGATGTCTCCAGGTGTTTCCAAATCTTCCATTATGTCATCATGTCTGTCCGCAGATTCATCACACTTGACAGGACGGCAGCAGTTTTGAAATATTGCCCGATGACCTCAGGGGAACTTTTCATTTCTATCAGAATCAAACACAGGAACTCTTTTCTTTATATGAAATTGCATTTTAGGTCTGGTTTTGGCCCTCAAAAGTTTGGTTTAAATAGTGGTCGACATAATCTCAACATCAATGTTCAGTTTAAATCAATAAAAGTAATTTCTTTCTTTCTGTCAACACTATGTCAGGATTAAAGTAACTGAAACTACTAGATTATTGAATAAATCTAATTGTATTGATCGATGTTCATGCACTATCAGCATTAAATGTTATAGTTCTGTTGATTACATTTGGTAGACATAATTTCCCAAAGGTACAGTTTCACAAATAAGTCTTTTTAGGACTGATTTTAATGCTTTGATTTGTTTTCCCGCAAAAGATGAATCAATGCAGACATTTCTTCACTAACAAATGAAACTGCTGACCCTTTATTTCATAGTAACGCTAACTTACATTTTCCAGGGTTTCAATAACGGAAGATTATATTTTGCTAGTTATGGACATTTTTGCTCTGAATAAAAGAAAATAAATTAACATTTTAACGCCAGTTTTTAAAAAAGTAATCTAAGAGTGATGTTTACCTGCTATAAATTCAACTCCTGCCCTCATCCCATTTCAGCGATGCTCGTAGGAAAGGTGAAATGTCACAGGGGTGTAAGTAATATGGCTTGAAAAGGGGCGAGAAGCAACCAGAGCCGCAGGAGCAGGGAGGTCTCCGATTAAGTCTCTCTTAAAACTTCAACACCAATTTTGCAACTTTGGTATTGGCAGGGTGTTGTATGATATATAAATCATCATGATGGCTGGAGTGAAAGTGTGACGGTATGTGAATGCATATAAAAATAATAAATGTAATTTCAAATTTAGAAGTCCCTGCTTTAACAGAACTCTTGTGTTTTTGTTTTATATCTATTTCTCACAAAAACATACTTTAACACTGAAAGAAGCAAGTCCATTTATGTGAAGTGCAGAGCTTGTGTTCTTGATCAGAAATATCAGTTGTGGGGTGCTGGTTTGGCGGAGTGGTAAGCTACTACGCACATCCCATGTACATGCTTCTGCTGGTCCGGGTTCGAGTCCAGCCTTTGACCAGTTTGCAGAGCGTCTACTCCTACTCTCTCACCCCCTTTCACAAGCCTATCCACTGTCTCTCTCCTACCAATAAAGGCACAAATGCCCCAAACATACATTTAAAAAAGAAATATTAGTAGCAGTATCGGCGAATATTAATTAAAAAAATATCGGCATATTGGATGTTGGAAAAATCCAGTATGATGCATCCCTAGTAACAACTATTGGAGATCCAATTTAATTAAATAATAATGCATATTTTTAAAGTTAAAAGGCACAATATTGAAGAGAGGATGATATTCTGACTCAGCAGGCTAGTAGTGCTGTTAGTGTGTGTGTCTACCTTCTTTGTATACGAGGCATGTGCCATGCCATGCTCTCTAAAAAGCCTTGTAGGCCATGTTGAATTGTGAATTAACAAAACTCAATGACACAGCTTAAAAAATTAAAAAAATGCAGTGTGTAATGGTAAACTGGAACACAATGTGATGTTTTAAGACCCCAACAAAAGAAAGTCCCTTGCTACACTAACACTGCAAACATCATGTCTAAAACATTTCATTCCAGCTGGAGTTTTCTGAACAAATTCTGTTTTTAGTCACCCCAAAAAAACAGCCAGGTGATTACAGAAGGTCTAACATTTCTTAAACACCATCCAGCATGTGGACAAGTCCATCATAGCAGACTGAAGTTTGAAATTCAGATACCGTGACATCCGTATTGTCCGTTGGGTTTTTGATAATAATAAAAGTAACTAAGACAAAGTACAAGTACACCATTGAACAAGTTTGTGGCGTTTTTGTATCTAGTCCAGCGTGTCCAGCTGAGGCCACTGAATGTGTGTCATGTCCAATCGGACATACTGCCAATACTTTCAGCCAGTCAGCCCTCTGCCAAGCTCACCCTGAGTTCATCAAGCAGTCCAGCAGCAGCAGCAGACAGCTCCCTGGTTTGAAAGCTGTTCCTGTCTGCCCTCAGGGAAGGGGGCGGCTGGATGGTGGGCCGGCGGCGGGGGAAGGAGGGGGGCTTACTGTAGATTTCGCAGTTACAGCTGTGGTAGCACGGTGATTATCTCCCCCCTCCTGCTTAATTCCGTGATACTGTCCTACATTAGCAGAGCAAGAGGGCAGGAGATCCTTAGTTTATAAATAGGTCTACACTTTGCAAAGGGGATTACTGTATGGCATATACCCCGACCCCTTTGTTTAAGGATTTCTTTCTCTGTGGATGTGCTGTCTTACCTCGTTGTTGTCTGTGTTTATTGGGGCCTGACGGAGTACTTTCCAGGGGCTCAGTTACACCCTCCTGGTGCACAAGTCTGGTGACCTGCTCTGTGTTTTCATAACACCCGACCTCCTCTGTGTTTTACCGTTCCCATGGAGAAAGGGATGCATGGAGATAAAGTTTCGCTTTAGCTACGAACGGGGTCTTTGTGCCTGAAGTCTAAAGCGAGTTGGTGTGACGGCATCAAAATGTCCACAGGGGGTCAGACTCCAGAGGCTTTAAAGAAATCTTCTCCAGACAATACTGTCGTTAAACAAAAGCTGATTTATTAAACCAAGCAGAGTCCAGACACCAGGCCTTACGGTAATGTTATTTTTATCTTTGACCCAAGGACATCACTGCTAGAGATTTCAGAGAGCTGTTAGGGCTGGGTAATAAATTACATTTTTGAACATAAGGCTTGGGCTGTATTGCTCAAGTCAGAATATATATTTTTGAACATTATATTGAAGATATTTGTATCCTTTGCTGGAAATTTGTGAAAAGAACAGGTTGAATAAACAGATCAAATTAAGAAATGCAAGGTCTGCTGCTTGGCTAAAAGGTCCTATACAGCAAGAGCCATTAACAGTGATATGCTTATTGACCACAGCATAATGGATATGAAATATTTAGGCTTAATGATGAATTGCTAGTTGGTAAACTGTCAATTGAGAGTGCGTTACAAAAGCATAAAGGTAGACATACACACTTGCAGTGCCCCTTTATCAGTAATACTGATGCTGCCTCTGGTGAAGGTAGACATGGCAAAGGTATATTACAGCTTTAAACTGAGGTGTGAATGGGGTCTTGATGTAACGTCTATTTCTATGTGCTTGATTGTGATCACTTGTGATCACAAGGCAGTTACCATGGAGCTGAGCTACAGCTGTATCATCTTTTGGGTAGAACATTTGAGCTGGATTTTAGGCCTCTGTTGATCAAACAAATATATAGGATAATTTAAAATGACTTGTTAATATGGTGCTGACTATATACTTAAAAAAATAATAAGTTTAGCTAGCTAACCACATTCCTAGTTAATACCCTGTACAGCATAGTTCCCCTATAATGGGAATAGTACACTATACTGTGTGTAAGCCATTTCGTAGCGTTGTTTGAATTCTCAGCGGTTAGTTTCATTCACTATATAGTGCACTAAAGTACTAAAAATACACAAAAATACGCAGTTTAAGTTTACATATGATGTATCCTATATTGTACTCCTTAATACCACAATGCAATGCAATATAGGAGGAGAAGAATAAGAATAAGAAAAGAAACATGGCTGCTACGGCACAAATTGGCACTGCTTTAGTTTACATATGTATAGTGATGCTAACTCGCAGCTTCTAAACTAACCACAACCAACCATTTCTTCGCTAGCTCACTCTAAGTAGCCATAGGTAGCTTGTGAACTATTGTGGGCAGTTACAGCTCGCAACTGCGACAATAAACCACTGACATTTCAACAATTTGTTGACACCAGTACAACCAGTGTTATCCTCCTGAGTGCCCGGGTTGTTAACGTGATGCTTGGTGCATCCACCTGCATCACAGGAATATCCGACGCATCTACCGACACTGCGATGATTCAAAAATTTCAGTGTAGTGCCTACAATCTCATTTGTTCATTTCCCATGTAGTTCAATGTTTCAGTAATACTATATAGGGAAAAGTGAGTTAGTGAATGTGTGTACGGTTTCGAACACAGCTACAGTCTGAGTTGCATGTTTATAGCAGGTGCATTGTGGGTAAAGTAACTGCTGCACCTATGGACAGGAATGAGTAGCAAAGTACAGTTTGACAGGGTATTGGTGCCACCAAGTCTTAAACCACTGATCTAGATTACAGCAAGGATTTTACTGCTTAAAGGAAAAGTTCGGTTCCTGCAGCTTTTACATTGTTTATAGAATGAAGTAGAACAATATACTCACCCAGAAGGCTTTCCTGATGCAAACGGTGCTTCGGGAGATATTTAGATCCAAAATCGAGCAGCGGACACCGATATAATGGTAGCCCGTAGGGCATAGATCGCCGCTCCTAAAAACTGCATTAATCGTTCAAAAACTCATGTTTTTCACCGATATTCCATCATGATTTGCTCCGAAAGAACCGCCATTGCAGCCTGTGTCTCTCCACACAGCGCTGTGTGGCTGAACTAACCTCTGAACTGACGAGCTGTTTACATGCTTTTTGTGCATGCCCAGTACTCTTCGTGGAGTTGCGATCGCTTCCTGATCTGTATATCTGGATAATGTGGCTCCCAACTGTTAGGTCGACCATCATAATCAAAGACCTACTCCACAACATCTTCATCCATAGACATTAGTCCATTTTGCACAAAACTGGAAGAAGAAAGTTGATTTGTAGCTGCCCTGAAACAATGAGCACTTTCTTTATGAAGAGCATGTAAACAGCTCGTCAGTTCAGAGGTTAGTTCAGCCACACAGCGCTGTGTGGAGAGACACAGGCTGCAATGGCGGTTCTTTCGGAGCAAATCATGATGGAATATCGGTGAAAAACATGAGTTTTTGAACGATTAATGCAGTTTTTAGGAGCGGCGATCTATGCCCTACGGGCTACCATTATATCGGTGTCCGCTGCTCGATTTTGGATCTAAATATCTCCCGAAGCACCGTTTGCATCAGGAAAGCCTTCTGGGTGAGTATATTGTTCTACTTCATTCTATAAACAATGTAAAAGCTGCAGGAACCGAACTTTTCCTTTAACTTGGGCAACTTTTTCCAAATGTTTGAGCCAAAGATGCTGAACCTCCTCTGCACTGTCTTCCCTTATATGCACCATGACCTTTGTCTCAAAGACTGTGACAAAAGTAATAATTTGTATTTTTTCCTCTCAGAAGTATGGATATCAAGGCACCAGCACCAAGCTAAAGGCGTCATTTATGTACCAGAATAGAAAATAGACACAAACAAAAAGAAACAGCAAACTAGCTAAGCAATATTTGTTTTATTTAGTTGTTGTGTTTGCTATGGGTGGTACACTTTTCAAACTAACAACTTCAAGCTTGGTTTCAAGAAAACACAAGCTGCAAAGTGACTCATAGTTTGAAGAGAAGAGGTTAAATAATTTATGCAAAAGAATTCAGGGTCTCTTTCTGTAGGATGAATACAGTAATTGAGTAAACGTCAGTTCAGTCTGAAAAACATCCATCCACATGAAAGATTCTGCTGTCACGGACAAAGATAAAATCAGGAGCTTCTAGCTGAGCACAGCGGTGTAGTGCTGAGCAAGTAAAGCTGACACTGGACAGCTGAACTCTTCCCATGACAGCCACTCAAATTAATTATTTACCTCCAACAGTTCTTCTGGTTTTATCAAAGGAGGCGGACAAGAAAAAGTCCCGAACTTCAAACTCATGGGCCCTAATGGCTGTTCTGTCCCATCACAGGCACTTTTGAATCAGTGTAAATGTCTGCCAGGTCGTTCACTTCATGTCAGCTCCTATCAAAGCGTAGCCACAAACACCCGTGCACTCCTCCAACAGCATGCTGGAAATAGCTGAATCTGGCTGTTTTCTCAAGAATACATTACCAATGATAATTTTTTCATCACTGACAGCGAATCCAAGCAGAGAGGGAGTGAACTAGATTCCAGCTCTGACTCAAAAGATAAAGTTTTCACAGTTGGGTGATTTGGCTGAGTTGTATTTCTCAACATAGTGACTCTTATGAGGCCTGTGGTGTCTGTTTTTCTCCTCCTTCTCCTCCTCCCTGTCCCTTAATTACACTTCTATGAGAGATTGAGGAGCGTGAGGACAGCTAGGGTGTGGCTAAAACGGAAAGCAAATCACCCGAGAGAGTGCGACTTGTAACATGCTGATGCACTACTTAATCTCACTGGGAAGAGTTTCTGCATTCCCTACTGTTGAGTGAAACTGTCACAACTTGGCTCAAAGGTATTTTTTTTTATTGTTTGGATTTCCAGCGCTCACTGGTTGTGAAGGTTGTGCAATCCTTACTTCGAGAGTGCCTTAAAAAGATTCTGGGGCTTTATTTGGTGCTTCTTTTATTTGCTGTTTTTGAGGTTATGGTGTTTGTTCGGATTATAAAACAAAGGGGCTCATATTGGGGTGGATATCTTTTTGCTTGTGCCAGTTTGTGCCTGAATGGTTCATTACTTTAAAGAGAAAATATCATCAGTGAGTTTACTCTTGTTCTCTTGCTCTGTTGCCTGTACTGTCTGCTTTATTTAAATCATCCATCCATTACTTAAACTGCCTGCCCCTGTCATGGTTGCGAGGGGCTGGAGACTGTCTCAGCTGGAATTGGGCAAGAGCTTGGGTACACCCTGGACTGGTCGCTAGGTAATCACAGGGCTGACAAAGAGGGACAGACAAACGATTCACACACACACTCATGCCTGTGTAATATTTAGAGTCACCAATTAACCTAACAAGCTTGTTTGTGACCTGAATACTTGGAGGTGCACATAAACATGAACACAACTCAGAAAAGCCCCACTAGTCTGGGAAGTCGAACCACAAACTTTTTTTGCTGTGAGGCATGAACACAACCTGCTTCACCTCCGCATTAGCAAGAGCAGGGGTGGGCAAGTGGGCGGCCCTCAACATCACTAAATGTGGTCCGCCATGTATTCCCAACAACCAGCAGTTGTAAATAGAAAGAAAACTCAGATATCCAATAGAAATAACTCTGTATAATCTTATGTAAGTTATTTACAGCCTTACTTTTCTAATATAATGTCTCTAAATCTCTTTCATGAAGCCGTTAACATTATATCAAGTATTACTCAATACTATATTTAAAATGGCAGTAGCAAAATATTTGAGCATGAACATCTTTTTATTGATTTGAAAATAGCTTCATTTGCTTTAATTCCATGTATATGAGCTAAATTTGCTTGAATTCAATGTCAAGTTCATTTGATTATGCATAATAACTTGTATTTATGTTGTAATATATGAATATTGGTTGCTAATTTTATGACAAATTTATATTCTTATATGTTCTTCATCCAACATCCGTTTTCATCATCGAGAGTTTCTGAACATTTGTAACAATGTGGCCCTCAATCTGGAAAAAATGGTTTTATGTGGCCCTCTTGGTAATTAAAGTTGTCCACCCCTGGGCTAGAGGGAAGTCTTAGACAGCTTTCTGAGTATAGTTGGCAGAGAAGGTTCAGCATCTTAGACTTTTTGTTAGTGGCTCCAAAATAATAATCTGACACATGAGATGGACTGTTTCACATATCCATGGAATATTTTTGCACCCATCTTGTCAGCAGCGGATAGAGAGTGTTTTGGAAAGGCAGAACCTATGAAAAAAGGCTTGAAGGTGACCAGACAAAGATTCTGACTGCCACATTGCAGTGGATTGCAGTCATTTCACACTTTCAGCAAAAGTAAACGAGGCCCATATTTGGGTACTACCTCCTTCTTGTCAAACAATGCTGTATGTCCCTCTCATTTCTGTCTGTTAACAAATGCACCAGTTTGAAGCTTTGAAAAATGTGTCTGCCTGATCAGACCCATTAAATCCAGCTGCTTTGCAAGATTACAAAAACAAAGTACCAAAATCTGTGAGGTGATCTGGATTTTCAGGTATCAGATTGGTTGTGTTCCAGAAATGGTGTCCAATTGTCATACCAGCTCAAATATTTGTGAGAACACGTCACTTATTTACCTACAATGCTGCAACTCTGAAGACAAATTCAGATTAAGAGCTTTAATTTTGTTTTTAGTAGGACTGTACAATAAATCAATTAAGTTGATTGATTCTTATTATAATGTGAGGAGGATTTCAAAATAAAAAAAACACCAAATTGTTTTCAATTTACTCTTTCTCCGGTCATAAGTTGTTGAAATGTTTACAAGTTTTAGTACTAAAAATTAATATTTTTATGATGGTAGATCTGTCGGTTTTAACACAAACACATGCTAAGGTTGTTGTCTCTTAAATAGAACTAAATATTAATCAGAGCTTTTTATGATAATTCACTGTGAAAATAGCTCAGCTATCCTGCATGTTTTCAAACTACAAAATCAACAAAATACAGCACTCATTTTAACTATAAGAGGAAAGGTCTGTTAAGTTTGGTGTGCATTTGACATAATAAGTGAAACATTTGATTCATGTGATTGTTGTGTCGCTAGAATTTTTTTCTTTTTTTTTTAGATCAGTTTAATCTGAAAAGCAAGTGTTGTGTAGGAAAAAAGAGGATTTTATTTTCCAGGCCATACTTCCCAGCCCTAGTTTTTAGTATTTGTGAAGAAAGCGTGTAAAGTGGTGGAGCCCAGAGCCTTGAGATTAGGCTAGAAAATACTGGACCATTCCAGAGTGATGTCAGACGTTTTGCAGCTAAAGCGAGACTTTTAGTCCAATCTACTGGGACCAAAACCATCTCAAACTGACTTTACATGTTTTAACAGAGTGTTTGCTCTGTCCCAATTTAGAAAGTTAGACTACCACCAAGTACAATCTGAGTTCATAACACATACACTTCTCAGCAGGAGTGCAGTAATTCTTCATATAATATTGAACCATTGAGCACTGCATTGACTTACATTGACTTAATAACTAGCTGAAGAAATAAATGCATCTTTAATTGTATTTTATTTCATAAAATCAAGCCAGAAAATCTATGGGAAATGTCTTTTGCTTAAAACTTTTGTTAAGCAATGGGTTAGGAATAGAAAGAATAGTTTTCTTAAAAACTCTATTGTTCCTGTGAAATAGGCGTAAGGGCTCCAGAAACACTCAAACTGCTAAGGCTGTCAAAACCAAACCAAAAACCACCTTTAAAAAAGAAACGCATATAACCTAGCCTCCCACAGTAGCTTAATTCATTAGATGTTTGTCAAAAGGCATTTCAATCTTCTTTTTAGGACAAAGGCAGCATCTACAAGTGTTGGTTTGTTGTGCTGAAAGCAAGAAATGACTGCAAGCCACTGATTAGCCCACAAGAAACCGGACAGACAATATTTGTTCTGTTAACTTTCAGTTTTTCTTGAAAGGTTCTGCCCTTCTCAAGAACTATATATTGAATATTATCCAGATTAATGATATCCCATGCATATGTGAGGAATTCTAATGAGTGTCTCAGGCTGGGTTAAACTGGGTCTGCTGGATTATTTCATGCTCACCATTTAAACCTAAATTTTGAACCAGGCTGTTAATACAATATCTCTCTTCTGCTGTGGAATTAAGGATCTCTCATAAGGTATGTGTGACTTACTGTGCTCCTGCAGCCAGTTTCAAGTGGACACTCAAGGAAATGCGTTTTTTTGGAACTTCCTCATTGGCTTCATTCTTCAACAACAGAAGTTGCTGCTTGTTCTCAATGCAGCAGATTCAAATCTGCCCTGTGGCTCCTTCTCAGCATGCCACTCCCCTCTTTCCCTCTCTGTGTTTCTCTCTCAACTTTCCACCTTATTCTACTGTCCTGTCTATTAAATTAAAGTCTCAAAATAAAGCTTAGAAAAGAAAGTATGTGAGCGTGAGCTATTTCCTGAGGTGTGCTGTGTTCTTTTGGCCCCCCTCAGACTTCTTCTCTTCCCTCTAAAGCACCCCCTCCCTCTCCCTCGTGCCTCTAATCTCCCTGAAAAATTAATCATCTGTCACATCGCCTCAGTGCTCAGACGCACACTGATGCGTGGCAATCGCAGTTTAAGGAATAACTCTTCGGCAGGCCTTAAGGCGGTGCTTTGGATGCAGCGCTTGCCATGAAACTTGGCCCGTGAACACTCAGAGGCATTTTGATGTGCTCCAGCCTTTTTGGTTCCATCCAACGGGGGACACTTGAGACCCGGTTTCCTTTTCACTGTGACAGCAGTCAATGGGACAATGCAGCTACTCTTTTCCTCTCCATCCCAAACAAAGTAACACAGAAACCTCTCTGTGCTGTGTCACAGACTTGGGCAATCCTCTTCCTTCCTACCATCCACTAAGCATCATAGAGGATGGACCATCCTACATACTGAAGGTCCAGAGACCAGTAACCTACTTTTCACCACTAAAGACAAACACGTATTTATGCTCTTTGTTCCAAATGTATACTGATACAAACAAAGCTCTGTCTCCACTCTGCCTTCAGTCCATTGTGTATTTCTGCACATTCTTTGTTAGCATGCAGATAATATGACCAAATGTCGCAATACCACCAGAGATGTGGGACCAGAGTTGAGTAGTGCCAACAGTTCACGCCACAACAGAAAAACACAACTAAGAAGAATACTTCAGAAAATGAAAAACTTTCTGAGGGAAGTTTGCACAAGTTGGTTTGAAACTTACTGTATACTGTTTGTTAGCTTGCCTTGGTACAGGGACATTAGGCTACAACAGAATAGCAGGGTGGAGATCAGATGGATGCTAAGTATCTGTTAGATGACCATGAAGTTAAATTGAAGGCCTATGGGAGACTGCACCCTCTTGTTGATTATTTTACTGCGTCCAAACAATTATGACAGACTCTTCCAAGTAATTAAGTGGTTAGCTTTAGCGGTGCAGGAAGGTTTATTTTGGTATCTTTTGACTCAACCAGTTTTTCCTGTTTTTGTCTTTATGATGAAGTGGCTGCTGGCTCCAGCTTCAGATTTAACTTGCATATAAAGTCGAGGCTGATGTGAGTATGGATGAACAATGTTTTAAATAAATTAATAAATTTAATAAAGCATAAGTAAATAAGCATTGGAGCTAGCTCACAGTTCAACATAGTGTAGCTGTGTTAAATTGGCTATTTGTGGCAGGTAATCTTTAAGGTTAAGTTCAGCACTTTGAAGTGTGGCTGTATAAGGGTCATGCAGATACATGGGCCATAGAACAAGCCATAGAAATTAGACTGAATGTTGCTCTAGATGGGCTCAATATCTCTGCTTAATACACTAAATTGTAACTACTGAAAAACTTTGTGTAGGTGACTGTTCACTGTACTAAACACATTTCCAATACTTCCAATACTACCAAAGCTAGGAAGCCACTTAGTTTTGGTACCACTTAATTCCAGATGGAAGGACACGTAAGTGTACTTAAGTAGCACTAGAATAAATGGACTTTCTTCTTGAATCAGTTTTGTCTGTCTTGTTTCATGGTTTGGAAACGTGTCCTTGAAAAACAAAAACTGTTTAAACCAAATGGTGAAGTGGTCTTGTAAACTGATTAGAGAGTCTCAGCTTCCCCCAGAATCCCTGTATGCCAAACAGCTACAGAGGATTGGTAACTCTGTTGTAAGAGATGACTCCCACCCTCTTAATGGAGAGTTTCAGCTGCTCCCATCAGGTCGGAGGTTCACGGTACCCGCTTGTAAAACCAGACGCTACAAAAACAGCTTTGTACCAGCAACCATCCGTGCTGTTAGCAAATGAGAGGAATTGCAACATTACCTCACTAACTTATTTATTTGTTGTACTGTTTCTTTCATCTTGTTTTTAAGAATGGCACATCTTTATTATTTATTATTATATCTATCTTATTATTTATTCTTTATCTTTAGTTTGGTTTGACATATTTTTAGACCTTTTTTACCCACTGATGTTTTAACTTATTTTGCTTTTTATCTAAGGGCTGTCCTTCTCGTTCTTTTAGCCTAAGCACTGTCGTCACTTTGTCTCGTTTTGTGTTGTTTTGTGTGTCTATAATACGAGGGAACTCACTCACTGTAAACTGAATTTACCCAAGGGTGCAATAAATATTCCGAATCTGAATCTAAAGCATTTATATGTGAGAAAAACTGAACTACAATCGTGACCACTTCTGTCTGACATGATCACATCTTCTTTGTTGTTGTTTCTGCTGACTGCCTCTGATGAAACTAGTTGCCCTTGATTTACAAGGCATGCAGAACAAAGTGAAATGAACTATTAGAAATCACAAAGCATAAAGACTAATGGTATAGATTTTTTGCTGGAATTGTTTTTTGATTTCCTTCTTTACGTCAGGTTTACAATAGTGCTTCATCTTGTCATTACTGACGGTGTGCATTTAAAAAAAGATCTAAGAAAAATAAATAAATATTTGTTTTGTTTCACTACTGTTTCTACAGTTATAGGCATTAAAAGAAACAGGTTACTCTCTTAGTGTAGAGATTTGGTGTTCTTTACAACAGATTGTTTATATTGGCCAAAGCTATGGTGGGAATGTTGCATACCAGCAAAACCAACACCTTTAATCCTAAATTTGACAGTCTGAGCACCATTAGCCTTAAGGTTACCAATACCAGCAGTCCTCATGATAGCTCCAACTAGCTTTAGGTCAAACTAGTAATGAACAAAGTAGCGGACCTGAGGGGTTGCCTGTCTCTGGGCAAACAGCACTAACTTAAAGTGAAAACCACCAAGGCTATAATTCTACATACCTTAAATCCTGTTGTTTGAGTCTTTTGGGATAGACCTTTTTAACATTCAGAGTGTATGTGGCCTTTGCCACGGAACTGCAGCTTTGAGTGGTGTCATTTTTCAACATTTGGAGGTTTCTTGATTGTAACAAGAGAACATTTTTTTTCTTTTTTGCTCCAGTCATAAACCTCAGCCAATAGACTTCAACACTTTTATGATGTATTGTCTTCCTGGTATTGAAGGTAAACCTCTTCCCTTCACATTATCTGACATGTAATGGACTATTTGGTGGCCTTTATTGCTTTGCAAATGAGAGTTATCACCAGAGTGGATACACCCTTTCTTCTTCTCCTTTTTTTTTTTTTACTCGTTCCCCTTTTTGTTATCAGCTTTGGGTAATCTGATCCTGCTCGGCTCTGCAGCTCCTCCTTGGAGGCAGCTCACATTTCCTTTGATTCACAGTGAAGTCCCACAGGGAGTAAACAACTGCATACCAGTTTACAGCCAACATACTGAATCTGCTGGCCTAAATTATCTTATTAAAGTGGCTCGAGTAAATCAACTGACAGAGCTGAGAACATTAACCTCCTCGCTGCTTATTTTGTTCATTGGCCTGCTGACTGTGGTTGGCGTTGTTTTTGGAAATGTTTCCAGATTTGGACGGGGAAGAGAGCGCCGTGCTGTATCTGCCACGTTCAGACTGATTTGGTGTGCGTGCTGCTGAAGTGCACAGCAGCAGTATCTCGTTGTCTGTTCTTTCTCTGTGAGCTCTTGGCATGCTGCCGTTGCTATGGTCTGGATTTTATCAACTGCCTGTTACAGTCAATTGACGAATGCTCTCCCTCAAAGAGTAAACGCAGTGCCCTTTCAGGACTCATGACATGACACAGCTCATAGTCATTTGTCATTGTAGTTTACATCGGTGCTGCAAAATGAATGCAAGTTATATGATTATTCTTCCATGGGCTTTTGCAATAAACAGACTGCAAAAGTCTAAATTTATCACAGTTAAAACTAAAACTTAAAAGTTGCTTCCTCAGCTTTGAGGCAGGCAAATAAAAGTAAACCCACTGTGAGATAACTTTGGAGTAGCTGTTAGTCACAGTTTAGTGGATGATCAATAAAACTACTGTCTGGCAGTTTCATGTATTTGTAAAGTTTTCCCAGTATTGTTCCAGACAGTGAAAGTGCAGCATCAGAGCTGGCAGAGGGGCTGGGGTTCATTTTGTGTTGAATGAGATTTGTTCACATTTGAGGCCCACAGACCTGGACTTTTGAGAATCTAAATCTGATCAAGTCATCCTCGAGTCAAAACAGATTATTTTACAGATTCTCAAGAAATGAAACAAAGTTTTCTTGATGAATTACATTATAGGCAAGTGATGATTATGAAAATAACTGACTTTTGACCCATGATTTTGGAAATCTATTTTGTTCACCTTCCTGTTAGAGTGGACGGTTGTGCCAAGTCTTTAAAATAATCCTCAAAGTGCTATAGGTTTGAGAAAATATCGATACAGCAATATATCGCGTTATTTTGACCACTGATACAATATCGATATTTCAGATCTTAATATCGATTTTTTCGTAAAAACAAAAAGTCATATTTCAGCAGAGCTGGAAATAAAATACAACTTATAAATACTTATGTACAGGTTATTTTTCATGCAATCTAATCAGTTCAGACAGTGACAAGAGAAAATTTTGATTTTTTTTTTTACTTACTGTTGTGCTGTCAGTAACTCAAAGCACTTCATGTGTTCATTACAGTTTGAGCTGCACTGCAGGTTAGGATGCTTTAATACATTGTTAAAGGGAAAGCAAGAGTAATTTCTTTAGAACATTAGTTTAAATGTCTTGATGCACTCTGTGTTTCAAGTTAAGTGTATGTATGTAAAACTGCATTTGACATATTTCAAAACAATAAAATGGAAAACTTGTAGTTTTGAGTAATATTGTGTGATTTACATAAACACCATCTGTAGTTTTTTCTTAGTTAACTGTAGAATATCGTAATAAATCACAATATTGTGATATCGTGATATATCGTGATATCGTATCATGACACGTATCGTATCGTGAAGTTCTTGCCAATACTCACTCCTAGAAAATAATAGAAAGGAATATCATTAGACCTGGTGTCCTTGGCCTTGTCCATGATTGAAGTTGACATTTGTGCAAGATTTAAAGTTAATTTCTTTAGATTGTTAAGGAATTATGTTCTCAAACAAATGATAAATATGAGACTTCCTGCCTTAAACCTTTAAACTGTGACCTACATTTGTAGATTAT
Source organism: Scarus forsteni (assembly GCA_036419115.1). Classification (NCBI taxonomy): domain Eukaryota; kingdom Metazoa; phylum Chordata; class Actinopteri; order Labriformes; family Labridae; genus Scarus; species Scarus forsteni. The sequence goes on from JAZDUH010000289.1 coordinate 7,842,768, forward strand.
TTATCCGTAAGTCCTAAAAGATAATTGTGCAGATTTTAAAGAAAATCCTTCAAGGTGCTAATGATTTTTTCACATAGATACCTTGAATAGACAATCGTGACTGTCAGGCACAAACCTCCTATCTCCAAAACTGCTACTTTTCAGGAGAGGAAAAAAAATTTCTACTGCTTATGAGTGAGTATTGTCGTTTCCTGATTAAAAACTACCTTTTAGAACTTTGATAATAAAACCCACTTACCAACATTGAGAGTGACCAATAGCACTTTCTTATGAAAAAAATATGATATGTATTTTTTTTATTTGTATTCTTTTAATGCCTGTGCTGATGTGACAGGACTATGGGAAGAGCCAGAAATTGGGGAAAAGATAGTGGAGAAAGAAATTAAGTAAAAGAGCCTTTGGTAGTATTTGAACCGAGGTCACTCACATTGAGGTGAACAACCTTTACTAGGGTTGGGAATCGTCCAGTATGCTACAGCTTAGTTTACTTCTGATCCAAGGGCTCACAGTTCAACTCAAAATCAACACCATTCATGATTCCCAATAAATATCCTACTTGTAATAGAAAGATCCTTACATGAAATACTTCTATCTCAAGAGGCTGTATAATGTTGATTTAATCAGTAACTGTAACATCAAGACTGTTTTAAAAATTGCAATACCTTTTAATGATTTTTGCAGCTCCACACTATAAGTAATAGCTTCTAGTTGCTTTTAATCTTTATTAACTTTCTTTTCTTTATATTAGCATTAATGTAATACCAAAGGAACACATCTTCTAACACAGTTCAAGATCTTTGCTGTGTTTCATCAAACTATAACATGAATCAATCACAAGAGAAGATCTTGACGCTCTATAAAACAGCTCTGAACAGGCTTTTCGCAGATTTGATTTGTGTTTCTTACAATGTACAGCTGTAATAATCAATGTCTGTAGGTGGAGATCTATGCGGAGATACTAGATACCAAAATAAAACATCATGATGGTACAAACAGAGCAGATTCTGCAGGTTTTCAGACACTTTAGGGACTTGGACCAGATGACTGAGATGTCTGATCTCACAGTATGAGGATCAGTAGATGCTCTAGATGCTGAAATGTGAATGTAAAAATGCAGAGAAGTGGGTCATGGTGTGTCTCCTTTAAACATTTTTTACTCCACGCTGCGTATTTCCCTCTTGCCGTACAGGCCTAGTTTACAGTATGTAGGAGCTGTTGTGAAAGTCCAGCTTCTGCTCATAAACTTCCCCTCTGACGGGACAGCCATGGCATTGTTGGTGAGTCAGATAATGTTGACCACCACTTCCTGTCACCCACCACAATAAATCCATTAGCTGTGCACCACTTCACATCCTCTCTTATTGATTTATTACAAACAGCAACCCAGTGAGCCCCTGCTACCTCCATTACAGTGTCATGACAGCCATTGTGGGGCGTGTAGAGGGTAGGGAGAGTGTGGTTTGGGAATCTAGGGGAGGGTTAGTGGTTGGTGTTAAGCTGTATCCCCTCGGGACAGCTGAACCTCGACTCTTTGGGGACTCAACAAACGGAGCACAATGTCAACCACAGCTTTGAAGGCTCAGCTGGCCATTAGCTGTGTGAGTGCAGGGTGTTGTGTAAATGTAATATGGAATTTGTTAAGAAGAGGAGTGCAGTTGCATGTCAGGGGACGTATATGTGACAGCGATAGTGTGGGACAGGGGAGCTTATATGTCAAATAACGATCTGTACAGATGGTGCAGGGAGCTTTACAGATGTGTGGTAACATAATCTGCTTTATTTGCATGTCAGCCTAAACATGACATCAGCAAGAGTCACAGACAGACAGACTTAAGGATTTGCAGTTGTCTGGAGTCTACTGGGCTGGGACCAAATATCAGATCTCTTCTTTAAGTGAATTTCAGAATAAGATATGTAACTCTAACAATTAGGGCTGGGTTAATAGAAACGATTTAATCGATTTAAATCGATTTTCCTTTAACTGGTTCATAATCGATCCATAAAATCCAAAGATGGATCTTTTAACTTGGGTAGTTTTTTCTTCTTTGCTTGTCCAGAGAAGCAGCCTGTGGTATCAACCCTGGTAGTCTTGTGTGATCAGCGTTTAGTGTTGCTTTCTACTGAACAAGATCTCATGAAATGTTATTGCAAACAAACACGGTGGAAGCTCTATATGGGCACCACTGGCAAGTTTCAAAGTTGATGTTTGGATGTACAGTATTTTAGATTTAACAAGTACAAAGGAAAATATGAGTTGGACAAAAAACAAGTAATATGCAGAATATGTATTAATGCATATCATTAAATATGATTAATGTAACTGCTTTGGATTTAGTTCTTCATGTTAAAACATTTTTTAATGATGTACCAGGTCAAAAGGTCACATTTGAAATTTGCAGCTCTATTTTAACTTAGATGTCCCAGACTGAATAAATATTGAATTGAATCATGAATCAAATTGATTTGAGACCTTGTAATATTGAATCGAATCGATCCAGAAAATCTGAATCAATATCCAGCCCTACTAACAATGTTTGTACAGTAAAGAAACATCATGATGCGAGCACTTTTGTGTCTTCCTGCCTGCCAACTTTATTTATTTTTGTCTAATAAATTAAAGTCTCTCTGATATTGTCCTTAGTTATTAGAAAACTGAACACTGAGCATGCAGAGTCTGTGTGTTCCTTTATGTCCAATTAAGCTGCAAGTAGTGCTGTGCTGGTCACAGATATAGTCTTTTTTTATTTCTGTAGCACCAGCTCACAACAAGTTTAAATCTAAGGTTACTGTACACAAAGGAGGTCTACACTACAAAAACTCAAATCAAAGGAGGTTTTTTCTACCAGTTTCAAATTCAAAAATCTCACAAGACGCATTTAAGCCAAAATTACCTGACGTGCCCAGCTACACGGTATAATTTAGTATTTACAAACAAAACGTAACACTGAAATGCTTGTAATGAGTTGAAATAGCTGCCAATGTGGCAAGACAAATTGTTTGTACGATCGCTTGGAAGTAAGATGTGCTGTCTTAAGTTGTTTCTAAACTTGACTTTAAGAGCTTAAAGGAGTAAAATTTTACTTGTTCCATTGGCAGACATTTTCTCACAATTACAAGTTATTCAGTGCTTTGTTTTGTTTTTATTCCTCATGATAAAATATCCATCTGAACTGGTCAAATGTATATGACATTTTAGTAAGTATTGTGGATATGTTTGACTTGAAATGAGACAAATAAACTTGCCAAGATCTAAGTTTTTGTAGTGTAGATCTTGTTCGTGATTTTGTTGCTATTTTCCATATTACTGTTTTCTTTAAGATGACCTAACACCAGTCCATCATGAGCCAGTACGAAAGCATTTAGCAGTGTTACAGTGGCTAGAGAAAACTCCCCATCAACCAGCAGAAATCTGTAGCAAAACTAAAACCATGTTGAAAAGCCATCTGCTAAATTATGTTGTTGTACAAGAGGAGAGAGAGGGAGAAATGTCAAAAATGGAGTGGCAAGCAGAGACAAACACCAATTAACAACATGATAAAAAAAATAAATAAAAAAAAGTTAAATAACTGGCTGTCCAGGCTGTAAGTTTGTCTTCATCATGTTTCTCTGTGGTAATTGTAGTAGAAATGTATCTAGTATCAGCAGCAGGAACAAGCATGGAAGACAGATACTTTGAAATACTTTATCTGTAGTTAAAGTTGAGCAGCTCTTAAACTACATTTAAAAGCTATAATAATAGACATAGGTGTTGAATAATGTTGCAGATGTTTGTTAAAGTGGGTAGACAGCAGCAGGCCAGTCATGTTAGTTTTAGTGCTTAGTGTTAGTAGTATTATTCTATGTGTACAGGAAAATTTTAGTAGTTTTTGCAGGTCCTCAGCAGCAGGCTTCCCACACTGGTGATTCAGGTCCATTTTCCCTGATTGCACAGTTGTGCAGTCATTGGTGTTTCAGCTGTAGGTGTGTGCTGCCGTGTGAGTCAAGTTACTGTCATGTTGACTGACTTTCAACATCGTTAGAAGTGGCTGATGTCACATAAAAAACAACCTTAACTGTTAAGTATAATCAAAGACACATGCTGCCCCATTCTTCCTCTCTTTAAAATTTTCCTCCTCCTATTCTGAGTGTGTGTGTCTGTCAAAGTGCTGCACCTTGTATGAAGCAAAAAAAAGGGGTAAGATTTTGACAGCCAGAACTTAAGACCCAAAGAAGACTACATCAAAGGATAAATAAAAATATAAATATATTAATATATATTTACCTCATGCACATTATTTTATTTTGTTAAATATTTACTTATTGTAGTTGTAAGCAAAATCCACTTTGGACAAATATCTCAAAACAGGGCTGGACGATTATGGTAAAAATAAGAATCCCGATTACTTTAAGTGATATTGAAATCACAATTAATATTCACAATTATTCATGTATTTAAAAACTTCAGTATTGATTTAAACACAACTTTAAAGAACCAGCGAGTGGCACATACAGTATTATTGATCCACATAAGTCACACACACTCGCTGTGGCTGCACGTGGAACACAGAAGTGCTATGAAGCACAGGAACTTACATACACGGCACTCCACACTGTGAGGCATATCAATGGTTTTTCTTCGATTATAATGTTTTTATGATTGCCAGCCCTATCTCAAAAGCACTTTAACATTGTAAAAAGGCTTCAACAACAAACCATCTATTTGGGGGGAGAATGGAACAAGTGCTTGTCAAGCAAAATTGAACAAATTTAATAATCACCCACTTTTAGACAACACATTTAATAACTAGAAAAGCCCTCGGAGAGCACAGACCTCCGCCAGCGCCACAGTCCTCAGCCATATTGTGATTTTGACCATAAATATTACTCCTACCTTTATTTCATCAAAATATCTAGGTTCTTTGACCATGAAGACATACCATTAGCAACTGGATTCATAATGATATCTCTTTTAGTTCAGTAGTTATTCACAGAAATCACATTTTTCAGCGTCTGACCGCCACGCTGATCCGGATCAACACCAAAATTGGATCAGTTCTTCCTTTTCCCATACTGAACATTTCCTGAAAATTTCATCCAAATCCATCCATAACTTTTTGAGTTATTTTGTTCACAGACAGACAGACAGACAGACAGACAGACAGACAGACAGACAGACAGACGGGCAAGCAAACTCTCCCGAAAACATAACCTCCTTGGAGGAGGTAAAGATACATTTTTGGTAATTAAGTCTATTACGATCAGTTGTCTTTACATTCAGCCTTTTTTAAATCATGGTCAATATGATCCATATCCACATAAACTTTGTCCTATGTTCAGGATTCATAGTCATAGTCTTATAACAATATATTTGCCCAGTCCGAATTAAAATGATACTGTGTTTTCTTACTTTCCAACTAACATTAACAGAAAACAAACTGGAGGGCCTTACTTTAAAATACAAACAATTTAAGACAATCTGTTGATGAAGCACTTGGTAAAAAGGGGGCTCTGCAAAGCCAAATGAAATCTAGTTCCTTTGTGATCACCATTTAAGGCAGCATTACAGCATGCACAGCACGTTGACACAGAACTTTCCTGTTCTCAGTAAATCAGGGACAGTGTTTGTGTAGTCTTTGTTTTCCTGGGCGAGGCAGCGAGTTCAGCCAACTGTTGCAATGCTGCGACACGCCCCGCAAATCGCCTAGGTAACTGAAACTCTGCTCAGGCCGTGCACTGTGAGGGCGTTTATCTGCTGACCCATCTGATGTCTGCTGCTATGCTCGCTTGATTGCTGATAAGAGTTGTTGCGTCGGGTTTCCTGATAGCTTCTTTTCTGTGTTTCTCCCAAACTCATGACTGTGGTGCAAGACAGAGAATGTTCGAATATCATTTTGAAGATTCTGTAATAATTCTCCTGAATTGAAGCAAGATGAAATGAGTAAATTATGACCAACTAAAGAGCAATTTAACACAAGCGGTCCTTTATGGAAATAAGAAAAATGTCTTTACAAGATTTGGAGGGCATAGAGTCACACATACTCACTCTGTGTTGTTGTTCCCATCAACGGTCCATGCAACTTTTACAAGCCAGACTGTCATGACCACTAAAGGCAGTGTTACCTCTGCCTACGCAAGAGTAAATGACAGTTAAGGCTTCTGCAAGGCACAAGTCTGCATGTCTTCAACTTTGCTTTAAACAAGCTTGGCTTATATGTGTACTTTGGCTATCAAACTATGTTAACCATAATCCTTAAAGACTAACATTGAAGTGTTTTCATCCTCATTTTGAGAAAATCATGATCATCTCACCATATCTTTTAACAGAAATACACCATCCACAGCCCTAGAGAGTCACATCAAAGTTATTGGCAAAGCTCTCTCTTTAGCCTAGTGCTGTACCTAGAAGATTGGAAAGTGTTTCCTGGTCTTTAGAGTCTTGATTTGTGCAGCAAAATTTAGATCTCTGGTCAAAATGATATTTTCTTGGCCAATTAGTGCCAACTTATAGCTAAACAATCTCCACCTTGTCTCAGGCAGACACCATTACTGTATAGAAAGCTGACTCTGCCTCCTGTAACCCTTCCATTCTTCGCCCACCAGACATTTTTTGGGCAGCCAATCAGTGCAGAGCTCATTATCATAGCCTCCTGTAGCCTCCCCTCGGATCCAAGTGTTTCCAAAGGGGAGGGGGAAAGAGCTGATCTTAAACAGAGATGTAATTCTTCCTTTTTTGTTCAACTTAAACAAAATCTTGCTTAATAAACACCCAATACATGATGAAAACAGTCAAACACTAGGGAGGGATGTAACCGTATGAATATTTCATATCACGGTTATTGTGACCAAAATTATCACGGTTATTATTATCGCGGTATTGTTGCAGTGTGCTCAAAATGTTCAAAAAGTACTTTTACACAGTCTTGAAATCATTTTACCCCTTTAATATTATAATTTTAACAGTCCTTTTGTCTTTTTTTGTCAACAATTGTGTCAGGAAATGTCCAATAAATAAATTTGTTAAAAAAAAAATTTCATTAGAAATAAAAGTAAACAATTCTTGCAAGTATTTGTCATTATTTCATGATAAATGCTTAAACTGTGTGTAATTACAAGAATAGAAAAAAACGAATTTGTACTTCATTTGTACAACAAGCTACGTATGCGCGCCTCTGTTTGCGACACACGGCTGCTTCATCGAGGGGCAGACGCACATAGTTTCGCCTTTTTCAGGCAAAGAGCAACATCACCGTGAGTTTTTGACACAGTGTGGTGATCAAACTAGGTGTAACGGTAATTTTAAAAGGACACGGTAATGATTACCGTGGGAAATTTTACCGCGGTTTACCATTATACTGGTAACCGTTACATCCCTATTTCCATGTTGGGCTTTCTGCCTGTGAATATGCTTATTAGCCTGTCATAACCTGCCTCAGGGCCATGACTAATATGGGAAGAACAAATTTGTAGGAAGTCTGTTATTTATTGTAAAGCCAGTTAAACAACATTAGCTAGAAAAATGCAGAAATGGAGCGTGTTCAGACAGTTCAATCAGTAATGTGAATGTGGATGTGTGTCATAATGAAGTGTGGGCTGTGGTCAAGCAGAACAAACTAAGAAAAAGGTGCATGTGATGCGAACAGCAGAGAGGTTGGACTGTTATATCCAGAAAGAACCAGGCGATGCAAATCACAGCAGCTCACTCAGGCAGCTCTAAAGATAGAAAGATGTTAGCCAGGTCTATGCACCAGAAGCTAAGGCAGGGACCGTCACAAGCCCCAGTCATACTGCCGTTTCAAGCAGCCACATGTAGCCCCTCTGACACTTTGCCTCCACTCTAAGTCACAGAGACTAAATGGGGTGAACAACTACATATTAGGTCCTCAGGAAATTGTTGTGAATGATGACAGAGCTTTTTTTTGGCTCTTTTGCTTAATGCACGTTGAGCACAGCTTTTGTAGCAGCTTGGTGTTTAGTAGTGACTTCACATTTATGGTTAGCTAGTACCACATCATATAAATGCACTGTAACTGAGTAACAATACCACTAAATACTCAGATAAGCTTTCAGCTGTAAATCTTATCGTCATGGGAGTTAGTCACTCCTCCTGTAAAAGTTATTTTCCTGTTCCAGTGTAAGGCTGTCGGCTTTATCGTGCACCTTAAACTGAACTTTGCTCTCTCTAAGTTAATGATCGATGCATCCATTCACCCTAACTGTACCTTGCTCTGTACTCGTCTTATAAAGCTATTGTTCTTCCAACCATTCACCAAACCAGAGAAGTAAGAAGCAGCACAGAAGCTTCACTTTTCACTCTGTTCACATATATCAGACACACATCACCTCCCACCACCTTTTTGAAGTAACAGCCTCTGTTAAAAGGTTGTCTCCAGTTGGAAAACAACCTGCATGGTAAATCAGGAATGCGTATCACTGAAAGCTGCCAGCAAGCGAGTCACAACAGAAGAGCAGAGATGGACACTGTTTAGCAACCAATGTTCAACTCTGGTGCGACATTCCTCACTGATGTCACATATTCAATCCGTCAGATGCTCACACGTAAATCTCATACTGGAGAAAAACTCATTTTTACTCCTCTAACTCTTCTAAACTTATCTCAATGACTCACTCAGACTCATCCAACAAACAGATACTATGAGCACATATCAGCTGTTACAATGGATGATTAACCCACCATGAGAACAGGTTCCCTTGTCATCCCCCCCCAACCACAGGCATGTTTCACAGGGAGTGCCTCCCCAGCAGTGACACGCTCTGCATCAGGGTGTGGCACAGCGCACGGGTGTACCAGAAAACTGGGCGAGGCTGAATACACCTAAAGGCTTGAGGGGCTAAACTGTAACTCAAAGTCCTCCCATTTAGGACTAGCTTTGCAGATATGAACTCATTCAAAATAATAAAAAAAGCTGGCATTTAGACTAAGCGATGGTAAGCTTCTCACTCAGTGTCACACAGCAGGAATGAACGAGGTCAGAGACGAGGCCCTGGGGTCTGGAGAGACACTCGTGCAGAATTTGCAGTGATTCGTTTTGCTGCGTTGTTTTCTGACAGGCACGGATGTAAATAACTTGACTGAAGGTCTTTGTCATCTGTTGTCTTACATACCTGTTTAAAGGATGTGGGCTGGAGGTTTTAAAACAGACCTCTGACTTTTTAGGGAGGAGCTCCAGTTTGAATTTTGACGATCAGGAACAGAGACTCATACAGCACCACTGTCGAGTCTGTCTGTTAGACAAAGAGGAGGAGCCGACAGTTGGTAAGCCTCTCTTCACATTATTTTTCTTTTAGGACATCAGAATTTAACTGTCTGCTGCATTAGTTTGAGATCAGTGTCTACACAGACTGACCCTGCAGACAAACACCAGCCTGAGCTTAACCTGATTTCAGTAGCTGATGTTTCTTCCTGTTGTGCCCAGTCAGCTTTAGGGCTGGGTATCGATTCAGGATCTGGATTTCTGGATCGATCTGATTCGACATTACCAGATCTCAAATCGATTCCATTCACAATACAATAAGATATTTATTCAGTCTGTGATATCTCAGTTAAAATAATACTGTAAACTTAAAAAGTGACTTTTCACCTGGTGCATTATTAAAATTGTTTTTACATTAAGAAATGAACCCAAAGACAGAAAACAAGTAAATGCAGTTACATTAATCTTATATTAATTTATACATTAATGCGTATTCTGCATTTACTTGTTTTCTGTCCAGCTCCTCTTTTCCTTCATGCTTGTAAAATCCGAAATACGTCCATATGTCAGCCTTTAAACTCGCCGGTGGTGCCCATAAAGTGCTATTTGCTTCTGCCGTGTTTGTTTGATTACTTGCAGTAACATCTCATGAGATTTTGTTCAGTGGAAAGCAGAGCTAAATGCAGATCATGCAATACTAGCTGGGTTGATACCACAGGCTGCTTCTCTGCATGTCCAATAAAGAAAAAACTACCCAAGATAAAAGATTGATCTTTGGATTTTATGGATTGATTATGAACCATTTAAAGGTTAAATTGATTTTTTAAACCCAGCCCTAGTCAGCATAAGGCTGACATTTGGTGAACCTGTGTGCTGAGTCAAAAAATAGATATTTATGTGAAGAAGAAAGCATATGTTTGACAGATTTTTGTATTTGAGGCCAAATTTGGGAAAAATGTATACATAGTGGAAGTCGCACACCAATAGAAAGAATGATTACATTGATTCAACTATCAGCAGTTAGATTTTGGATGGGCAACCTGTGGTCCAGGGGCCACAAGCAACCCTCCTCCTAACAGGCAGAAAAAAAAGACAGATCTGCCATGATGTCATGAAAGATACTGTCTATAATGATCTCTGATTTTTAATATATGATGAACATTTTGTTTTTGCCAAACTATTTTGGATGCATCACTAAGAGTTACATGTTTTAAAAAATAAAGAAATGTATGTGAATTGTGTTAGAAAGACCAGAAAATCTATTCCATTTAAAATTTCATTTAAATGGCTTGAATTTTATGTCTAGCTTGTAAAATTAAGTATGACATTTTGCTTTTAAGTAAAGTTTTATAAAATTATTGTTGATAAACTCTGATTTAAACTGTAGCTTTTATCTATCTATCTATCTATCTATCTATCTATTGAAAATGCACGTTTTGTATGCTCTTTATTAAAATCAAACCTGTAGGTAGAAAACTAAAGGGAATACTTCTGCATAGACTCTGCTCAATTAGGTTTGTTCTCAGGCTCATAAGCAACTTGAATTTGGTTTAGTTTTCTGTTTTCCTGTATCTATAGCAGATGTTACTGTCAGGGTTTTGGAGGAGCTCCCACCTGTCTGAGCTGACTCTGTAAAGGGTGGGGCAGGGCGGGGTGGGGCGGGAGTGGGCCCACCTGGACTGGTCCTCAGCTCACACAGGAGTGACATGTAGAGACAGACAACCACTTGAACACACAGTCACACCTAAGGACAACTCAGAGCCACCAGTTAACCTGATGAGCATGTTTTTGGTCTGAAATGAAAAAAGAGCACTCTAACGTTTTTTCGGACGTCCGCATCAGCTGGGAAATGTGTGGTTGGTTTGCAAAGTCAACTGTGGCTGATGTTAGCTGTGCTTGCACATAGGGACTTCTCCTTTCAGTTTAATGTCCAAAGTTTTGTTAATGTGTCTGTCAAGTGGTTAAATGTGGTTTAAGACACATCCTTTGGCCTGTTGCTCGTTAGTTACCCCACTTCGACTGTTTGTCTAGCTAACAGTGCACATTTTGGGTCAGATAGATTTAAAATGTTTGGGCAAAAGATGTATGTTACCGGTCAGAATCAAACCATATTGATAACAGTTTTATCGGGTAACAAATATTAAAGTCTTAACATCCATTTTCAGGTTATTTATTGTTTTTAATAATAAACTTCTACACACTGTCTACATTACACAAAAAAGCAACATTTGGAGAAGAGAGAGGAACTGACAAAGTGCATTGTCTTTAGGCTGCTCTGTTATGGCAAAAAAAAATCATAATTACTTTGATTGATACTGATATAATAATATCTCATAACATCTACACATACATTTCACATACATTACTAACACTTTATGCATTAATGTAGTGTGGGCTTTAAAAATGAAGCAACAAATCAAAATATAACAGTGAAGCTATACATAGACATCACTGATAATGTATAAAATTATTAAATACGGAGAAATTATCTGTTTTTCTGGAATCTTTTGATCGCCATTGTGTTGTTTGGGTGGCTGTTTGGGTGTCAATAATATAATAATTTAAAAAACTTAATCAATTTCTAAGCCCTGGTTTTCACCAAAATCTTCAAACTTGCCAACCTACTTAGGCTATTAAACAAGTTTGTAATCTGTCTCTTTTAGGCCCAAAAAAGTTTCTCTATTAGATGAAACCGTTTTTCTTTGAAATAGTGATTTTAAAAAAAACATTTTAACATGTTCTTTAGGACTTTAGATAAATTGGATATGTTCCATGAGCAGAAATGTTACCTTATTGTTTTTGTACATGTTAAACAGTAAATAGAAGTTTGTGTCTTTTAATACAAAATTATGTATTGTTTGTCACAGCCCTCTGTATTTGTTGCCAAGGGTTTTAAAGAGTTATCAATTTTTTTATCTTTACTGAATCATAAAAAGTTAATAATTCAGGTGTTGTGGCAACCATTAGTTATTTTATTGCCAAAAAGGTGCATAGATATGGCATATAAAATGATAGAAAGGCAGTATTTGTAGAGCACATTTCCTTGCCCTGTTTGTAGGCATAGTTTCTGGCTGTGTCTGTCTGAGTCACTCATTACCTGGAACAAGCATGTAGCTACAAGCACAGACGACCTTCTGTTACCGGATCTTGTGGGATTTCATCTCAGACTTCCTACAGCTGAAACTCACTGAACTACAGCTACATATGAAGCCAGGGGAAAACATGTTAAACCTCAGTAGATGCAGGTCAATCAAATCTTAATTGGGATGTGAAATGAGATTGTGTGCCAAATGCTGCCTGCAGCCAGACAGTTAGCTTACAATATAAATATATATAAATGTGTGTGTCCATTCAGAAAACCTGACAGACTCTGCCATGACTGCTGTTAGCAAAATTCAAAAGTAGTGCTGTTAGTTGCTGGGATTGTTTCTATAAAACTCCCTATTATGTATTTTTCACACTTAGGATAATTACAATAAAGTCTGTTAATCAGTAAATGTTCTCTTATTTGCAACCTAAACGCTGAAACTTGCTTCAATTTCGTGTTTACCTCTTCAGACTAAGTTTTTCTTGTTGTTTTTGTGTTAAAATGTTTACAATTTTTGATACTGGAAACTCTAGTCTCAGCTATGGAAGTACATATATATATATATATATATCTATATATATATGAAGAGTTCTTTTCCAAAATGCTATAAAAGCCAAAATAAAAAAATACATATATTACTCAGTGCTATTCTTTTGTTTGCCGATTGTACTAGCTATTTATCCCTGTTTAAACTGTATTTCAAAGTTCAGTTCCCCAGCCAACCCAATGGAGGGTCTGGGTAAATAATGTCATTTTTCTAAATGAAAATGGATTTATAGCGTTTTGGAAAAGAGCTCTTTCTATACATATATATATATATATATATATATATGTATATAATATATTATATGTATATTTTTATATATAACATATATATATATATATATATATATATATATATATATATATATATATATATATATATATATATATATATATATATGAGAGAGAGAGAGAGAGAGAGAGAGAGAGAGAGAGATAGAGAGAGATAGAGAGAGAGAGAGAGAAAATATAGATTAGATCAATGTTATTGTAAAGATCAAGATTATGGTCTTTCTATGAATATATGTGCTTTTTGCATCATTTTGAACACTAAAGAAAGGGACAGTATGAGAATAAACTTATAAATTCACAAATACCTCAAAATAATGGTGAAAAAACTGAATTTGTCACATGGAAAAGTGACATTTTGGTCTTGACTTGTAGTTTTCTTAACTGTGGAAGGCAGTAATTAAAAAACTGTCATCCAAACTCAATTGATTACCCAGCTCTACCTCTAATGTTCTTCAGATCGCAATAATTTGGCCTCCTGCTATGAGGATCACCTCAGTGTGGCCCTCCTGGTAACCAAAGTTGCTGCTCACGGTTCTAAATAGTTTTGTATGAAGAAACAATTAGATATTTCATAGAGTGTTTCAAACAAGTTGGGAAATTAGGGACAGATGAGTTTACACATCTCCTGTGTCACACACGAAAATGTGGCTCATACCAGCTGTAATGAAAAACAAAACCCCTGCCTGAAGAATCTACAATGAAACTCCACTCAGAAAACACCACACACTGATGCCCGGGGGAGTAGAAGTAGGCGGGGTCAGCTGAGGCGCTGAAACACAACACGGCACATCCCTATGCAAAGCCTCAGGGCAGAAAAGACGAGGGAGTGGTGCTTCAGCCAACAAGAACAGCTCTGGTGTTAAGCAGCCAGACAAAGCATTTCATCTCTGTTCAAATTCTGCTCAGTCAAAACCTGAAGTTCAACTCTGATTACAGCTCTACACATGTTGAGTTGTGCTGGTGTGAGTGAGCAGCAGGAGTGAGGGGGTAATTTATGACTTTTATGAGTCCGTTTGTGCCAACACAGCAGCTTGACTCTGTGGATTTTAGCCCTGACTTGTTTTATTATTTGCGTGGAGGAAAGATAAGCCACAAAAACAGAGCTTCAAGGAGGGTCATGCCTCCCCCTGTTTTTGTCCGTTAAGGTCTCTGCTTGTTTGCTTTGCCATGTTTGGAGACACCTGGTATCTTCAGTGTTTCTACTGTGGCTGTGGAAATTGGCACATGCCCTCAAGTAAAAAAGCACGTACACACAAATGCACATTGCACCCTTGTAGAGTGCTCGGAGAAGAATCTTGTTGCTGCCTGTCAAACATCTGAAAACACTTGTAAGCAGCACAGTGAAGGCATTGTACTGCATGAGCCATGTGTCCCATGCAGAAATGGCGATGAAGAGGGTTTCTGTGGTGGGCGACATTCATGCTGCAGCAATGTGGAGATAAAAGATACGAGGTTTCTTGGCCTGCTGAGCTTCACTCTAATGAGGTTGTTTGAAAAGCCTGTTTTAGAGCTTATTTGAATCATGCAAATAAGAACTAGAGAAAGACTTGATATCTAAGAGCCAGAATCTCACCTGCTCTGCAATAAAATGTCACTGTTAGCTTCTACTTGGGATGGCAGTAGCTCAGTCCAAAAGAATTTGTGCCGGGACTAAAGGGTGGCCAGCCCAAGTCCTGACTGAACCATGTTTAAAAGTTAGCCTGAGAGATGCTTGCTAACTTCTTGGGCACTGTTGAAGTGCTTTTAAGCAAAGCACTTAACCCCAAAGCTGCTCAGCAGTGCTTCTTCAGGAGTAGCAAGCCATCATTCTGACATCTCTCCATTAATGTGTGATTGAAGGACCTGTTTGTACATGTACATGTGTATTTAAGCGCATATTTATGTGGCATGGCTCAATGTGAAGAATTTAATTTTCCCACGAGGGATAAATAAATTATGTACCATCTTCTATGTCACTTCTGGGCTCATTGACGAGGTGCATATCATAAGCACCATCATGAAAATACATTGTTAGGCAGGAATGAAGTGGGACACATGGCTGGTGAAATTAGCTCACTTCTAAGTGCCATTTTTTAAAATAAGACGCATATTAGGCTGTAGTGACAAGTCTGTATGATGAGATATTGCAGAATAAGTAAAGGAAAAGCAGTTGTCTCTTAATAATTACAGTCGTTGTTTTTGTCCAATTATAGAAATGCAGTTAATGTGTTAATGTTTTCAATTGTATTTGTTCCTGAAGCCTGAGTGTGATGTGGTGCTGCTGCCAATTGATGTTACATCTGCTGTTTAGCAAGAAAAAATATTTGACAGTTTTACTGTTTGATGGCACAAATGTGGGTGCAACATAACTAGACTTACCTCATTGAACTTCAGAAACAATCTGGTCAAACATTTTTTGGTCAAGATTGTTCCCAAGTTTAAGGAGCATAAGAAATGCCAAATCTGCTAGCCTGTTAGCAGCATTTTCTATTGTATGTTAGCATCAAGCTAACATGCTCAGGTGTTTATCAGGTTAACCTCCGAGAATCTTTGAATTTTCTTGAAATTTTCCTTGAAAGAGTTTGTGCTCTTTCCTGGAAATGATTAAATTCGTTTTTCTCTGGCAGAAAGCATCACATGGCACTGAGCTGGCATACAGATGTTGGCAAGTCCTCAAAACTAATCAAGAAAGCCATAGACCACTTCATGAAAAGTCTCTTTGTGGAACACATCTGGTGTTGGAAATATTCTTTTAGTTAAATGAAATGGTAACCTCCTGATGTCAGAGAGCTCAGATAATTATCATTGTTAACACTAATGACTGCTTTTCAGGACATATTTGACATTTGGTTGGAGTATAGCCTCAACAGGGCATTTATTCTGACTAAATTAAAAACGTTTGACTTTAGAAATCATAGGGGATGTGCCATCATGGTGACTTGTGCCTCCTTTACAGCATGTCATTCCTTAGTCTCTCTCCTCGTTATCATACTCCAGGGACTTTCCTGTCTTTGGCATAATAAGGTGTTTATACACATGGACAGTTGGTCTTCTTTCATTGTTTCTTTTGGAGGTGTATTTTATGTTCAGTACTTCAAAATCTAATCCCATGAGACCAGAATAAAACTGTCATTAAATCATAACGTACAGTAAAGTGTGTTGGAGAACTGAGCCTGAGGTTGATACTGTTTTAAAAATGAGCTCATGTAAGAGGTGTAACACAAACTTGCACCAACAAGCAGGACTGTAGTTACACAACCTGGAGCTCAGCCTGAATGCAGCTACACACAATCATGAAGAATGCAAAAACTTCTGTGTTAGGAGGATGTAGAAGACAGGTTTAGTGGAAACAAGTCGTGATAAGAGATATTTTATTACTTTGGTTTAAGTGATTTTCTTTGTAGTGGGATTTTTGTCATTAAATTGCACACTGCATGAACACACTCACACACATTCAGTCAGCAGAGTGTGAACCTGACAGGCAGGTTCCCTGACTGCCATGCGTCAGCGGCAGGCTGCTCCCACGACTGCATGGGCGGAGGCCCGGGGTGAAAGGTCACTCAGGCTGCATAGCATTCCTCTCTTACAGCTGTCTCACTTCACCCTCTCTCCCCCACGAGCCTCTGCTGCTGCTGCTGCTCTGTGTTGTCATTTTAAGTATGGTCTATGTAGAAAGGAAGTGTTTGTGTTTAATGTCATGCTGCAGTTTAGAGCAAGGCAGAATGTGAAGTCTGTGAGTTGTGTTGATTCATTTTTTAATGAGATATGGGGTACAGTTAACCTTGTGCAGCAGCTTGATCCCTCTGATTCAGTGTCTGTAATCAGGCAGATCCATCCTGCCAAGCTCTGATCTATAACACTGGTGCTCAGCCCGATCAGCTTTCTATAGAGCAGGAAAGATATGAGCAAAACAGGAAGTGACTGCACTTATGGAGGTTAACATAGAACAGCTTCAGTAGCAGTTTGATCAGATAGTGACCACACTTCTTTATCAAATAAAGAACAAATTAACACTACAAACTTCTCTATAGTAAAGATATTTTCACTCCACTTCCTACATATTTGACAAGAGTTTGTTTTAAGAAGTGGTTCACGTTCTGTGTGAAGTTGTGCCCGCCCACTTCATTATCTGATTGGACAGTAATAAATGTTGACTGAGGGAACTAACGTCCAATCACCTGCCTGTGTTTGCTTCTGAAAGTCTCTGCCCTTCCCAAACACGCTCTTTGGGCTCTTTTTCAGATAATATAGTGAAATATTGAATATAAAAATACAGAAAATCACCATCTCCAGTAATTTAAGCATTTACAGAAATGTTGCCAGTGCTTTTGTCAAATTTTGATTGTGTTTTGAAGTTAGTTTGTAACTGTTATCTTTTATCTTTTGTTTTTTTAAGAACATTGCCAAGTATTAGTGTTTTAAGAGTCTTTTTTATTTAATGCTGTGATATCAATACGCTGTCCATATCATTTGACTTTTCTCAGAAACATATCAAGGTTTATAATTCTTGTTTGCTGTTGCCAAAGTACTCTGTACTGTACTCTGTTGTACAGTTGAATATGATTTAAAATTTGATAAATCTAAAAAAAATAATATATTTTTTGGTCAATATCACCCTGCCCTAATGTATCTTAGTGCAATAACTTTGCAACAGTCTGGATGATTTAAATAATGTATATCTTTATTTATATTTATTTGTGATATTTAGAAATAGATGTGCAGATTCATATTACTTCTGGTTGAAAAATCTTCTACTGTATCTGTAACCTCTTTTTTGTTTTATTTTCAGGTTTGCTTCAGTGTTGTCTGAATAACAGGAAGCCAAGATGGCAATGAGTAAGTTATACATAATTCATCTCTTTTTTTATTTCTCAGTACATTTAATGATGTATTTTTCACATTATTTCTCATTCAGTAAAGCAGTGCTCTTTTGTTGCTCTTTGGCCGTAAAATTTCTTGTTCATTTTTTCTGCACCACATTATTCAACATTATTTCCACAAGGGAGCTTTCAGAGCTTTGATATTGACCTTTCCCACTTCCAGCTATTGTTTTCATGTATTTACATTGAGGCCACTTCCCAAATACAAACAAGAAGCAAAGGCAACTTCTGTCGAGCAGTTCCTCTGCATGGTGTAAAAAGTCATAATGTGGGGAGTAAAATCAGGCTTAAACTTGAAAAAACATACATTTTATAAAGACAGTAATGGAAACCCTCAATATGAAACAAACCTCTTTCTTTCTGTTGATCAGACTTCTTTCGTGACTTTGCTGATACCTTCACGTCCCTCATTAAATCTCTTTCTGCTTTGCAGTGGGCGAGGCTGAGAGCGGCACCACAAAGGTGATGCAGTGGCAATATGACATTGACTCGGGCATCCAGTCAGGGGCCAACACGATCAGAGATACCGACGGAGAGTACACCACCAAGCACTACACCATGACCACCACCGTCACCAAGGAAGAGCCGAGTAAGACGACAAGAGGACCCTCACTAACTCTATACGATGTCTTTGCCAGAAGGATGTACCCCTCATATGTAGAGAGCCAAAGTCCTCATGAAACTGTTGATCTCATCATCTTTGTTCCCCACAGGTGTAGAGTACGCTACCAGAGCTATGAGAATTCGTGAAGCAATGTTTCCAGAGACTGTCAGTACCACCACCACCGCACTCTTGTCCACTCAAATAGACCCGTCCCAAATGACCAACGTCCAGAAGCTGGCGGAGCCTTCCCAGCAGCTTAAGGAGGCCATCATCCATCTGATCAACTACCAGGATGACGCCGAGCTGGCCACCAGGGCCATCCCTGAGCTCACCAAACTGCTCAACGACGAGGACGCGGTAATAATGAATATAAATTCACTCTTATGAAACAAAAACACAGTTTAAAAGCAGATCCCAGCCTTTACAGACTTGGTGTGTGCTGGCTGTGCATGCTGGTTTATATTTTGGTAAGCATACTAACATGTCGGACTGTAGGTGACAGCATAGTTGATGTCTTATGCTTTCTCACGTCACCATGGTATGGATTATCTAGTGTAGGGGTGGGAAACTTTGATCAACAAGAGGGCCTTATAAATATCTTTTTATTGCCGAAGGGCAGTACTGTTACATACTGTAGGGCACTCTCAGTGGGGAAGAAAATTTAGATAAATTAAAAATAGGATTATACCAAAACATATATGCCTTTTAACTCAAACACAATGAAAAGTGCATGATCTAATAATCATAGAATGAATGTTTACCCATTTTTAAAGCACATATATATATATATATATATATATATATATATATATATATATATATATATATATATATATATATATATATATATATGTATATATATATATATATATATATATATATGTATATGTATATATATATACATATATATATGTATATGTATATATATGTATATATATGTATATATATATGTGTGTGTATATACGTATATATATGTATATATATATATGTGTATATATATATGTATGTATATATATATATACACATATGTATATATATATATATGTGTATATATATACACATATAATACATGTGTGTGTATATATATATATATATATACATATATATAATACATGTATATAAATACAATCATAGAAATGTAAGTTCCTTAATGGATTGTAAAATCAAAGCATGAACAAGAAATCTAGATTTGGTAGAAATATCCCGTCACCTGTCTTTATTTGTTCATTATATAGTGTTGAATCCTATTCAACAGTTTCTGGCATGATTTCTTCATATGTCCAATTTGTTTTCTCTTTTGGTTGGTGGGCTGCATTGAGTGAGGTAAAAGACAACATCTGGCCCCAATGCCACCAGTTGCCCACCCCTGGAGTAGTGTGAATGCTTCCTAGCATTGAGCAAGGATGCATTGTTTTGAATATTTCCTCTACAAAAGTTCCCTTTGTTTTCTCTGCTCCTCTGCTTTTCTCTGTTTATGAAAATAAATTATATCAGTATAATTTTCAGCAGCCATCTTAATATTAATAGAACAGAAACTAGGCTCAGCCATTTAAAAGATGTTACTTATATGTAAAAATGAGCTTCTGTCATTTATATTTCTCATCAGGTCGTGGTCAGCAAGGCAGCACAGATTGTCAACCAGCTCACTCGCAAAGATGCGTCTCGGCGTGCAATGATGCAGTCCCCGCAGATGGTGTCTGCGGTGGTGCGAGCAATGCAGAACACAAGTGACATGGAGACAGCGAGGGCCACCGCCAGCATCCTGCACAACCTGTCTCACCAGAGAGAGGGCCTGCTCTCCATCTTCAAGTCTGGAGGCATCCCTGCTCTGGTCCGCATGCTCAGGTACTTGGAAATGAAAAGAGAAAAACACCGATCATTGTTTTTTTTCAAATAGTTATTTGTAATTATTGATTAATATTGTAACAGACCATGTTACAGAGCAGTGGGTTTCAGGCTTTTATCAAACAGAGCCAAAATCTTAAGCACATCCCTTATTGATATCCACTTTAGAAAGCCTTAACCTATGGTTTAGTACCTTATTTGTCTTATATATTCATTGTTATCTTTTAATGCTCAGTTTAGTTTGACAAATGAGTTTGAACTTAAAAAATATAGATCGGACTGGATAGGAGACAATCTTAAAGATCAAATGAACTTATAAATAGTGGAGCCAAAAGTTATCACATACATTTGTTGTTCTATGTAATCAGCTAAAGAGGATGCCTTCTTTGTGGTAGGTACTGTTGGTTTTGAGTGACAGTGGTCTCTGTTGTTTGTTGAAATTAATACACCTAAAGTATGAGTTAAATGAAAACAAATTTAGCAGTTGTTTGGTAGTTGTTATAATGACTAATGGTGGTATTCATTCCGAAGGCACACCTCGACTTGCCTAAAGGCACAACAGTGCTCAATGCCACTCCACCTGAGAACCACAGTAAAGAGCAAACACTTGGCAAAGAAAATTCCCTTTTTAATGTCTGTCATGCAGAACCACACTCCTTTGTTACCGGCCATCTGCCCATAAAAGAACATTACTAACATAGGGTTTTATTTAAATACAATAAGAGATGTCAATTTGAATCTTTTTGAGGAAAAGTTGAAAAATAAATTGCTTTAAAATGTGTTGAAAGGAGTGAGAATTTTGATAACTAAAACCAGGTTATTTCAATGAATCACCACCTTTATTAAGATGGACTGCCTCCAGAATTTGGGAGTGGAGAGGACAGAATGGTCTACCAGCAGCTGCCAGCATTGAATAGTTGTGGGATCAGCTTACTTTTTATGCTAGAACGACTAACACAACCTCGTTGGCAAATACTGGTTAAAGAATCAGATGCCAACCCACAGCAGCATGTAACCAGGATTAAAGGGAGGTACCAGGCTGTTATGGCTGTGTTTGGTTCTTCCACACGCTACTGAGGCTCCTATTTGTTTAAGTAATTGGTAAATTGCCGATAATGGCCCTTTTCCATTAGCCCTACTCTACTCTACTCGACTCTACCCGGCTCTACTCTACTCGCCTTATGCTGCTTTTCCATTTGCCCCAGTCGCCTGCCCAATGGGGTGCAGTGTCACTGTAAACAGCTGAGCAGCGCTGCTGTGACGACATTTTGAGCGCGACACAACAATCTGTGGCTTTTTGTCGCAAACCGAGTAAAAAAGGAAAGCAGAAGAAGGCTGCAGGTGGCAAGAAGAAATACCCTTTGAGAAGCACAGGAGAGTTTTGGAAGCTTTTCAACAGAATGAAGCCGAGGACGAGAGCAATCGAGCTGCAAAAAAAAGACGTATGAGGGTAAGCTAATGGTAGCTACCGCCAGCATGCTAAGTCGTCGTGCTCATGACTCATCGATGACAACATTGTCTACTCCAGAGCGGAGTAGGTACTAAAAGTAGCTTGTTTTAGGAGGTACCAGGCTAGTAGAAACACGCTGCAAATCGAGTAGGGCTGAATAGAGTAGAAAAGGGCAATAAGTCTTGTTTCTTCAGATTTAAATCACAATCGGACAAAAAACACCAAACAAGAACCAATAGCAGAATGAGCTGTTTTGTACTGGCAGAGAGGGTTTGGTAATATTTATTTGTGCAGCCCTCATGTTCACACGTTCATCCCACGAATGCATGTTTCTGTTAACCCTTTAACAACCAGCGCAACTGTTTGACAGAGGGCAAAAATAAACTCAGGGATATTTAATTTTATATAAAACAGAACAAATCAAATCATTGTTTGATTCCCTTAAAATTTCAGGTAACAGAGAAAAATACAAACAAACCAAAAACCATATATCCTAATGGTGTGAGATTCAAAGGTTTAGAAAGTTAAAAGTTGATTACCTGATGATTTAAAATAGACATGTTTGGGACTAAGTCAATTAGAAAAGGCATTAATGTTTGCAAATAAAATAGCAATAAAATGGCTTAAAATAGATGATGCTGAGTTTAACAAACACATAAAAAAATATTTTTGATGAATAACGGTATTATATCATTAAAGTTAAGTATTTAAAATAATAATGAGGGAAATAATAATAAAAGTTTTTAGCTTTTTAAACCTTTAAATTCCACACTAAGGAAATATGAATTATTTTGATTTGTTTGCAGTTTTTTTCTGTATCCTAAAAGATTGACAAAAACAATGCTGTGTTATTATTTTGACACGTTAAATATTTCTGAATTTCTTGACCTCTGTCAAACGGTTGAGCTGGAAGTTAAAGGGTTAAATGTGGCCTCAGTAAAAGTGAAATGGACAGCAGAAGACTTTTTGCCAAGTGGCATTGTCAGAACAAAGGAATGACCTACAAAACACTTATTTCCTTACTTTTTGGACTGCTTTTCCCATACCTCTACAGAAGTCACCCAAGCACAAGTAGGACTACTGACTCAGTGACAGTAAATACATGTATAGACATAGTTACTCTCCACCCCTGATGAAAAGGTCTTTACTACTCCAGATTATGCCTTTTTCATTCTTTACCCGGTCTTATCTCTTAGCTCCCCAATGGAGTCTGTGCTTTTCTACGCCATCACCACACTCCACAATCTGCTGCTGCACCAGGAAGGAGCCAAGATGGCCGTGCGTCTGGCTGACGGCTTGCAGAAGATGGTTCCCCTGCTGAATAAGACCAACCCAAAGTTCTTGGCTATCACCACAGACTGTCTGCAGCTGCTGTCCTACGGCAACCAGGAGAGCAAGGTGTGTTCATGTTTGTGTTATTGACGTTTCACTCAACAAAATGGTGGCGTCGCTTCGTACCATCTGAGTTTTGTTATTTAATATCAGTCAAGATGTAGTGCTTGTATGTGCTTGCTGATTGTTTTGGGTGCGGCATGTGAACAAAGTTATTCAGACGCTGGCACAGAGAGGGTTTGGGGTGTGTCTGGAAAGTTGTAAAACTGGAGATGATTAACTGCTGTTTACCTGCCTGCACAGGTCAAAGCTTTATGGAAAGATTTTCTTTACAAAGGCCTAAAGAATACATACCGTGTTCCCTTTGACAGACGCTCTGTTTATCAGCAGTCACCAACTATCTTAACTGAAGATCTTTCATGATGCTAACAAAGAATACTACCTGCACAAAATCAGTCAGAAACCACAACTAATACATGCTTTCCAATGACCATTATTTTATTTTAACAACATTTAAGCTTGTAGATTAATTTTACAACCCATCAATGTGACAAAGGGAAGGAATATAATCACAGAATCAGTGCATTTGAATTCCTATTTAGATTTTATAACTTGTGCAGACCATTATAACAGAGCCCATGACTCCGTAGAGTTAAAGACTGGAACAATGTAGGCAGAAATAGATTTAAAATATTATCATTATTCTGCTCATACTTAAGACTAATGAGAAGTAAAGTTATTTAGACCTTGTTAAGCTTGCATAGCTGCTGGATTTACAGATTAAATACAGGTCATGGATACGCAAATCAGTCCATTAAGACGAACATGCTAGATGGATAGGTAAACAGTCTAGTCTAGTCAGGTCTAGATCAACAATCTATCAAAAATCTACCATAAATATCTAAAGATGAGGATCTAATGACCCTTGCTGTGTAGGACCTTAGTTATATTAAGTAAGATCAATTTAAATTTTTGTTAAATTCTGTTTTTGTAATTTCAGTTTAAATATTTTCTTAAGGATGACTTATCTATTTTTTTTATTTTAGATTTTTTTTTTAGATCCCAAGCTATGAAAAAACCTATGAAATTTATAACCAAGAAGAGTGGACACATGTTTTAAATATTTTGGTAAAATATCGTCCAAATGGAAACCAGCTTGAATAAATATGAGCCATTAAGAATGTTTTCTTTTGGAAGATTAAAACCAAAAGCAGGCATTTGTCTGTTTGTTTATTTGTCTGTCCATCTGTCTGTCTGCAAGCAAAATAACTCAAAAAGGTCTCATTGTATTTGTAAAAAAATTTTGGATAGTGCTAGTCCTGGCAAAAGGAAAAGGCGATTAGATTATTGGTATTGATCCAGATGCAGGTCAAGGATTTGCTAATATTGCGTGATCTGCCTTTTTTCTGCATTTTTTGGTCAATGTTAGAAATTCCTTTGTTGAGTGTGCACTCTGTTTGAAGTTATTTTTCTTTTTGTAAACACATAGTATAAAACGTTCTAATTATTATTAGAACAACTCATTTCACTTTAGTTTCTCAAAATCCTTGTAACATTTCAGTTTTTCTTAAGGTTTCTCAGCTAGAAAACATCATAGATGAAGGTTTCTTTACCACCTTAAGAGGGACATTTATTTTGCTGGCAGTAGGTCAGCATTCACATTTATCCCCTTTTTTGTCTCTCGTTGCATTCATGTGCCCGCTTTCACTTGAATGTATGGCGGCTCGTTACACATCAGACACTGTACCTTTTCCTGTCTTGACAAGGATGTTTATGAAACAGAAAATATTTAGCTCTTACTTTCTTGGTTAAATGAGTTAAAACAAAAGTAGTTCAGAGTTAAAGACAGACCCAGACAAATACATTAGAAACAGACATTACTGTTTGTGAGGACAAATTATTATTGATTCATAGAACAAGTCAAAATAAAGTGCTTACAAAGGCACCCACTCAATAATTTAAAATCTCCTTTCAAGGTTTAAGTCCATTATATTTTACTGGCTTGGTCGAGTAAAACTCTAGATGCAGGAAGGAAAGTGTCTGCAGTGCTTGGTTTTACTGACTGTAAATGGAAGAAAGTGAACTCAGTGTTAAAATGAGAACAGTCCTGGAGGAGAGAGGCTTTGCCTTTTGCTGCAGGAGAGGCTAAAAGTGACAATAAAGGCCTGTAAGGTTGGCAATGGCACACCTATCAGCATACATGCCCGTTTCACAACTTGACCTTGATACTAACACACACTCTCTTTCTTTCTCTCCACATAGCTGATCATCCTCGCTAACCGTGGTCCCGAGGGTCTGGTTCACATCATGAGAAACTACAACTACGAGAAGCTGCTCTGGACCACAAGCCGTGTGCTCAAAGTCCTCTCTGTCTGCCCCAGCAACAAGCCTGCCATTGTGGAGGCTGGTATGTAAAGTGTGTTTTCTGTGTGGTAACCCACCTGTGTGCGTCTTTTTAGGCAGCCATACAGGTGTGTCAGGTTTTCAATACCTGAGTTGCCTCTGATGGCAAATTGTCAGCTCTGTGAGAAGCACTATATGAGATTCAGGTGAGAGGTCTGACGTCTGTGTGTTTCTGCAGGTGGGATGCAGGCTCTGGGGAAACACCTGTCAGGGTCCAGCCAACGTCTGATGCAGAACTGTCTGTGGACACTCAGGAACTTGTCTGACGCTGCCACAAAGCAGGTTTGTGTCCACATGCACAACCCCTCCCCCTCTTTAGTTGAGAAAGATATGTTCCATAATTATCTGTCGTATAATCCTATGAAAATGAATATTTGAGGGGGTGCTGGTTTGGCGGAGTGGTTAGCAACTACTCAGCAGCCGGGTTCGAATCCTGCCTGTGACCAGTTTGCAGAGTGTCTTCTCCTACTCTCCCACCCCCTTTCACAAGTTTATCCACTGTCTCTGTAGGCACAAAATGCCCAAAAAATACATTAAAGTAGTAAAAAAAAAAGAAAATGAATATTTGAAAAAAACTTGCTCACCTGTTACTTGCACAGCAGCTGTATCCATCTGATTCACTGACTGTAATCAGACAGATCTGTATGAGGCGAGAGCTATGAGCTAGACGATAGCAGGAAGTGACTGCTGGTACAAAGATTAGCACAGATGCTAACAGCTACAGTAGCAGTTTCAACAGTTATATTCGGTATATTTTCATTTAATGAAAACAAAAAGGATTTTCTATTAAAATATATTTTCGCTCCCCTTCTGACTTGTTTTGTGGAGAGTTTTTTTCTATGATGTGGCTTACGTTTTGTTTGTCACACTGCTGCAGTAGCACCCACCCACTGCATTTTCTGATTGGCTCTAATGAATGTGAGTGATGGAGCAGTCGTCCATTCTCCTGCCGGATTTGCTTTTGGACGGTTCAGCCCATTCCCAGACATTTAAAAATGGGCTGTTTCCCAGATAGAGACAAATACTGAACAGTCTATCTGGTTGTGTGGTTACATGGTACACTTCCCAATGGAAAACCAAAACAGTTGAGTGGAGTCATCATTTTCATAGCATCTGCAAGATCCCCTTAGATTGGTAGTCGAAGTAGTTAAGTAAAGACAAAAAGTGAGATTACTGAGTGTTTGCACTCTTTTTACCCAAGGCCACCCCTGAGGAAGTCAGCTGCCTGGTCTGCCCCCCCTTTTAAAAGTCTGACCCTGCCAGAGTTTAGGCAACAGACTGGAAAGTCCAGCTTGTCGTGCTTTTTAACTCCTTCCTGTTGAGCTGTCCTGTGGCCATTTGAAGAAATACTAATATAAGAGGCCTTAGGGACAAACAAAGACTATAAATCACTGTTTCCTAATGATGCCATCCTATTTTTTAACTAATATTGAGAGCTCTCTGTCTTATCTTCACACTATATTGAAATTATATTGTTCTTTATAAGAAAAACTTATTCCTCCTAAACTTTAAAAACAAGATCAAAACAAAATAGCTTATATTTGTACACCAACAATTGAATTTATACCTTGGCTTTAGTTGCTTTTATTCACCCATTTGCAAAAAATTGTCAGCCTGTTCCAGGGGTAAAAGAGTTAAAAACATTAATTCACTGATATTTCTCGATGTTTTGCTGCATGATCCAGCATGTCCATTCATCAGTTGTCATCGGTTTTATTTTTACATGTGCTTATAAAAATGTAGCTGTGGTTTATTGGTATCTTTTAAATCACCAAATCCATGAATAAATCCCCCAAAACAATCAACTGAAGTGGTTTCATCAGGCAGGACTTTCTGTTTCATCTGTATTACAGAAATCCACCTGTCAGCCAATATTAGCCAACATTTAATTACAGAACAGAAATGTTGAGGCCAAACCAAGTAATGGAAATCATGCCAGCCCTAGAAAGAATAACCAAAATATCTCAAGTGTTCAGTGTGGCTGGCAGCAGCATGTGTGATGGGGGCTGATTTTTACTTTAGGTGGAGAAATGCATACAATGTGTAAAAATAAAGCCAGTAGCCAGTGATCGTATAACTAATGACAGTTGATAGGACCAAAATATTTCTGTTGTCTTGAAATATATTGAAATTTAACCATAATGTGTGTTTGGCCCTTGGGATTTGTGTTGGGTGACCCCTACTGTACAGACACTTTCCAGCACAATTATAATATTTTATTCACATTGCAGGGACTGTACATTAACATCAATGCAAACTGTGTGCATATAATTTTGTGGGTTCTTGAGCATGGAAATATAAAGAAATATATTCACTTGTTAAAAGCCTGTTTGTAGTATGTGCCGTATAAACCCTGTTGTTACGCTGTATTGTGATGGTGCCATATGGGTAGATGTTTACCATCACACAGCCCTATATAAGGGGTAAGGAAAGATTTTAAATTAACAAATTAGCCTCTTGCACTATAAGGTAGACTCACACATTTTAGATTAAAATTATAAATGTAGATAAATAAATAGATATTGATCAATAATTGTTTTCCTCTTGTTTCCAGGAGGGTATGGACAGCCTGCTGCAGACCCTGGTCGGCCTTCTCAGCTCAGACGACATCAACATGCTCACCTGCTCCACCGGCATCCTGTCCAACCTCACGTGCAACAATGCCCACAACAAATCCCTGGTCACCATGAACAACGGAGTGGAGTCTCTGATCCACGCCATACTGCGCGCCGGTGAGAAGGAGGATGTGACTGAGCCCGCTGTCTGTGCCCTCCGTCACCTGACCTCCCGCCACCAGCAGGCTGAGCTGGCACAGAACGCCGTGAGACAACACTATGGCATCCCCGCCATCGTCAAGCTGCTCAACCAACCCCACTACTGGCCCGTCATCAAGGTAGAGAGAGATGTCTGAAATGGTGCAGTAAGAATAGCCAAATTTCCCATGTCAGATTTCACCTGCAGCAGTTTGTTAGCTCTTCTGATGAAGAACAGATGCTCCAAACATCACGTGATGCAATAAATATTCTGATCCTTGGAGCACAAATGAGTGAAAGAAAAACAAAACACTACTTTATGGTACGGCTGGGTATTTCCAGCAGCCTAATGATACCATATGTATCCCTATACATGAAAATTGTGGACATCGATCACGCTTTTAACAGAATTTCCCACAAGTTTTTCCTTTTATTACAAGAAGAAAAAGAACAAGTGTGTGTTTAAAATGATTCCACAACATAATCTTAAATTCAGGTGCTCAAAGATGGTAGACCTAAGTTTAAATTGGAATATGTGCTTCTTTATGTAGCTTGGCTTCTACTTTGAACTGTGCCATTGCTAATATTACCTAAAGTGTATTGGCATCAACTGTCTTAACATTGAGGCCGTATCGATTCTGTAGAATTTGTCTGGATACATTTAATAGTAGTAAAGTTTATGTCTGACAAAATAATAACTATAACAGTAATAGTAATAAAAATAAAAAAAAATACTCTACAGAAGCCAAACTCATGAAAATTAAAACAAAACATATCTAGTGACTAAATAAGTCATATATCCGAAAATGAGTGAGTGGAAGATAATCTTATTTACTATTGTACACCCACCCCCTCTACTTAATAATAAGCAATCAATTTATCAATTTTCTGCTCATTCTTCACACACACACACAAACATATATATTCAATAATATAATATAATTAATAAAAATCCATAGTATATATTAATCATCGTCATTAATCATACAAAAACAGCTGCGTGTAACACCAAAAATCACAACAG
Source organism: Scarus forsteni (assembly GCA_036419115.1). Lineage (NCBI taxonomy): Eukaryota > Metazoa > Chordata > Actinopteri > Labriformes > Labridae > Scarus > Scarus forsteni. The sequence goes on from JAZDUH010000289.1 coordinate 7,872,151, forward strand.
CAAACAATCACCACTACAACAACAAAACAAGAAAAACAAAAAGCAAAACTACATAACTAAAACATGTACATGTATCCCAAAAGAGTGCATGATGAAATTTTGAGCACAGGCTAACTATATGTGCATAACAGCATCATAAACAGGAATAGAGGTAGCCACAGGGGACTTTAAGAACTGACACAAGCCAGAAGTTCTTCCCATAAACTGTTTAGACAAATTTGTGAAGCAAATGGCCTAAAAGGAAAATCCTGACCAAACTGTTGGTGTGAGACAGATGGAGGGACGGGATGTCAGATTAGGCTCCAGGCCAGACCTTCAATCAGCCTTAAAGAGCATAAAGTGCTCATGACAGCAGGAACAGTATGTTTGACACAGTCTGACAAAGAGGGGAAAATAATCATTTCATGTAACGGAGAAGCTTTAAGCCCGCTGTCTGATATGTTCCAATGAAAAACCAATAAGACTGAACATATCCTGACTGTTTCTGTGGCTCTCTTTCTTCCCTGAAGGCTGTGGTTGGACTCATCCGTAACCTGGCCCTGTGCCCTGAGAACCAGGCCCCTCTGAGGGACGCCGGAGCAATCCCCCGCCTGGTCAACCTGCTGCTCAAAGCCCACCAGGACGCCCAGAAACACGGTTCATCCGCCCAGCAGACATACCAGGTACATGGGGAGCGGCTCTGAGAGGAGGCTCCAGATCTCAGCTTGTGTGTTTTAGGGATTTGGGGAGCAGCAGCAGTGAATTATTGAAGGTTTTCTGTATGCTTGGATAACATTTGTTCTTCTGATGTGGTTCCTCAGGATGGAGTGAGGATGGAGGAGATAGTGGAGGGCTGCACAGGAGCCCTGCACATCCTGGCCAGAGACCCCATCAACAGAGCAGAGATCGCCAACCTGCAGACCATTCCTCTGTTTGTCCAGGTAACAAAGGACACACAAACTCTTTTGTTCATGTCTATCAAACTATATTTGTCATGTTCCTCCAGTTTTTACTCACTGTCTCCTCTCCCTCCTCAGCTCCTCTACTCTCCAGTGGATAACGTGAAGCGTGTGGCGGCGGGCGTGCTCTGCGAGCTGGCCCTGGACAAAACGTCGGCTGAGATGATTGACGCAGAGGGAGCGTCATCTCCACTCATGGACCTGCTGCACTCCAACAACGAGGGCATCGGTAGGACAATCAGATAATGTACTGTGGTCATCTGTCCAGGATGAAGCACTTAGTCAGTGTGGAGAGAGAGAATGAATCACCTGCAGTTCATGACGGAAACTTCTATAGGCACTAAATGAGCTAACATTTACTATAAATGACAGATTGAAGGGGGAAATTAACATTTTTGGGAAAAAAAGGAACAAAAAAAGATCCTGCTATGTTTGTTCTGGCTGTATAGGTCATTGCCTTCATGAAATATTCAAACAGCAGCACAAGTTTACTTTAATAATTTAACATGAAACATACAGCAGGTATCACTTTACACATTCAGCAAAGTGGCTGTTTGTTTTTGCTCCAAATGAAATGAAGTTGTCAAATTTTCCTCTTAAGAAGGTGCCAATGCTGGTTTTCAGTAGATTTTATCATGAAGAAAAAGAACCATATAAAGAATAAAAATCTTGGATTTTAGAGCTGGAGTCATCATTCTGCAAGATTTAAACTGTAAAAATTTGAAGACATGCATTTAGGAATTACAAATCAGCCATGACTTTAGTGGTGATTTTACAGGAACAGAGTTGAAAATGTACAAGATTAAGTTCAAGTAATTTTCCCTTAAATTATAATGCATTTCTAATTCAAAAGATTATAAAGTCCTAATCTTAGAGATAACAGTCGTAAAATCTTGAGAATGAGATCATACATAAAATTTAGGATATTATCTTTCATCAGAAGTAGAAGATTAAACCTTGACTTACCAGATGATGGAAATATTAGTGTAAAGTCCTAATTTCACTAGATGGAATCAAAAATAATTTGGAAATTTAGTTAATAAAAGTTGCAATTTTCTAAAATTTAAGAGTTCTGAATTCACAGGAATAAACTGATTTGTCTAAGATTAAGTTCTGATTTTTTAAGGGTTTTGGTCTTTATTTGAACAAAGACAAAGATTTATGAAACTGTTAAGTTCTTATAATAAGAGATTAGAATCTCTAAACTGAGACTCATAGACACGTTTTTACAACATTAAAGACTAAATTTACAACATTAATGTTATGATATTAGAGACTTGAGTCTAAAAGATATAAATGGTAAAATTGTTATTTTAAATCTTTTTTATGTATCTGTTCTATGGTAATTTTAAAGAAAGAAAATTAAAGTAAAAAGCTCAGTAAAAAGATTGTTACAGTAAGAACTACTAACAGTGATACACAGTAACCAAAGAGATTATCTGCTTAAGAGATATAAAACTCAAAGGTTGTTTTGTTTATTTCATTTTTAAGTAATATTATTTCACAAGTGACAAATGCTGCTGATACATGTTTGATTCACTGCAAGACATTTTTCTTAGACACCCAATAATTTTACTGATTTGATAATTTAAAACTAAAGAAATTGGATTGTTTCCATACTAAATGTTTTTAAGGCTGGTGAAAATTCCAGTTACCTCAGTATTAGGGCTGGGCCATATGGCCTAGAAATAAAAATCCCCGATTTTTTTCCATAACACTCGATTTACGATTTTAATCGATTTTTCCCTCGCTGAAAGAAACAAAACTCCCAGTGACAAATGATACAAATCAAGTTTTGCCTTTATGTTGTCTAAAGGTTTCCCTTTTAAAGTGAAAGTCTGGGTCATAAAAGGTTGATTATGTAGTATAAACGTAGGCAGGTTTGTCTACATAAACACTAAAAGGCTGAGGTATTTTTACAGTATTAGCATGAAACTCTCTGATCAGTATTTATTCTACTTAAATAACAAATACAAGCCTTTAAAAGTGCTTGTGTAAACCCTACAAGGCCGACCATCATGAAAATTGTATTTTTTTTTTAAATTGCAACTTCTTACAATTGGACTAAGGCAAGAAAAAAATCTTGATTTTAAATTTTTCAAGTGTTCTGCAGAAAATAATTTGAATCAATCGATTTAATCAATTTTTTTGCCCAGCTGTACTCAGTATGTTTAGAACTGATGTACAATTTTGTCTAATTCAGAATGCGGGACATGTTAGAGTGAAGTATTCAATTAGAAATTCAGTTGGGCCAGATTTTCAGACTTCGGACATGAGCTGGGCCGGACTTTTTTGGCAAAGTTAACCACTTAAAAGAAACACAAATAGATAACAAACACACTGGTTTTATATTAATTTATTACCACATCCAAAAGGGCATAAACTCAATAAAGAGCAGTACTTAAACTAAACCTCTGCTGAAATACTGTTTCTTTAAATTCTACTCTTCAAACAGATAATCTCAACACATTTTGACAGGTAAATACAAGCACACATTAAGGTGCATGTGCACATTTTAAAAAGGTGCAAATGAAAAGCACCATCTTTTGGTCACATTTGAAAATGCATTTAAAGTAACTTGCTTAACAGCAACCTTTCAGTATGTGTTGCACTCAGTGTCTGTGATAATGTTGAAATAAGATCTTGTCAGTGTGTGTCGAAAAATTTTTTCTGTTATTTCGGCAGATTCAGTCACTTTGTTTTGGGCCACTCGAGGGTTGCTTTCAGGCCCACGGGCCGCTAATTGAATAGGGCTGTGTTAGAGCATTTTTGATTATTAAAGGAAAACCCAAAAAATGTTGCAGAGTATTGAGTATCAAAAACTTTGTATCAAACATGTATCTAAAACATATAGGTGTTATGAATCATGTTAAGTGAATAAAAGTGTTGAAAAAGCATTTTCCTTATTATATATTATCAACAATCATCTAGAAAACTATCCTGAATGGATTTTCAAATTTAACCTCTGGTAAAATACACTTCATTCAAACCTAATCTGTTTCTTTTTCTGTAAGTCTGCACTGTTGTTCAGGAGAACTGTGGAGTATTAACCCTGTCCTTGTTTTTCCCCTCAGCCACTTACGCTGCAGCTGTGCTCTTCCGCATCTCTGAGGACAAAAACTCCGACTACAAGAAGCGCGTCTCTGTGGAGCTCACACACTCGCTGTTCAAGCACGACCCCGTTGCCTGGGAGATGGTAAGTGTGTGGCGCCCTCTGCTGCCATGACATGACGCATGAACAGTAAAATATATATTAAGGGCACACAGTACGTTTCGTATCTGTAAATCTGTTTTAAAATCATACGACACATTTCATACCCGGCTAATGTCAGCTACAGAGATGATTGTTAAAGAAAAATGTTGATGTTCTGAATTCTTACACTATAACCTTGAGGTATCAAACCGCAGTCTATTAATAATCTTTCTATATATAAAAGTGCTGCCTCTGTTTGACCTTTCCCCATCTCATGACCTCCCTGCAGGCCCACAACAGTATCCCAGCAGAGGGACCGTATGCAGATGGTGAGTAACTATGTCTGAAATGTGCACACTCAGCACATTCTCCATCTCTGGGTCACTCCACCACAGGGAGGGACTGCAGCGTGAACGTGCTGTAATCTGCAAACAGGAAGCCTCCCTGCTGCGGGTCACATTTGTCATTACTGTAACTTCATTTCTGCACAGCATAGATCAATGACCACAGAGTCACCAGTCACTGTCTGCTTTTACTAATGTGTAACACACTGGCTTCTCATTAGTCATTATTAATCATTATTCAGGGTTCCTGCAGATTCCTCATAAGTCCTAGAGGATGTCAGATTCAGTCTTTGATATTTAAGGCCATAAAGGTCTTAAGTAGTCATATTCTTACTAAAGAGAGGTATGGATTTTTAGATCAATTAATCAATCTTCATTTTTTATTTGTACAGCACCACTTCATATCTAGTGTTATCTGTAGGCACTTTTCAACAGAGCAGGCTGGAAACTCTTCATTTTATAGATACACACATATATATATATTATAAATCTGTACACACTAGGGGTGTAATAGTACACAAAAATGACAGTTCGGTACTCACCACGTTTTTTTTGGGGGGGGGGGGGGGGTCACGGTTCGGTACATTTTCAGTACAGTATGGAAAGAACGCAAAACCATTTGCTTGTTTAGCACCTTTATTAAACCAAAAATTTGTAATTATACAAACTGAAAAACAAAATATATTCAATGTGCTGCTTGGTAATACTAATAAGTTAAATAAAATAAACAACAATTGTTTGAAATTAAAAATAATGAGTTTCTTTTTAAATTTCTGGCTCAAAAGTGAACAACTGGGTACTTTATACTGGTGCTCAATTACCTTTAGCATGTAAAACCAGCATTTTCCACAGCTGAATATGGTCTCAGATCCTATGTTATAAAAATGCTGATGGATCTTAACTGTACGGGAGAGGCTGCTTGAATGCAGACAGCAGTTGAATTTGCACTACAGTTTTTTTTATTCCTTACCGCGGAAATCTTTACACTTGAGCGGTGCCGTTTCAGGTGAGTTGGCATGTTTGATGTGCTGTCGGAAAATACCCGACCTCACTTGAACAGTATCAGCACACCGCCATCGTTTTATCCACCTGTCTGTCTCCGTTGCAATATTTCACCAGGAAGCCAAAGTGTTCCCAAACAGGAGATTTCAGCGAAAGCTCCAGTTGGTCGCTAGCAGTAGCCTTGATGCACAATTCAGACACAAGCTTTTGTGGTCACAGAAGCTCTTTAATATTCATCTTCTGATTGGCTCGCCGTGAGACATCACGTCCACATGATATGTACATGATCGCAAGAGCACGAATCACAGACCACTTTCCTAATGAATATTAAAAAGCCTGCCCTAACCACGCCAATCGTAGACGAGTACCCCGGTGAATTTTAAAGAGCCATGTGCAGCGGCTAACTTAAACTTACTGTACTCATTTGAGTACAGCACCGTACCAAACTGAACGTCCTTTTCAAGCATTTCTGCTTGGATACATGTACTGTTACACCCCTAGTATATACACATACACACATCCAGAGATGTATCCATCCAGGCAGAGACAAAGGGACTAACAATAAGAATTTATGAGAGCAACAAACCCATGGAGGCCCAGATCATAAATCTGTCCTCATCACATTAGTCTCTGCTGAATAAAGTCAGTCAATCTTTATTTATATAGCACCATATCTGTTGAAAGTAAATGTATTAAAGGTAAGCCTCTAGAGATGTAGCATCTTGTATTCAAGAGGCACCTCGTGTCTATGTGGTTGTAAAGATGGTTTCTATGGATGTATGATCAATAAAACCATGGATAGAGTAATCAATCAAATATTAAAATTAATATCTATAACCAAAAGAGGGCACTGATTAAGATTATTCCTACTAAATCTACACCAGGCTATCGAAGGTGTTGCTTCAAAAAACATGAGCAAAACCGATTTCTGCAACCCGATGCTTGTAAATGTAGTTTTTAAAAGTTTTTTCTTCTTTAGGGCTGCTTGATTATGGACTTCCTCTAAGTTGTAAAGACTTTTCATAAGTTATCTAGACATACTAAGACCTGAAGTTCAGGCTTCATTTCACAAGACTGGAGCATTTTGTGGAGATTTTAAAGCAATAACTGTTCTTCTGGCACTAAGACTGTGGAGGCCTCTGCTGGGAAAAGTAGGATCATAATAATCTCCAAATCTTCAGTAACACTGAATAAGTGGGAATGTAAGGGATTTGTGGATTTTGAGGAAGAACTTTTGGCCCCACAGAACTCGTTCATGCAGAGCGATATATTAATGAGGATTTAATAATGACTAACAAGCTGACAGTGTGATATAATGATCATGTAAGACTATTTTGTCCCTACAATGTTACTACTGTTCTTACTCAGTAAAATTACTTTAAATATAAGAAAATAAAGCAGCACAGGTCCTGTTTGCATCTGATTTAAGTCTTTATTATGTTTCTTTTTGGGTATCACACATTATTCTGTCTCTCATCTCACTACTTTCCTTTTCACTTCAGTGTTGTTGCCCCTTTTCTTTGTTTTTCTCCTTATACATCCTCACTGCCAAGTCTACACTGTTCTCTGCCAATCTCTTCTCTATCTGTCTTTTTATCCCTGTACTAATTCCTTTTCCCTCCCTCTCCTCTCTCTCTCCTTGTATGGCTGTGGTTTTCTCTGTCTTCACAACAGAAAACCCCTTTAGCGGGGAAAGGATCAGCATCTTCTCTCTCTGTGACTCCTATGTTTCATAATAATCCCCACATGGAGAAAGTGTTAGATAATCATCCAAGAACTTATTTCCACACTTCCTTTGCCACTAATATGACAGCTGCAGCAAATTACCCACCGCAAATTAGTTTCCGTGTGTCGCTCCAGTGCATTAAAATTGTGACTAATTTAATGTCTTGCAGAGCTAGATGGTGGTCTCCCAAGTTACGGTTACCAATCTGAAATGCCCATGGACGTCATGGATGGGCCCATGATGCACGATGAATACGCAGCCAGCATGGCCTACGACAGACAAGCGTACCCCCCCGATTACTGACCTTAAGGTATGTGTTTGTACAGGTTAACTAACCAGGGTGATTACTTAACTTGGTTATAGCTCATATTTAATATGTCCAGTAAAACTAAATGATGACAACAAAACGCCTGTGTCATGTTGAAAATGATGAACTTAGACCGTGTTGATCAGATTTGATTGATGGAGGGAAAGCCACAACATCTGCTTACAGGTTTTGTCTTCTGCTTCTTATTTGCACAGCAGTCTGGGATTGTGTGCAGTGCACACCAGAAAGATCACTTTTTTCAGTGTATGAAATAAATATAGGTAGAAAAGGATTTGGGATTTGGATATATTTATATATAATGTATGTTTCATAATACTGTGCTACAAAAGCAAAGAGTTGAGCGCAGCACCCACTGATCATATTTTAAGAGCAAACTCAAGACCAAACTTTTTGTTTTGTCTTTTAGCTCATTTTTGTTTTATTCTCATTTTCTGCTGTTTGCATTTTCACACTATTTTAGTCTAAGAGTTACTAGTCTCTATTTTATTACCTCTTTTTATTTATTCACTGTTATTGTTTGGTTTGAAGACTGTTCTGTTTTGTAACTTCTGGTGCTTTATTCCTTTTATTTTATCTTCCCATGGTTTTATCAGCTCAGTCCAAGCTGCTGTGTTTCCTCAGTTTAAAGTCAAGAAAGCTTTTACTCAGTCTGCGGATGTTTAAAGAGTCCTCACTAAGTGTTCTTGTGTGTATGTGCATGAGTGTTTGTGTGTTGAATGTGACTGTGTTTTTGTATTTTATTTTGTGTCCTCTGACACTTAAGATTAATTAGCTAAAGAGAATTTTTTCTTGCCGCCATGATACAGGGCTCCAGAGTGTGACCAAAATTTGTAAGAGTGCGCCTAACATTTTTCGTTGGTCGCACCGGTACACCTGGTGCTCCCCGGGTGAAAACATTAACTTCTGTCACAAGCCCCTCATATCTCTCTCTCTCTCTGTCTCTCTCTCTATCAAATCAAGAGTTTAGAAGTTGAGAAAGCACATTTCAGTATACCTACAAGTGTAATATAGCCTATTAAAGCTGACAAAAGTAATTGCAGTAGCGGTAAATACGCCAAAAACGGACAAAACACAGGGCCTGCTTCCTCTGACTCTCTGTTTTACTGCAGGGCCGTCACACATATGCCTTAAAATAATTTTTAGGTGCACTGTTGCAACCATGCAAAAAGTTAGTCTGGAGCCCTGTGATGTGTATTTTATATATGTGTATGTATCTATGCATATATGTGTATCCACAAAATGAAGTTTGTCTTTAGCCTGCTCTACAGTGAAGGGTCTTGAGATAGCACTTGTCATAAATTGGCACTATTCAAAGAAAAGGTTGATTAATTTGATTGATTGATAGCCTCACAGAATAGACCTACCATATGATCAGCTCAGCAGTTCAAGCCCATTGTCTTGGGATTGCAGAGTCATTGACAACATGCTGTCTAACCACACTGAACTGACCAATTACAACTAAGCACTTAAAGCCCCGGTCACAACTTCCCATTTCTCGTGACGATTGCACGATTGTCATAATCCTGATGAAGCGTGCTTTGGTCATGATGCATGCCGTACTTGATCTGGATTAGTGTAGTATAGTTGTGGATTAAAATTGGGGAACGGGGAAGGGTCTTGACAGTTTTGAAATGTTCAAAACTGTCATGGAGAATTACTGCTCTCAGTATAGCGGGGTGGTTCCTTAATGCAGTCCTAAGGCGAACGGTACAGGGCTCTATCGGGCTGATCGTGGCTCAATCCTGAAAGCTTTCTCAGGACGACTGACCAGAATGTATCCATTTGTGCCCCGTCTGTGTCCCGTCCAAGGCAAAGCAAGCAACGAGCCTTAATCGGGGCTTACGAGATGCAAAATGGGCTCGAATGGGGCTAACGTCATGTCAGCGGGATGGAAATTCATTCAATCCGTATAGTATTGTTGTATTGACCTAATTGAAGAAGGACAAAAGCGCTATAGAAGCTTTACTGATGGCGAGGTGTGTCCGGGGGAGAGACAATCACTTCTTCCCATATCATGTCGATCAAACCAACCTTGCCAGTTGTGTACAGTAGTGCACAATCGTCATGAGAAATGAGAATTTGTGACTGGGGCATAACCAGAGAGGGTATACAGCTTGATCAGAGTTGCTCAGTGTATGGAAACTAGAGGGTTTTGGACCGTTAGTGATTGTGAACGTACCCAAGAGGTCATCAAATCAGATCTATGAAACCAAATTAAAGCAAAATCGATGTTTCTTTGACAGCATAGCTTAAGGGTAACTCTTTGATAGATGAGCTCAAAGAAATTCATCACTCACGGACTGTTTCTCTCTTTGTCTCATAGATCCAGAGAAGAGTAGGAAGAGGAGGCTGGGGAGCAGAAGCGGGATGTGATGGGTGGAGGAGGAGGAGGAGTCCAGTCGTGCAGAGATGATCTCCTCTGCTCTCAGCCTGATGTAATATATGCAATTATCACTGAGTACGGGACTCATAATGTTAACAGGGCTCTACTTTGTTTTATAGCATAATTTTGCTGATTTTATTTTTGACAGTGACAACGCTTGTAGGTTTCTGTTAGAGAACCTTTCCAGAGTGTGTGTGTGTGAGAGCATGTGAGAGTGTGCGTATGTGAGTTTGTGTATTTACGCTTTTGGGTGGGTATTCTATGCCAAAGAGATTTTATTTTGTGACGATAATCATGTAGCTTCTTCTTTTTCTAAGAAAAGTTTTAAAAAGACAATAAGAGGGTATGCACGTGACGTCACAGTGAGTCAGTCCACGTGGTGACTGGAGTCCATCAGGCCCACTGTGAGGTCCGTTCATACCCTCTAAAGGTGAAAACACTGCCGGGGGTGGCTGAACGTGCACCTGCTCACCGCTCTCTTCTTTCTTAACGCCTTTATAACAGACACTGCTGTGTACGCTGCAGTTTGACACTATAAACCCTTTCCCGCTGTTAGAGGGCCGGGTAACCTCGGCTCTGTCTTTCTCACAGTACTATCTCAGTAGGAGAACTGATGTGAAGATACGGGGGTCTCTTAACAGACCTGAGAGAGCAGCTGAGGGCCGACCCCGACCCCAGACCCTTATTATATCAACTGATGTGGATTACTCCTTAAGTAGAGTTTAGTTTCATGGGATGCTTTCATCCGTTTTTTTACAAGTCAAGGCATTAATACAATTTAAACAAAGACGAAGTGATTCAAATGAAAAGATGATGATGTGACTGTAATGATCTGATTTAATAATATCGTCGGGGTCGACCCCACAGCTGGAGAAAACTACTGACAGGGACATTCTTCTTTGTACTTCATAAGAGTTTTTACTGAAATTTTGTTTAATAAAATAAAGGATATATTAAACTTATTAAGTTGTCTGTGTCTATTGTGTTTGAACTCTTGATTTCTTTATTTTTGGGGCATCAGTGGTACACTTGGTCATTAATCAGAAGGTTGTAGGTTTGAACCCAGCTCCAGCTGTCACCTGGCTATGTGTCCTTGGGCAAGATACTGTAGAGGATGAACCCAGTTCTACCCCTTATCCCTTCCCCATTGTCTTCTCCCTTCCACTTAGCCCTCTGTTTTGAGGCCACACACTGATGTTGGATGAGAAGGCCTGCCTCTCAGTCTCCGCTCTAATTCATCCCAAAGGTGTTCTATTAGGTTGAGGTCAGGACTCTGTGCAGGCCAGTCAAGTTCATCCACACCAGACTCTGTCCTCCATGTCTTTATGGACCTGCTTTGTGCTCTGGTGCACAGTCATGTTGGAAGAGGAAGGGGCCAGCTCCAAACTGTTCCTACAAAGTTGGAACATGGAATTGTCCAAAATGTCTTGGTGTGCTGAAGCATTCAGAGTTCCTTTGACTGGAACTAAGGGGCCAAGCCCAGCTCCTGAAAAACACCCCCACACCATAATCTCCCCTCCACCAAACTTTACACTTGACACAATGCAGTCAGACAAGTATCGTTCTCCTGGCAACCGCCAAACCCAGACTGGTCCATCAGATTGGAGCTAACCTGAAGGCCACATGAAGTTTGGAGGTCTGTAGTGATTGACTCTGCAGAAAGTTGGCGACCTCTTCACACTATGCGCTTCAGCATCCACTGACCCCGCTCCGTCAGTTTACATGGCCTACCACTTGGCTGAGTTGCTGTCGTTTCCAAACACTTCCACGTTCTTATAATATAGCTAAAGGTTGACCATGGAATATTTAGGAGTGAGGAAATTTCACGACTGGATTTGTTGCACAGGTGGCATCCTATCACAGCTCCACGCTGGAATTCACTGAGCTCCTGAGAGCGACCCATTCTTTCACAAATGTTTGTAAAAGTAGTCTGCATGCTTAGGTGCTTGATTTTATACACCTGTGGCATGGAGGTGATTGGAACACCTGATTTTGGATGGGTGAGCGAATACTTTTGGCATTATACTATACATGTTTTTATTAAATGCTACAGCACCAGTGCAACTGTATGGCCATGCTGAATAAATACAAATATAACAGCAGTGGTCTAAGAACATAAAGCGAGAGGTCAGTGAGGACTGCTTATTGCCGTTTAGTAATAAAACAATGATGCATAGTAATCGTGTGGTTTTATTTAGACTGATCCTCAGAGCTAACATGTCCATACAGAAAATATATGAACGTTTTGATTTCACATTTAAATGCTCAGTCGACATAAATATGCAGACACATCATATACAGCATTGTTATAAATATGAGGAGAAGAGAAGTCTATAGAATAAATGTTTCTGTAAATTATTGCTTAAATGTTGTCTCTTTAATAAAGTTTTCTCTTATTTTTGTGAGTATAGAAAGTTTCAAGCTCTGAAGCATTATCTTCATCCACGTGGCCGCCTTTTTCATTCATGCTCTACAGAAAATATGAAGCTTTAGAGGCTTCATTTGGAAGAGTGAGAAGGTCCAAAAAGAGAGTCTATGAGCCTCTTTTCATTTTTATCTATAAAGTTAAAAGAGCTGCCTCTCTGCACAGCTCATCCGGTCCTGATATAATACCGTAAAACACCATTTTCACCTTTACATTCCCCGACTACACACTTTCAGTTAAAAGGACAAAATAAGAGGGGGTTGAGTCTTCACATCCTGAAAAAAGTGGTTTGGGGCTGAGAGCTGACGATGTGTTGCATGCAGGAGGGTAAATCGTGTGTGTTTGTCCGTCCCAGCCTTAGATGACGTTATCAAACATGTGCATGGACTGCATGATGTTTTCATCCTAGAAGGAGGAGAAGAAGCATTAAGGTGAGTCAATGTGACTGCTGAAGATGAACACAAAGCTAAATTATAACCTAATCATGTCATATAATGAGAGCAAAACAAACTTTACACGTCCACAAGTATCTGTTTTGATGGCTGATGTTTTATTGTGAAATTAAATGTTGGCAGAGGAGGTTTGGTGTGGATTTTGTTTTTTAACTAGTCAGATCCCTGCTGTGTTCAGAGTTGCTTGAAATTAATCACAAATGTAATATGTGGCAACACTTTCAACCCCCCTTCATAATGTATAAATGCATTATGAGCATGAGCATTTCTAATGTATCATAATGTGCTCTAAAGGTGCATTATCATAGTTTTTAACACTTAATGCTTCATATTAGCAATCATAAGTTATCATAATACTAGTGTTTATAATTAGTAGAAAAAAACTTGTGTGTTTGTGTATATAGCTACAAGATGTCATAAATAAGGTTTATGATAAAGAAAATCAGACACGGTAAATCTTCTTCACAGTGATTACTGATCTTAAGTGATAAAGTATATTGACTACAAAGATCACAGTTTATTGAGATTCTTATACTTAAAGATTATAATGAATTAATAAGATATTACAAATACTGTTAGAGTTACTATGTGATTGTGAGTCACTGCTCTAAAAAAAGTAATAAAGCCACGTTTTACAAGCAGATATTGTGCATTACAAATAGCTCATAAGCCACAATCAGTAATCATTATATGCTTCATCAAAGTGAAAAAAGAGTGAAATTCAAGAAAAGAAAAGAAGACAAAGAGCTGTTAATTCAATTTTTCTACATTTATCTCAAACTTTTTGATATACAATATTTTGGTCAGATGCATCATAACTTTACATATCAGCTGGATTACTCTGATTAAATGTCAACAATCACCAAAATTCCTCTTTCCAGGCTCCAATCTACGACTGTGAGCAGCCCAAAACAGCAGGGTAGATGCTAATAGCTTCAGCAGGAGTTTATCAGATTGATACCGCAATTCTTTATTAAAGGTGTTGTGAGGAGAATCTATTACCGGCGATATAAAGACTCTGCTACACATGAGCACGCGCGGCGACTGTCGTCATGCTGTGTTCCAGTAACTTCGGAACTGGGAGTGACATCATCTCCGACTTATCGGCGTTCCAGTTGAAGTCAGAAAAAAACATGCCGATCTACCAGGCTATTGTTAGCTGTTGTTAGCACACCCTGCGTTGTTGTTCACAAATATCACATGAAGAATGTGATTATCACTATGGCAGCATTTTTGTAAATATAAGTCTAACAACACGATGTATACAGCTGATCTAGAGCGACACACCCCAGTCAGAAGTGCAAATAACTGTTCACACTGGGGGCATCCATCTTCGATTGTCAACTCGGGGGTGGCAAGGTTTCACCGAGTTCCCAGTAGGAAATTCCGATTTCGGTGGGCATTCCAGTTGCAGTTTCCTACTCAGGACTCGGAAATTCCTACTTCTGACTAAAACTCGAACGCACCAAGAGACGTGACCCAAGCCAAAGCGTCAAGCGTGTGTTTGTTGTGATGCTAATGAATGCAGCTCGGACCTTCCTCAGAACTCTGCATTGCTTTACAACTTATTTTTTCAACAACTTACAGGATGCAAAGCAACGAGGTAATGTATCTCTTTCTTTCGTTATGTAGCGGTAGTTTTTGATGTGTGACAACAAGCAATTTTTGGAACACTTAGTATCGTAGTTTTGTAACCGGCTCTATATCACTACTTACAGCCCGGAGCTCTATGACATGTCCGAATAATATAAATTTGCTCTTGTTTTAATTGTCTTGTTCCTGAAGCTGAGTATCCAGGCCAGTCCAGCCCTGTGATCCCACCGCAAAGCAAAGGAATAGCATTTACAGATAACCTATTTTGATGCTATAAAACTCATCTTAAAGTGTGAATTTCAATCAGGCATATATCTAAAAGTGAGACTTCTTTGTAATTACTTAGAAACTCCTCACAGTCCCTTTAAACCATCCTTTATTCTCCATCAAAATCTAATACATATTAAACTGTTTATAAACGGTTACCAACATCTACTGAAAATTTTAGCAAAACCTATTCAGTTGTTTTTGCGTGATCTTGCTAACAAACAGACAAACAAACAAACAGACAAATAAACAAACACCAACAAAACCATAACCTCCTTGGCGGGGCTATTTAAAATCCAGTACCATCACTACAAACCTCTCTGTAGTAAGGATGTTTTCGCTTCACTTCTGACAAGTTTCGAAGAGACTTTGTTTTTGTGCTCATGTTCTTTAATGCAGCAGCTTCCGCCTACAACATTGTCTAATTGGATAAATGTTGACTGACAGAACAATCATCCAATCACCTGTCAGATATGCTTTTACAAGATTCAGCCTTCTCCAAACACTTTCCATGGACTCTTTTCCAGATGGTCTAGTGAAATATTTTGAAAGGACCATCTGATTTGTCAGCTTACCAACAGTGACTCATAATCACATAATCATGCATTATAACGGTGCTTATAATGTGTTATTAAATTATTCAAGCATTAAAATCTCATTAATGTTGATCTCCATGACTACAGTCAGAGACCACAGACATGGGGTTAAAATGGTAAAAAAAAAATCTTTTGATATTCAAACCTTTTGGCAGGTCTCCAAGAACTCTTCGATGGTGACCACCCCGTCTTTGTTCTTGTCCATTTTCTGAAAAATAAAACAGACATGCTCACAGATTTTTAAATGGGGAATTGAAGATGTTCTGTGTGCCATACTTCTGAATATTTTATATCTCTGGGCCTGTAACAGCTGAACCCAGAGGTACTAAGTTTTTGGGCTCTCTGTCAGTCCTTCAGTTCATCTCAGTTTATATAAGAAGTCTTTGGTAAATTTTACACAAAATGATAAAACTTTTCAAACCCACTCAGTGATCAGATGATGTGGGTTATGGAGGTCATCCTTGAAAGGTGAACAGAGTTTTGTTCATGTAAAAACCACTTTGGGGGAATTTCTTTGAATTTTTTAAGGGATTTCTGTTTGAGCTGATTAAAAGGGATTCACCAACTTTTTTGGTGTTGAGGCAGAGGCAGGCTTACACTACCCTCTAACAGGCTGACACTACCTGCTAACAGGCTAACACTACCCGCGAACAGGCTAAAACTACCCATTAACAGACTGACACTACCCATTAACAGACTAACACTACCCATTAACAGGCTGACACTACCAGCTAACAGGCTGACACTACCCACTAACAGGCTAACACTACCCACTAACAGGCTGACACTACCCACTAACAGGCTGACACTACCTGTTAACAGGCTAAAACTACCAGCTACAGACTGACACTACCAACTAACAGGCTAACACTGCATGCTAACAGGCTGACACTACATGTAACAGGCTAAAACTACCCGCTACAGACTGACACTACCCGCTAACAGGCTAACACTACATGCAGACTAACACTACCCGCTTACAGGTTTAATGTAAGCGGGTAGTGTTCTTTTATTCTTACTGTGAAATGTTGCACTGTCTCAATATTTTTATGTAAATGGGACTACGGATGGAAATTAGCGTCAAGCTACAATCCGGCATTTTTACATGTTTCAGCATGTTCATCAATGTACACTGTCCCATTCAAATAAACAAATAAATAAAATAAATAATCTACCCGCTAACAGGCTGACACTACCTGCTATCAGGCTAACACTATCTGCTTACAGGCTAACACTACCCGCTAACAGGCTTACACTAACTACTTACAGGCTAACACTTAATACTTATAGGCTGACACTACCCGCTAACAGGCTAACACTACCCGTTAACAGGCTAACACTACCGGCCCATGCAATTTGCCTGCAAATGTAAGAATGGCTCTCAAACAAACGGCTCAATCAACTGTGAATCAGTTCTCATTGTTCACTTTAAAGAGCTGTCCAACAGAATTGACTCTGATTTTGTTATATATTCAATCAAATGAATGTGTGTAACCTGGAAGAAGTTGTCAACGTGATCTTTGGGAGCGCTGTCCTTCATGTTGGGGTAGGTGTACTTCCCCATCATGTCATAGATGGAGTTCATGATATCTGTCATCTCCTGCAAAGATAGAGACAAGACAGAATAAGGACGGATACATTTGGGAAATAGAGCCCTAATCCGACAAAACATGGACATCAGAGGCAATGATTGTTGTACCTCTCTGGTGATGCAGCCATCTTTGTTCAGGTCGTACAGATTGAAGGCCCAGTTCAGTTTATCTGTGACGGAGCCTCTCAGGATGATGGACAAACTCAAAACAAAATCCTGCAACAAGAAAAAGAAGACTGAACCTAAACTGGCATCAGGACAGTGACAGATAAAAGCATTAAGCTCGAGAGTGACAGAGTTTGACAATTTGATTTTAAAAAAAGACAGAGAACGGAGTAAAATATGGGCTGCAAACCAAGAAGTGAGGCTGATTTATCTGAAAGTAGATAAAAAGTTAAGTGATTGCCATTTTTATAATATGAGAAGTTAAATAGCTTATTTTTGGTCACATAAAAGACTCATTTCTTTTCTTGCGATGATATGAAGTAAAGTAATGAAAGATATTTTGACCAAGATAACTTTAGAAGATATGAACAGAATTTGATTGCATTTTCTTGGAGTGTTGGGAAGAAGTGTTTACATTTAGGTGGTGATGCATCTCCTCATCTGGGTGCATACATTTTCTGATGGATTTGTTAACATTGCACTCCACAGTTTTTGATAATTTTACACATAACTCAACACTGCACATATAAACACTCTGTCTGAAGTTTGTTCATTCTGTGTCATGATCCTTCCTCAAGTTTAGTTCAGTTCCTCATTGTGCTTGTTTGTTTGTCGTCTTCGTGTTTCCTGTTTTATTTTGAAAATTCACCCGTCTGTCTTGCTCCCCCAGGTTTTGCTTCCTGTCTGGCTTTGTCACACCTGCTCCCTGATTGTGCTTCCCCTTCTGTGTCTCTTAAATCCCAATTACCTTGTGTATTTAACTCTCGTCTTCCCTTGTCTTGCTGCTGGGTTGTTGTATATTCATGTCACTCTCTTTTATTTCATAGTCATACTTGTGATTACGACCTCCTTTGTTTGGACCTCGCCTTTTGTCTTGTGCCTTTTTGGATACCTCTGCCTAGTCTGACAATCATCTTTGTGTACCCAACCCTGCTTTGCCCGAGTGCCACCATTGTGCATTGAATCTGGACTGTAAATAAAGACCCTGTTTTTGCCTCTCGGACTCAGGGGCCTGTTCTACAAAGCAGGATTACCGCCTAGCGAGGTAAGTTTGAGGGTAGGTTCCGGGTTCCCTGTTCTACCAGACGGGTTCACTTCTTAGCGAGGCGAGTCTCCATGGCAACATACGCTGAACGGCTAACCTGCTCCGGGGCAGGTTAGGTTCCAGATTGAACTTGCGGACTATAAAAACCCCACCCACTGACCAATGAGCTCTCTCGGCCAGCTCCTCTGCAGGAGTAAAATCTGGGGAGAAGCCAAGCCCCCCCCCCCAGTTATTTTCCTCTCTGCTTTCTTTCTGTTGGCTGGGGGGGGGGGGTCTTAAAATTGTGACAGGAAGACATGTCTGGTGCATGTTACAGTAAAAGTGCATGTTGAACAGTGCTATTGCAGGATGATAATGGCACGAAAAAATTTTTTGCGTGCTATACTTATGCATTGAGACTGTCAGCAATTTTCTGCCAGCGCTCCTTCCGTGCTTTTGCAGCGGTGACGGTGTTGCTTTTGACATTTAGAACAAAACAGCGTCGTCAGACCGTTTAGGGAGACCGCCGGCTACCACGCTCAGTTCAGCGAGGTAGCTCCAAGGCTTTCTCGCTAGGCTGAACTTGCTTCGTAGAATAGGGCCCAGGTCATCTACTTTAGCTTGTTCTGTGTGCCTGTTGTTCATGTCACTCTGAGCACTTCTAGTTCTCTACATAAAATGCAATAATTTCATTAATCACATTTGAAAGTAACTTGAACCAGCACTGCCCAAAAGTAAGATACGGTTTAATACACAGTTTGTAAAAATCACTGCCAGAGGGCTTTCAACCAAACAAACATCTGACAATGAGTCAGGACCAAAGGGAGTTAAAACAGAGAGTAACCCACAGTAACACTCTACTGTTACCGCTCTTATATTCAGAACTCCAGTCAATAAAAACTGAACTCCATGAGTTAAAAGGTAACCTTAAATATATATCGAACCCTTTTTTCTGACGATTTCTTTTTTCGGACGACTCAAATCTGCTTTACTCAGCAGGTCACAACTATATTCACTCCCACATTCACTCTCTGATGGCTGGAATGTCTATATAAGTTTTCGATTAGCATCAAATAACACAGTCATACCTTTTTATACCATTTTAAATGCCACTGACGCAGCAGTAAGAGTAACTCGGGGTTCTTGCCCAAGGACACATCGGCATGTGAAAGCTGAAGCTGGACTCAAACCTGCACCCTCATGCTGCGTTCACACTGCACGCTACTTGTACTACCTCGGCGATCACTCTCCATGCAAAGTCAATGTACAGCCGCGATTGGGCGGGGCTAACCCTCCCGCGATGCAACAGCCACTTTTCACACTGCCATATAGCTTGTCGCAAGATATGAAAGTAAAAAAAAGTTGATCTTGTCAGACGATGTCGTGTGTGGCTGTGCGGCAACAGCCAATCAGCGGTTTGTGCATGTGTGACGGTGCCCGTGACAGACAGTTTTTCATCCTGACTACAGAGGAACAATTTATGTCCATGTGGGAAACATTAGTCAGTGAGGACATTAGTTCCGCCTAGGGGGACTGCGGGAAACTCACAGATAATGCTGCAGTGTTTTGTGGTTGATAAGTGAATGAAAAGGATACAGCTGAAATAATGTCTATTATATGATATATTATATGATCACGGTGAAACTCGAGTGGACGTGACGTCACCGAGCGACGGCCGACGGCAACAGTGACCAAAATGAAGTGTTTATGGACGCGCGACGATACGTTAGTGGGCGACGCGATTTTGGGAGTTCGGTCACTTGCGGTGTGAACGCAGCATCAGATTGCGCCACAGACACTGATATTCTGCAAGAATGCCTTCACTTCCATTTAGTGAAATAAACTTTGCATGATTAGAGAGGATATTATTTTAAAAAGGTCCCCTGTTGCACACAGTGAACAACACACAAAACATCCTGGGATTCCTCATCAGGAGTCCAGTTTCAAAGGACATTTTTGTTTTGTCTCTTGGTATGTCAAATATATCAGAAAATAGATTGTTGGTTTGCCATGTAGTAAATTCACCTAATGGAAGGCTGTTTTTCCCTGCAATGGCAATGTTAGCACTCAACTTAACATCTTTAGTAAAGAATATGTAAATTTTATTTAAAAAACCTACGCTTCTCTGTTTCTAAAATAATTCACAAATATGTTTTCTAACATATATTTCATTATTACTGACAGGTTGTTACAGATCAGTTACCCTTTTGCAGTGTTCTGCTCAACCAGTATAATACTGATACTGATACATTTTTCATATACTGCAGAGTGGCAGAGTTGTGATTAGTCAATGACATGTTTGAACAACAAAGATCACTTTATATTCAACCTAAACTCACAAGCTTTAACGGCACAGTAAGTGTGGTTGGTGTTTTTAAAGAGGTCTTCTCATTGTTGAGTACAAAGGAAGAAAACAAAAACAAGATGAACACATTTGTGTAGACAACCAAGTTAAATAAGTAAAGAAAAAGAGTGTCACCTCAAAGCTGACCGACCCATTGTTGTGTGTGTCAAAAGCCTCAAACAGGAAATGTGCGTACATACTTGAATCTACAGAAGAGACAGAATAGAGGCAAAGTTTATGTTACTGAGGGAGGAACCGCATTATGGTTACAGTGTCAGTTTTGGCACAGAAAGTTAAACAGTGATATCTGCTGACTGAACATTTCTGCTGATATTAACACCAATACATCTGCCTTACATGTGTACCTCATCCTGTCTGAAAGATCTGCAGAATCAATAAATGAACCATCATTATGCGTTTAGTAGCTTCTCATTTCTTAAACAACCATGTCAAAGACACATCCTTTGGTTTAAAAGATGTTAGTCTGTTTAAAAAGGGTCAAATCATTGGCATTAAGCAGAGAAAACATCTAAAGAGATTGCAGAAAGTACTAAAATTGAGTTAAGAACTGTCCAACACATTATTAAAAACTGGAGGGATAGTGGGGAACCATCATCTGCAAAGAAGAAATGTGGTCAGAAAAATATCCTGAATGATCGTGATCAGCAATCCCTTTAATGTTTGGTCAAAATATATAGAAGAAATAAAACAGTAAAACTCAAGGGTGTATTTAAAGGATAAGTTCAGTTTCTACAGCTCTCACATTGTTTATAGAATGAAGTAGAACAATATACTCACCCAGAAGGCTTTCCTGATCCAAACAGTGCTTCGGAAGATATTTAGATCCAAAAACGAGCGGCGGACATCCATATAATGGTAGCACACGGGGCATGCATAGCGTCGCTCCTAAAACTGCATTAATCGTCCAAAAACTCATTAGTTTCACCAATATTCCATCATGGTCCTCTCCTCCTTTCGATGAGCTCCTCATCTGTGAACTCTGGCTCAAACTGTAAGGACACCCATCATATTCAAAGTTCTCGTCCACAACATCTTCATCTGATAGATATTCGTCCATTTTGCACAAAACTGGAAGAAGAAAGTTGTTGAGTAGCCGGCGGTCGCCCCTGAAACAATGAGCCGTACTGCGCATGCGCGGCAGCCGTGAAGAAAGTTTCCAGTTCAGAGGTCAGCACAGTCACAAAAACATGGGTGGAGCGACTCGACCGCCTTTGGAGGAGTAGCACGAGCGGACCATGATGAAATATTGGTGAAACTAATGAGTTTTTGGACGATTAATGCAGTTTTAGGAGCGGCGCTATACATGCCCTGTGTGCTACCATTATACGGATGTGCGCCGCTCGTTTTTGAATCTAAATATCTCCCGAAGCACTGTTTGGATCAGGAAAGCCTTCTGGGTGAGTATATTGTTCTACTTCATTTTATAAACAATGTGAAAGCTGTAGAAACCAAACTTATCCTTTAATAGTGAAAGTAAGAGCATTTCCACACACTCAGTGTGAGGGGAACTCAAGGGATTGGGACTGAACAGCTGTGTAGCCTTAAGAAAACCACTAATCAGTAAGGCTAACCAAAAAAAAGGCCTCAGCTTGCTTGGGAGCATAAAGATTGGACTGTGGAGGGCTAGAAGAAGGTCATGTGGTCTGATGAGTCCAGATTGTCCCTGTTCCAGAGTGATGGGAGCATCAGGGTAAGAAGAAGAGCAGGTGAAGTGATGCACCCATCATGCCTAGTGCCTACTGTCCAAGCCTGTGGGGGCAGTGCTATGATCTGAGGCTTCTGCAGTTGGTTCATCAACATTATGGCCCAGAGAATGAGCTCAGATGACGACATGAATATACTGAATGACCAGGTTATTCCATCAATTATTTTTTTTTCTTCCCTAATGAATATTGGGCATATTCCAAGAAGACAATGCCAGGATTCACTGGGCTCAAATTGCAAAAGAGTGGTTCAGGGAGCATGAGACATTATTTTTACACATGGATTGGACCCATCACAGAGTCCAGACCTGAACCCCTTTAAGATCCTTTGGGATGTGCTGGAGAAGGCTTTGTGCAGTGGTCAGACTCTCCCATCATCAACACAAGGTCTTGGTGAAAAACTAATGCAACACTGGATGGAAGTAAATCTCGCAACATTGCAGAAGCTTTCCAAAACAATGCCACAGTAAATGTGTACTGTAATCAAAGATAAAGCTGGTCCAAGGAAATATTAGAGTGTGAGACATTTTTGATGGCAACTTTTTTTTTTGG
Organism: Scarus forsteni; assembly: GCA_036419115.1. Classification (NCBI taxonomy): domain Eukaryota; kingdom Metazoa; phylum Chordata; class Actinopteri; order Labriformes; family Labridae; genus Scarus; species Scarus forsteni. The sequence goes on from JAZDUH010000289.1 coordinate 7,894,798, forward strand.
CCAGGCACTGTATGCATACACTATATGTAAGATTAAGAGGCTTATAAAACTAAGAAAAGCATGCTATTTTCTCTTCATTTTCATCTCAGCGATACAAGGAAACCTATTTCCGATGTAACTTCTGGGGTAATCATAAACATCCTGATGTGACTGACCTCCCTGAGGGAAGAACTGAGAGTAGATGTTTTTGAAAGTCTCTTCATTCACCACTCCGCTGGGACACTCCTGTGATGAAGAATCACACAAACACAGCCTATGTCATGAATACAAATAATCTGAACAATTACAATTTACACTGAATCAAGCTTTCGTGATTTTTGTAAAATTCTGAATACACAAAATCTCAGACTGACATTTTTGAACCCACGGTACAGGACCTGCAGCTCCTTCCTGCTGAAGCTGGTCTGCTGTACGAGTCGTTCGATCCTCTCTGGTCTGTAACTCACGGTGGCCAGATCTCCATCATCGGTTAAACTATCTGCAGACAGAAACAAAGTAACTCATCCTGGACAAACAGCAGGGCCGACATGACGGACTGAGGTCCAGGAGAAGAGCAAAAGTGATCATGATGCGTGAAATATGACATATGAATATTAAAAACAGCTCTATGTTTGAATCACTGCACAGCTGACCCTTTAGTTTGCTCTCTGATTGATTCATCAACCAGCCAATCAGCATCAAACAGCCCTTAACAGAGCAGCTGGTGCCAGGTTAGCAGGATTATCTCCATGTTGGCAGAGTCTATTTCAAATCATCACTGTGAATCCATGGATGTATTATAAGAATGTATCATAAGTTTCTTATAATGTATCCATGGGTGAATCTGACTCTTTGGCCCAATCCCAAACCGCCCCCTACACACTACCCCTTCACTAACGAGTGTTACTCCAAAATTGAGTCACACTCATAGATATGGAGGGCACTTCCACTGAAGGGGGAGGGTATGTAAAAATGATGGGCAGGAATGGGAGGCCCTCTTCACTTCACCGGAAAAGGAAAACTCAGTGGCAAAGATTATGACCTACTAGGACAGGAGTTACGTTATAGCCTAATTCAAATAATTTAAGTGATTCCACATGTCTTTCAATCCGATTACCATCTGACAATTCCAATCAAAGAAATGAATAAATGTTGCCAATTGTGCTCACATTTTATGGCGCCAGGGCTGCACAATCATATCAAACGTCAGCATCTATGATTTGTTTGTTTCGTTTAAACTTTAAAACCACGCTTTATGTGATTTTCTGTCAGTGTGACAAAGGTGTGGGGAACATATGGACACCTGGGCACTTACATTCATGTTGTTTCCTCCTATTTATGTTACGTTTATAGACGTTGCACTTCCTGCCAAAGTCGATGGAAGCCTGCATCGATGCAGACTCGCTATTTAAGGGCTGAACGATCCACTCCCCCTCCGCACTCCGTGGAATGGGACAGCCCTTAATATGGCGGACCCTCCGCGAGGACGCGCAAACGGAGGGGTAGTGGGTAGGGAGAGTGTGTAGGGGGCGGTTTGGGATTGGGCCTATGTCAAGCTCCTCCTGTTACAGGAAGTAATCCTGAACAACCACTTCCTGTAAAGGGTGGGGCTTAACAAAGAGTATTTTAAAAGAACACTTCAGACTTGTCTTTGAAATCTTATTTTTAAATAGCTTTTGCTTTAATTCAGGTAATAATCCATCTCAGCCTTTGAATATTTTTGAAACTGTTATAATTTTAGTGTCAAATTTATCCATGTTCTGTTGTCCTACTCTTGTTTTACTTTTGCTTTATGTTAGTTTGTTTTATTTCATTGCTTTTATTGTTTATTTTTTTGTTCGTGCTTTTGTATTTACTATCTATTGTAAAGCACTTTGGTTCACCGAAAAGGCTGTTGGAATGGGCTGTATAATTACAAACATTAACATTTACATTTTTATTTGTTTACTGGTTCAAGAACGTCATTTATTGTTTTTATTGTCCTCTAATATTTAACTTTAATTTCTTATTTATATGTTTATTCATTCATCAATCTTCTCAGTCTAGCTCACCTGCAAAATCAGAATTGCCCATTAGGACAAATAAAGTTGTCTAAACTAAATTAAACCAAACTAAACTAAATCAGACCCCTTTATTGTTTAAATATTAAAATGAATAACTATGAAGATGCAGAGCAGCAGTTTAACCCAGGATGATAATGGAAGAGTCTAAGAAAATATAGATATATACTCTTAATTATCTATTGTCTTTTTCTGTGTTTGAGTAGGGCTGTATTATATGTATAGAAGTTAAATATTATACTTAAGTGAAATAATAAGTTTGTAATTATGTATTAGTGTATAAGTAGCTTTTATGCACAGTCATTACATCATAGGGAACACTGTCTCCTAAATAGGTGTTTTAATCTTGTAAACATGTTTTAAAAAAGCATCACATGGTAATAAAGGGGTAAGATTAAATAGGTTTAGACTTCTTACGCCTTTTCAAGCAGGTGGACTTGTTGAATGTCATCAGCGGTTTATGTTGACTGTTTTGTTTTGGTATATGCATGTGTTTATTCACGGTGATTACCCATGTTTTTTTTTACATGTTTAAAATAAAACAATCATTCATTCATAAATGGATGCTTGTCTCTGTAGCTATTTGGTTGGCTGGTGACCGGTACAGGATTACCCCCGACTCTTACGATAGGCCCCTGAGACCCAGAAAGGGATAAGTGATATGGATGGATGGATGGATGGATGGATGGATGGATGGATGGATGGATGGATGGATGGATGGATGGATTGTTACAGATTCCCTTGAGAACATGCAGTTGGTTGTTCATTCATCACAAAGTATTAACGATAATGTCAACACCATTTTAAGTGTTACTCTAAATGAAAAAGTGAAATAAAATAAAAATTGACTGTGTGCTGTTTTACTTGCTTTGATTGACTGAAGAGCTGGAGCTGGAGCGGTAACAGGGGATCAGTTTAAGGAAGCGCTGCTTTATGCTCTTTTTATGAGGTTTGGAGGGCTGGTTACCTGAAAACAAGCAGAGGACAGGACATCTTAAACAGGAACACACACCTAAAAACAGCTGCCATGGTCACATCAGAGTTGAAAAAAAAGGGAAAAAAACTTTGGCTTCCTCAGTGAAATGATGCATTATCACAAGCAAAACACCAAAAGGTCATTCTGAACAAACTAAAGGTCCTCTGATGATTACAGACTAAAGTTTCAACCTGAATCAGGAAGAGGGAGACTTTACCCCTCAAAGCCTGTTGTATCATATTTGATACATACTTTTATGATTCCCCTATCTAATCACTATGATCAACAAACTGAAAAAAACAGATAAATGATAAATATGTCCTCAAGTGGACCATCAGTTGCCCAAAAAAATCTAATGTATCAAATGAGATACAAAAATAAATGTTATTTTTGATTTTTGGATTTCAGCGGAGAGTGAAATAAACATAGCTCCAAAAAAATCAAATTTTCTGGCTATTATTTGTGTTTTAAGGCTTTGAAGGGTTAACAATACACCAGAAGTCCTAAACAATAAATAATCCTAGTTTATTTAGTGCTGAGGAAAAGTCCTCACAAAGAAACTGTAGGTCAGGATGGTCATACTTTGCACATAACAACATTTTTTCTAAAGTTTTGCATAATATTTTCCAATACTGCTGTTATGATACCCTGCTTTTTTTTTTTGAACAAATGTTTTATGCAAGTTTGTGGACATAACAAGTTCTGAAATAGATACTTTAGACAAAACAAACAGAAACAATCTTTACATGTCTTTGGACTCCTCTATAGCACAAAAAAAGGCAGATCAGAGTGCAGCGAAATGGTTTCTTTGAGACTATAACATAATATAAAAAAACAAGGGAGAGAAACAAAAATAAATTTAGTATGATAGAGTAGATAGAGGACTAAAATTTACTCACATATGCAGACACACCCACAAACATGTATATTTAATTTTGCCAGCATGTATGAATATTCAAACACCTACCAACAAATCTATTCATCCAAGCGTACACTCATTCAGAATGCAAATATACCTATACTCAGAAATATAAAAACTGAGTAGATATGTTTTTTAAAAAATTATATATATTAAGCATGTTACATGAAAAAAACATGATATCTAATATAAATGTATATATATGAATATTTAAAAAAAAATCTTTTTCTATCCCCCTTCTCTTACTTCTCAATTATCCCTTTCTCTCTCTTCATCTGCTCTTCCCCCTTCTCTTTATATTTATTTATCCCCCCCCCCCTTTTTTTTTCTTCCTTGATACCCTGCATTTTGATAGACTGATAACTAAGATTTAATTTCAAGATGCTATCTTAGTGTTTATTTTATGGTTCAGCCCCAAGAGTATCCCATCAGAGAATTAACAAACAACCACTCAACAAGCCAGAGTATCCTTCATATTCAGGTGCAACATTACCTTTGTGCTAAAAGAATAATAAGTGGATGTCAAAGTACTGCAGATATGTACTTTGATATTGAAATTTTTTATAATAAATTTGTTGTCAAAGACTAGAGAGCTCTATTTGGTCCAGTGCAATGTGACTATGTGCTGACTGTGATGTATCTTTCTTCCACTAGAGGGCGGTGTCAAACAATAATCAAATAACCAATGAGCTCTCGTGAACTCAAACTATGACACAAGAAACTAATTCTAGTTAGCAACAGTCTTCTGACCATGCACAAAATCATAACTGACTTTCTTGTCTTTTAAAGTTCGATTTACAATCGTCTAAGTCATTTGTTTCCTGTCTGTCCTTCCTCTGCTGCTTTCATGCAGGAAGATTCCTGACTGAATAAGATGCAGCTAATTGGATGAAAAACCGTGACAGACTGACAGCAAACGACTGCTTTATAACAAATGAAATTTTAAAAATAGGTTAACATTTGGGGAGAACAGCTGTGGGAGATGTGGTTCAGTGGCACAGTTGGTTGATGTTATTCTAATTGGTGGTTTGATCCCCAGCTGCTGCAGTCACATCAGTGGTGTCCTTAAGAAAACATCATACTCCCTAAATTGGGAGTTTAAATAGTTTAAAGAGATTGTTCTGGTGTAAAAGCACCGTTATTTTTTAAGATTTTTCTCAGTACAAAGAAAAGAATTAACCTAAGTTAACCATAAAACCATCTCATCTTACATATTTTCATGATTTTGAGCATTTCAGTACATTTTTCTTTGTCATGCTATAAGAACAAGCGAGGGAGAGTGATGACTCAACCAGTTATTTATGTCAGTAAATAACAGTGTTGAATAATATTTGACCCAGATTGTGTAATATATTGCACAAAAGCAATTTTTGCCCAATATGAATCCAATTTAAAATAAAATATATTAATAAAAATGTTTTTAATACACCCTGTGAGTCATAGTTTTACATAAGCACTATGTATTTTTTCAAAACACAGAGCATTCCCTTATATAAAAATAGATTAATAATTTCTTTCAAGAAAAAAATATTTAAATGTGGTTTCACGTTTGATGTTAATTATTATATAAAAATGAGACCTACTCTTTGGGAATTCCTTTTTCTGATCCATCAGGCATCTAGACTTTATTCAGCATTGTTGAAGTTTTAAATACTGGGGCAGAGGGGGGCATTGATTCGAAGGGAGACCAGTGACCTTGTCTTAGCTCAGACCTCACAAAGTCTCTATTGTCCGATAAGATGACTGTACGGCCTTAAAAGAGAGAGAGTATCTTTAAAACTGCAGCTCTTGCGGGATGTTCCAGGTCTACAGTGGTCAACATCAGTCTAATGTAGTCCATGACCAGATAGAGTCATGGGTGGCTAAGGCTCATTGATGTACACTGGGAACAAAGGCTGGTCTGTGTGATCTTTTCCTCAATTAAAAAAATGTTTCTCCTGATTTTTCGGCTGCCAGTCTCCAGTGTTTTAGCACTTCCACAGGGATCTCTACTGTTGTGTCTTGTCTCACTCCTGTGTGCATGACAAGCAGATGGATGCCATCATTTTGACTGTGTAGCAGTAAAATCAAAAGAAGCCCATTGCTAATTAACTTAGCTCAAACACTGGGAGTCGATGGGTAGTGCTAGCCTGCCTCTGCCTATGGTCATCAGATAAACTGTGTGCTTGTTGTGACTCACCTTTTACTGTGTTATGTTCCCTCATCTATGTTTAGACTAAGAGTAGCACTTTATGTAAATTTTGAAAGAAATACATACAAAACTAAACTGCAGGGTACATGTGTTAACCACTGCCGACATGCTTGTAAGTAGGTCAACAAAACAAAGCCTCTGTTTACGTGTAGAAGAAGACTGGTACGAATGATTATCAATCAATCAACTTTATTTATAGAGCACTTTAAAATACAGAGTTTGAGCCAAAGTGCTGTACAGCAGGGGAAACTCAAGAAGAGTCAAGAACATAAAGAGTTCACCAAATGATACGACAAAAACATCATTAAAAAAAAAAAAATGAAGACAGATTAACAAAGTAGAACACAATTGTGTTAGGGCAGCACAAGCACATTACACAGAGACTTCCAAAGCCATTATTAGATAAAGTCATGGCTGGAAACCCAAATAACCGCAGATGGCAGCATGAAGCCACTGCAACAGCCATCAGCATACACTCAGACAGACAGACACAGATGCATACATACACAAGTTCTTCCACAAATGACACATGAGCAAAAAGAAATATGAAAACCTCATTCAGATAAGAATGAGCTCATGAGAAGGCAAGAGAATAAAAGTGAGTTTTAAGGTGTTTTTTGAAACAGTCCAGGGAACCTGCAGATCTAACATGTAATGGGAGGTCGTTCCACAGCCTTGGTACAGCGACTGCAAAGGCCCTGTCTCCAAGAGTTTTCCTGTGGGACCTTGGTACAGTAAGGAGTCCTTGATGTGATGATCTGAGGGGCCTTGCAGTGCTGTATGGTGATATTAGTTCGGTGATGTAGCTGTGAGCAGTGTTGTGATAAGCTTTATATACAAACAGAAGAATTTTGTAGGGTATTCTAAACTGTACAGGGAGCCAATGAAGTGATGCGAGTATGGGTGTAATATGATCCCTTTTTTTACGCCTGCAAAGCAGTCGTGCTGCGGCATTTTGAACAAGCTGTAGTCGCTGTATTGATGCCTGGTTGATTCCAAAATACAGGGAATTACAGTAGTCAAGTCTGGAGGATATCAGGGCATGGATGACTTTCTCCAAGTCTTTATGTGACAGAAATGGTCTGATTTTTGATATGATCCTGAGCTGGAAGTAACTGGATTTGATTACAGAGCTAATTTGTTTGTCAAACTTTAAGTTACTATCAAATACTACTCCAAGGTTCTTTGCATGAGGTGTTATGTGTTCTGATAGGTGACTGAGATAGTGCAGGACGGTGTTAGGGGAGTTTTTGGGATGGAAAACTAAGATCTCAGTTTTGCTATCATTTAGTTGCAGGAAGTTGTTAGTCATCCATACCCTAATATCCTCCAGACATTTATTGAGGTCTGAGGGACCAGAGTGGTTATGGGGGTGAATGGGCAGATAAAGTTGTGTGTCATCTGCATAACAATGAAATGAGATGTTGTGTTTCTGAATAATTTTTCCTAAAGGAAGCATGTATATGGAGAACAACAGGGGGGCAAGGACAGAGCCTTGGGGAACTCCACAAGAGAGATCAGCAGGGGAGGAAGAGGAGTTGCTAACTGTGACTGTAAATGATCCGTCAGTAATGGATGATTTAAACCAGTCCAGTGCCAAACTAGAGACACCTGCCCAGTGCTGCAGACGATGTAGGAGGATAGAGTGATCGACAGTGTCAAAAGCGGCACTGAGATCAAGGAAGACAAGGACCGAGGAGAGGGTTTGTGTGTGTTCATGAAGAGGAGTTTAACAGCTGGCTAAATATAAGCAGTGCTTTACCCACCGAATTACGTTACGTTTAAGCTAACATTAGCTGGAAGATAGGCTAATTTGCAGCTGTTCTGGCTCCAATGCAGCGTTATGCTGCGTTCCATCAACCTCGGAACTGGGAGTCATGTCATCTCCGACTTATCGGAATTCCAGTTGAAGTCGGAAAAAAACGTGCCGATCTACCAGGTTGTTATTAGCTGTTGTTAGCATGTCCTGCGTTGTTATTCACAAATATCACATAAAGAATGTGATTATCACTATGGCAGCATTTTTGTAAATAGAAGTCTGACAATACTATCTATACAGCTGATCTAGAGCGACACACTCCAGTCAGAAGTGCAAATAAATTGATTATTACAGGAGCTAAATAAGTGTTTACACTGGAGGCATCCATCTTCGATTGTTAACTCGGGGGTGGCGAGGTTCCCTCGAGTTCCCAGTAGGAAATTCAGACCTCGGGGGGGCGTTCCAGTTGCATTTTCCTACTCGGAACTCGGAAATTCCGTCTTCCGACTACAACTGGAATGCACCATTAGTCCGTGGTGTAAGGGGGGACCAGTTTCGCTGTTGTAACCGTGTGTGTGGTAACCAGCATAAATAATAAATAAATAATACATGCTTAGGATTGTAAGTGGCATGTGACTGGAGCGCCAACTTCACTGGAGTTATGCTGAGGGTCATTAATGAATCGCATATATTTTTTTGTTATTAACATATGAAGGTGACCTCCCTCAAAACCAGTCGTTCTGAACAGAGGGGTTATGTGAGCGTGGAAAGAAGTCAGCTGTGCTTTAAACTGTTAAACTGCAGAAAAGGAGCAAAATATGGGACCTATCAGACATGTCAGTCAAAATATGAAAAATAAACGCTGCCCACAGCTGGAAAGACAAAAAAAAAAGAATCTATAAAGTGTCTCTCTCTTTCTCTTGTTTTATCACACACACACTCACAAACACAGATGATGACTAAAACATTTCAAACAAAAATAAATCTATTAAAAACTGTACGATACAAGGACTTATTTATCACAGAGACATCAAAACACTCTCCCTGCTGTTTTCTCTCTGTAGCAGATATATTTAGACATGAAAGAGCTCAGGTCATTGATCACTGAAGTATTTTAAGATACCTGCATGCTTTCTCAGAGTAATATGACAGGTCTGAGGTGTAATCTTACAAAACAGGACAGGACGATGTTCTTAGACAAAACAGCTTAGGCATTGTTCCAGCTGACTGTATTGGTTATATAAGAATTTAAACATCAGGAAAAGTTTTTGGGTTACATAAAGGTTACACTATCACACAGTGAAAGTAAGCTGACACACCAGCAACCCATAAAAATATTCAGAAATGTTAAATGTCCAATTCTGACCCTATCATCTGAACAATGCAGCAGGAATTGAGACTCATCATCTTAAGTCATCATACCTCTAAACCCTCTAACTCCCAGCTCAATGGTTTGGCAGAGATAATCAAATTAAGGAATGTGTAAGGTGTTAAAAAAACATAACACACCATTGTTTGCATCTGTCAATGTTTTATGATACAGAAAAAACTTCAAACATACCAAAAACATGGATATTTTTGTTTGTGGGATATACATATTTAATTAGTTGAAAGAAACAATTATTTTTACAATCATATAAATACTAAACCATTTACTATTATGATGATATATATGTACATGTAAATCTGTTATTCATCAACAACATTTTTTTGTTTTCACAGACTTTTCTGAATTCTCTTATTGATTTTGTCCCAAATATTTCTGAATTTGTAGGTCACCACACAATCAACTGCTGGCTTTCAAAACTTTTCAGTCCCACTCCAAGAAAATATCTGTTACTTGGTGTGTTTGTGGTTTTCTCTCTTCCTTAAGGGTTAATGGAACTCAACCATGATTTGTTTGTTCTCTTTCCTAAAACAGTAAATATTTAATTTAATGATGACCTCTGCCAAACAGTTGGGCTGGAAGGGTTAAAAGCAAACCCAGCAGGAGATTGGACAATATCCTGCAGTTATATTCATAATGGGCCAGTTGGATGACATAGTAGGCGGGCGTTACTGATGTTGTGTAAAGCAAAAAGTGTAAATATCCTTTCCGTCTAAAAATGCATTCATTTCATTGTTGGTTTTTACATTTAAAGCAGCACTACGGAAGATCCCCGCTTGACCAGAACGAGAACACAACTACCCATGAGTGCTAGCGCGTGCATACTGTCGTAAGGATACAGATCTGCCGGTCGCGTGCATTTGTTTTGTAGGCGAATCACAGAAGCCAGGACTTCGCTCAAAAGTATTCTTCTGTCTTCAGCGGCTGTTTGCAGGATGGATAGTGACGAGGTAATTTATTTATTTTTGACTAAATGACGATGTTGAAAATCGCTAAGTTCAACTTGGTTTTATTACCGTGAAGTCGCCCCGCCCTGTTGAATCGATAAAGTGAATAAAAGTAAAGACAAACACGAGCTGGCGATATCACACACTTGAAATAGGTCTAAACAAAACTATATACTGGTACGTTCTCAAGAATACTGTAAACGGATGGTAAACAATCAACAAGTATTTACAAGTCCAGCAGTAACAGGGCCAAGTCGGCATCGGTCGGACATCCCTCCTCGTCTTTTATTTCACGCCAGCGAGTGTGAAATAAACCGAACCGATGTTTATTCTGGTCCTAGCATTCAGCTTTTTTTTCTCTCGCTTTCTTTGTTTTGTATCCTCCAACAAAACTTTTCTTTTTCTTACGTTCTTTGTTGCCTCCGCCATGGTTACAGCTCTGCATTTGGCTTTCGCCGACACTTCCGTGTTTTAAACAAATTGGGAATCGGGGGAAGTGACATATGCCGTAAAGCAGTCCAAACTTGTAGTTTTTTAGTGTGGCAGGGTTCCCACCATCCACCCTGAAGTTACATAGCGCCAGTGAAAGCGATACAGACCACTTCAGAACACGACAGAGGTGTCATTCAACTCATTGTAAAGTGGTGGACCATCACAATGAATATCTAAGGACTATATTATGTTTGAAAAACTACATAGTGTTGGTTTAATAAAGAAATTTGCTCCAGATCTTATTCAGCTGCCTCTGAAGCTGTTAGCATCAATGCCAACTCTATTCAACTATCAGCCTTCTCTCAGCTGCACAGATAAACAAACACAGTCTTGAGTGACCACAGGGATTGATAAATCTTACAAATATACATGTTGCTGTATTACTTAAATATCATCAACCATTTCTGACAGTGTTCACATTTTGTCTTATGACAGCAGCTTGAAATAAACAAAAGCTTTCCAAGTTGAGCTACCTGTGACTCTCACACTGCATCATCAAACTTCTCTATACAGCTAGGAGGAAAACTTTTGACAGGTTCTTGATCATACAAGTCATGTTTTATTGGCTACAGTGCTTTTATTTGGTGCTGTTTAGACAAATAACCAAACTGTGCTTAAGTAAGAGCATAACACAGCAGAGCTGCAGTGACACCAAGCACTGGTTTAATCACAAGCTACAATGGACCAAGAGCTGGACTCTAAAAGATTATACAAGAACCTCTTTGTGGTTTGGTTTCAATAAAACACACAGACTTAAAATTCTGAATAAAAAATATGATATTTGAATTCCAGGTCACATTTCCAGCTCTACAGTGACTTGCTGCTGAGTGAACCTGTCGTCATACCAGAGTCTCTGCAGCTAAAATTACTGTCAGCTTAATCTGCTGTGTGGTAAACACTGTGGAGAGACGTGTGTCAATGTTTACCCCAAGACCATCAGGAGGGATTTGTTTCTGCTGAATGGAAATCGTTTGGGTTGTTTAGTGGGATTGTGCTTGTCAGCGACTGTGCAAATCAATCAAGACATCAGAAAGCCAAGTCTGACACCAAGAATGAAACACCACATGGGGATGGATTTTGTCAATTTTAGGGGATTATCTTTGACAAAAATACTTGCCTCTTAAACTTTGCTTTAAAAGGTACAATTCTCAAAAATAAGTTCAGAAAATTGCTAAATGCCACGTGTTTTAAATGATTCAATCTGATGGTGTCAAAGGCTGATCAGCCTTTTCAACCAAATACTCTCAAAAGAGAAAAGAATAGCAGTTGCTGTTGCAGAATATTGGGTGCCATTGGGTAACATATTGAATCAAGTGATAGGACAATTCATTTTTACTAATTTTGATACCACTATTGAATCTCCTTAGTGATGAACTTATGTTTGTTTTTTGCTTTTTGTGCATGGATTTGCTTTTTGCAATCAAGAAGTGAATAATAGAGCTAACACATGAGTGGACTGTATGAATGTAATGAGTGTAGTGTATATAAGTCGTGCTCAAAAGGATGATATTTTTTTGTCGAAGGTGTAATATGTGGACCACAGGAAGAATAGCTACTGCATATTTGCTGTAACTAATGGTGGATCCAAAATAAATCAAATCAATCAAATCAATATGAGTTCATGTTGATATCCAAATAATATTTTTAGTAGTTTGTTGGAAAGATTGGATTGTAAGACAGTTTTAATCTAAAATAATTAAAATGAGGCATGTGTTGTTAACAGGAGCTTCTTTCATGAACTAATATATCTTCTATTCTGATTTTGGAAAGGTCCTATTGGGCTGTTGTCAGGTTAAATAAGGTGGGCTCTGAGGGAAAAAAAGGCAGGCCACCCCTGCTTTAAATAATCATTTTTCGGAGCAGACCTTAAACATATCGTAGAATAACTGTAAGTTTGCTTGTTAAGTTTGGGAATTATTAAGCTGTCAATTCCCAAACATATTTTAAACAATAGTCGAGGCTGATTTGAGCAGATGAGGATAATGAGACTTGAGCATTGATGATTACGTCATGCTTTATTGATTTTTCCTTTCTAAAAAAAAAAATAGCAGGATGGTTTTGATCTCAAAACTCAAAGTTATTTAATATAATTAAAGAAAAAAACTTTTCCAGAAAAATATGGAACAAATGACTTGCTGATTTTTTCTCTCATTAACATGGACTCAAGGATAAAAATCTAGAAACTTGTTCAAGAAAACACATTCACTCTAAATAGGAATATTTAATTACCTCCGCCAAGGAGGTTATGTTTTCGGGGGAGTTTGCTTGTCTGTCCGTCTGTCCGTCCATCCGTCCTTGAACAAAATAACTCAAAAAGTTATGGATGGATTTTGATGCAATTTTCAGGAAATGTTCAGCATGGGAAAAGGAAGAACTGATTCAATTTTGGTGTTGATCGGGATCAACGTCTGGCCGCCATGACGAAAAATTTGATTTTCATGAATAACTACTGAACTAAAATAGATATCATTATGATAATATATATATATATATATATATATATTTATGGTGAAAATCATATATATATATATATGTATATATGTATGTATGTATGTATTTAGTTCAGTAGTTATTCACAGAATATATATGTGTGTGTGTGTGTGTATATATATGTATATATATATATATATATATACATACATATATAATAGATATCGGAGGTAATGACATTCAAACAACCTCAAAATCAGTCAGAGGTTAAGTAATACAACTAAAAATCCTTCACAGAGCCTATATTACTCCTTCTAGACATAAAAAATCTAATCCAAGTGCTTCAAACCTTTGTTGGCATAAATGTGGAGAAGTGGAGAATCTGTTTCATATGTTATGGCTTTGCCCTGCAGTCAAATTATTCTGGACAGAAGTCTGTAAATTAACTTCAGGGATCATTAGCGTTAAAAATTGCTCCATGTCCATCAGTATGTCTGCTGGATCACAGGGCTGTTCAATCAAAAACAATGCAAGAGGGAAAGAAAGTTGGTTTAGCCTTTTTGGCTTCCAAAAGAATGATTTTATCCAACTGGAAAATTCACAAACCAAAATGTTTATCAGTAGAAACATGGATGTCAGAATTTCTTAATATTCTCGGTATGGAGCGGCTAACAGTTACACTAAATGACACCAAGTTTAGGTCTGAAACCATTTGGAAGCAGGTTTGGGGACACATATCATCGTCACCAATGTTGATTTGATTCAATCTGATTGCTTGAAATGGTCAATCTGAGAAATGTTATTTCTGTTTTTTTCCCTTCAAACCAAACCTTTCATTGAATAAGACAACTTTAAACCTTTTCACAATGAATTGAATATTTATTTAAGTATGGGCATGCACTGATTACCCTTCTATGTGATGGTGTTGTGTACATGTTAATATTTTGTCTGTTTATATTTGTCAGTGTATGAATCTGAGTGTATTGTTGTAATACAGAAATATTAAAAGTATGAATAAAAAAATATGTAGGTGAAGCTATGACAGACATATCAACCTCTGAATGAACCAACCACTAAACAAAAGTAAAGAAATGAATAAACACGTTCTCTCTGTCAGGATCTAAAAACAAAACTGTTGGTTCACTTGGAGAGTTTTGTGCGTTCCCAAAGGTCACAGCAGCTCCAGCCATGTCAGGACCAAATGAATGTCTGTAAGCTAATGCTGCCATGGCAACAGCCTCCGCTCTTACCATAATCCTCATTGGGACATGCTTCAGATTACGGACATCAGTCTCATTCAAACCTTGGACAAACACAATCATATCACAATTCTCACAATCCTCTCCTCCTCTGACATCATGTGACCCCAGGTGAAGCTGGTGGAGGTTTATATCGTACGTTCATGTCACCTCTTGTGAACTCACACTGGAGCAGACATCCTTTCATCAGTTGTGTAGGATCAGCTTTGATTTTTGTTACACAACATTGATCCTAATACATCAGTCCAGACTGCTGCCAAATCTGCTTGGCTCTTCCATCATGACGTCTCTGCTGCTGAGGGGCTTTGACTCCAAAATCTGACTGTAATTATGTTACATAAAATGAATATTTATGTTATCAATGTCAGGTTTTTATGCTTTGGGGAGAACCTCCTGTGGCTTAAACATGATATTGTAAATTAAATTATACACTGTACTCACACAATTATTCATGATCCCAGAAAAATGATATACAATCAAACATCTGCTCGTAACTGAACCTGGCTCCAAAGAGACAGAAATACTCTAACCATTTGGTTCACATTTAATTTATTTTAACCATTAAAAGAGACACATAGCCATGTTGTAAAAATTCACAGATGGCTGCAAAGAGCTGCTCCTGGTCTGTTACATAAGCTACAGTAACGCTTTAATATTTGTCTTTACACTACAGTAGTTTAGAAGATTAAGTGGTGTGCTCTCACCAAGGCATTTCCAACAGTGTCAAGTGAGTTATGTAAACAAAGTGGAAAACTTTGATCTCTCGTAATGTCAAGAATTCCCTGAAAAACGACCAGATCCAGATCACCATGAAAATCACCTGTTCTTTGTGCCGTGAACAACATTCCCTAAAAATATATCAAAATTTATTGAGTCTTTATTGAGTTATAAGAATAAATGTGGGGACTGCCCCAACTAACACCATTAACAAATCTATAAAAAAAAAAAAAAACTTGATTCATATCCAAATTCCTTTTTCTCTTCTTTGGCATGGATCACACGTATATGGATATTTTGACCGGATATCTTTGTCCTCGTTTAAACAAAAATCTCTGTCCACACCACAGAAATTTCTCTGTCCATATGAAGACGCAAAACTGAAAACAATCGCCTCTGAAGCCCGCAATGCCATGCCTGACCAATAAGTGGCAGGTTAGCTAAATGTGAAAACCATAGAAGAAACAAATAAAATTGAGTTTTTTGTGTGGGCGGACGATGAGCTGGACTTGTTACTTCGTATAACATTAGGTTACTAAAACAAAAAGGCCCAAGAAAATATTGTCTGGGAGTCTTGTTTCACAAAATATCCTGACATTCTGGAGGAGTTTCTGAAAGTGTGTGTGTCCAACGGCAAAGAGGGAAACAGCAATACCAACATTACATTCATTTGTAGAGCTGTAAGGAGGGCAAAAAGTGCAAACTATCCCCTATATAGTGTAAATGAGATAGTGGACTACATAGGGAATGACCAAACTACATTTCCGACACTACATTGAAATTTTGCAAACGTCATAGCGTCAGCAGATGAGCCGGATATTCCTGTGACGGAAGTGGACGTGCCAAAATTTACGTAAACAAACCGGGCACTCGGGAGGATAAGTAGCAAATTTTGAAGCCGTTTACAGCCACTAAAAGACGTAAAAGATCTACGCTACGAACATGTTAATGATACTTTAATGTTTGTTTACATTTATAAATAAAAGCAGCGCCAACAGCCTTCCTTCTCTTCTTCTTCTCTGGAAAAAACACGGCCGCATTGCATTGTGGTATACGGGAGTACAATATAGGGTACATCGTATGTACACTCACTTTTGCTGTGCATTGTGGGTATTTTGTAGTGCACTATATAGTGAATGAAATTAACTGCTGAGAATTCAAATAACACTACAGAATGGTGAACACACTATCTAGTGCACTATATCCGTGATAGTGAGTGATTTCAAACACAGTTAGAGATAGTGAAGTAAATGTCTTCCATCGTTCTTGTTGTTGGCAACCGTTGCTACAGTGACTTGTTGCTACAGTGATTTGTTGCTAGGCGCTCGATGTCATGCCGTCAACACCAGCTCCGTTTAACACCGCCACACGGATCCACTCAACCAGATATTTCTTTATTTCTTCACTTTTTTACCAGTTTTAAAAAATCTGCGGGGTGCTGGTCTGGCGTAGTGGTTAGCACCCCATATACTTGCATCTGCCGGTCCAGGTTCAAATCCCGCCTGTGACCAGTTTGCAGAGTGTCTTCCCCTACTCTCACTCCCTTTCACAAGTCTATCCACTGTCTCTCTCCTATCAATAAAGGCACAAAATGTCCAAAAATATACTTAAAAAAAAAAAAAAAATCTCTGTTTATATGGGTGAAATTGTCGTGTTCGTGTGGTTGAGAGGCCCAATTAGACAGAAAAATGTGCATTTAGGAATAGATCCATATTCATGTGGCCCAGGCCTTAAGCTTGTAAACAATCTAACAGCAGACTTTAAACACACTGGGCTCTAATTTCGTAGACCAGGCGCAAGCGCAGCCGCACCTGCCTGCGCCGGCCTTCGCCGCGCGGACTGGGTGTGACCTGCGCACTTTGCAAGTTTCCTGCAGTGCCAAGAGAGGCGCACTCATGGCACACAGGGGCGCAGAGGTTGCGCGTCCACGCCCACGTCTCTGCCTCTCCGCGCAAATGTCAGAATAGGAGGAGAATAGACGTGAGTGGGATTAACACAGCCAATCGCTGTCTTCACCAATCAAATGACCAATGCTGCGGCTGAGGCGCAGCGTCTGATTGGTCTGAATTATCCCCGCCACCGCGGAAATAGTGTGCTGGAAAGACCCAGCAGTGGAGACGCTGTCCCTTCAGCTGCTCCCGGGACAGATGTAATCTGTTCCTTTGTCATTAACAGGAGTAAAAAAAAATAAGAGACAGTTACACCACAGCTGGCTTATCTATTCATAATGCTTGTGATCCACCTGCACTCCTGGTTTGTCATCACCAAATAGCAGAGCCTTTAGTGATATACTGTATACTCTCCCGGTGTCTCCTCCTCATCCTCCTTGCAATAATGCTCTCCATCTTTTTAGAGCACGTTAAAAATAAAGACTAAAATAGAGGAATATGGGAAATCACGGGTAAATCCTGAGTGACATACATTTATTTTCTCTCTTTTTTTTTTTCTTTTTTCCCCTTTTTTCTTTGAATTTAATGAAATGAGAGAAGCCAGATATATACTCAGTATCAGATATTAAGGCTGTTTATTGTTGACTTGTAAGATGTGCATCAAACTTCCAGCTGCCGTCAGGTTAAGTTTCCATGATGACAAACGGCTTTAATCCGACATCAGATGTGACGGGAAGGTTGATACAAATGTATATGCTGGTTTAGACGGGGACATTAAATAGTGATTGCTGTGATTGTTTATTGCATTAAAATGTGCCTGATACTTTGGACACCTGCCTCTGAGGCGTGCGCACATGTGCGCTTGTCACCAAATTACAGCTGCGGAGGGTGCGCTCCGCCCTGCGCCGAGGTTAGACCAGGTTGCAGGTAGCTTTCAGCGCACTTTCTGCACTGTTTTTGGCACGAAATTGTCACTGCGCCAACATGAATCTGCCGACACCTCCCCCTCCTGCGCCATCACCTCCCCTTGGTGCGCCGTCACACCCACCTCTGCACAGACGGTCTACCAAATTGTCAAACTGGCAGCGCACGGCGGTGAGCCGCACGAAATTAACACTGCGCGGGGTGCGCCAGGCTTGCGCCCCCTGCGCTGCGCCACGAAATTAGAGCCCAATGAATCAAGTATTCAAAGAACATTAAACTGCTGTCTGCCTGAGAATCAACACCTTTCTTTTAATACTCACTCAGTCTAAACACCCACCCTCTGGGGTTGGGAAGTTCAATTTTAGGACCTTAGAAATTCACATTTTAATAAGTCTTTAATTTTTAATGGTTCAATTCTCACATCTGAATAAATGCACTCTGTAAAAAATTACAGCACAACCACTAATGTGCTACCTCTGCATATTTTAGGGTTGTTCTTTCATAATTCTTATTTCTATATTTTATATTCAATGCATCTCAGGTTGTTTCAAGTGCACTGCAGTGTTTCTTTTTTATTCCAACTTTGATTTATAAATAAAGTTAAATCATTCACTAAGACCTATGATGACATGCTCCAATGTTACTAATCAGATAATGATGAATGAGAATAACCCTTTCTTATAAGTATATTTTGACTAGGGCAACTTGAGTTTTTTCATGTCTATGGGGCGCCTTGACAGAAAAAATGCTGAGTAATGCTGATATAGTTGGATGGATGACTACAAATCAGGCTTTTCAAAGGCCTAGAGATGGAGGAAAGTGATCTTTCAAAGAAGTTATGACACTGGTGCTTTTGTTGGGTCATTTTAATTTTGATCTATCATCATTGTGATGCAGTTTATTAAAGAGTCAAGGTCAATGTGATTTTTAAAAGGCTTTCTGTCTTTCTCTCCCCACCTGCGATGTCACTGGCAAAATCATAATCTCTAAAAGTGATAAGACAATTTTTTTTTGGGGGGGGGGGGGGGGGGGGTTGCCTCTTGCCTCCCTCCAGAGTTCATGACAAGCAGATAGAAACCATTGTTTTGATTGTGCGTGCAGTAACAAGGAAGAGACAGCCTACTTGTAAACAGAGGCTTTGTTTTGTTTACCTATGTACAAGCACGTCCGGTGGTTTGCACATGCTGTTTAGTTTCATATGTAATTCTTTCAAAAATTACACAAAGTGCTAACCTTAGTCTAAAAATAGATAACATCACATTACACAGTCAAAAAAATAAGTCACAACAAGCACACAGGACCGTTTACAGTTGTTGAAGAGTTTATCTGATGACTGTAGACCGAGGCAGGCTAATGCTACCCACCGACTCCCAGTATTTCAGCTAGGCTAATTAGGCGAGCTCTGCCCCGTCTTTTTGTTGTTGCTGCGGTCAAAAGAATGGTGTCTAAATGCTTGTCATGTACTTGGGAGTGAGGCAAGACACAAAAACAAAAAAACTTTTCCTTTATTGATTCCCAATTAGATTATACTTCAAGTTATAGTTATACTTCAAGATCGCTGATTCGCTCATTTCACTGTCAATCAAAAAAGAATTCGGCCTCAGACAGATCATCCAATCATCATGCAGAAGCCGAGCGTCCAGGCCAGCCCACTGCCTCATAGACCCCCAGAGACACTGAGCGTCCGATGGGCGGGACAAAGCCCAGCGTTTATCCAATGACCGTCCAGTTTCCACAGTGGAACAACCCACTCTACGCTTCCCCATCGAAGTCAGAAGACGCTCAGCGTCCGGCTGTGTTAAAGCGCTGAGACACTGCGGGGATGAATGAGAAGGAAGTCGCGCCAGTTACCTGTGATAAGTAGCTGATTCTGAACAAAAGGTGAAGGTATTCTAGTGCATATTTAGTCAATGAAATGTACACACAGCAGTACATATCACCACTTTTTTGTGGGACATTTTAGGGGAAGCTGAGCTTCCCTTGCAGTCTTAGAGCAATCGCCACTGATATGGGTAGTGTCTCTGTCTACAGAAATTAGATAAACTCTAGACAGTCCTGTGAGCTTGTTGTATGTTTGTATGTTTTATTTTCAAATAATGTATCTTTACATTATTTGGCCCAACTTTAGCCCCAAGGCTAGCCCACATATACACCACAGTCCATGCCGGATTGGACTATGCCCTCAGTCCTGGCTGTTCCACTGTTTCGGCTTCTCTTCGTGCCCACTCAGCTTTCAAAGCATGTAGTTCCTCCTCCATTTACTCTGGTTTAGGTTTTGAATCTGCGTCAATCCAGAAGAAATCATCCTTGTCCTCTTTCATAAATTTAGCCATTAACCTTAGTAGCAATTTCCTTCTCCTTGTAAACAGAGGCTTTGGTTTGTTGACATGCTGAGAAGCATACAGTCATAGTAGATAGTATCTATGTTGATATGTGTATTCTTTTAACATGCTGAAAAGCACTTCCATGGTGGTTTGCGTATGTGCCCTGCAGCTAGTTTCATTAGTATTTTATTCAAAATTGAATAAAATGCTAATTTTAGTCTAAAAGTAGATAATGTAACCTATACCATCAACAAAAATTACAACAAGCCCACAGGACCATCTAGAGTTTTTCTGATGTCTGTAGACAGAGACAGAATAAAGCACTACCCATATACTCCTGGCGTTTAAGCTAAGCTAAGCTAGCGGTTGGCAATCTGAGTCCATCTCTTTCTTTTCACTGGACGCAAAGTCAACCTGAATGGGGACTGAGGTAAGAAACAAAAACATCAAAAATGTTGGAGTGTTCCTTGAAGATCTAAAATGTAGACTTCTTGCACATTGATGTGTCATGATGATGACACTGAATTTTAAACAGTGTTTTCACACATAGCATATCTTTCTCATACAGTGCA
This sequence comes from Scarus forsteni, assembly GCA_036419115.1. Taxonomy (NCBI): domain Eukaryota; kingdom Metazoa; phylum Chordata; class Actinopteri; order Labriformes; family Labridae; genus Scarus; species Scarus forsteni. The sequence continues at coordinate 7,915,623 of JAZDUH010000289.1, forward strand.
GCTCTAATTGTAGATATCAGCTGTACAGATTTGTGCTTTATTCTATCGTGAAGGTAAACATGTGCTTCACTGAAAATATATGTTTCCAGTGTTTATGCCACATAATGCTCCGTGTTTCAGCTCTAAATGCTAAGCTAATCCATGCTGCTGGCTGTATCTTTATATAGACCACCGTCTGATTTGACCTTTTACTCCAAAGCAGAGCTCAGAAAAGAACAAACAAAGCAGTGATCCTGCACGACATCATGGTTCAGCTGCAGCACAGCAGCCGTCGGTCAGAGTCATTGTAACATGTGAAGTGTAGTGTAGAAAGTGATGACTTGAAAAAGATCCAGCATTTATTATTCATGAACACGTCAGGAGTAAACAACATGAGGTTTCTGCAGCTGTAAAGCTCTGTCCCTCCACACAAGGGCCATTTCTGCTCTGTGTCAGTGTGCTTTTATTCTGCTTATTAATCTTTTACACACGCTTTGGACACATTGGATTCTCTGTGCAGATTTTTCATACATTTACTGTAGATGTTCAGTGTTTGCTGGATACAAAAGGGTTGAGTAGTAGAGGCTGCAGGTTCACAGGTTTGTGCCTGAGGCTGTCAAACACCATGCTGCCCCTGCGCTCCACTCTTTCATAAAACAGTCTGTTTGTGTTTCTTGAACGCACCTGAAGCTTCAGCAGTCATGCACCTGCTCTCTGTTTGGTTAACCTGCAGCTGAATGGAGATCACACCATCTATTGTACACAAAGCAAGTACCAGCAATTACACAAACGTCATCCTACCACAACCATGTCTTCTTTTTGGTTACTGCTAACTAAATAAGAGCTGAACTTAGAGCAGTTAATTTTAAACATTTATACAGTCATGCTGAAAAAGAAAGACTATTTTAGGAAGTTGTCAGAAAAATAACAGACCAGCTGAACAAAGCACTGAATATGGAACGTGTGACGAGTGTGTGCAAGAAGAAAGAGATAAATAAATGAAATCACAGTGATCTCCAAAGACTCTAGTCCTTGCAGCATCCATCAAGAGGATAAAATCCTGAAAGGCTGACGTAAGAGCAGAGTCTGATGCACACAACTATGTGACTGGAAAAGTTTGGAAAGCGCTTTTTCCTTTTTTAAAAAAAAGAGGCAACACCTATCTAAAAGTTCATATTTAAAAGTAAAAATTATGGTAAAGGGATTATCTACTTTTGTCAACCAGAAAAGACATGACTAAAATGTTAGGGGTGGCCTGTCAGCAGGGATGGGAAATTATGAAATTTTAACAATACTAGTGCCATTGCTGATTCTGTTTATTCCATTATGAGCTCTTGTGAGGTTTCCAAGTGGATACATTCTTTCTACACAGTTTTTCTGAGGCAACAAACATGTGCAACTCCTGATATTTGATACTGTGCTGTTAAGATGTCTCTGCAATGTAGTCGGCACATTTTTGCTTGAAATCACACAGACACACAAAACACAGCAGTAAGCATCATTTATGTAAATTTAAGCCAAAGCTTTGACCATTTCTGTGTCTTGTCTGCCATGATAGGCTGTAGGCTGTCTAATCACACTCAATATTTGAATATTCATTCCAGTATGGGGGTAGAAATCCATACTTCAAACTTTAAATATACATTCAAGTAGGGATGCATGATATTATTGTTTTGTGTCAGTATTGGCTGATATCAGCCTAAAAGCTTAAGTATCTGAATCAACCAATTCTAGCTGTAATACTAGCAAATTACACAAATGTACAATATTGATGCACCTTCTCATCAAGGCATGGGTAGATTTATAAATCAAGAGTTTCATTTTTGCAAGAGTTAAAGGCTGCTTTTTCATGTTTTACATCTGTTTCTCACAAAAATATACTGTAACGCTAAAGAAACAAGTCCATTTTAGTTAAGCACAGAGTTTGTGCTCTTGAACAGAAATATCGGTATCAGCAATAACAAATTAGAAAATACTGGCATAGCAGACATCGGCAAAAATCAAACATTCTGCATCCCTACATTCAAATATAAGCTACACAGCTTGGCAGCACATCAGAGGATCTGGAGCAGAGAATCACCTGAATCAACAGAGGGAGACCCGTGCAACCCGACTGTCCTCAACAGCAGAAAGTTTGTAAGGCCCACAAATTGTGAGAAGGATTAGCAGCTTGTCCCAGCACAACAGAACATGCATCTCCTGTATGTATATAATACTGTATATATGAAAATGTATGATTTCTGTCATGAAGGGGTCGAAGCAATTTATTCTTTTCTGGCAGTGTTTTATTTTGGGAAATGGCTCTTATGCAAATGTTAATTACCTCCGCCAAGGAGGTTATGTTTTCGGGACAGTCTGTTTGTCTGTCTGTCTGTCTGTGAACAAAATAACTCAAAAAGCTTTGGATAGATTTTGATGAAATTTTCAGGAAATGTTCAGCATGGGAAAAGGAAGAACTGATTCAATTTTGGTGTTGAGCCGGATCAGCGTCTGGCCGCCATGGTGAAAAATGTGATTTCTGTGAATAACTACTGAACTAAAATAGATATCATTATGAATCCAGTTGCTAATGGTATGTTTTCATGGTCAAAGAATCTAAATATTTTGATGAAATAAACGTAGGACTAATATTTACGGTCAAAATCACAATATGGCTGAGGACTGTGGCGCTGGCAGAGGTCTGCACTCTCCGAGTGCTTTTCTAGTTTTGTATTGTATTTTGTTTTGTATTGTTTGTGATATATGTTAATCATCTCGTTGATTTGGTTATTTGTGGGACACGAGAGTTTGGGGACGTTGAATATTGTGTTTTGGACTTTCTCTTCAATATATTTAATTTAAACTTCAATTCAATGCCTCATTTTTCATTTCCTAAGATTTTATTCCAGCTAACTGAGAGATGGAGGGTTGGTTAGTTTAATTTTTAGGAGCTGAATCCTACTTTGTTTAGCAGGTTGGCACTGACTAATTCCTGTCTATAAGAGCTTTCCGCCTACCCTCACGAGTACGATTCCTTTAATATAATTTTGTTAAATGTGAATTGTTACAAGTTCACCTCAACAAAATGCAGGACAGGCAAAGCAGCCCTGTGGAAGCACTTAGGGTTCCAACTGCAAAACGCAAAATAAGACAGAAAAGCTGGGCTGTGTGTCAATTATGTATAAAGTAGCTGTCCCACTCCTTATCAACAACAAATCTGCTGGCCCATTTGTTGGCTTTCCAACCATGGTAGTGCTCAGACGCCTGCGACCACATCCTCATCATCAGGACCCCCACCAGATGTAAGAAAAAGGCTATGATGTGTCTTTAGTTATTTGCATGTATGTTAAAAAACTTATCAGGTCTGATTTGAAGGTTAGTGACGGCACCAATGCAAGAAAAGGTGAAGGGCATAAAACAAATGAAGTTTATTCCTTGAGCTATTCTTCACTGCCAAACATAAAATCCAGGATTTCTCAGAGTAGAAATGATTTTGTTGTCCAGCAGTTTGTGCTCTGTTACATCTGTTCACCACATCAGAGAAATGGTGATATACATGGGTGGAAAGTAACTGAGTACATGTACTTAAAGCATACAGCTTTTGGTGTTCATTTACTTTACAAATAGTTTTTCAGTATTTTTCACTTTTCCTGTGTGATCTCTGTGGGAAGTTTTGTATTTCACTTCATTTACACAACACCTGAGTTTTGACGGAATAAAAATAAACAAGAAGCAAACCTGATTTAAGCCTTTCACAAGTGCTGTCACAATATCAAAACCCAAACTCTTTTATCCTGTTAGGTATCACAATATTAGCACTAAAATGATACTTGAAACAAAAACACTGGCTTCATACTCAATATAGTATTGATCAGAAACAGGATGTCCAGAAGGGGGTTAAACATTGTTTGTTTTAATCTGCCACACTAGGTGCACTATATTTGACATTTATAAAAATATATATAATTTTCACATACTGACAAACCTGATCCACCCCTATTCTCACTCTGTCTGAGACTCACTGGTAGAGCTGCCATCACGTCAAAGCCCCCTCTTCACTTGTGCCTCGTCTGTTCTGTTGGGTTGACCACCTATTCTGTTGTAATTAGTAAAACAGAGTTCAGGATCATGTCTTAGCAGAACATGACCACTGAACAGATTCTTTAATTTCATCTCGGTTTTGTCTTTCTGTTCTGCTCTTGTTCTTGTCTCTTGTTTTTGTTTTTTCTGGTTAATCCAGATTGTTCTTCTGGATTCCTGCTGCTGTGGACCACAGTCTGTTCATTCTGTTAAAACATGGTAGTTACCGCATATATCAGACATTTACTACTGTAAACATTAAACCCACATTAATATGAGATAATGCTTTCTTCTCCTGTAATCACTAATATCATTCTTCTCCCTCACATTATCATTACAGCTGTTCTGACATTTTTCTGTCCATGGCTGCTGCTATACAACAATTCATTCTACCACTATAACTTTCTTTACAGCCATAGAGAGAGACATGATTATAACACTGTTATGGCCTGGGCAGCCATGAATTTATAGTTTCATTGTTATTTATTTATCTGTTTGTCTCAGCCTCCCCCCCTCTTTCTCTATTCTGTCACATCCCAACACAGCAGATGGCTGTCCAACATGAACTGCTGTGACATTAAGAAAAATGTACACATGAAAAATAGGCACTTTTATAACAATAGCTTTTATTACAAGTATTTTATTGTAGGTACTGCCTAATAAATAACTCTAATATTAGCACTTAAGAGCAGGTTTAACCCAGCCAATTATTTTTATTTATATTTCAATGAATAGCTGTTATTGTTAGTGGTATTATACTGACTGTATGTGTCTGAAACACTGGTTTTATGATTTTCTTTTGTGTTTGGGACTCTCAATAGAAATTTGTTTTGTGCTAAATCCAGCATATTTATGGCAATCATGCATGAACTTGCACAATATTGTGAGTTCATTTCAACTGTCAAGTTCAGATAAAAATCTTCATAAAGTTAACGAACTGCACAGGATTTTGTCTCAACCAAGATTTACCACTGTGACATCACTAAATCCTGCTTCGTGCTTTGCTCACTGTGGATTTATGTTTTGGTCCTGAGAGCTAAACTCAAAATAAAAGAACATATGAAATAAATCAAGGGTATGGTTTTGTAAAGCATCTTGGCATAACAGTGAAAATTGGTGATACAGGTTGATTGATTGCTAAATTGATTGAAAGATAAATTAACTTGCAGAATTTTAATACTAATATGTTTGAAATTCTACATTCACTTGGTCAAATACAGCATATTCATGTGAAATACGTCTAAGGCCCTCCTCACATGGGGAAGGCCCCGTATTGTCTTGGCGTCGGCATCAAAACATGCATCCCTGTTTACACATCGTATTGTACATAGGCTTGTGCATTTACATGACAATGCAAAATCTACGCAAAATCCTGTAGTACATACGCCCGGCCTAAAGGTGACACTGTGAAATTGCCACAAAGCACCAAAAACAGAAAATGTGCATGCGCATACAAGGTCGACTTCTTTCCTGTCCATGCTTCTGTTCTGAACGTAAACAATATTAGCAATGGCGATATTTGTATATTACAATACAATACAATTACCACAATATTTGTAGCTGCTGGAACAAGATCAGAATCAGCCCGGCTGCCGCCATTGTTGTTGTTGTTGTGTGTGACAGCATGGGTTGGGGGGCGGGGAGGAGGGGTGCTATTAGCTCACCATCTTTTCCGGACTTATCTGTTTATACCAACTATGGCATGAAGACGAATACCAAGATATCCAACTGTAGACCCGTTTTCAAAAAAGATGCAGGGTCATGGACAAATACGTGTCTCCGTGTGTCAATATCACCAGATCAATAGTTTATTTTACCAGAGTCTTCCAAATTCATACTCGTGTAAAGCCCACCCAAGGGTGTAAAATATATATATTTTCAGTGGAATCTTTAGCATGTAATTTCATATATAAGAGGGAAATTTAATATTGATCAACTGATCAAGAATGATTATGTATTATATGAAATACCAAAACAAATGAAACTCTTCAGCTTTGTTTAACAACACGGAAAAGTACTTCAGATGCACCATAATTTAGCCGATTTTAAGTCAATCACTTTCTTTTACTTGAGTGGATTATCAAGTGCTACTGAAGCAGCCACATTAAATTTCCCCACTCTCCCTGATAGGGTCTTGGCTGGTCCATGGCAGCTCCTTGATGGGTCCTACCAACCCTGAAAGTCTTAAATAGTTACGTCATTCGTTTGTGGTGGAATTAAAACCATGGAAATGGCTTAAGATATGGCTGAAACACCATCTCAGGAAGAAAAACTGCAAAAGTATGAAAAAGCAGGTTTCCAAAGGAATTTAGGCACATGGAAGTTGGCTGGAAATCAGCTGGAAGTTGACAGACTGCTGGCAGGGAGGGAAAGTTAATGCACCTGTACTTTTATTTATACATGAGGAAAATTATACCAGTAACTGCACATTTAAGAGGACGAATATTTTACAGTTCATGCCACTGGTGGCATCAGTCAGGACTTGTTTGACAATGCATGTCAATAAGGGACTGATTACAGTAAAAATGAAAATGCCACAGTCACAGTCCTTGTTTCAAACTGTGTTGATTTTTCAAAGTTTTTGTGATCAGAGAGGTTTTAGTAGTTCCTAAGGTTTTTTTTAAAACAGAGCATCTGTAAATAATTTGACAAATTATGACAACATATATTTCCCAGTGGACCACTTAAAATCATTACAGACAAGTTATTCTGTTTAAAGACACAAATAGACCTGAAAAAGTGAAAACACTCTCCATCTTAAATAATAGAATAAATGATTAATTAATCTGCTAAAGATCTATATGGAACTTTAAAGCCTTTAGCATGTTTTTGTTTATCCTACAATCAGTCCTCATGACTCTCTGATCCATCAACAATGTAGATGATTCAAAGCAGATCACATTTGTCCTGCTCTACAACCATATTTTAATAAAGACCCTTACATTTTAAGTGATATTAACCCTATAAAGCCAATTGTATCATATTTGATACATACTTTTATAATACCTCTTTCTACTCAACATGATCAACAAATCACAAAAACCCATCTGAATACAATCAGATAAATGATAAAAATGTCCTCAAATGGATTATCAGTTGCCAAAAACACCTAATGTATCAAATGAGATATGAAAAATCTACATGTTGAATTTTATGGTCATTTTGATATTTTTAGGATTTTAGTAGAAAGTGAAACAAACATTTCAGCTCCAGAAAAAATATAATTTTCCAGCTATAATCTATGGCCTTGGGTGTTAAAGGGTTAAGTGAAGCTAAACAATGCTAAAAGTTTCTGATACATGTTCAAAAGAGCCTCCATGTAAATGGTATATCGAGAGAGGCCTAATTATTACTTTATGTACAGTAAAAAGGAAAAGTTGAATGCCTTGTATTTTTGTGCACTCATCCTGTAAAGATGAACACATTTAGACTGACTGATAAAAGTAAAGCACTTTAACTTACACTGAACATGTGAGTTTATTAACAAGAACTAAACAAAAAAGTTAAGAGGCATCAGTGAAGGCAAAGAGCATTTCGCTTTACAGCTGCCAAAATGAACTCAAGTGTCCACCTGATGAAATCACTCGAGTACTTTTATTTTATTCCATAGAATCAAAGCAAAGATTAGACATATCAGTGTGATCTGATAATCAGAAATAAGTCAGACAAATTACCTGTCAGCGGGTCATAAGACCTGTCCAGCTCTCTGGAGTCAGACAGACTCTGGTCTTGACTCCTGGACTTCATGTTTCAGTTCTTCAGGGGACCTCCGAGCCGAACCTGCCGGTCTGAGTGAGTCCGGAGCTGCAGCTCGTCTACGCCCGCTGCCCCTCCATCACCATCCGCTGCTGCTTCACCCTGCGCTCAGAGGAGGAAACACGGCTGTAAAAGTCCTATTAAAGCTCCTCCGCGCGCGTCTGTGCTCCTCTCTGTCCAAACTCAACTCTCTCCTCCTCGTGCTCAACAGCAGCAGCAGCACGCGCTCGCATCCACAGAGCCGCTCTGACGTCACTCTGGGACGGTCCAGGATGGAGATGTCAATCATCGATCTGAGGAGACTGATGGCTTCATTATGCTGACTGTTCAAACTGAGAGCAGAAAACAGAAAGCACCGAGAAGAAGGGCAGGAAACACTTTAATCAAATCCTATTTCGGGAATTTTGCACAAGAAACTAATTTGCTTTACAAGACATAAATACATTAATATTGATATTTTTGTGTGTTTGATATCCAGCTAGAGGTCCATCCATTCATTCATCTACTAATACTTCTATTTATCCATCCACATATCATCCACCCTTCCATATTAAACATACTGTATTTCTGTCTACCATCCATCAATCCATCCATTCATCCATTCTTTTGATTAGCCACCTTTTATATCACTTTATCCATCTGTACATCCGCCTATCTATTTATCTAATGATCATGGATCATTCAGTCCATTTATTGATCTTATTATCAGTTTATTCTCACATCCATAAAACATCCCATCCAACTGTTTGTCTTCGCATGCATACATATTCTTATACATCTATCTATCCATTTTAACATCCATCTATTTATTCATCTATTCATCCATCCATCACTTTAAATGTTCATCCATATATTCATCAATCCATCAACCGATACATCCAGTTATCCATCTATCATGCATCCATCCATCCATCCATCAATCAGTCATCCCATTCAATCTTGGCACAGGAGGAGAGGACACAAATGCACAACACAAAATCAATGGTCCAAAGAGCAAGGGTTTATTCCAGAAAAACAGGAAAGGCTGGTACACCAGCAACCACATCAAGGTGACAGTGTCCAAAAAAAATACTAGGCAAAAAAGACAAAATCAATAAATAGGCAAGGTAATGCACAGCTTGGCTAGGACTATGAAAAAAGGCCAGAACGAGGGCTGTGAGGTACAACAATCTGGCACAAGACAAGGGGAGACATGAGGTTAAACACAAGGGTCAATGATTTAAAAATAAAACAGGAAGGACAAGACAAAAGATAAGAACGTGTGAAATAAAAGGAAAACTTGATGGACATGACACATCAGCGTATTTAATACTTTCCCTTCATCTATCCATATCAGTCAATCACACTTTGTCATTGCACATGTCACAAGTACCGAGCACCAAAATTTTTCTTTACAACCTGTCCAAGAACATACAAGGACAGTCAAATGCATAGGGAGACAGGATCAGGAGGACTGTTGGGTCAGCAACGATCTATCAATTAACACAATTATCTATTCATTAACCTTCTTCTTTTTATTATCTTTCATCCATCCTTGTATCTATGAATCAGTCTTTATATCTTTGCACTCATCTAGAGGCCATTCACAGCAACTTAAAATCATCAGTCTGATTTCAACATTTTAAATGATCATAAAATGCTGGAGTTTATTGTTGTACATATAATAATTATAATTTAAATAACAGACTAAAGAATGGACATGTTCTTTCTACCATTGAGGAGGACATTGTCTTCTAAATTGAACTTCTATTAAAGTTTAATTGGTGATTAATTAACTGGGGAAATTTAATTTTAAATCTTAGTTTATTGCTTTCTTCCTGATTTTGAGGACATGATTGGTACTGGGACAGAGTTTGAAGAGTTAAAAAAATGTTTGAAAAGACATATTTAAAGAAATGTAGCACCAAACAGCTTATTTACAAAAGAGCTTTATTTTGAGCCTCATGTTAGAATCATATGAAAGTTTTGATGGGACCAGCTTAACTTCTTTTTTATTGTTTTAATAACTTATCTTTTTTATTTCATTTGATTTTTTAACATTTTTTTAGCTAACTTTTTATTGGCATTTGCAATAGTACAGAAGAGTATAAGGGCCATGTTAGATGGAGAAAATAATTTCAGGAAAGTTGACATTAAAATAGAACATTCATGATTAAAGTTTAAATGATGAGAATAAAGTTGAAGCACAATTTCATGATGAAAGTCGAAATGTCGAGAAAAAGCAAAAATGTTGAGAATAAAGTTGAAATACATTTTATGTTAACTTTTATCACAAAATTGTTATTCAATTTTATTCTCGTCATCTCAACTTCAAACTTGAAATTTCAACTTTAATATCAAAATTTCCACTTAAATAACAACTTCTCCTAAATTATTTTCTCCATCTAACATGGCCTTAATACTCTTCTGTAAAATAGACACTTTTACATGGGATACAAAGTAATATTCATACACTTCACCCATTTGTTTGTCTATATTGTTATGAAAAAATGATTTATACATTAATATCTCCCTTCTTTTTTCAGCTTGACTTTAGAGTTTATGATGTCAACAGCATATTAAAGTTTGAGAGAGGCTGATCAGTATACCCATCAATTCTAATGAACCCTAAATGAAGCTATAAAACAGCTTGTACTTTGGCCTTTTTTTATTTTAATATAAGAACAAAATTAAAATGCAGTCTTGTTTGTATTTTGTTTGGTGGGACCATTTTAATTTATTTTTTTACTTTATTACCTTAACTTCTTTTTTATTTGATTTGCGAACATTTTTTATTAACTTTTTATTGACATTTGCAATAGTACAGAAGAGTATTATGACCATGATAGATGGAGAAAATAATTTCAGGGAAGTCAACATTAAAGCAGAAATTTCTGGATTAAAATTGAAATGACAAAATAAAGTTGAAGCACAATTTCATGAATAATGATTTTGTGATAAAAGTTGAAATGTCGAGAAAAAGCAAAAATGTTGAGAATAAAGTAGAAATACATTGCATATCAACTTTTACCAAAAACTGTTATTCAATTTTATTTTTGTCATCTCAACTTTATACTTGAAATTTCAAATTTAATGTCAAAATTTCCACTTTAACGTCGACTTCCCAAAAATTATTTTCTCCATCTAACATGGCCCAAGTACTCTTCGATACAATAAACACTTTTACAGGGGACACAAAGCAATACACATGCACTTCACCATTTTGTTTGTCTATATTGTTATGAAAAAAGGAGTTATACATTAATATTTTCCTTTTTTTCAGCTTATGGGCAACAGCATATTCAAGTTTGAGAGAGGCTGATCGGTATACCCATTTATTCTAATGAACCCTAAACAAAGCTATAAAACTGCTTGTACTTTGGGTTTTTACTTTTCATTTTAATATAAGAAAAAAATAAAAATGCAGTCTTGTTTAGGCACATGTGGTCCAACAGAAATGCATCCTTCAGAGTCCTGGCCATGAAGTCTTTGAGAGGTCAAATTAAGACCACACAGTACAGCCCACATACAGTTTGCATGAGTACAGACAGACTGACAGACGTGGGGATGTGGGATGTGTGCATGTTTGCTGATCTGTCCCTTTCTGATGGATGGTCTCACCTTGGCTGGGGTCTTTGGCAGCTTTGGCTCCATGAGGAGAAGTAATACCTGTGGATCAATACTCTGTCAGCACTGCGTCCTTGAGCTGGTTGAGAAGACTTAACGGATGACTTCCTCAGATTTCAGAAAAATGCAAACCTCAAGGTCTTTATTATCCAAAAAAGATTTGAATAAAATATCCATGAACACACACTTAAAGCTTGATGGAGACGGAGAAGGCCGCGGCCTGATTCATGAGATAACTTAGTGATTTTTACTGCTTCAGAAGTTTCTATTTTTAACTCTCTCTCTTGTAAGGCTTTGAGCTTTCCTGGGACAACATAAAGGTTTAAAGAAAAGGTACTTGAGTGGCTATGAAATAGATTCTTCTTTTACAGTCTACAGGTCTGTGATACAACTTTTATTGACTGATAAAAATGTGTGACTGGGCTGCAAAGAGGCTGATGTTTGTACACCATACACTAAAGTTTACAATGAATTTTAGTCTGTTAATTTGAGTCACTAGTTTAATGGTCTTTCATTTATGATTAAACCATCACAGCAAAGGTGTCAGTCTGTTTAAATTAAGTCATTTTTAGACCCAGACATGGTGGCAAATGATAAACGAGTTTGAGCTTGTTTTGAGAAGGTGAGGATAAAGTCACAAGCTGCAGTTCAGTCTCTTCAGCTATTGTACATTTTCATTATTACAGTGGGCCAATGAGCCGTGCCGACAGTTCCCAAACTAGTGCAGACTGGTGCATACTTTCCTAAAATGTAAATCATGAGTAAAATCTGGCAGAAAGTCTTTAAGTGAGTCCTCAGCTTTACAGAGAGATGGTTGCAGGCTGGATGGCACCTTTCTGTGTGGGGTTTGCATGTTATCCCTGTGTATAGGTGGTTATCCCAAATGTCTGCCCTTGGGTGTTAGTGTTAATAGTTGTTTGCCTCTGTGTGTCAGCTCAGTGATTGTATTGAAACCAGTCCAAGGTATATCCTACCCCCAGCCCAATGAAATCTTAGTGCGGCTTCACCACCTGAAAGGGCTAAAGTGGTGTGATGATGGATGTTTGATGTTCTATGTACACTGCCTGGCCAAAAAAAAGCTGCCACCTAAAAGAAGGTCACACACTCTAATACTTCTTTGGAACACCTTAAGCTTTGATTACAGCACACATTTGCTGTGGCATTATTTCAATAAGCTTCTGCAATGATTTGTCCCAGATCACAGCACTGCCCCTACAGGCTGTACAGTAGGCACTAGGCATGATGGGTGCATCACTTCACCTGCCTCTCTTCTTACCCTGATGCTCCCATCACTCTGGAACAGGGTCAATCTGGACTCATCAGACCACATGACCTTCTTCCAGTCCTCCACAGTCCAATCTTTATTCTCCCTCGCAAACTAAAGCCTTTGTTCCGGTTAACCTTACCAAATAGTGGTTTTCTTAAGGCTACACACCTGTTCAGTCCTAATCCCTTGAGCTCCCTTTACATTGTGTGTGTGGAAATGTTCTTACTTTCACTATTAAACACACCCCTGAGTTCTACTGTTGTTTTTCTTCAATTTGATTTGGTCAAATGTTTGAGAGATCGCTAATCAGAAACATTTATTCTGACCACATTTCTTCCTTGCAGACAATGGTTGCCCACTATCCTTCCAGTTTTTAAAAATGCGGTGGACAGTTTTTAACCCAATTTTAGTAGTTTCCTGAATCTCCTTAGATTCTTTCTCTGCTTGATACATGTCATTGATTTGACTCTTCTTAAACAGACTAACACCTTTTCCACAACCACAGGATGAGTTTTTGACATGGTTGTTTAAGAAATGAGAAGCTACTCATTGCATCAGCTGGTGTTAAATATCTTGTTTCCAGTTGAAAGATAATCATCCATGCAGTAATTAACCAATAGGAGGCTTGTACCTGTTTTCTTAGTTAAATCCAGGTGGCGACTTTTTTTGGCCAGGCAGTGTATTTTGATACTTAAGACAGGTTAAACCATCTGGTTTTATTTATAGGTGATTGGTCCACCCATCCATCCATCATCTGTACAGCTTATTCCCTCTGGAGCCTATCCCAGCTGACATTGGGTAAGATGCAGGTAACACCCTGAACTGGTCAAAACCATGTTGAAGGTAGCCTTGCAGAGCAGACAGACCTGCCTGATTCTGAAGTCCTCCATTGTCCAACGAATTCACTCGGCTGAATTCTTAACGGCCCAATCAGGAAAGAGAGGCAGGAGCTGCAGAATGCGAATGTGACGACAACCGGAAGTTGAGAACAGACATGCTGATTAGCCTATTGTCCTCATGGCTACCTAGTGAAACTTGGCGAAATCTGCCCTCCTCAGAAGTTTACGTGCAGAGATTGTCTTTGACGAGGTTCATGTCACACATAAGTGTTAAATGAATCGTCTGTGTGGTACAATTTAGTGAGAGTTGATAGTAAAAGGCTGTTAGCTGTTAGCAGCTAAGTTAGCAGCTAAGTTAGTGGCTAACGGCTAACGGTCATTAACTGTTGTTAGCTGTTAGCGGCTAAGTTAGCCCCTATGGCTAACATCCATGAACTGTTGTTAACTGTTGTTGGTCATTAGCCACTACATTAGCCGCTATGTATGCTACATTATAGGAGGCAACCCTGCTTGATGTGGATTGGTCTGTGATGAATGTGACGAACCAAACGATTGTCCAATCACAAGCTTGTGTTTTTTTAACATTCTGCCCCTGAAAACAAATTCAAAGGGCTCCTGCCCAGATGGACTAGTGAAATATTTCTGTGGCAGATATATGGAGCTCAGGTTATGTTGAAGGGCCACATAAAAAGAAGAGGCAACCATTCACTCTCACACTCACACCTAAGAGCAATTAGGAATCACCAATTCTGAAAGAGCATGTTTTGTCTGTGGGAGGAAGCTGGAGTTCCCAGGGAGAAGCCACACATGTGTAGGGAGAACATGCTAACTCCACACAGAAAGTCCCTGACAGATGTGGCTTATTAAATTCAGTAACTTATAATTTAGGGGCAACGAATCTCTACAAACTTTTTTGTCTTTGTTTTCAGTTGGGAGAGGAGAAGCGACCAAAATATCTTTATTTTTCTTTGCTTCTATTCAAAGTTTCTCCCCAAACCAACTGAAGTGAAAAAGGAGAATTCATTTTTTCCTGGAGGAAATAAAGAAATGCTTATTTGGGATAAAGGATTTGGTGAAGTGGTTTTAAAGACAGGAAAGCGGATGAGGGATTATTGTGTCCCACCCAGAAGACTGATGGAAGAAAAGGAGAAAATATCCATGGGCTGCAGAAGAGGAGAGCAACAAAAACTAAAAGCTGTGGAAGGACACAACGGAGACCAGGTGAGGTAAAAATACTCAACGTGAGGAGAAGTGGTGCATCAGAAGAGAAAGAGAAGCAGATCCATGACAGAGAGGTGGTACAGAAAAACTCAAGGGAGAAATAGAAGAAGACAGAAGGAAGGCTGTGGTGAGGTGTTTGAATATATTATGCGCCTCGGGACGGTTAAATCTCGCAGTATTGATGGTGTTTATCTCCCACTGGGGTTTACAGGGAAGTTTAGCATCGCTGCAGGCTGGAAAGTGGAGCCGACAGATAACCAATAATGAGCTGGGATTGATGCCTGAAGTTATGCACACTGGGGAGCCATGATACAGGTAACAAATAAGACACACACGTCGAGAGATACAGTAGAAATGCTCTGAGAGAGGGGAGATAACACAGGCGGGCAGAGCTGGAAGAGCAACCTGCAGCTGAGAGACAACAACAAATCAAAAATGGAGAAAGAACATTTTTAGAGAAATTTAAGAACATGGCCTTTGTACATTGAACTCTTGTTATACATTAATAAATCATAAATTATCAATTGTTTGTTTTGCCCATAGTCAGTCAATGCAAGCCTTTCGAGGCACAGCTTTGAATTTTTTTTGTCTGATTGATTTTTGTGTCCAGACAGCCCCAGTCTGGCCAATGAAAGCACTCATGGGCTCATTAACATCACAGTCAAAACATCCAACATGGCAGACTGTTTGTGTTCATGTTTCATGGCCCTCTGTTCAATCTGACACAGTAACAAGGATCACTACCTCATGGATGATGTCTGGAGGAAGACAGCATTGAAGGTGCAAGATGATGACAGTCTCTCTTACAGTCAGGCTTTTTCTTTTGTCCTGCAGCAGCTGTGGGAGTTTTCACCCCTTGCAAAGCAGCTGGATCCCCCTGGTTAATTTTTGTAATCAGATAAATCCATCCTGCCAAGCTCCAGTGTAGAGTGACTGGGCTCTGTCCACAGCCGGACGGTCCAATCAGAATCTTTTAGAGAGAGATGACAGCAGGAAGTGACCGCTCATACAGAGATTAGCATAGATGCTAACAGCTTCAGCAGCAGTATTATCAGACCTGGACCACTTTTCTTCATTAAATAGCAGCACAAAACTGTTATTGTGAGCTGATATTTTCCACAAAGTGGCCTATGTTTTACACAGTGGCAGTCGCGCCCGCCAACTACATCATCTGATTGGCCACTAATTGATGTGGTTGACAGGACGATAACCCAATGACCTGCTGGATATAGCAAAGTTCTGACCTCTGTTGCAGAAAACTTGGTCAATCTTCCCTAACAAGGTGAAATAAAGGCTCTTGAATCAAATACTGCCTTTGTGACAGTGTTAATTCTTACAGCATTTTAATTTCAGTTCTAGTTTTAGTCTTTTGCCTGAAATATCTTTGAGTTTTAGTCAAAATTTAGTCATTTAAGTTGTTTTAATTACCTCCGCCAAGGAGGTTATGTTTTCGGGAGAGTTTGTTTGTCTGTCTGTCTGTCTGTCTGTGAACAAAATGTAATGGATGGATTTGGATGAAATTTTCAGGAAATGTTCAGCATGGGAAAAAGATGAACTGATTCGATTTTGGTGTTGATCCAGATCAGCCCCTTGATGAAAAATGTGATTTTCATGAATAATTACTGAACTAAAATAGATATCATTATGAATCCAGTTGCTGATGGTATGTTTTCATGGTCAAGGAATCTAAATATTTCAATGAAATAAAGGTAGGAGTAATTTTTATGGTCAAAATCACATTAGGGGTGAAGACTGTGGTGCTGGCGGAGGTCTGCGCTCTCCGAGTGATTTTCTAGTTTTAGTCTGGTTTTAGTTGATGAACTTTGACTACGCTGTAGTCGATGAAATTGACTGTAAATTTAGCCAACTGAAATATGAATTGTAAAGTGTGAGGCATTTTTTATATTACCTTTAATTTCTGAGGTCATGTTTTACACTTGGTCTCCACCACCATGCAGCTAAGGCAGCTGTGACTGAATGTCCCTCTTAACTCCAACCCAATCCACTTTATTTGTAAAAGCACATTTTAACAACAAAAATGTCTCCAAAGAGCTGTACATGGAATCAAAAAAAAAATAAAACATCCAATATAACAATAAGCAAAAAATAATCAAGTGCATAATCTAAAGCAACGTTATAAATAAAAGGATAAAATCAAGTTCATCCAACCTTTCCACCCAACCAAAGCAGCTGTGATTGGATATGTTCCTAACCTGTCCCTATCTTCAACATGACCAACTTCGGTCTGATTAGATTAAGTACATACGTCTCCCTTGTCTCTCCTTCCTCTTTTCATTGAAAAGATGCTGATTGGAAAGTGTCTTTGCTGACCAAGTTCAATCACTCCTCCTCTGAGCTTCAAAAGATGGACCTGCTTCATCAAAAGCATCCAATCAGGAGGATCCAGCTGCACTGCGAGGATCAAACTGCAAGTTCATTGAGGAAGGTTTTGAGAATTGGCATCACAGTTTATTGCATTTATGAACTTGTGCAAATACATATGGCCCTCACGGCACTGGGCCCTCTTTTTGGCTTAATGAAGTGTTGTTCTATCCCAAGGATTTTCATTCATGAACTTTTGTGTTTAAATACTAAGCTTTGAATATCCAGATGGCATTCTGTTCTTCTTCACATGGTCTGTTTTACATTTTTACATGGTTTTAAAAAAATAATAAGTGATAGTAATGATACTAAAAAATAATAATGATTATAATAAATAAAAAAGAGATAACAAACACTTATATAGATATAGACACTCAAACACACATGTATTTTAATTAGATTAAAATCTAAACAAAGACAAAAAATAATAAGAAATAAAGAATAATAACAATAAATTAAAGGAAAAAATCTGTACATCCATTAACATGCACTGTAACTCATTCATTTATTCAAGGCTAATTCATCATTGCATCCTGTTTACAACACTCAGTTTAAGTCCTTGCCTTAGTGTTAATGTATTTCAAATCATCTCTTCATTTTATGAAGTATTTCTCAGTCCTGTTATTGTCTGAATGAAGTCAGCCTGTCTGCAAATGTAACACTTGAGATTTTTAGGTGAAGAATTTTTTGAAAATAATGTGTTTTTTCCTGTTTGATTTACTTTTTTTTGCAAGGCGCTTTGTTTTGTTTTGCTTTGTTCTTTTTAATCTATGAAAGTTGCTTAAGAAATTATTTTTCACTAACAATATGTTGATTATTAGGAAAACAGTGGGCTGGCTATCCTGCTTACTTACAATCACTGCAACCAAAACATACATATTGACCCATCTGATAAAATGGAGAGTAAAGCCCAATTGGGTCAGGTACCGGTGTTTCTGACATTTCTGTTTGTCAAATCACCAGCAGCTGTTTTTTTGTGTTCTTAAGATATTTTGGGTCTTTTTGCCTTACCTGCGAGAAAGTAAATAGACTCAAATAAGGGGCTGTGAGAGAGGAGACACATACAGGCCACAGGTCAGAATCAAATTCAGGCAGCCCACATGAACTAAACATATGGAAAGTGCTTAGTTGTTACCCACTTCACAATACCAGCACCACTGAGTCATGTGTTTTAACAGCTAATCAGCATCTTGAACCGAGACAGAAAAAGTGGATATGCCAAACACAGTCTTTATGCCCATCAACATCTATGGATAAATAGATGCACACATCAGTGCAGTGTTACCATCAAACAGGTTGAGTTTGCCCTGAAAGGAAATACATATCCCTTAAATGATGAAACTGCTCCTGGAGAAATTGCCAGAAGATCAGCTGAGTTTCTACAGCCTCAAACAAAAGAGGGCATAAGCCCCCGGGCTATTCTGTTTGAACACACATGGATGGTTTCAGAGTCTGGATCCTCTTACTTTATGAATTATTGCCAGAAGCAGAACTGCAGCTGCAGCAGGTAAATCATCATCACTGTCCTTGTTTGTGTCATGTAGGACAAGAATTTGCAGCAACAAGATGAATTAAGTGAAGCAAAAGTCCTTTCTGTTAAAATTATGAAGTGTCTAAAAGTTGATCACAGAAGAATCACAGGCTTTAGAGAACTGCACAGTGACCCGTTGGGCCGAAGACTAAAAAATAGTCAAATGGACTTGAGTTTATAAAGCACTCTTCTAGTCTCCTTGGTTACTCAAAGCAGCCCTTGTAAACCTTTGTAAAAATTAATATTTTTGTGTAGAAAACCTGTTTGTGTTTAGTGTTTTTATGAAAATCATTATAATTGCCTAATTTTGTGTATTCATTCTGTTATGAAACAATCTTACTGCCAATATCTTTACACAGCAGCCAGATGCTGCTTCACTCTCGAGTCACCCATAGTTATCTTACACAACAACACAACACACTCACACACTCCTTACTGCTGTCTCACTCTCTCCTATCGCCTCACATGTAGTTCCCCAGAAGGCCAATCAAAACAAAGTTCTACCGTGAGCAGACTACAGCCAAAACAAAGTGATGTATAGAAAAAGACAAAACAATCCAGACATTAAACAATTAAAAACAGTTAAAATGAGGCAATGTTGAAGGAAAAAAGCTTAAATAGTGCCACTGAAAAATTAGACTTTTTCTTCTGAAATCATGCCTCTTTATTTTTTAAAGTTATAGGATTTGCTCCTGCAAACAGCGCACATAAATTAGAGTGGCTGTGACAAACAATCATGGATGACCCGCTGCTGTGACCTGTTCAACTCCATGTGGCAGGTAATCCCTGCTGTTTATCAACATCATCTCCCCTCCAGATTTAACCTGACATGCCAGACGGACACATCCATAGATCTGCCATGTAAATATTTCACCAATCCATCTGGGAAAGAGCCAATCGAAAATGTTTTCAGGGACAGAACCTTCAAAACCAACAGCAGCTTGTAATTGGACGGATCATTCTGCTCATCATACTCATCACAGACCGATCCATGTCAAGCCATGTATGACGTCCAGGCAGATGTGAAGGGGGCGGGCCTTTGAAGAACCCTTTTGTTTACTATCCAAACGCCTCCCGTTATTACATTATACTCAAAAATTATCTCTTTACACCTATTTATTTACTTACTTAGTGGTGAAAGTGATTTCACAACATTAAGAGTGACAACGAAAGATTTTGAAGACTTGCAGACTTATTTGACGGTGTAAATATACAGAAGGTAATATATAGGTAACTATCTTAGATGCCTGATGAAAATGTCAAACTTTCGACAGTGAGTCAACTTGTGATGGCCCGAAACCCGCATTTTACCATCACTTCGGCGCATCAACAAACAATTCGTTCATGTTCAGCATATAACGGAGTCGGGAGGACTTGAAAACAGTTAAGAGAAGTAGGATTTTTATGTGAAGGAGAAGAAATGTGGACAATTAGACACATGTTCCCCTTACTCCTTTCTGTATAAAGTTATTGTTAATTTACACATGCACACATGTTCCCCTTAGTCATTTCTGTATAAAGTTATTGTTAATTTACACATGCACACATGTTCACCTTACTCATTTCTTTCTATATAGGTTATGTAAGCTTTTCGGCAGTATTTGGTTGACCATTTGTATGCAAGATTATAATTATTATTAATGTTAATTTAAATATTAGATTGATCTCTCTATCCATGATTGTATTAATAATACATCCATGGTAACTATATTTGCAACCGCACAGACATGAGTTCCCTCTTGAAAATGAGATGCCGCATCTTAAGGGGAAAACCTTTAATGATTTTTTTTTAAAGACAAATATTACTATGTTCCAATAAAGATGCAGTATGTATGTGTATGTACTGTATAAATAAAAATCTGTATGTATTTTATCTATATTTTTGTATCTATAAAATGGAAGTTTGATTTCAGGCTGCTCTATTGTAAATAACCTTGAGATAACACTTGTTATGAACTGGTGCTACACAAATAAAGGTTGATTGTCTGATTCATTCATTTAATCGATCATTCATGTATTAATTCATTGATTGACTAACAAACTCAACAGTCTTTATCTTCAAAAGTTTTTAATGTCATAAAGTAAAACAGACAGTTACTCTTCAACAGATGATTTTACTCAGCAAAGACGTGAAAAGTAGCTCCACATGCTCTCAGGGAGGAGTCTCAATGTTTTTGTGCTCTCCTGGTGAAATTTTGCTTGACTTGGTTTAGATTTTTCATGCCTTGTGCAGACACTGTCTCAGGTGAGGATGCAGATAAGAAATGGAGGGGTGAGATGGTGATAAAGGGATGAAGGAGGGGGGGTTCAGGCGAGACAAAGTAGGCAATCTTCCCTCGGATGAATATTTGATGAGAAGGCTGATATGCTCAAATGAAACGTTATAAATACACTGCAGCGTTAATGGGTTGTCACAGTAAAACTCACTGCCTTCACTCCACATGAGGCTGTCAGCTCTCCTCAGCTCACACACAAACACACAGCAGCACTGATTATATCACCGCGCCGATAAACTGTCCAATATACAATAAAGCCAACAAAATTAGAGGATTTGGAAATATGTCATGTCAGGGGATTGTGGTCCTCAGTATTAAAAATGCATTGCATAAGGTGAAGCATAAACACAGGCTGATTTAAAAGCCTCTGAATTGTTCCCAGGATGCACAAAAGCACATTATTGTCTCCAGAAAATGGATCTTTTTACCAACATGAAGCTTTCATGTCAATTGAAGCTTATCAGAGTCAACACAGTGCTAATTATTCTCTAAGAGTTTGGCAGATACAGTGCAGAGAATAAAAGAGAGAGAAAGAGACAAGCTGTTATCAGAGAGGCTGTTATCAGAGATGTTAATGCTCCCACTGCTGCTCTGCTAAAAGAGCCTGTATGGTCTGGTAGAACTGGACAGACACGACCAGAACCATTCAGTTAGCTCAAAGAAACAGTCCTGCTATTAGCTGCATCAACTGTGCAAAACAGCCTAGTTTGAACCAAAGTTCTGTTGAAGTTTGCCCTAACTAGAGCAGTGCAGAAAGTTAAAACTTAAAGGGACACATCAACATTTTGATTGTTTTCATGTCTTGTCTCAATCCTGAGATCATGACAAGCAGATAGACACCATTCTTTAGTCTGTGTGTGCAGTAACAAGGAAGACACGGGCAAAACTTGCCCACTGCTAATTAGCTTGGCTTAGACACTGGGAGTCAATGGGAAGTGTTAGCCTGCCTCTGCCTTCAGTCCTCCGATAAACTCTTCGGCATCTCTGAATGGTCCTGTGTGCTTGTTGTGACTATTTATTGTGTTATGTTATGTTAAATTTAAGAAAGAAACTTAAATCAAATTAAACCTCGGGGCATATGTACAAACCACAGGATGTGTTTTGTCTTGTTGATCTCCCTAAAAATGCTAATCTTAGTCTCAAAATAGCATATCATAATGTGGTACATAAACAAGTCACAAAAAGCATACAGGACCATTTATGGCCCTTTTCCACTAGCACGCCTTGGCCCTACTCGATTTACAGCGTGTTTCCACTAGCCTGGTACCTCCTAAAACAAGCTAGTTTTAGTACCTACTCCGCTCTGGTTCCAAGCGAGCTGAGTCGATACTAAAAGATGACGTCACCGACTGCCGGCTACTGATTGGTCAGACAATGTTGTCATCGATGAGTCATGAGCGCGATGACCTAGCATGCTAGTGGTAGCTACCATTAGCTTACCCTCATACATCTTTTCTTTGCAGCTCGATTGCTCTCGCCCTCAGCTTCATTCTGTTGTATAGCTTCCAAAACTCTCCTGTGCTTCTGAAGGGGTATTTCTTCTTACCACCTGCAGCCTTCTTCTGCTTTCCTTATTTACTTGGTTTGTGACAAAAAGCCACAGATTGTTGTGACGCGCTCAAAATGACGTCACCGCAGTGCCGCTCAGCTGTTTAGGCGACTGGGGCTAATGGAAAAGCAGCACAAGTCCAGTAGAGTAGAGTAGGGCTAATGGAAAAGGGCCATTTAGAGTTGCTGAAGAGTTTATCTGATGACTGTAGGCAGAGGCAAACTAATGCTACCCATTGACTCCCGGTGTCTGAGCTAAGCTAATTAGCGGTGGGAGAGCTCTTTTTTGTTACTGCAGTCAAAAGATGGTGTCTATCTGCTTTTCATGGACTCCAGAGTGACGCAAGACATTAAGACAAAAAATTGAGTCTCAAAGGCTGTTTGCGTTTCTCCATGATGGGCTGCATCTCTCAGAAATAAACAATGGCTTCTTTCTAGCATTTTTGTTTTCTGTTGCCAATAATTTCAGTCAAATTAACACAGTGCAGTGACAGACTGAGGTTAAAGCTCAATCAGAATAAAAGATCAATATCAATGATTGTGACCATTTTGCATTAGTCATCTAAAATGAATATATGAACCCAGTTTAAGCTCTTTAGAGGTCCAGCACTTGACAGTGTGTTTTCTAAAGGTCTAGACATTAAGATCACACAAACTATAGATTTTGCCATTTCTAATCTTTACTGTGTATTTTTTTTTATTTATTGTATGCTTCCAATACATTAAATGTAGACAGTGAAAGATCATAATGCCAGTTCCAATACTGCAGATATTACAGTGTTTATAATCATTAATTACCCACTTAGCTGTCCTGTACTGCCATGATGTACCATCTCCAATATAT
Organism: Scarus forsteni; assembly: GCA_036419115.1. Taxonomy (NCBI): domain Eukaryota; kingdom Metazoa; phylum Chordata; class Actinopteri; order Labriformes; family Labridae; genus Scarus; species Scarus forsteni. Next base: position 7,938,931 of record JAZDUH010000289.1, read on the forward strand.
TGTTTAAAGTAATAAATCATATTGACATACATGGACCACATAAAACAGCTTGCAGAAACAGAGTATAATGAAAATGGCAAAAGAATCTGATGGAGAGCTGAAAGAAAAAGAAGAAAAAGCAAGTAACAAACAAACTTTGAGAGCAATACAATTTTGCTCTACTGCCAAAACAAAGAAATGAAATATGTAGATAATTTTTCCGTTCAGAGAAACAAGGACTAACAATCAGTCTTTTTTATTTCACCCTGTTGACCAGTTGTTAAATCAGCATTAATGGACCCCGAATGAGCTGCTCTATGCCAAATGTAATGAAGGTTTCACATGTCAGAGGGGATATTTTAACCTCACAGAGCAGCACCCATGAGCCTTTCTCACCCTTACACAGCCACACTGCCACAAGCTCCATGCATACATTTGCCCTTTTTAGCTCAAAAGACCCAAAGGCAGTAATTCAGAGCCTCAAGTCCATCACCTGCTCTCTTCATTGTCTTTCTAAATCTGTTTCTACATGTTGGTGCAGGATTGAGTCTCTAAACTCAGGCTGAAGTTAACTTTTTAGCACCTCTGGTTCCCCCATCCCGGGTATTTGGGTTTTTAGAATAGCTTTTCAGATAAATGGCTAAAATAATGTTTGTGTTGAGCATATGCAAATAAGATTTGAATTTTGTTTCTGCAAAATAAAATGTATCTAATAAAAGGAGCTGATAAGACTTTACTGATGCCTTTCCATTAATGATTCTGCCCATAAATGTGATTCTACATTTTGTATAACAATTCCTTTATTTATTCCTACTGATTTTCTACACTGAAAAAAGTTGGCTTTTCAGTGGCAACAATTTCAAACACATGACTCTCCTGATATCAAAAGCCATAGATAGATAGACTAAACATGCATAGACACGTTTTGTGCCTTTTAGTTAATGTTCAGAAAAATTTGGACCACTTCTACCTGTCTGCCATGATTTTTGACAATGTTTTGGTCATTTCTTCTGACTGTCTCTGAGAGAATGACATCATTGATTTGCAAAGCATGCAGAACAAAGTGGAGCTGATAAGGTAACTGATGAGCAATTCTCTTGAGCAAATCACAAATACAGCACTTAAGTTAACCCTATTAAGCCAATTGTATCATATTTGATACTTATAATGCCTCTTTCTATTCAATATGATCAACAAATTACAAAAAAAAAACATCTGAATGCAATCAGATAAATGCTAAAAATGTCCTCGAATGGATTATCAGTTGCCAAAAACACCTACTATATCAAATGAGATACGAAAAATCTATATGTTGAATTTTGTGGACATTTTGATTTTAATGGACTTTATCAGAAAGTGAAACAAACATTTCAGCTCCAAAAAAATAGAATTTTCTGGCTATAATCTTTGATCTTGGGCCTTAAAGGGTTAAGAATGACCTTAGGATAAACAGTGGCATCACAAAACTACTGAATTAGTCTGAAGACTGCATTTCAGGGAAGTGAGAAGAAGCATCAGTTAGCCGATGTGCTTTCCTATAAATTCAACAGAGTGTATTTCATGTCCAGATAATGGCATTATTCTATACAAACCCATGTGGAGGGACCAAGAGTAGGCTGTCTTTGTCATCTCTGCCAGAAAATAAAACATGGTTGATGAAAACATCCAAGTGTTGTTGCAGCTCCGATCATTAAAGGCCAGAATTTTTGGGCCCCATGTATGCAATGATATTAAATTTTATCCCACAGTATTTCTGTTCAGTTTCTCAAATGGAAAAAAATAGATATGTATTTGTTAAGGATCACTTGTAATTATTACAGACATTGCATGACTGCAGTGATTGTCTCTAAAGGTTGTGCAACAAAATATTAAGTTACCATCATTTTTGTCCAGGCCTGTTGACTATACTGTTTTTTTTTTCTTTAACAGGGGGGTACCAACAATTTTGTCCATATTGCTCTGTTTAAAGACACAAATGAGCTTCAAATAGTGAATAAAACAACCTAAAAGAAATGTGACTTAAATTTTATACTGTACAGAATGCTCTTGTTTGTTGCCATACAAGTATTTCAATGTTATAATTTATTGTAGAAGTGTTGTGCGCACTCCAAGTGCACTGCTGTGTAATTTGCGTAATGACAAATAAAAGGAAGTCTAAGTCTAAGTCTTGTGAGAGCACAAACCTCCAGTAACACATTTCTAGCAGGTTTACATGGAGCCTCATATTCAGTCGAAATAAACAGGCAAAATCCAAATGGAATTTCATTCAGATGCACAGGGGTAGTATATTCCTTTTCCCAAACTGATTAAAAGTAAAATCCTGTCATGTAAACTGTGAATCAGAAAGTTGTCAGGCTGGGTTCTGTCTGCACATGCTCAGTCTTGACGTAGACGAGCAGTGACGTTTACTCACTTGGAAACATGGCAGCTTCCAAACAGAGCACACACCACTGGTCTGCGTCAGAGAGTTTGTTTTTAATACAAACTCTCAAAGAACTAAACATTATCGCACGTTTAGACAGTAGGAAAACAAGAAATACTGAACTATTTAAAAAAGTCCATGAAAACTCAGCGAAGCCGGGATAGACCAAAACGTCGTACAAATAAGGAACCGCTGGAAAAATTTTAAGGCTGGCTACTATGAGGCTAAACAGCACAACCCTCAAATAATTGAATAAAACACCTACTTACCTCCATCTTTGATAAATCTTGTGATGTTTGAATAGATCTGAGCGTATCACGTGTCTGTAAAACAGCTGTTCTGATTAAATGTTGTGACACATGTAAACACCAGATCAGAATAGATCACGTCACATGTAAACAGTTCATCTGAGATCTTCAATCAGAATGAGAAAAAGTCTGCATGTAAACCTGGCTACTGACATTGCTAGCAAACTTATCTAAAACATGAAAAACCTCAATATTGACAAATCCTTAGAAAAATCCTAGATCCAAATGTGGATTTGGATTGATGTGTACATTTCTTGATCTGCCAATGGAGAGTTAAAAAACAAGACTGGTAAGGTAGCAATGCATCAAGTATAATTCTCATGAGGAGACAATACAAAGCAGATCAGAGTACTTCTCACTGAACAAATGCTTCACTGCCTTTTTATATACCATCTCAAAATGCCCCTGGCTTTGTGAAAAGGAGAAAGAATAACTTCTTAGAGCTCCTTAGCTACTGAGGGGTACAGTAAAAACAGAACTGGGTAAGAATAAAACAGATGAGGTGTTACAATGAGATGTAAAACAGAAGTGTTCACCGGGTCATTCACACAGCAGTACAGCTAAAGTTACAGAAATAATTATATAAACTAGAAAAGCACTCGGAGAGCACAAACCTCTGCCAGCGCCACAGTCCTCACCCATATTGTGATTGTCACCATAAATATTAGTCCTACCTTTATTTCATGTAAATATTTAGATTCCTTGACCAAAACATACCATTAGCAATTGGATTCATAATGATATCTATTTAAGTTCAGTAGTTACTCATAAAAATCACATTTTTCGTCATGGCAGCCAGACGCTGATCCGGATCAACACCAAAATCGAATCACTTCTTCCTTTTCTTATGCTGAACATTTCCTGAAAATTTCATCAAAATCCATCCATTAATTTTTGAGCTATTTTGTTCTAAAAATTCCATCACGAACAAGAAACAATCACTTCCTCTCATATCTTCTCTTTACCTTTATAATTTATTTTTTATTTTTTCTGTACTTTCTTCCTATTTTTGTTTTTTATAGTATCATTTTTGCCACTGTGGGTACTTTTTTTTTTGGCTTTACTTATGTCTTCTATTGGGGCATTAAAATACATAAAAAAATAAAAAATAAAAATAATAAATGTTACAGAATGAAACGAAACAAGTTAAAAAAGAACTTGTAACCATGAATGAAGTGAACTCATAAATGTAATGTAAAGTCCTGCAATAAAGTATTAAAAAAAAGAAATAATCACTTCTTTGTGCAAAGACCAACATTCCCTGAAAATATCATTCAAGTCTGTGAGAACGTGCTGAGTTGTCGTGTTCACAGACAGATGGAAAAACAAACAAGTGGACAAACCATGAAAAAAACATGAAGTGGGGTGCTGGTTTGGCGGAGTGGTTAGCAACCATGCATGTCCCATGTACATCCTTCTGCAAGTCCGGGTTTGAATCCCGCCTGTGACCGGTTTGCAGAGTGTCTTCCCCTACTCTCTCACCTCCTTTCACAAGCCTATCCACTGTTACTCTCCTATCAATAAAGGCAAGAAATGCCCAAAGAATAAATTAAAAAATGTGGTTCATGTTGACCCTGCTATAGAATAAATGATCATTTTCTCAGTGTGGTGTAAACATTTTATCATATCAGAGTTGATATAAGATACTTGGGCTGAGGTCCTGGACATTTGAGCTGATTTTTCCTTGACATCGAGCGCTGGGCCAAACCATTACGTAACAGACTCACTGAAGCTTAGCGTCCTCTCCGCAGACTCACCCAAACACACTCCATCAGTTTGGCGTAAGCCGCTTGACGTTTTACTCAACAGTTCATGCGGCTCAGCAGGGGACACGAGGTAAAGAAATGATCCTGATGAAGAACATTTGTTATCAGGGACAGAATCCATGTCATTAAGAGTCATATTTCACTTCTGTTCTGTAGGATAAGAAATCAAGCCCCTCACTGACTCCCAGTGTATCACAGACTCTGTGCAGTCAAAAACATGGCAGTGCAGGGGTGACCAGCTTTTCTTATCCAAACAAAAAAAAAAAAGAAAACCCTCCTGGCCCCGGTCCACGTCACATGAATTCTGTTTTTATTTCTTCTGCTAAGGAGGTTATGTCTTTGTCTGCGCCCTTTGACTCCCAGGTGGCAACTTTCCTGAATGTCTTTGTTAATCAGCTGGTTTTATTGAATGAAAAATAAAGTATTAACAAAACTTTACTTGCACTCAATAAAGAGTCATTGGATGTTTCATTTTATCCAAGTGTAAAACATGATTTCAGAAATTCAAGGAAACATAAAAAAGTCTTGCACTCACACTTCATATTTTAGTCGACTAAATTTACAGTCGATTTCATCCACTACAATGTTGTGAAATTTCATAAACTAAAACTAGGCTAAAATTCAAACAATTTATGACAAAAAAAAGGAGATATTTTAACTGAAAGACGATAGAGATAAATTAAAAGTGCTGTCAAAATTTACGCTGGTATGCAAGTATTAAATCATAATTGTGATTTTAAAAAATCAAATGGTTTTAAGCAGGGTAACGCAACATGATAATCAGAAAAACTTTGGGCTCGGATCTCTGCTCTTGATCAAACTCAGAAAAGGCTTGATTATCTGGAGGTCCTTAAGATGATCTTCCTGTTGTGTGAGGTGTGCTAAGAGTCCCTTTATCTTCTCAGAAGAGGATCAGGCTGCCCTGACTTCTCTTAATAAGTAATAAACATGTTCAATATTTAGGACCACCTATTTAGTCTCATGGGAAAGAGAAAGCCAAACAGGGAGCAACTGGCTAAACCATGAAGCAAACGTGCCTTTAACAATACAAGTAAAGGAATACCATATTAAGTCAAACGGAGGTCCAATCTGATTTGTTTATACAAAACCCAAAACCAGTGAAGTTGGCACGTTGTGTAAAGCGTAAATAAAAACAGAATAAAAAGAATTGCAAATCCCTTTCAACCTATATTCAATTGAATACACAGCAAAGACAAGATACTTAACGTTCAAACTGGTAAACTTTGTTATTTTTTGCAAATATTAGCTCATTTGGAATTTGATGCCTGCAACATGTTTCAAAAAAGCTGGCACAAGTGGCAAAAAAGACTGAGAAAGTTGAGGAATGCTCATCAAACACTTATTTGGAACATCCCACAGGTGAACAGGCTAATTGGGAACAGGTGGGTGCCATGATTGGGTATAAAAGCAGCTTCCCTGAAATGCTCAGTCATTCACAAACAAGGATGGGGCGAGGGTCACCACTTTGTGAACAAATGTGTGAGCAAATTGTCCAACAGTTTAAGAACAACATTTCTCAACCAGCTATTGCAGGAATTTAGGGATTTCATCATCTACGGTCTGTAATATCATCAAAAGGTTCAGAGAATCTGGAGAAATTACTGCACGTAAGCGGCAAGGCCCAAAACCAACATTGACTGCCCCTGACCTTCGACCCCTCAGGCGGTACTGCATCAAAAACCGGCATCACCGTGTAAAGGATATCACCACATGGGCTCAGGAACACTTCAGAAAACCACTGTCAGTAACTACAGTTCGTCTACATCTGTAAGTGCAAGTTAAAACTCTACTATGCAAAGCCAAAGCCATTTATCAACAACACCCAGAAACGCCGCCGGCTTCGCTGGGCCCGAGCTCATCTAAGATGGACTGATGCCAAGTGGAAAAGTGTTCTGTGGTCTGACCAGTCCACATTTCAAATTGTTTTTGGAAAATGTGGTCGTCGTGTCCTCTGGACCAACGACGAAAAGAACCAGCCGGACTGTTATAGGCGCAAAGTTCAAAAGCCAGCATCTGTGATGGTATGGGGGTGTATTAGTGCCCATGGCATGGGTAACTTACACATCTGTGAAGGCACCATTAATGCTGAAAGGTACATACAGGTTTTGGAGCAACATATGTTGCCATCCAAGCAACGTCTTTTTCATGGACGCCCCTGCTTATTTCAGCAAGACAATGCCAAGCCACATTCTGCACGTGTTACAACAGCGTGGCTTCGTAGTAAAAGAGTGCAGGTACTAGACTGGCCTGCCTGTAGTCCAGACCTGTCCCCCATTGAAAATGTGTGGCGCATTATGAAGCGTAAAATACAAAAACAGAGACCCCAGACTGATGAACAACTTAAGCTGTACATCAAGCAAGAATAGGAAAGAATTCCACCTGAAAAGCTTCAAAAATTGGTCTCCTCAGTTCCCAAACGTTTACTGAGTGTTGTTAAAAGGAAAGGCGATGTAACACAGTGGTAAGAATGTCCCTGTGCCAACTTTTTTGCAATGTGTTGCTGCCATTAAATTCTAAGTTGATGATTATTTGCAACAGAAAATAAAGTTTCTCAGTTTGAAAATTAATTATCTTGTCTTTGTTGTGTATTCAATTGAATATAAGTTGAAAAGGATTTGCAAATCATTGTATTTTGTTTTTATTTACGGTTTACACAACGTGCCAACTTCACTGGTTTTGGGTTTTGTAAAACATGAGCGTCCTAACAGTGTAAATAATATAAAACAAACTGATGAGGAGAGGAGCTGCACAGAAATCACAACTGCAAAGAATGTTATAAGATGATAACTGCTAGCGGCCATTTTTGCTTATACTGACGTCATGCGAGATCATAAGCAGAGGTGCTGTCTTCTTGGTGAATGAATCAGTTAGTTTGTGGTGTCCCGTATCTCTCTCTTTGTGGCTCTCATCACTAACTACAGGAACAAAACTGATAAATCTTAAAAATATATATTTTTCAGGATGCTCAAGTGTCCATCTGAATGCACTGATTTAATAGTAAACAGTGGAAGCAGAAGTGTAGTGTAAGGAAACCAACCTTTATTTAAAAAAGAAACATAAATAGACTGACAGGAGTTAGAGATGAAAGAAATGTGACCCTACAAGTGGAGAAAATTACATGATTTAGATCTGCTTCCAGTCAAAAATAACCACTTCAGAAGTTTTAAATGAGATCAAAATTAATCTTCAGCTCCCCACCCTCCCTCGACACAATCAGTTTCATTAATGATATAGAGACTCTGCTGTGACACAGGGTTATGTTAATGGCTGTGTTAAAAACAATAAAAAGGTTTCATTACTTCAGACCATTATTAATCACCTCTCAAAAGATTCTACCCCCTTAGCAAACATGGAAACACAAAATACTTATATTTTTTAACAACATGAAGAGAATTAAGTTAACATTCACAAAGTAAGCATCCAAAGTTAATGCCGCAATCCAAGAGGACGAACAGTAAAATTAAAACTGAAAAAGGCTCAAGGTTACCAGAACAGATACTGTTAGCAAGAAAATAATGTTTGGAAATAACCAGCAGCTGTTGAGTGTGACAGCGGGAGCGCTCTACATCAGAGGGTGGATTTGAACATCTGCCTTAAAAATACTTAAGTCCTTCACTTCTCCAAACTTTCAAGAGTCATTTAACAGTCCAGCCAATACTGAAGATTGCACGTGACAAACTGGTGCAACACGGGCACTTCTGTAAAGTTCAAACACTCAGACGGACAAGCCGAAACATTTTCAGTCTGACGAGTGTTCGCTTTGCTTAAGGTGCGTCCTGCCCATCAACAAGTCGGTCTGCATGGAGGGGGGTCCAACGTCCAGTTTTTAAGAGGAGAGAGTAATCAGAGAGAAGAATGGAGGATTGTACTGTAGATGTTTGAACTGTTTGTGTCAGAGTTTCTACATGTCCACACCCACACATGTCTCCGTGTCCATCAGAGCAGAAGGCCGAGCATGAGTGTGGGTCTCAGGAGATGGTGGAGAACTCTTTGAGCAAGATGTCCTGACTCAGAGTGTTCAGGGAGACGTTCTTCCTCACATTCAGACTGATGGAGCGAACCTGGAGACCAAAAGACGACACAAATATTACCATCTGATCCCAGACGGTTCATCTTCACATCCATTCATCAAATGCACGTCGGCATCGGTTCAACAGTAACAGCCAATGACGAACATCGTCCTTCAGCAAATAAAGGATGAAAAAATATTTCAATGGATTTCCAAAAAAAGGAGCAATGCCAAAAAACCAACTAAATATTTTAATCAGGAGCAAAGGACGAATGTTTCAATGTGATCCTGGTCTTTATGAAGACATGTCAAGCACCAATCTACAATTATTGGTCTGTCCCAAAGCAGGACGGCCTAATCATTGTCCTTTAGAGCAGGAGATGTGGGAGCAGGACCACAACAGGAAGTGACTGATCATTCAGAGATTAGCATAGATGCTAACAGCTTCAGTGTCAGATACAGTTTTATCAGAGTTTCATAGTTTGATCAGATCTAGACTGCAATAATGTCCTGTGGAGGGGCCACTCTTTCTTCTTCTCTACTTTTAGCCAAGCCTACAGGAAGACTTGGCTTCCACTGCAAGACCGGAACCTGCAAGACTCCCATCACACCCACTAAGAACTTAGAGCAGGCAACCTTTTTGAGCCTAAGAGCTCTCCACATATGAGGAGCAGAGTGACGGCTGCTTGTGTTATTTAAAGTTCTTACGTAATACAAATTTTATAATTTACCTTAAAATAATAGATATATTGCATTTGATGGGCTACAGACAACACTGTATGTTCACCGTTTTACTTGTAATGACTCTTTGCAATTAATGATCTTGCATATTATTAAATTAAAAGATAACATTATACTGACATTACAAGCATTTATCTCTCATTTATCTGTTAAACATCACTGCGACGTACAACAGTCACAGTTTTGTGATTTTTTTGTTCAAGTAAAATATAGGGGCTCTGGCTAATACCAGTGGTGATACTGATGTAGTGTCAGCATGCAGCAGTTAACTCTGACCCATGCAGGTCTAAGTATAGATAAAAACTACAAAAGCACTCGGAGAGCGCAGACCTCCACCAGCAGCACAGTCCTCTCCCATATTGTGATTTTAACCATAAATATTAGTCCTACCTTTATTTCATGTAAATATTTAGATTCCTTGACCATGAAAACATACCATTAGCAATTGGTTTCATAATGATATCTATTTTAGTTCAGTAGTTATTCACGAAAATCACATTTTTCGTCATGGCGGATCCAGACGGTGATCCGGATCGACACCAAAATCGAATCAGTTCTTCCTTTTCCCATGCTGAACATTTCCTGAAAATTTCATCAAAATCCATCCATAACTTTTTGAGTTATTTTGTTCACAGACAGACGAACAGACTCTTCCGAAAACATAACCTTCAAGGTAAAGATGGTTTTAAATTTCATGCACATGTTACATTCATGATTTTGTGTTTATTAAGCATGATATACAAGCACAACATCCAATTAAAAAAGCTATTTGTTTTAAGTTACAGTATTTGGTGGTAGCTTGTGTTATTTTTAAAAAGTCCCCGGGGCACCTCATTGGCTCCTTGTTGGGTACCAGGCGCTCATGGGCACAATGTTAGATTCCACTGACTAATACCACCTTCAGACTGGCTAAAAAACAGTTTAAAACTGGTAATGATCGTCTCCTGTTGGCAGTTTGAAAGGGTCTAATCGGCATTCTGACCCGGGTCTGCTGGCAGTGGGAAAGAAGTCACTTGCCAATTGTTAGTGGGTTAACCCGTCATAGAGGCTTTTTCCTTGTTTCCCTTTTTTCACAGCTCCAGGGCAGTGTCTCTTCAACCTAACCCTGGAAACAGCAGGGCTTCATCACATGTTTAGAAACTACTCTGTGGTAAAATCTCCCACCACTGCAGAGTCTTTCACTGAATATAGGAAGCTTATTTTTTGAGAAACCAGGACAGGTTATCTCGTACTGCAGTAAACTGCCTCTGTACTGGAGTCCAAGGCAGTGAGCAGATAATTCCCTCTAGGTTATCTACCAGGACAAGAGGCCTTTCATGAGTGCTGTGATTGAGCACAACAGCACTGGGGCTTTTTACTATATTTACCACGAAGCTCCAGGTAACTGAAGTTCAGTGGTTGTTCTTTATTTTGACTGATCATCACCCACAGGCCCTGACAGCCACTGCTAATGGGCTTTTTTCTAAAGTTGGATGACAAATGGAAACAGCACTCAGGTGAATTATGTTGTATCTTGGGCTGAATCACAGCCATGCTAAAACAGCTCAACAGCACATCCTCTCATTGGCATATCATTCAAATTAAACTCTCCGTCCCCACAGTGCCTCGGCCTTTAGTATCTCACCAGCTCCTTGAAGAAAGCGGCCTCTTTGGGCTGCTCCGAATATCTCTCAAACTGGTCCAAACCATCCTGCAGTTTGAGCGTCAGTGTGTCGTAGTTAGACCGAACCACCTCCAGCACCTGATGGAGGACAGAGGAGGAAGAAGGGAGATTAACTCAGCTCTACAGCTACAAAACACTGAGGAGTGTCATACGCTTACCTAACATAGTCAGAAATGGTCAAATATTAATCAGTGTTTAATTCTTCATTATTACATTTTCAGGGGGGATTATGTGGAAGGTCACATTGAAGCAGCGTTGCATCTTGTTCATGCCTGAAAGAACTCCAGTCGTTGGTTTCTATAACCATGGAGCAACCGGTCCCTGAGCAACACGATTTATAGGCCAGTGCTCCTTAATTATAGAGTAGGAGCATTATAAAAACTTCAGATTAGATAGACAGAACTGTATTTATCCCTTAAAGGCAGGTAAGAACTCAGTCTTGATTCTAAAATTTGCAAAGAAAGTTAGAGAAGCAACAAGGGCTGGTTTCAAATCCAGTAATGAGACGAGTATGTGCAGCATTCATGATCAGCTGTAATATTCACGGGTTAATAGATTAAGAGTTTTCAGTCAAGTAGCTTCTTCAACTTTTGTCACTTCAGCTTCAAACTTCTGTTTTTCCAATGATACCCTAAGCTTGATGCTTACATACCAAGTGAATTAGGAGTTAGTCACTGAGGTACTATTTTCATTTTCTTTATTGTTGTGGTAATCCTTCTGTTGCAGAGATGCTGTAACCTGAGCATAACAAACATGCTCTGTGTCATAAAGCAGAAACTTATTTTTTTGTTTTATTTCACCTTTATGTTTGCTTGCACTTCTGTTACTGTAAGGACGCTCTCTACTCTCATTGGTCAGTCTCTGTTATAACAGGGTATATGGTAGGATGTTAAAGCAAAATCAAACAAGCAAGACTTTCTCTCTGAAGATTCTGAGGCATCCCAGGTGTGGTCTTGATCGTCTCTTGCTATGGCACAGCGCACAGGACAAAACAACATTTCTGAGGCCATTGGGTCCCAAAGCTCTACAGCAGTGTCACTGTGCTGTGATCATGCTTAAACCCTGTGGTCTGACCCCACTTCAGGCCTGAGTTAAACCTGTTTACAACCAAATTCAAACACCCAAACTAACACTCAGTGATACATAACTAGGATTTAAGACTTCAGGTTTCCAAGCTCTCACTCCTGACAGAAGCCTTGCAGCATTCTTCTTCTTCTTTTGTCATCTATGTTTGATAGGTTAATTGAGATCTCTAACTTTTACTTGCTGTGAAGATGGGCACGTGGAAGCTCTTTACGGTCCAATGTCCTGCAGAACAATTTTCTTTGCCTCCAACCTTGAAGGCTCTTTGGCAGCAGAAGAACATGATGATCCACCTACATGTGTATTTTCTGCCCATCACAGGCAGACACCATAACTGTTCTGAAAGTCCTCTTTCATGGCCTGTAACCCCTCCTCCCCACTCCCATTTGACATTATTTGGGCAGCAAATCAGTGCAGAGATTGGTATCATGGCCTCATGTAGCCTTCCAGCCTCCTCTGATCTGAGTGTTTCAAAAGGGGAGTGGAAAAGAGCTGCATCAGATCCTCTACACTAAAGAGATTAAGTTGTTTAATCAAAAAGAAAACTTTTATCAAATCCTTGTTGAGTAGAAACTCAAGACATTTGAAAATGTCTATTGTCATGTTATAAAGCAATTCTGGGAAAACTTCCATCTTACCTCTGTTCCTTTCTTTATAGTAGCTCTATTTTTTCTATGTACCGTGACTCTGTATGGCTGCCATTTTGGCCAGGTCTCTCTTGCAAAAGAGATTTGTTCATCTCAATTGGACTTCCTGATTAAATTAAGGTTAAATAAAATAAAAAAATGTCACCTGTTGCCCACAATTCATCTTCATGTATTTTATGTTTTTTCTTTTCAAGCCAAAAAATATATTTTACCCTCATATCTAGAAAACATTGGGCTAAGCAATATTTGCTATCCTAGCTTGATTTCAAGATGTGGAGACTTGTCCTGAAGTTGGAACCAAAACTGAGGCATGGTATATTTCTTTCTGAAGTGCCACTTGGGCTTAAATTACAGACTTTCTTTATAGGGACTATTTTGCATTAGAAGGTCATTTACGAGAAGATTTACCTCATCAACTTTAAGGTCAGGGTAGGAACACAGTGAGTTAGAGTCAGTATAGTGAATGTGAGTGTAATGTAGTTTGAAGTACACACCCGCCTGAGGTAAAGTCCAGCTGAGATAAGGTGAAGCTGAAATCAGAGCTAATTACACAGAGATTTTCCACACTTCCTCCCCTAACGTCCCCCCATTTATCTGTGAAATAACCCCTAACCAGGCCTTTTCCATTATTCCCTTAATGTCCCTGAAACACTTCACATGAGATGTATAGCCTGGACCTCGTCATGCTGCACAGAGGGGCTCTATTTACTTACACACACCTTAACATCCAGCTCTTATCCAGATAAACACACAGCAGGGAGCCAACAGGAGGGATTTCTATAGTTTATGCTCCCACAACAACAAACTCTCCTTAAGCTTTGACGGTAAATCCAGTGAACAGCTGAAACATCATTTTAAAATTCATGAGCAGAAGGTGAGAGGCAGGAAACATTATTCTTCCCTTTTTTTCCCTCTAATAAATCTACAGCTCTATTCAGCTCTGTTGTTTTTATTTGGACCTCTGATAGTACACTAATGAAAAATTCATTCCCATCTTTCTTGCCGTCTCACGCATGACTCGACCATTCTCCCCCCCAGAGAGAAGCAGAGAGTGAGAAATACAAGTGTACATTAAAGGGACAGTTCAGAATATTTAAAGTGGTGTTGTATGAGGTTCATGTCTATGGTGAACACATGAGCCACAGCAAAGTTGATCAGCTCTGCCCCTAAAAGGAAAGGACTAGCACAGAAGTTAGGCTCTACATCGCTGCAAATGGTTTTGGAACACTTTGCATTGAACAGTTTCTCAGTGCTCAGCTTACCTACTAGCCAGCCCCCTTATTTTAGCCTTACCATGAGTCATCTCCATGCTAGCATGAGATTAATAATACAAGGCACCAAATTACCAGACTGTAAAAATATCCAATTACAGATTACAAGACAGGGAAGGATGAAAATAAGGCTCCTCGACCTACAAAATATAATTACCTCATCTGTAAGAGTGGACATTTTTGCAAAGGCTCAGTAAATTGATTAAATTTTCTCAACACATTTTTAAGATACTGCTTTTATAAGAAAGGGGTGAACATTAGGACTGACCTTTGCCTTATGTCAGGGTCAGACAACACATTTATTCTAGCCTGACTTTACAGCTGACAGAAGAAGAACAATGCACACTGGATTAATCTCTCTTAGGGGAAATTCAATTCTTTACACTCTGTTGTTGGCAGGTCCTACAATCATTCATTAATGAAGACATGTAAAAGTGACAGCACCCTGCTCCTGAAGAACTACAGAGCAGATTTAGGATTTAGTGTCTTGTCCTTGGTCACTTTGGCAGTGCAGAGCTGGCACCTCTCCGGCTACCAAACCACTTCCAAACATGGTTACCCAAGTCCTGCCCGACTGAGCTGCTGTTTAGAGCCAAATCAAAATAAATGTTATCTCAAGACACTTAACAAGGGCTGGTAGAACCCATACTCTTCAATTTATAAGTACACCTATATTCATAAATACATACTGAAAATACCCCTTCCTCCCAACATGGCTCCATGAGTCTGGTTCCACTCAAAGATTTCCAAGTGTTAAACAGGTTTTTGTTGCCACCGTCACTGTAAGCCCAACACAGATGCACTACAGACCCAGTGCTGCACTCATGGTAGAATCCTGTTGGGTTTGGATTAGAGGATGACATTTTTCGGGAATTCCTGCGGGTCACGTGCTTCCCGCGGGAATCCCATGGGATGGGAGTCATTTTTTAATTAATCCCGTGATCAAGCCGTATTTTTATTCATAATGCAAGATCATACTTATGCCACGCCACAGCAGAAGGAATCCTTGTTGGCAAAAAGGGAAAAAGAGAGGACATAGCTACTTAGCACATACCGGCTATCATAGAGTTCAGCAGTTGCAACACACATTTGAAAAAAGCAAGGCACTAGAGAGTAGTCGACCTCTGACAACGTTATCCTTATGTCACAGTGGTCATTACCTTCACCAAAGAGGTTATGTTTTCGCCAGGGTCTGTTTGTGTGTTTGTTTGTTTGTGTGTAAGCAAGATTACGCAAAAACTACTGGATGGGTTGACATGAAAATGTTACCAAAGCTGTAGTTTGGGCCAAGGAAGAAGCGGTTGCTTTTTGGTGGTGATCTGCATATTTGTCTGGATGCAAAGAATTCCCCCCAAAAATTTGCAAAACCCTAAAACTTCTCATTAGGCTATGTTTTAAAAAATCGTATCTCTGATATCACTTGATGGATTCACCCCAAAGTTTACACAATAAAATATATAATGCAACTCTATCAGACTTATTTTCATCTGGATCCGATCCAGACTGACTTCACAAAAACACAATGAAGTTTATAATGGCAAATCTCATTTATTTCTTTCCAGCTTCTTCCCGTCCAGAATTGTATCTTGGCTGACGTCTGCACTCTGAGTGATTTTCTAGTTCATGTTAAGTTTGAAGTGAATCCATTAAATCATTATAATAATTTTGTTCAGAGAAATGGTTCAGGGAGACGAACACCTTGAAAACATAACGCCATTAAACGGCAAACATAAATGCAGAATTTAAAAAAAAGAAAAAAAAAAAAGAGGACATACAGACAATGCAACCTTTACCATAAACTATTCTTTCAAACTAGATGAAGTGCTCTTTCAGCAAATTGCTGCCACACACACGGTCTGGACTAAACCGGGTGACTTTCTGCCCCACTGAGCAGACATGACTGAGTGAGAACAGTTCTCATCATGTTTATCTTAAGGCGCTGATATGACGGCAGCCTGATGTGCTGTTGTATGTTTAGGCTCTCATGTCATGTGGCGTGACTGACAGAGGGTCTACCAGGACGTTTTAATGATGCGTGTTTCCAAAGGCCATTCATCTCACAGCGTCAGTTCAGGGAATGAAGACACAGCAGGCAGATGAAGAGCAGATTGTTGCTGGTATGGCAGAAGTGTGCGGACAAGAATGAGCTCTGCTGATCATAAACAGGTGGTTTTAAATCTAAGAATAAAATGATGGTCCTCATGGTGTAAGGAGAGAAACGGCACTAAAGCAAGGCCACACATGGTTGCATAAGGGGACAAGAACTCTGCATAATCTAGTAAATAACTAAAAACTAACTAAACAAAACTGGGATGATTGTTTATTCCACTGGGAACATTTACAATACTTAACTTCCCTGCAATAAGACCCTCTGTTTTTGAATTACTTCAGCACAGCATATAGAGTGTACTTCCCCTGAGAGTGAGGAAGTGAAAAAACAAATGACTTACTGACAGTTTTCTTGTGTTCAGTGTGGAACACAATCACAGAAATGCCGTTCTTTCAGTTTGTTTTTACTTAAAAATCACTTTTTACTCCGTGATTTTGCCCTGTACGCAGCAATTCATGCTGGTTTCTCCTTACTAGGGCAGCACTGACCACATTTGCTGTGGGAAACAGATTCAAGGCTGATATGAACTTCATAAAACCCCATTTTAAAAATAAAGACCTGTCCCTTAAAGTCGAAAAACATAATGGCAGCACCAGGGCTGCAGCAACTCTCTAAGATTCTAACCTCCAAATTCCACTGCAAGCGAAAGCACAGCGCCGCGCCCTTGAAACGTACTGCAGGGCGGTTCGCTCCCATTCTAGTCTATCAGGCAAATTTCACTGCACGCGCTGCTGTGCATCAGCGCCATGTTGGTGAAGCACTGGCACGAGCCAAGGCACTGGAGATTCCCTTCAGGTCTATTTTCTGTGTGGCCGCTTCCAAACCTCATAACTTCACTGTCGTTAAGAAAGCACCAGACAGGAAGTCAACGTGTGGAGTATCCAGAAGATTCAAAATAAAACAATGCACGGGGGGGGTCCCAGAGGCAACATGACACCATGGACGAAGAAAAGTGAATCGTAGAGGTCCAGAAATATATAACATTGTATGCATGACACCAAACATCTTTTCTACAAGAATATAGGTGGATAGAAGTTGAATAGATCATGGAGCTGTGTGGTTGGAACCAGCAAAGGGACCTAAGAGAAGCGAAGCAAGGCGTTGTTTATTAATTTTCTCAGTCTATAACATGCTTTATGAGCGTGTGACATCGCTAGTCTCATGAGAGTGCGCAGAGAGGACCGCGCACTGCGCACTGCAGCGCTGCTCAGCGCACCACTTTCAGTGGGGTTTGTCTGTCGGAGCAAAACCGTGGCGCTTCACAGCGCAGCGCTTCAGCATGCAGTGGAATTTGGGGGCAAGACATTCACGACAACATCAATGGTTCAATACTCAAATGTGAACTGTGGTATTGTCAGGTTTATTCTACTTTTGCTCTTTTTTCTCTGTATCGATTCTGCTGTATTTGTGTATGATAAGCATTGTGCTCAAGTAGAGCCAAGATACCACAGTACTGCTCTGAGAGGAGAGGCAGCAATATGCAACCACACTCATAATATCGGGTCCTTACATACCTCTAGTTTGCAGGGGGAGTAGGGATGAAGATAGTTCAGTATTTGTTAAACCTGATAAACAATAAAGTCTGCAGCCAGGAATTATAACATAGTGTCATCTCATCAAACTGCTGGTTCACAAAAGTGCAAACTTAAAATCAAATCACATCAGCATGTCAGTGTGACATTTCAAAGGCAGAACAGGCCAGTAAAAGCTTTAAAGAGAAAACTCCCAACATTTTTCTTTTCACTTTAGCACCGTTTCTTAACACCATTTAACACTAAAATGTCAGGTGTGAGGTTCTCAAACATTGCCTCATACTGTGGACTCTAACTCTGCTCTGTTCTGCACCTTCGAGTCATTAGCTATGAAAACACAACCCTCTAACTCTCCCTCCACAGAATACATTATTTTCTTCAGGCAGGGATAAAATGCTACCCATCTGTCTTTCAGATGGAGCTCTTCCATTTATTCACTTATCTCTCGTCTCACTTTTTTAATCAAAATAATCAACTTTTCTTGCTTTCTCAGACCAATGACGTTCATTTCCTGAGAAGACGACATGGTGATTTCTCAATAATAATAATACACACTTTTTTGCTTTTAAATAAGCTCAAATTTTTCTGGTGTGTAGTAAACATGAGTACATGCAATATTTCATCTCGTCCACATTGTGATTGCAACACATCTAATAC
This sequence comes from Scarus forsteni, assembly GCA_036419115.1. NCBI lineage: Eukaryota > Metazoa > Chordata > Actinopteri > Labriformes > Labridae > Scarus > Scarus forsteni. Next base: position 7,957,140 of record JAZDUH010000289.1, read on the forward strand.
AAAACCCCAAATATTCTCTTTCTCTGCGAAAACATGCTGCCTTTTTGTGAGCAAGGGGATGCAAAATAGCTGTGCTGTGATTGGTCAAAGACATTGGCATGTTGATAGCTGCTCTCTGATTGGTCAGTACACTACAACTGGGCACGTGCCTGAAGCAAAAGGTGTTTCTGTATCCAGAGAAAATCATGTATATGTAGTTAAAATACTGAAATTTCATATGTTAAATTTTTGAAAAGAAGTAATTTTTGAATTGTCTGAGAGAGTAAAGTTTGGTCATAATTTGGGTTTGTGTTATAATCGAGTACAGTGTTTAACCAGGCATAAACCGTGAAAATGTAGGATGCGTGTTGTAATAAAGTGCGTGTTATAATGGGGATATTACAGTTACCAAAACAACATTCTCAAAAAATTATCAGAAAGTAGAAAAGGTGCAGAAAATAGTGGAATAAAGACTGCAAATTATACTTTACAAAAGGTCCAAAGTCAAGCACACAGCTTTAAGAGAAAGAAGAAACTTTGTTCTGAAGTTCTGAAAAGGTAGTGATATTAGTGATTGATTGCTTTGAACTTATTTCTTAATTGGATTTTTCAATACTGTAGAAAGTTTGCTTTATTGAAGTACCAGCTAACACAATCATTCTACAGTTTCGTTATAGATACTGACTTTTTCAAACAGTTTTAAGGGTAAAAACTGATGCTTACTGACAAAGACCTACTTAATCTCCTGTATATGATCTCCTGCTCCATCACTCGAGGAAACCATATAACACCCTCTGCTCATAACTTAACTCCTGCCTCTTGTTTTTGTTGTGAATAAATCTTAAGGTTAAAAGCAGAGAGGTAATTGTGGGAGTATAATAACCTCATCAATCATTCTCTTATCAGCTTGTTAAAATAAACAGACTGCTCAAGCTGGTTTTCTATTTTCACTCTTATAACACCAGGACTAAACTTTAAATAAATGTGAAATACCCACTTTATTAAAAGAATGAATACTAGGAGTAATGTCCCTTTGGTATCTATGTTTAGGAGGAATCATGTTATTTTCATTATCTGACACAGGAAAGCCAAAAGCAGTTTGTCCTGTGACAGACGAGGGTCATCGTTGATATTTAAAAGTCCATGTTGACTATTCAAACTGATCTGGAGGTATAACCAATGAATGTCCAATATGGCTGTAATATGCTAAACTGAGCTGCAACATCAGCCTCTTTCCAGACTTGAGTGCATTAACACGCACAGTTGAGACAAACTAGGCTAAAAGTCCTTCAAGTCATTTTACTAGACCACTGCAGACACATTTGTTTACCACTTATCATAGTTAAAATGAGAATCCAGGCTGGACAAAACCTCATGTGTACTCTCTTGAGATGTACAGTAGTTTTGGTATAAAGAAAGCCACCAAAAGCTCAATATTTGTTTTCATTTTTCATATAGAAATCAGTTTTTGGACATTTTAAGAAAGACAGAAAAATCTTAAACTACAAACAATCATAACTTGCTTTGCCTTTCAGTTTTCACAGAAGTAGTTAAAAGTTATTGTGTCAAGGATGGACTATATATGTTTGGCCAGTACTCTGACAGTACACGGAGGGCAAACAGGGCGGCACGGTAGAACAGTGGGTAGAACACATGCCTCACAGCAGAGAGGTCAGTGGTTTGATCCCAGTGTCGGTGAGGGTCTTTATGTAAGGACTTTGAATGTTCTCACTGTGTGTGCAATGGCTCTTTCCAATTGGTTAATTAGTGACTCTACATTGGACACGGACTCTACAGAATCGATACAGACTCAATGTTTGAACAGTTGCTGTAGATACTCTTTGGGTGATGTTAACAATGGCACAGTTCAAAGTAGAGGCCAAGCTACATGATAAAACACATGTGTGTGCAAAATTGGTTAACTCAGTGACTCTACGATCTTTGTGGGCCTGGAGTGTGGGCAGAAATGGCTGTCAGTCTGTCTTTGTGGCCCTGTGATTGGCTGGCAACCGACAAAATCATGCTTGTTCTATTTCTTCTTGTAATAAAAACAAAAGTTGCTGGGAATTCTGTAACAAACATAGTCAATGTTCACAATTCATGTGCATCGGGGAACATATCATATTGTGGCCTCAGTATGGGGATACGTATCGTATCGTGGGGTTGCTGGAAATACCCAGCCCTATCGCCCAGTGTCCGCTGGGACAGGCTCCTGCTACCAGCAACCCCGAAAGTGAATAAGCAGTGTAGATAATGGATGAGTACTGGGCAAAAACATCTCAGATACTGGCTGTAAAATGGGACGAATGGACAAATAGACCTTTATGTTGTAACTCCTTATAGTTTAAAGTCCAACTTTATAAATCAAAAGAATAATTTATCAAAGAATAAATCTTGTTTTCTTGCCTCACATCTGTTTTTAATCTTGATAAAATACTGATAACCCAAACTCAAGACCTACCTTTTTAGTGTGGCTTTTAGCTAAGATTAGTTTTACCCTCACAATCTCCATCATATGTGTTTTACTCCATTTTAGTTTCAGAAGTTACTGTCTTATGTTTCAACATTTTTAATTTACTGCCTTTTATTTTTTTGTTTTAAAACAGTTTTATTTTAGCCAACTTCAGCGCCTCAGTACCTTTATTATATCTTGTGGTTTTATCAGTTTATTCTTAGCTCCTGTGTCTCCTCATTTTTAATTCCAGATAGCGTTTCCTCAGTCCTCTGTGGCTGTTGATTTGTCCTGACCTTGTGTGTTAATCATGGACCGGGAGAGCAGCTGGGGTTTTGTATCTAATTTTATTTCCCCTGACTCTTACCTGTGTGTGTTGAATGTACAGCACTTTGTGCTACATTTTTTTGTATGAAAAGTGCTTTTTAAATAAAGTTTGACTGATTGTTTGATTGATAATGGCATCAGTAAAAATCACTTCAGAATTAGGGCATATCAGATGTTGTATTCTGTAAAATTCTAATATCATGTATCCCTTATCAAAATGTGTCCTGTACTGCATGGAAGTTGTTTTTTGTTGTGAGCTGTTTTCTTTCACCTGCCTACCTTTGTATTAAGACTGAGCAGAGTTTTTTGCTCAGCAGTGCGTGACGATAACCTCTCTCCTTCTTGTCTCATCACAAGAAGAGATGTTTGAGTCGTCCATCTCTGCCACACAGCTGTAACTACTTCAACATGTTCAGACTCTTTCACAATAAAATGCAGTGAACCCTTCTCACCGCTTTAAAGCACTGCGTGTTCTGCATCGCACACTGAAAAATTCACCAAGATTTTCTTTTGAAATGACAAGAGCATCGTCTCGGAGGAGTTCTGCCAAAACGGCTCATGTTGTTTTGAAGATTGTTTTTTATTTTCTGCTCAGTTCTTATCGGTGTATGTGTGAGAGCTGACTGTGTGTTTGTGTTACCTGTTCTTCTGAGAGCTGGGAGATGTGGTTCACAGCAGCATAAGACTCTATCTTGGGGTTAAAATGGTTGATGATTGCCCTTAAAAAGAAACAAAAACACAAATTTAGTTTCTAAAACTCACAGAGGATTGCATTAAGGAATGCTAAAAACTGGAGATGAAATTAGCAATTTAGCATTTCTGGTCCCATCGTCTCAATGTCCATGGTCAACACAGGAGAAAGAGATTATGATAAATTATTTTTTTATTACAGGAAGTACACCTCAAAGTCCTACAAGTGTAGAATTTAAAGCTTTTGGTGTCTTACAAAAGGTTGCTGTTCACAAATAATTGACAAGAATACCAAAGAAGAGCCCATATTATTCTTTGTTGAGTTGTGTTTGTCCTTCAGCGTGTTTTACATGTGATAGAACAAAACTATACTAAAGACAACAAAATCATCTTTCCTCTTTCCGTTTACAGCACCAGTTGCTCCTCGATATGATTAACTCCTGTGCTCCCACGAATAAACCTGCCAGTGTTATGTCATTACACAGCTTAATCTCACTGACTCTAGGTGGAGGCCCAGTATAGAGCATAGAACACAGAATGACTGTGATTGACAGAAAGATCGTCCAATCACCTTCCAGATATGTGTTTGAAGCTGAAGGCTTTTCCCAAACAGTTTAAATGGGTTGTTGCTCAGATAGACAAGTGAAATCTATCCTGTATGAACTATATTTGATTGTCCATCTGGTGTGCAGGGTTACAGCGTCTCTGCCTGTTAAAAAAAAAGAAGTTGTTTTGGGGTCTTAATTGAGCTCCACAGTGACACAACATGTGCATTCTTGATTTATCTTTTATTTCTGTTCACCCAAAGATTGTGATATTCTCTTCCTTCTTTGCTGCTTTAATATTGTGAAAATGGGTGAACACAGGCCTTGACTTAGAAACTGCATTCAGCTCAGGAATACTGATGTTAACCTGTAAAAAGGACTGAAGGCTGTCAGTGATGACACTGCTTACACTACCCACACACCACGTGGATTAACCAACATCTTATAATTTACACAATGATGCCGTAACCTGGCTGTGTTCAGTTTTTCCTGTTTACTCTCATTTTTTGTCACATCAGCATCACCATACACAATTAATATTTGCATTGTGTGGAATTTCAAAGTTATATTTTTTCCTTAAGTCAGGATCATATACTATTTCAGACGTTATGTGATCACAAATGCTTATGTTAAAAATTCTGACAGTTTTCACATAGTAAGTGGCCCTGATCCACCTCTGTTCTCACTCCATCTGAGATGCTCTGTTGCAGCTCCTTTCACTTCCCTCCCTATTTGGGCCCAGTCTACTCTGGTTGTTCGACTGGCCTGCACCAGGTACACTGGTCAGTGACATTTTCTACAGCTCCACATTCTTCATTAGCCTAGCCTAAGCTCTTGACTGGGCTTTCCACCCCAGGCCAATAGGCTTGAACTACTGGCATAGCAGTGGTAGGACGTCCCACTGGTGGGTCTATTCAGGGAAGTTGGGGTTATTAGCCTGTGTTTAGCTACTGGTGCTGCTCACAGGAATAAATGGAGAAGTCCTAATACCATGGACTGTGTTGTCTTGCACTTGTCTAGCACTGTAGGTATGAATAAATAATAATCATTACTCATTTATTCATGACTCTGGGGGCAAAGGTGAAGATGTTTAGCTGCTTACTAACCTAATTACAGGCATCATTTCTTCTTTGTTTCTACTTATCTACTGATTAAAATGAATCTTTATCTAACTATAGTCTCTATGATTTAGACCTCTTTTCTGAGGAAGACCTCCAAAGACAGTCCACTGGTTAGAATAAGACAGTATCAATTCAAAAAGCATGCCAACATAAGAGACACAGAGAAGAATAAAGCCAGCTTAACTGGCAATCACATTGTAATAGATTGTTTATAGAGATCCAGTGAGACTACATTATTGATGTGGGGCATGATGCATAGACTTCTTAGTCCAGAAAACAAAATATGCAGGCTTTTTACCCATCAATGAAAAAAGATCCTTGTTAAGTCAGAGGCACTCTTGCCTGCATTAGCATATCATTCTATGAAATAAGTGATTTATAGCTCAAATATACATTTATCCAGTGCACCAAATTGTGAAGCGAATGGATTATCTAAGTCTTAGTCATACATCAGATGAATTAAAGTGACAACAATGCAGTAAATTCAATAACCCTAATGTCATTAAGTTCAGGAGGCCAGAGTACTGAAAAAAGAAGAGATGGGGAGCAAATTAAATTAGCCTCTTTATGTGAGTTAATTTTAATAAAATATCTCTTCTTTAAACATCTCTGACTTCTCCTATTATCTTTAATACGACCACATGGATCATTTCCCCCTGTCCCTTCCTTCAGTCGCTGTGACTGCTTCTTTAAACACAGGAGACGGTTTGATCAGGAGCTCTGTGAGCGGGTGGATCCTGTGGGACTGTCCCGCTGGTATGGGCTCCCTCAGGGCCCCCCATGTCAGGGTGACCTCAGAGGATCATCTCCTCAGAGAAGATGGAGGAAGAAGAAGAGATTATAGGAACATGTTAAAGCGAGTGTGTGTGGTGTACAGTAATGTCGGCGTGAAGAGGATAAAAAAATATCAACGAGGGGCCTCAGGGAGGAAGTAAGGCTTCGTATGAAGAACCTAAATTACACTTTCATAGACTTCACTCACTTTATTTTGACCTTTCCATTCGCAGCTCTGTTTAATCCAGCATGACTCTGTTCTCCTTGTCACACTGCTTTTAATGTGCTGTGACCGAGTGTGTTCTTACCGAACATTGACGAGTGCGTGTGTGACTTTGCTGGCTGCCTCCTTCCACTGACCCGTGTTGGTTGATACTCTTAAAACTGGAAGGCAGAGAAAAAGAAGAAGAAATCAGATGCAAACAATCAACTAAACGTATTGATTTTTTTCATCTTGATGTTTAAGGAATCCTAATAATATCAAGTTTCTTTAAAAATAACTAACAATTGGATTATCAATAAACTGAAGATCTCTGGATCCACTGAAAATAGAGCAACAGAGAAAAACATATAAACTTGTCAGTAAGACTTACATATTCATTTACATTTTCTAAGTACTGTTTCGCTCAAAGTATCACAATAAATAAACTCTTTCATGACTGAAGTACTTTACTGATCGTTACCTACTGACTACTCTCTCTGTCACAACTGAAAAACTGCTTCAGTTACTTGAAAGAAATATACAGAAACTTAATATGCTTCATAAATAGTAATTAAATGCTGATCTAAAAGTAAAAACGGAAATTATGATAAAGCAAGTCTAACAACAGCAGAGTGGAGAGTTATCACTTTGTGGCTGTACTGAAATATTAACACTGCCTGGCCAAGAAAAAGTCCCCAACTGGATTTAACTAAGCATATAGGTGCAAGCCTCCTATTGGATAATTACTGCATGAGCGATTATCCTCCAGCTGGAAACAAGTTATTTAACCCCAACTGATGCACTGATTAGCCTCTTATTTCTTAAACAACCATGTCAAAGACCCATCCTGTGGTCGTTGAAAAGATGTTAATCTGTTTAAGAAGGTTCAAATCATTGGCATCAAGCAGAGAAACATCTAATGGGATTGAAGAAACTACCAAAATTGGGATAAGAACTGGCCACTGCATTATTAAAAACTGGAAGGATAGTGAGGAACCATAGTCCTCAAGGAAGAAAGTTGGTCAAGAAAAATCCTGATAAGAACTTAATCAGCAATTACTTAAATGTTTGGCCACATCAAATCAAAGAAAATCAACAGCAGAACTCATAATATATTTAATAGTCAAAGTAAGAACATTTCCACATGTACAGTGTGAAGGGAGCTCAAAGGATTGGGACTGAACAGCTGTGTAGCTTTAAGAAAACCACTAATCAGTAAGGTTAACCAGAAAAAGGCTCAAGTTTGCGAGGGAGCACAAAGATTGGACTGTGGAGGACTGGAAGAAGGTCATGTGGTCTGATGAGTCCAGATTGTCCCTGTTCCAGAATGATGGGAGCATCAGGGTGAGAAGAGAGGCAGGTGAAGTGATGCACCCATCATGCCTAGTGACTACTGTACGAGCCTGTGGGGGCAGTGCTATAATCTGTGACAGATCTTTGCAGAAGTTTAGCGAAATAATGACACAGTGAATGCGTTCTGTAATCAACGTTTAAGGCGGTCCAACGTCAAGATGTGTGACCTTTTTTTAGGTGATACTTTTCTTTCTGCTGGGCAGTGTATAATACTGAGCCTATCTTCCAACCTGGTAGAACCACAGTTCCCGCCTCTTTACCAGCTTCTTTATCTTAATAACGGATTTGGTTTGAGACTTAAATATAAGAACAGAGCATTATCTTAATGTCAACATACCCATACAGTATAGGTTGTCGAAGACCTGATGCATTCGTACGATCTCATAGTACAGCTCATCATAGCTGTTGGAGGTGGGCAGGAACGTGTCCCCGTATGTGATGAACATGTTGAACAGGTTCACTACCTGGATGAAGAAACACACATTAGATGAGCACCATGTTTGATGAGATCTGTAACAACATTAACTATTATCCTTCAGTGTTACCTGTCTGTATTTCTGTAATGGGTATTGATAAGATTTTATCAATACCAAAGCTACAAACAATCCTGCTAATCGATCCAATTCTTTAACGATTCCCTTATTGATTCCTGCAGATTTTCCGTGTGGGCAAATGTTGGCTTGTAGATTTTCAGTGGCAAAAATGTCAAACACATGTCACAGCATAGATCACTGCTTCTGCAGGTTGGTGGTGTTTCCACTCACTTAAGATTGTGCAGTAGACACTGTTTGTCAAAAATGAAGCCACAATTCTGAGGCTTCTGAACCCTGTCAGTGGAAGGAATTGATAAGGGAGTTGATTCGCAAACAGTCTCCAGATATCGACTCTCTGATGGTTTTCAATTCCCACCACTACCCATTTGGCCTCTGGGCCACCAGCTGCCCACTTCTGATTTAAGCTATTACCCTCAATTGCCAAGACTTTGCAGATAACACTGTGCATCCCCATTTTGACTGTATCGGATTCAGCACACACAGACTTTTGAGCATATTATTTTTACAGAATATGTAAAGGTAAAAAAAGCAAGGGAAAGTGAAACTAAAACTGTAGTACAAGATCTGGGCACTAGGGATGGATAAAAATGACTAGGATTCACAGAGTGAGATCCAGTAAAGTCTATTTCTTACAGGTATCAAGCCCAGTGCCTTAAGGGCCTTATACTTTTACCAAACCATCCTTTGTGCCTGGGTTATTGACATGCTTGTTCTGAAGCATCCGTCCATGATGTTGAAGTTTAGATGATCCAAGAGGGGCTTCTGCTGTATTTTCACTTGTCCCTCTGACACATACTTTTACAGTTTAATGTACTCTGTCCAAACCATGTGTGTGCATGTGGATTGTGTGTGTTCAGTTCAATGACGAAGCCTCCTGGAGAAGAGGCAAAATATCTTTAAAAAGTCTAAACCACGTCCAGAAGAAACCTTCAACAACCATGACCTGGACGACTGAACTTGCACAGTTAAATGTGTTGTGAGTAGGGATGTATATCGTTATGATTTTATCGATACCGATACAGATACTCCTTATCGGTATTGATACTTATCGATACTGTTAGCAATACTACAACACGTAATGTTGTGTAAAAAATAAAGACTTTACAAGATATTAAAAGATTCAGCCTTTTTTTTATTACCACAAGGTGATAATAAAGCTTCAACAGAATAGAAGAAATGCATTACAAATGCTTCTCAGAGGCAAAAAAAAAAGCTAAGGAGATGGCTAAACCCCTACATGCCACCCAACAGACTGCATGTACAGACAGACCCATATATCTTGTGGTGCTAAAATCGATGCTGTAATGATGACTACTAGGGCTCTCACTTTATATTCGATATTCGAATAACCGTTCGAATATGGAGATAAATATCCTTAACCAAATAGTAAATAAATATTCGAATGTAAAATATTGAGTGTAGCAGCACATCAGGGCGCCTGGAGCAGTGGACCGTTTCATCCAACAGAGGGCGCTGTGAGCGCAGCTTGACCGTCAGTCACATCCGGTGCTCTCTTGACCTCAGTAAACAAAGAGTTTCCGCTCCGAGCAGGCATTAATAGCTCTGATTCATCTGAAGAGAGCTGTGCCGTCGGCTTTTCATCCAAGTTATACGGCCGAGTGCAGCGGCGCTTTGTCAAGAGTTTAATCCTGTGTGACTGTGTTGTTTTCGGCAGGGTCTTTACCGAAGGGGCGGACAATAGAGTCTCTGTCTCTGTCGGTGCTGCAGTCTTTAGTGTTAGCCGGGCTGCTAACTCTTCTCATGTTGCTATAGCAATCAAACAGCCTGCACTCCTTCAGCTTTATACTACGCGCGTGCTCCAAGTGTTTGGTGATGTTGCGAGTATTTCCCCCTTGGACGCAACTTCTCTCTGACAAAGATTGCATCGGGCCAAGTTTTCATTAATTTTGCTAAAGTGAGCTCAAACCTTCGAGCGCTTAGCCCTCACCGACATGCTTGAGCCGGACGGCGGTAGTGTCATAACTACGTGACAGTTGAAGAGACATTTCAGTACCAATAACAGTACCGTTTCTCCAGATTCTTAATGGTATTTGGCTACCGACCCAATTAGGGACCAGTACGTGAAAGTACCGGTCCACGGTATACATCCCTAGTTGTGAGTTGGTATGTGTTGCTCACCAGTAAGGCCAGATGAAAGATGTTGTGCTTGGCCAGCAGTGTGGTCTCGTTTGACAGCAGGAACTTCAGCAGGTTGATAAGCGCTGTGCAGAGGGAGACACACAGTGATTAAATTATCTGGAGAGCTGATAGTCGACTTGTGGCAGAGTGATTTGGTAACACTTTGCTTTCCTCTGTGTGCTTTTAATAAGGCAGGAAATGAAGACACAGGAGGGGGGAACATATCAGCACCAAATCAAGTCCTTTAATGGAGAAAGAAGCCATAAGAAAGACCGAAATGTGCACAAAAAGTCTTACAGGATCCCAGAACAGGATGGTAAAACAACACCCTGAATGAAGATTAACATCTCTATTTTTTTCATTTGGCTTTCCTTCCTCTCCAGTCTTATTTCAGGGTTTGTTATTATCACCACCAGGAGAACAAGGTCAGTGTCGTTCAGGGAATTGAGCTGACTATTGGTCTGAGGAGAGGAATAAATATCTTAATGAGACTCAGGGGCTGTAACAAGCTGAAGTATTCACCCTCAGCGTGTTGACCAGAATTAAAAACAGACCACCAGATTTGGACTGGCTCGACTTTAAAGACTCATTACCCAGTTTTAGTGACATGATGCTTTTTAGACAGCAGCCCTGAGGAGTTTAAGAGTAACATGGTATGTTTAAAAAAGGCAAAAACTACTTAAGTTACAGTCTACAAAGAGATGCCCTGAACACTCAGATGTGTTTTATCTATTTATACTGTGCAAATGTTTTGTCCTGAAACTTTAATCAGAGCAGCTGTGAGCAACGTTCACTTTCTGACAGCTTTAGTCAGCTCCTCCTAACAGCCTGGTGTTGTAAACATTTGGGTCAGAGAAAGAGAGGAAAGGATCAAGTTCTTTTGAACAGCTGATTTCTGTTTGCTGAGAGAGGAGGTATCTGTTTGTCACTATGAAGCACAATTACTGCTCCACCTCTTTTAGCATAGAGCTAACAGTTTTGAGTAATTGGTACATGATTAAGATTAATGTAACTATCGTGATTATTAGTTATTCATTATTTCACTTCTGTTCAATATGAGTCAAGACTCTGGACAATGCACATTAGGGCTGAACAATTAATTGCAAATTAGATTAAATCGCAATATGGCTTGTTGCAATTTTCAAATCGCAGAAGGTTCAATATTTTTAACCCAAAATATGTTGAACATTTTGGCATTGTGATGTAGTTTTTTGCAATTTCATGCCTATTTTTTACCTCTATTTCATACACTTTTTTCCCACTTTTGGACCATTTTTACCTTCTTTCAACCTCGTTTTTACAACTTTATGCCTATTTTGCCCCCATTCATCTTTTTTTGGCCACTGTCAGAACCATTTTTGGAATTTTTACATGGTTTTTGAAATTTAATTTCAAATTTAATTCCCAATTTTCCTGCCACAATCAATTTTCCTAAGCCACTTTTGGATTTTTTTGCCAATTTTTCCCAATTTTTTTGTAATTTCATACCTATTTTGCACCTATTTATTAACCTTTTCTGCTTTCATACCATTTTCACCTAATTTTTAAAATTGCATACCTATTTTGCTTCAGTTCTTCACTTCTCCACTTTTTCTCAAATCATTTATCCTTAGATTAATTTAATGTCACATTGGTTTTACTATAAAAAGATCTACTGCTTATGTTTGTTTAAGAATACATAAGATGAGGAACATTAAAACAATTGCAGAGTAAATCGCAATACTGGGGGAAAAAATTACAATTAGATTATTTTCTCAACTCGTTCAGCCCTAATACACATTTCACGAAAATAATTAGAGGTACAAAAAGCTAAATCAAGTCAGAATCCTGATTCTTATAGTTTGCATGCTTGGGCTTCTGCAGTACATAGCTGTCATAAGGTGCAGGCTGGTACTAGCTAGTAGCTCTGATAAAGTTTACCCTTTAGCCTACTGCGTTGATGATGTTTCTGTACGAAGCAGGAAATAAAAATTCAGCCAATCCCTCCTTGAATGCAAGTGCATCAATTTAATTCAGTGAAGTTAAAAAGGATCAACAAATCAATAAATACTGATTTTATTCACATTTTACAAAATGCCCAAACTATTTTCGAATCTGGGTCATTTGTTAAACTTGTTTCTTTATCTTTATCTTATCAACTTATTTACATTTTCATTATATTTGACATCAGACGCTGCCATCAAAACCTAACTTCACTGTCAAAGGTTGAAAACCTCTAGAAACATCTCCCTCTTGTCTTGTTATTATCACATTAGTTATAAGATGTTTCTCCCTGACTTGATACAAAATCAACCTAAACATCATAACCATTTAAATAAGTGCAACAGCTTCAGCATCAGTGAACTCATTACTGTCCTCGATTAAGCTAGCCAAAGGCAGGTTTATTTTTTGTGTTTAAAAATAGTTAGACTGCTTATAAAAATGGCATCAAAAGGCAATTCATCCTTACCTGACCAGAGCTCTCTCCAGGTGTAGTGTAACCTGATTCTGCACTTCTTCTGATAGCACAGCAGTTTGTGAATAATCTGCACACAGCGCCTGGAGAGGACAACAGAAACATTAAGCCGTGGTCATGGAAATAACTTTAAAGCCTGTCTTTGGGGTGTGTCAGAGTTCTTACAGGTATAAGTCCATCGGGAAATCCTTCATCATATGGGTGACAATAAACTCTACCATCAGATCTGGACAAAGGGGAGAAGAAACAAGTCAGTGGGGAACAAAAGATTTGAAGACAAAACATCTTCAAACAAGTCCAACAGATGTCAGGTTTTCGAGATGGTTGTGTGTAAAGCTTGCATAAAGATTTACACGAGGCAAATACAAAGTGCAAATGACTAGTCCCACTTTGGGCACTACATACCCAGAACAGCACACACAAGGGGCCGCGATGGGATGTTCTTGTCCACTGCTTTTTTTCTATGTCTCATGGGCTGAAAAATACAAAATTTACATATTGTTTACAAATGGCATAATACTTAAAACAATATCAAATGTATGAAACATGATTAAGTATCACAGCCTTCATGATGTGGTATGACCACAAGTCACTTGATAACTTAAGTTGGCTCTGTGATTCAGAAACTTGTCCTGCAGAGGCCCCCGTTATGAAAACAGTTTCAAGCCTCCATCACTCCACACAGTGTTTCCCACAGCACTTACACGATGAGCCTTCTGCTCTAACTTTGACTGAAGTTGTAAGAAAAAGAACATACAAAACAAACACACTCTACATTCCTTCTTTCTGAACACCCACATTTTCTTACATGTTCAAATAAGGACCCCATTTACTGTATACAGACACTTTAAAAAAGAAAATAAAGGCTTTGTTCAAGATTAAGCCAAGAAGCTAAATTCTATCTGCAGTCCCTGGGAAGGTAAAGTGTAACTGCACAACACAAAGCAGACTTACATACACAAAAAATAAACACTAAAACACATGCACAGGCACACACACCCCAACACACACACACAGCTATAATAAAATACTGTAGATCAAAATACAGATATTAAAATGTGTACATAACAAAATATAAAGACTCAAGAGCTGTTACGCAGACAAGAATGGTTCTTCACTCCAAAGTCCATGACAAGCAGATAGACACCATTGTTTTGACTGTGTGTGCAGTAACAAGAAAGAGAGAGGCAGAGTTTGTCCACCGCTAATTAGCTTAGCTCAAACACTGGGAGTCAAAGGGTATAGCTCGCCTGCCTCTGCCTACAGTCATCAGATAAACTCTTCAGCAACTCGAAACAGTCCAGTGTGCCTTGTTGTGCCAATTTTTTTACTGTTGTTAGCAGGGATTGGATGAAATATCGTTTGGCAATATATCGCGATACAGTACGTGACGAAATGCATCGAGTTTGAAAAAAATGAATCGCGAAATAAAGACGTCATGTCCGATAATAGCACATGTGACGTATTGTATCGTGACCCTGGCATATCGAGGTGCAGTGTATTGTGAGTTGAAGTGTATCGTCCCATCCCTAGTTGTTACATCATAGCCCATTACCCTATTATCTTCTACTTGTAAATAGAGGTTGACCTACTTCTTCAGTGGTTTGCACTAAAGATGTCATGTCCATGTATCAGTCGAGTCTTTAAATAACTCTTTAAGTGAACAATGAGAACCAATTTGCAGCTGTGAGTGAGTTCTTTGCAAGCCATTCTTAAATGCAAATTGCCTGCAAATTCAAGAAAGGCTAGCCAAAAAAAGGGTTACTCACAACTGCGAATTTATGTTCACTTAAGCGTTGTTCAAAAGGCATGTTGTCGTTCTTGAAAATCACTTCGAGTAAACCACGTTGCAAGTAGGCCGACAAAAGCATCTTTTCACAAGTAGAAGATAATAGAATGATAGTTCTAAAAAAAACAGTCACAACAAGCAAACAGGACTGTTTATCTGATGACTGTGGGCAGAGGCATGCTAGCTATACCCACTGACTCCCAGGGTTTGAGCTAAAGCTAATTAGCAGTGGGCGAGCATTACTCCTTTTACTGCACGCACAGTTGAAAGAATGGTGTCTATTTTCTTGTCATGGACTCAGGAGTGAGGGAAGACACAAAGAAAAGCTAAGCTGAGGCATCCTTTAAAAATCCACTTTGTAACTTTCACAGAAAAAAAGAGGAAACTAGAAAAGCACTCGGAGAGCGCAGACCTCCGCCAGCGCCACAGTCCTCACCCATATTGTGATTTTGACCATAAATATCAGTCCTACCTTTACTTCATCGAAACATTTAGATTCACTGACCATGAAAACATATCATTAGCAACTGGATTCATAATGATATCTATTTTAGTTCAGTAGTTATTCACAGAAATCACATTTTTCGCCATGGTGGCCAGACGCTAATCTGGATCAACACCAAAATGGAATCAGTTCTTCCTTTTCCCATGCTGAACATTTCCTAGAAATTTCATCAAAATCCATCCATTACTTTTTGAGTTATTTTGTTCACAGACAGACAAACTCTCCCGAAGACATAACCTCCTTGGCGGAGGTAACCAGTCAACATTTCGTGTAGAGGTGTGAAAAAATATCGGTATCGCAATATATCGCGATATTCTGACTCCCGATATAATATTGATATTTCAAATCTTAGTATCGATATTTTTGTAAAAATAAAAACTCATATTTTATCAGAGTTTGAAATAAAATACTACTTATAAATATGTATGCACAGGTGCACAGGTGTCAGTTCAGACAGTGACAAGAGAAATATGTGATTTTTTTACTTCTACTTACTTACTGTTGTTCTGTCAGTAACTCAAAGCACTTTGCTCCTCGTGTGTTCAGTTACAGTTTGAGCTGCACTGCAGGTTAGGATGCTTTCAATACTTTAAGGGGAAAACAAGAATAACTTCTTTGCAACATTAAATTAAGTGACTTGATCCACTTTGTGTTTCAGGTTAAGTGTATTAATGTAACACAGCATTTGACATATTTCAATTACAATAAAATGGAAAGGTTACATATTCATTGTCTCTAGGTTTTACCTAGTTTACTGTATAATATCGCAATATATCACAATATTGTGATATCGTGATATTATCGTATCATGACCAAAGTATCGTGATACGTATCGTATCGTGAGGCTCTTGCCAATACTCACCCCTAATTTCGTGACACCCTGATACTCACCATTCTGTGCAGATTGACTCTGAAGTTCATGTTGTCATCATGAAGAAAGGCATCAGCGTACTGGTCCTATCACATATCACACACACACAGGGTAAAGTCAGAACAGAAACACTCTGTGTGGTGGAGACGATGTCACAGTGGTACACCTACTCTTACCTCGGCTATGCAGGTGAGGATGATTAGGCACAGTCTGGCACTGTTGAGTCGATGCTCATCTGGAAACACACACATAACATGACTCTTAACAAGGAAAGACGACCAGGGACAAAGATTTCCGTCCCTCTGCCCTGTCTCCCTAGAGGACACTGGCTGAAGTAAATGCACGCTCAAGGAATGAAAATAATTTAGAGATAAAACAGGACAGCATCTTTTTGGCTATGCTGTTTAATAAAACTATGTGACGACAAGAAAAGTGAAGGAGTGATTCATTAAACGAAGGCAGCGTGACAGAGACAAAGAGGCAGAGGACTTGGAAGTGTTACCTTTTGTGTCCTGCATCACAATGGAGGCATATTTTAAGAAGGTGATCAGAAGGTTGCTGGTCTGCAGGTTGGGATCTAGCGGCAGCTCTGGGTTGTTCATCACTATGGAGCAGATATACAAATACAACTTTAATCAAGGAAAGTCACTGAATTCTTTTAATCCAAAGAGTAATACATCAAACAGCTAAAAAGGGAATGACATTTAGATTTGGTGAATGAGGAGAACAACAGCAAATACATCAAACTTTGAGTCACAAAACCGCTGCGTCAGCAATGAATCAGCAATAATGTCCCAGAATCTCTGCTTGAAGGAAACAAACTTAAAAATAGAGGATAACTGGACTTATTGCTACGCATGCAGCTTCTATAATTTATGATGAGTCAAGAAAGATTGAAGAAAAGAAATCTTATTTTGTTTACTGGTGTGTTTTGAAGAAACCGAATTACAGAGGTATTTATGTGCAGGGATTCAGACAGGTCCTTAAAATGAATATACAAGACTGAAGCTACCATTGACCTTCAAGATCTAATCAACTGACCTCAATGTCCAACTGTAAGTCCGTGCCAGAGTTAACAAAAACCTTACAATGCATTTGTAAAGTTAGGTGTTTACAAGTTTTGAGGTAAGTCAGTGTGGAGACTTTTATGCAAATTTCAGTGCCAATCACTGAAAGCATTTTTGAGATTTTATATCCATAAGCAAGGGATGAACATACTGTCTGATGGCCTAAAACGTTGATTTTTATTTATTTTTTTTTTTAAGTATTTTTTGGGCATTTTGTGCCTTTATTGACAGGAGAGAGACAGTGGATAGGCTTGTGAAAGGGGGAGAGAGAGTGGGCGAAGACACTCTGCAAACTGGTCACAGGCTGGATTCGAACCTGAACCGGCAGAAGCAAGTACATGGAGTGCCTGGTTGCTAACCACCCTGCCAAACCAGCACCCCTAAAACGTTGACTTTTGACTCCAAAAAACAAAGTATGTCACGCTCAAGTCAGGGTGAATATTTATACAAGGGTTAATGTTAATTTCTAGAAACATTTTAGAAAAAAGGAATGGATTGACAGCTGGTTATATGGATGAATGGATTTATGAATAAAAGATGCTTGTATGGAGGTGCGGATGTTGGATGAACAGACAGAGTGCAACTGTACTGATAAATGGATGGACAGACATATAAAATGTTAGATTTATGGTTGGACAAATTGATTTTCTAACAGTTGGATATATAAATGGATGAATGAATTGACTGTCTTACAGAAGGACTGACGGACAGGCAGGAGGATGGATAAATAGACTGTGACAGACAGCAGGATGAACGGACAGACAGGTGAATAATGCATGGATGGATGATTGTTGGATGTATGGAAGTTCTGAAGCACAAATAAATGGATGAATTGACTGATGGCTGGACAGATGGATAAATGGATGCACGGATGGATATATGATGGAAGGACAGATCAACAGATGGCTGGACAAAAACGTGGATGGACAAAGACCTGGACAGACCAATGAATCAATGGATGGATGGATGGATGGATGTTTGAATAAATGGTTGGATGAGTAGATAGACAGATTAATGGATGCCTGAGAGACAGAGGGGTGACTGGACTGGTAAATAGACAGATGAAATGAGGTAGAGGGTTGGATGTATGGATACTTGGACAGTTGGATGTATGAATGACAGGATGGATATACTGAAGGGTGTATGGATTAATTGGCTTACAGAAGGAAAATCTAACAGACCGACAGATTATTAAATGCATAAATGGATGAATGTATGGATAGATTGGTAGAATGACGGACAGAAAGACTGATGGATGGATATGGTTTGACTGGTAGACAAAAGCATGGACAGACAGGAGTATGTATTTTTGTACAAAAGGATAGATGTAGGGATGGGCATAGGATGGATGGGTGGATGGATAGATGGAAAGATTGACAACGGACAACCTAAAAAGCTTGTGTTCCCCACTATCACATTAAAAGCTGTTGCCCTTTAAAGGCAGTGTGTAGAAACTGGCATTTAAGCGTTCAGATTTTGGAATGAGCCCGTCCATTACTAAAACATCACATCACTAAGAGACAACAGCTGGTGAAGACCAAAAAGGATTGTGAACAGGGCATCTTTTATAACAGTTACCAGGTGAGGGATTTTTCATTCATAGATAAAACTATTAGTTTGATTGATTCAATCAATCAATCCTTTATTTAACCAGGTAAAAACTCATTGAGATTTAAAAACCTATTTTCCAAGAGTGACCTGGCCAAGACGGCAGCACAGAAACAGAAAATAAAACAGATTACGGTTACAGACACACATTACAGAAAAACTGCATTAGAGGTCAGTGAAGATGTCACATGCCATCCAGGTGGAAACTTCTATTCAAAGATCGTGTTTCGCTGTTTTTGTTCCCAAAACCCACCTGTAGACAACATGGCAGATCGTTATGTCAGCCTCCACAAAGGGGAGACATGCGGTACACAAACATAGAGGATGGACAAAAAAACAACAGAATATGCATTAATTTCAATCATTAAAAAATGATTAATGTAACTGCTTTGGGTTTAGTTCTTCATGTTAAAACAATTTTTAATGATGTACCAGGTCAAAAGGTCACTTTTCAAATCAACAGCACTATTTTAACTACATTATCCCAGACTGAATAAGTACTGAATTTAATCGTGAATCGAATCGATTTGAGACCTTGTAATATCGAATCGAATCGATCCAGAAAATCTGAATCGATACCCAGTCCTAGTATTTATCACTTCTGTTCAGTGAAATGCTGCCAACTTCTACACACTACACCTTTAAGTGAAAACCTATTGAATGAAACTGCATTACAGAAAGAGATGTCTTGGCCCTGTTACTGTAACTACTGTTGCTCTCCGTCCTGTCTAGACAGCAAACTTCCTTCTTCCATAAAAAAATCTCTGCTTTCTCAAACAGCTTGTTCCATGGATAAATGATGAGGCGGTCAGTTCTACCCCCCTGCCCCCTAAAGCCTCATTTGTTCTCTTTCTCCTCGGATGAGTACAGGCAGGATTTTACACTTTCAAGAAACATACCAGCACAGGGGGCTTCACTGTGGGTATTCCTGACATGTGATTGAACACATGTGTGTGGGGGTGCATCTCATCTACGTAGAAGGCCCACTAAGTGCTCAAGTTCCCATGACATGTCGTAATGCACGCAGCACGTGAAACATTCATCTGTATTTAAAGATGTGAGTTAATATTTCATAGAAAAAAAGGCTCCTGGGTTCAGAGCAATAGAGAGAGAGCGAGTTAGAAATAGAAACATCCTGAAGTACCTTTAGCAGCTCCAGTGTGTGTATGCTGCGTGACCTGATTTTCAACATGTTTGCAGTAACATCCACCGTCAGAGACATCTGGGCTGACATACATGTTCTCACGTTCAGAGAGGTAAAGAAGTAATTAAGATGACGTGTTCATGCTGTTAAGGTGATGTAATGAGCCACATGAGAGGTGCCCTTGTTAAGCCTCTCTGTTTTGTCACATAACCTTTAAACTCCTTTGAATATTTGAAAAAAGGCTTCTGGTGTGGGTCCATGTGTGACAAAGACACGCGTGAGTGAGACTAACCATGTTTTCAAGAACAGCTTTATTTTTTAAATGTATATTTACACTATTGAGATTCATTTGAGATGACAGAAGAGGCTCTTGTTGCCAAAATGCCGTGGCTCAATTTTTGCCCCTGTGGGTGAGGATGTTCAGTTTGATTCATTCTGTCTTTTCAGATTAGGGCTGTGGGACAAACATGTGTGAATATGCAACCACAGCTGAGCTCCTTTGTCAGCTTCAGACACATACAAAGTGAAAACCTTAGAAAGGAATGCTCAATATTACTAGCACAATATCTGTTCTGGCAGATAATGGCTTAAAAAGTGGAGTATCTTTAATGTCAGATATCAGAATTTCTGCCAATTTTACAACTGACATAATGGACATATGTACAGTACAGGCCAAAAGTTTGGACACACCTTCTCATTTAATGTGTTTTCTTTATTTTCATCACTGTTTACATTGTAGATTCTCTCTGAAGGTATCAAAACTATAAATGAACATGTGTGGAATTATGTACTTAACAAAAAAGTGTGAAATAACTGAAAACATGTCTTATATTCTTGTTTCTTCAAAGTATCCACCCTTTGCTCTGATTACTGCTTTGCACACTCTTGTCATTCTCTTTACGAGCTTCAAGAGGTAGTCACCTGAAATGGTTTTCACTTCTCAGGTGAGCCTTTCCAGGGTTAATTAATGGAATTTCGTGCCTTTTTAACGGGGTTGGGACCATCAGTTGTGTTGTTCAGAAGTCAGGCTGATGCACAGCTGACAGCCCTATTAGACACTTTTAAAATTTATATTATGGCAAGAACCAAACAGCGACATTAAGAGAAACGAGTGGCCATCATTACTTCAGTGAGAATCTACAATGGAAATAGCGATAAAAATAAAGAAAATGAATTGAATAAGAAGGTGTGTCCAAACTTTTGGCCTGTACTGTATATACATTAAATTGACTTTCTAAAATTGTGACTTTTCTTTCTCAATGTATTTAAGTCTTGGTCTTTGTGTTTTCTGTTTTATTTTATGATTGGGTGCGTTTGTCTAAACTTTTAAATGTGCTGCAGTCTTGGCAAGGACACTCCTGGAATAGAGAATTTTAATCTCAATGAGGTTTTCCAGTTTAAATAAAAGGTCAATAAATAAATATTCCTTATATCTACTGTAATGTCAGCGTATGTATCACAATACTTCACCTCATCAATGAATGTCTTGATTAAAAACCAACAGTATAATTTATTAGAGAATCAAATATAGTTTTACTTGTTTCACATTTGTTTCTGAAACATAAAACATGTAACAAAGGAAGGAACAAGGACTACATTTTAGTCATGAGAGACTCTGTAGACTTGAAAATTAAATATTGGTATCGATAGTAGCATTTAAAACAATGACATTGAAAATATTGGCATATCAGCGTGAACACAATAAGAAATCTGAAAAGAAAATGTAAACATCTATTATTATTATGATTATCCATGTATTATAATCCTTTCATATGCCTGCGTGAAAAGCCTTCATGCTGAAACTAGAAACCAGAAACGAGAAATCAAGACAGAATTTCATGCCTCTGTTAACAGAGAACTGCACCGTCATATCAGCAGAAGAACTCACAGTTTCTGAGTGAAAAAGATGACCACTGTTGTGACACGTTTGCGAATTCTGAACCGCAGTATTACTGGTTGATGCTTTTTCCTGGACAAACACCCACTTCTGTAGCACTGCACGTAAGTTTGAAGAGACACAATGGATCTTTAGGAGGAAGGTGCCTTGTTGTAAACTGTGCGTACTACCTGTGCAAGTAAAAGATTAAAAAGCTCCTCCTGTTGTTCTTTCCATCTGGGCTGTCAGTCAGGGGCAGAGTGGACATTTTCCTGACAAAATCCTGACTTAACTATTACTACTACTATAGGCCTCTTTTTGAAGCTTTAGGGTAACATTGTAAAAAAGAGATATATGCACAGTATGTAAAATCTGCCATCAGGAGGATTTCAACCACAAAAAAAACATTAATGAATGATGGGGAGAGGCTGTCAGCTCTATCAATCTACTTTAGAAAAAGTGATTTAATCCAGTCAAAAACTATACTTCATAAGGTGTGTTGAGCCAAATTTTTAGTTTGTTCATTCATTTTGTGTCATGATAGAGAAAAGCTAATAAAACTGTCTTTCTGGTTTCTCTTTGCTACAACATTCTTAGATGGTGTGCAGTTACCATGTAGACCTTTCCCTTAAGCCCCAGTCACACATTCCCGTTTCTCATGGCGATTGTGCACGATTGTCATAATCCTGATAAAGCGTGCTTTGGTCGTGGTGCATGCGCTACTTGGCCTGGATCAGCGCTGTATAGTCGTGGATGAACGAAGGGGAACGTAGAAGCTCCACGACAGTTTTGAACTGTTCAAAACTGTCGTGGAGAATCGCCGCTCTCAGTACAGCGGGATGGAAGCCTAATGCAGTCCTAATGAGAGCGGTATTAGCGTGGCATGTACGAAGCTCAGTCGAGCTGATCGTGGCCCAATCGTGGCTCAATCCTGAAAGCTTTATGAGGACGACTGACAAGGATGTATCCGTATGAGCCCCGACTGTGTCCCGTTCAAGACGGTGCAAGCGACGGGGCTCAGTCGGGGCTTACGTGACGCGAACTGAGCTCGAGCGGGGCTGACGTTGTGTCAGCGGGATGGAATCTTCCTCATATCGCTGTATTAACCTAACTGGAGCGGGACAAACGCCCCATGAAGCGCTGTAGCTGCGCCACTGACGGTGTATTTACGGGGTGTCTCTGGGGGTGAGACAGTAATTTAATCCCGTATCATAGCGATCACACCAGCATCCTCAATCGTGCACAGTCGCCATGAGAAACGGGAATGTGTGACTTAGGCATTAGATAAAATCATATTCTTTTGACCTTTTCTTCAAATCATACTCTTTAACTATAAGAAACACAGAGTTAAAATGACTCTGTTGCCAGAGATGACTTCATACTCAGTGCAGCACAACTCACTCTATAAATATTTCAGCATGTTTGCAATTAGAAAATGTGATGACAACAGCTGCTCAGTCTAATTTAGGGACATTTTATAGGGCTCCACAGAATAGAGACCTTTCAATTAAAGTTCACACAAACACAACCTAGTATTAGATAACAATAAAAAACAGAGCAGTGCAGGTGGCGACAGGATGCAAAGAAAGTTCAGTACACTGGAAAGATATCTGAGCTGTGTGGACAGCATCAGACTGATTTACCCACAAACAGATGATCAAATAAAAGCTCCATTTTTCATAGTCATTTTTGCATTAATAGTAGAGTTGTTCTGACTCCAATACCAGTATCGGAAATTGCTCCGATACTGCAGAAAATGCTGGTATCGGTATCGGCTAGTTCTGGAGTCCAGGCACTAGGAGTGGGAGAAAAAATCGATACACCTAAGTATCGCGATTTTTTGTCTGCCGATTTTAAAATCGATATTTTTATTCAAAAATCGATACCCCCCCCCTTATACACACACACACACACACACACACTCACACACTATAGGCGCTAAAGTCGCCAAACTGAGGCAAGCGACATTGCTGGATAAAATAGGCCATAGCTGTTAAAATAGTGCTGAGTAGATTTACTACTTTTCACCAGCAGATAGTGGACAGGCGACAGTTTTCTATTCAAAGTTTTGGCGTATATTTATTTTAAAACACACACACCGGACCGAGGGACGCGAGTGTGGCTGCAGAGGCTGTGGAGCGGAGCAGAGAGACACAGAGTGATAGAGACTGAGTAAGTACTCACGATGCCGAGAGTACTTTGTCAAGTACTGTCTGACTCTGAATCTGAGGAATATTTACTCTCTGAGGATGACGGTCAGTCATCCAGTGAGGAAGAAACTGGCAGCGAGTGTGTGCAGCGGGAGCGGCTCCGCGTGCCATTGCAGTCCCGGAGCAGTACATACCGAGAGCTTTTCCTCTCCATGGCCGGCGACTAAGAGTGTACATAGTCTGGGATGCAGGGAAGCTCAAAACACCGCGAAAAGTGACGGTGTTAGCGGAGAATGAGACCGCAGAGCTCTGGTCAGCCGAGGGAGAAGCCGGGGGTAAACAGTGCAGGCAGCAGAGGCGTTCATGCTCGGCCCGTAAATTACAGTGATGATGATGGCTGGGAAAACTAACCACTTTGAAACTATAGCATTTTTAAATCTTGATAGCAAAACTGAATATTTCTTGAAAAAACTCTGTTGCCTGAAGGGATAATAAGCCATTTTTTATATGCAATCCAGGCTTTTGAAGAGAGGGAGCATAACCAGCTGGTTAATATATATTGCTGAATAAGTCCTAAAAACAGACTCACATGTGATGTGTATTTTTCCTGATATAGTCTGGAGGCATCATCATTGTTCATCTTTTTCACTGGTTTTAAAAAAGCTAACTAAAGATTGCAAAAATCGGCAATATCGTAGAATCGCAATTTAAATCGTATCGGCACCTAAAAAATCGCAATAAATCGTATCGGGAGAAAAGTGAATCGTCCCAGCCCTACCAGGCACCATCCGATACCACACAACTTATTAAATTAGTCATCTATTTACTGTTTAGCACAGTTAAACTCTGGCACAGTTCTTAGTGTTTGATGTTTACTGCTTCTTTTGTTGATGAGATTGGTGAGACCCCAGGAAGAGTAGCTGCTGTTAATTTCAGCAGCTAATGGGGATCTTATAAATAAATAAATAAAATTAGGTTTGGCTCTCTTAAAACAGCTGTGCTGCAACCAGCAGGGACCTGGAGGAATCGATCATGTGACATAGATACAACAGGCACACGTGTGTCAGAGCCGGTTGACAAAAGCCTTGGAGCTAAGCTAACTAGCATGATCATGGTGCTTCATTGCTGTACTTATTCATGTTTTACAAAGGGTTTAACCTGAGCCAGGCCTTACCACAATGAAAATCATACCACAGTCATGCAGGCATAGTATAATTTTTTTGTAACATACTGGTGTTGTATCTGTAGTCCGTATTGGCAGATATGCACAGCACACGCATCGGTATTGGTATCGGTAACGAGAGGGAAAAAATGGTATTGGAACATCTCTAATTAATAGACTCTTCTGCAATCAATGTCTCAGGCAATGTCATGACATTAGCTGAAGGCCAACCTCTGGCTCGGAGAGAGGTTCAACTGACAATGTCACAAACAGCTAATCAGCCAGCCCTGGCTAACATGAGCTAAACCCAACCCTATGAAACAAGCTCACTCTCTGTAAAACACAAAAAGAGTCTAGGATATGCTCCATAACTCCACTCCACTGATTTGTTCCCCTCTCATTGTGCAGATCCCCAGGATTACTTCTTAAACTTTCCTGATATTACCATAATTTTTCAAATAACAAAAACACCATTTTTTTTTTTCATTTTTGCCTGGAAAAAACTGTGTTCCAATAAAACACACACCCAAATTTTGCCCAAACCTAACTCTCTCAGACCACTCAGACCAAAAACAACCCTTATTCAGTGTTTTAATCAACGAAATTTCAGTATTTTCACAACAAATACACAATTCTCTCTCTTACCAAATACAGAAACATGTTTTGCTTCACCCATGCGCAATTACTTGACGTCTGCCCGAGCATGCTCCGTCATAGTGTATCAACCAATCAGTGAGCAGCTATCAACATGCAATGTCTTCGACCAATCACAGCCCAGGTATTTTGCAACCCCTTGCTCAAAGGTGGCAGCGCCCTGTGTATGCATGTGTTCATAGAGCACATCCATCCAAAAAGTAGACCTTGTTTAAGAGCAACAAAATGCATGTTATAGTCGAGAAGTTATGGTATGTATCATCTGTGAAGGTTTTCAGTTTTTCAGATCATGATCGTAACAACTCAATTAAAATGGATACAATTTTACATTTAGTAATTAACAAGAACTCAGGGCACATCTTGTTATGCTGCTCCATCTGAAGCCCAGTTCAGAGCAATGACTTATGAAGCAACAGTGTGTCACAGGAAACAGTCACAGCTGTATGATAGAGCCACTCAAGAACGAATCAAGCCGGCTGACCGATTTGTCTCTGATTCACTCTGTCAAATCTGCAGCAGCTTGTTTTAGAGCGTAAAGCACATCGAGTTTCTGACTGAAAGTATTAGCGTCAAGACCAAGAGGGAAATGGATGTGGGATCAACAGTGAAGTCTACCACAGTTAAAGTTCATTAAAGGCTACGCCTCACTTTATACCTTAAAAATATAAAAGCAGCTCTGAAGTCTAAATCCTCTTATTTTTTATGTTTTCATTCTTTTGAGAGAAGCAGATTTACAGCTGTAACACAAAAAGCACTATTACTATCAACAGTAATGTGCACGATGAAAATACGCAGCAACAAGACGAACAAGTAAGACAGAAGCGGAAACTACAGGACAGAGTTGTTCTAACAGAAAGATGCATTTCCTCTCAAAGGTCCCACTTCCTGTTTTTTTGACAGTTCACATCATGTCTTGGATGTATACTAAGCAAAGATTTGATTTAAGTTGAACAAAAACATTTAAAGACTGCTATGAACCCCAGAAAGTAAAAACAGAGCGTATTAAAGGGTGTTTTCTTTAAAAAAGGCAGAGAACATTTCTCTGTGAACTTCAAGTTTAGTGGAAAATATCAAGCTCCCAAAGCCCTTCTAACAGCATTTAAAGCAAAGAACTGTGATTTTTCAGAACACGAGACCTTTAAAGTTGCAGCAATAAGAACTCATGGGCTTGTACAATGCTACAGAGTGACCCACTACAAGCATCTGCAAGTTTCACCTTGTTTCATCATGAATCTTTGGTCTAATTTTGACTTAAATGGTCTCTGGTAACCCCTCATGTATAAAAGCCCTTAACACTTAAATGTCTGTCAAGAAGAGCAACAGCTGTGATTTGTCTTACTCTGTGAGAATTGTTTACAGAGACCACAACAGATACCTGCCAAAAATGCAATTACCCATACAGTCCTACTCATCCTAGTGGCACCCATGAAGTTAACGTACACAATGTGACAGTACAGTTTCTTTACAAACCTCTCTAACTTTGCTCTGCATCACTTTATCACACTCAAACTTGGCAGAAGTAATGTTCACATATTAAGGTTTTTAAATTATACTTTATTAGCTACTATGATCATGCAGTCATATTTAGAATAAGCAGTTTTAATTGCAACCTCTTGAAGCCTACAAGGAAAAGAACACCCTCCCAACAATTTAGCATGGTGGAGGTTCCATAATGGTTTGGGGCTGCTTTGCTGCGTTGGGTACTGGAGGCCTTGACCGTATCACAGGAATCATGAAATTAGAGAATTATCAAGAAATTTCAGAGCGAAATGTCCTACCCAGTGTAAGAACACTTGGTTTGAGTTGAAGATCGTGGGCCCTCCAGCAAGACAAAGACCCAAAGCACACATCCAAAAGCAAGCAGGAATAGTTGAAAAGGAAAAAAATGGCCTGTTTTAAAATGGCCAGCAATGAGTCCTGATCTCAATCCGATTGAAAATCTTTGGTATGGCTGAAATCTGCCATTGGGGAAAAGAAGCCTGCAAATGTTCAAGAGCTTGAACTATTTGCATAGGAAGAGTGGGAGAAAATACCAGCTGAGAAGTGCAAGAAGCTTATAGATGGCTACAAGAAACATTTGGAGGCTGTCATCAGTGCCAAAGGGTGTGCAAGAAAATACTGAAGAGGGGTGCCATTATTGCTGCACATGCTTTTTTTCAGTTCTCTCTTTGAAATTACAATATGTAACTTGTAAAAATATTTTTTTTGTGTGAAAGTATTTTGGACCTTCAATTAAAAGATCCTGATGACGTTAATTTGGTCCATTTCAATTTATTTCTGAAGATATTGTAAAAGTAATGAAAATAATGAAGGGGTGCCAAAAATACTGAGCAGGACTGTACTGGGGCACGACAAAGTCTTTAAAATAACATAAAAGAATATTCAGATGCCATTACCAGCTGATGGTTTTCATTTGGCCTAGCTTTAGGGGTTGCTCTCCCATGCCTGCTGCCACTCAACGTCCCATCACACCAGTTTCTAATTTCAACTAAAGCTTTTCAAATGGAAGAAAACCAGATTCTGAAAACTTAACTCATTGAGAAATAAAACAAAATCTAAAATATTTAACTCAAAAGAGTAACAGATGATATATGTTAGAAATACCACATCCATGTTTCCTTTCCTCTCTTCGTCTATGAAAAATTCAAATGTGTTTCACTCACTGTCCAGGGAGGGCGGCGTCGTGCCAAGCAGAGTTGTTGGTGTGGTTGGAGTCGGGGTGGTGGGTGTGGTTGGGATGTCGATCTCTGGGTGGCTCTGTTCAAAGACCAAATATGCATGAGTGACGTCATAAATGGTAAAAGGCTTTTTAACTATGAGGGCAACATGAGGACCATCTAAAAAGAAAAGAGGATGTTTTTATTGCACGCTGGAAGAGGAGCATTTACTTCTAGCCCTGCCACAAATGTCAGATGCAGGATCCAGATATGTGATCTGACTAACCCTGAATTAAAAAATCTCACCGCTCAATCTACAGTAGGGCTGAACGATTTGAGAAAATAATCGAATTGTGATATTTTTCCCCAATATTTCAATTGCGATTTACTCTGCGATTGTTTTAATGTTCTTCATCTTATGTATTCTTAAACAAACATATGCAGTAGATCTTTTTATAGTAAAACCAATATGACATTAAATCAATCTAAGGATAAAAGATTTGAGAAAAGGTGGAGAAGTGAAGAACAGAAGCAAAATAGGCATGAAATTGTACAAACTGGGTAAAAAAATGGTACGAAAGCGGAAAAAATGTTAATTGGTGCAAAAAAGGTATGAAATTGCAAAAAGCAAATGGCGAAAAAATTCAACAGTGACTAAGGAAAATGGATTATAGCAGCAAAATTGGGATTAAATTTCAAAAACCATGTAAAAATTCCAAACATGGTCTGACAGTGGCCAAAACAAAAAGATGAATGGGAGCAAGATAGGCATAAAGTTGTAAAAACTGGATTAAAATAGGCATGAAATTGCAAAAAACTACATCACACTGCCAAAATGTTCTACACATTTTGCGTTGAAAATATTGCACTGTCTGCGATTTGAAAATTGCAACAAGCCATATTGTGATTTAATCTAATTTGCAATTAATTGTTCAGGCCTAATCTACAGTCATTGAAAAAAGACGGCTTACACATCCAGTGTTCATTTGCTAAACAAGGATTTGTGATTCAAAAATAAAGGAGAAGTATTTTCATAGTTTTTAGATAATTCTGATCATTTTTATATCTACAGACTCTCCCATTTTTATCATGTATTTATGTTTGAATAACAAAAAAGGAAAATTAACAAATGTTTGAGGAAACACTAGTTTGGACCAGTGAATTACTTTTTAGCTTTATTATTTATGAAACTCTCTCAGATTAGCTTCCACAAGGACAAAAAGACATGGACCTCACCTGTGCCAGTACGGTGATGAAGTTGCGGTTCAGGTGCACAGCCTCATACAGAGCCAACAGAATGGCCTCATTGGTCCTTAAAAAGAAACGAAAGTTTGCGGTCAAAGTCGACTCACTCATGTAGAAAATAAAGTCTAACAGAACTTTACACAACATTAGAGCCAGCAGGAAGACATTTCAGGCTTTGGTGCAGTTAAGCTGAAAAAAACAATCAGAGGGGCAGTCTGGTGTTTAAAGTTAATAACAGCCGCTTTCAGACGGTCATTTTTTTAATTTCCTGTGTCATTAACTACAGCATAATGTGGTTAACCACTAATACATCATTTATATTAAATTTTAATGCCTATAAATAAATTCACACCAAAGCTGTAACCCAACAGAACACTCAGAGCTCAGAAAGAAGCTGTGACAACAAAAAGCTGTGAGACTTTATCAATATTTGAATATTTGGAATAGGAGGTCAGTAAATGTGGACAACAGGTGAGGAGAGGAAACAACAAAACCAAACGTAAAAGAAGGAAAAGCTTTTTTTCTGCAAAGCCTAAAGTATCAGATAACAAAAGTTAACTGGTGCACTAAAAATATTTGTTTCTATAGACATACAGAAACTGTTAACACTGGTGACTGCTGCTCCTAATGAGGGAGATTAATTAAGTTAATTAAACTAAGTCTGTACTTAAGGGAATTAAGTTTTAATCAAACATTAGTCTTCTACTTCAATTATTGTTTTATGTTGCTGCTGCTGTAGTTGATATGTCAAACTTCACCTAAGAATCCATATACCTGTAGTTGTAGCAAAACCTTACTCCTCCAGATAATGAAGTATTTAATGTGTGAGTAACAGATTAAAATTAACACTGCTGATTCAACTACAGAGTCAATCTAAAAATATTGGTTCTGGCCTAACGATCCATCATCACCTCTTTGTTAAAAAATGAGAGTTGATCGGATTTTCTTAATATAAACAGCATTTCAACTCGGCTTTTCAATCAGATTCTTTATTGACTCCTAAATTGATTCCTGTGGGTTTCTGGTTTGTGAAAAAAAAAACTTCAGCCAACACAAGTTTTCAGTAGTAACAACCTCCGAACTTCGAGATATTTGATGCCATGCTGCTTCCAACAATGATTCTGCAAGTAACTGGTGTTTCCAATGCTTGTGGAAATCACATAGACACTAGATGTGCAGTAAGCAGTGCACCATTTCGTGTAAATTTATGTCCGACATTGACCACGTTTGCTTCCTGTTTGCCATGAGGACATTTTGACTTCTTCGTTCTCCCTTCCTCTGACTGCCTCTGTTGAGAGTGTGACTTTGATTTGAGAGGCATGCAGGAAAAGAATTGACAAGAGAATAGTAGCATCTAAAGACAAATAGCACTGTCTCCTAAAGTTGGTTGTAATCAATCCTAAATAGGGATGTAACGGTATGAAAATTTCATATCACGGTTATTGTGACCAAAATTATCACAGTATTGTTGCAGTGTGCTTAAAAAAATTCAAAAAGTACTTTAACACAGTCTTGAAATCATTTAACCCCTTTTATATAGTATAATAATTCTAACAGTTCTTTTGTCTTTTTTTCATTAATTGTGTCAGACAATGTCCTATAAGTAAATTTGTCTTATTAGAAATAAAAGTATGCAATTCTGGCAAGTATTTGTCATTATTTTGTTATAAATGCTTAAACTGTGCGAAATTAAAAGAAAAGAAAAACACACATTCAAACTTTAAACAGGTTTCTCTTCATAAACAATTGCAAATGAACATGTTCAAAGTTTTGAGATGGCCAGAAATAAATTTAACCTATTTGACAAACAGTCACACATTTTTGTTTGCCTACAGCATTAGTGTCCATGTTACAGCTCGATATATTAGACCATGTCCAAGCTTTTTTTTTTTTTTTTTTTAACTAACAATAGTCCCTGAGGCAGTTAGCCCCCTTCATGACTCTCCTCTGGTCTCCCCTATCCATGGCAGATCTCCTCGACATCTTTTTTAATACTTCCAAATTACGATTGATTAAATCCATAAAACACGAACTATGACAGAAAAAGATGATCAATTACAGTGAAATACGGCGAAACACGGCACATAAACGGCGAGAGAACAAGAACGGATTGATCCTGATGCTGTTATTTACAACCTTTATACATTATTTACTCAGAAAATACTGATAAATCGCCTATAATTCACTCAGGGATGGCTCATCGAATCCTCCCCCTCTCTCTCAGCCTGGTTGTTTACTCAATAAGTTACAGCAGTTTTAATCACCCACATTTTTGTCTTTCACCACAGCTTGGTGTTCTAGACAGGATGACTGTAGTCAGTCAGTTTCCCCTCGACATCCTTGTAAAATCCAAACTTCAACCAGACTTTAGAATTCAGCCGTTTCAAGTGGGAAACCTGTCAGCATCTGAGCAGAGCTCCAACTGCTGAGGCCAAACATTGCAAACTGCGCATGCATGCCTCTGTTGCAGGCGACAGCTTCAGCGTGGGGCAGACACACATAGTTCAGGCAAAGAGCAGCATCACTGTGAGTTACTGACACAGTGTGATGATCAAACACAGTATAATGGTAACTTTTATAGGACACGGTAATGATTACTATGGGAAATTTAACCGCGGTGTACCATTTTACCGGTAACCGTCACATCCCTAATCCTAAATTGGGATTAGTTTTTTGATTCCCATCCCTATCACAACCTAAGGCCTGAAAGACTTTAGTCACTTGGATTCATTTTCTGTATGACTGCTGTATGCAGATGGGATTTGGAGGCGCCCTGTCTGGCAGGAGGGAATGATTTTCCCACTGAATATGATTAAAGAAAAAAAGCAGAAATAAAGCTGGGCCCCCGTTGCAGAAAAAGCATCATCTTGGACTTACTGAACAGAGAGTTTCTCATCAGCATCCGCTATGAACATGCTGCCCACCTGTGAACAAAGTGACCAACTCTTAGTTAAACAGAAGAGAAATGACAGGAGTTCAAGGAAAATAAATAAAACTATACTGGCATTCATTCAGGGCAATATGTAATCTAAACAGATAACATTCTTCATAGCTCTGTTACAGAATCTGATTAATTTAGATTGAAGATTTCATTAAAAAAAGATGCAATAAAAACAGTAGGGGTTAGATTAACAGAATAATTCCACTGATCAATCAAACTTTATTTGTAAAGCACTTTTCATGTAAAGTTTTGTAGCACAAAGGGCTTTACATAAGAAACAAAATTGAATTAAATTAAATTAAAAAAAATTAAATAAAATAAAAAGCAGAAAACTGAAAACAATGAAAACAAGACCAAACCCACTTTTTCATCCACATACAGCACACACACAATGACAATAAGAGGAGGTTGTAACAGAAAACAGAAAGAGTACTAAGGTAACCCTAAATTTAATTAACTAAAAACCATGATAAGAAATTCAATTTAAAAAAAAGACAAAATTAAATAAATGAATTAATTTATTAAATAAAATTTTGAATAAATAACATGGTAAAATGAGATAGCCTAGCACCAAATGCATAATATAAATGCTTAAGTAGGATAATGGAAAGAAAATCAGTCAACAGGTCATACAATTCCAAATAATAAATCTGAACTGGAATGGAGAAATAAAACAGATCAAGAGGATTAAAATAAAGTTGAAAGATAAGAAGAAATAATCAGCTTCAAGCCAGGCTACAAAGACAGGACTTCTGTTTGCTTTAAAGCACACAGCGGTCCACAATGTCTTTATATATTTGATGAAAATGTCTCTAAAATGTCTTGAGCTTTGAATTATTACTGGGGGTTTCCATCCGAGAGGTCATCACCATTTGCTATTAATTAGAGAGCAACTGTCCTCAGTCCCTGATCTTAGGGAGGTCAAGCTGAAGCAGTCATTAAATTAAGTCTCGTTAAGGTGAAGAACACGGTAATCGTTGGAAATGGCCTCATAAAAACTGAGTGAAGCTCCAAGTTTACTGCATGTATGCAATCCCTCTAACGTTATTGATTTACACTCAATAATTATTTTACACTCCTTATTGATTTACACTCCTTCAACTACTTGTTAAAGCAAGTAGCTAATCAGGCCAGTCAGTCATCTGACAGCAACTCAATGGATTTAGTCATGTGGCTGCTGCTGGTGTAACGTGTGGGGAAAACTTGTGGCACATTTTGGGCCTTTCATACCAATAGAGCGCTATTTAAACATCACAGAGTACTCGAGTATTCTGTCTATGTTCATCCCTTTAAGACAGTTCACACATCAGCACAGCTCAGATCATCTCAAAGTGGTGTCTTGAGTCCTCTGTACTCCTGTGACCTCTAAAGTGACCAGATCTTAGTCTAGCAGAGCACCCTGAGATGTGGTGGAGCTGGAGAGTTGCATCATGGATTTGCAGCAGACAAATCTGCAACAACTATGTGATGCTATCATGTCAATACAGACCAACATCTCTATAGAAAGTTTCCATCCTCTTGTTGAATCTATGCAATAAAGAATTACAGCAGCTGAGAAGGGAGTCCTTCCTGCTAAGAGCAAGGTGTACCTAATAAAGTGGCTGGTGAGTGCATATATTTAAATATGATAAGTCAGCAACATAACTCTGAGACAACCAGGAGGTTTAAGGCCACAGGATAGAAAGACGTCAAACTTCTTTAATAGATTAAAAAGTCAGACAATTTTGATGGGATAAAAACCCTTAAATTGGATAAAGAGTCACTGGCCTTAATCCCCATCAGTCCAGCAATGATAACTGTTATATCATTTTAAATTGGGTTTAAGATCCTACCATGCTGGTGAGGGTGGAGAAAAAGCCTCCCTGGTTCTCCTCCTCTTTGTCTTTGTACTGCCTGGATGGGAGAGTAAAAACAGGTCAGTACAGATGGTAGGAGTTGTTAAAAGTGGCCGTACAGCAGCAGGGACAGAGGAATATAAATCCACTCAAACACAACACTCGTAACCTTACAGACATTTTCTAAGCATCTCCTTCTACTTGGTGCTATTTATTATGAAAGGGGCCTTCAGTTTAAACTGAAAAACACTGAACTGTACAGTGGAGCCATCCATCACCTTGATGCATCTGTCGACACACGCAGGCTTCACAAACAGCATTTTAATTTCCAAACCTCTGCCTCATCCAAAAAACATTACTGACTGACAAAGAAAACTGTCAGATATAAATAACCTAAAGAAGAAACAGGACACTTCCACTCAGAGAAACAAAACATTTGTGGAAGATATCAAATAATGTGAGGACGTCAGCACCTCTGGCCCATCATGCACCACACCATCCAAACATCTTAGATAGATGCTTTAGATCTCACCTGTTATACTCTGTCAGGGCTTGGTGGACAACCATCCCCATTCCCTGAAAAAGACCGTTTCTGTCAAAACTTTGATGCTCTGCCTGACATCAGTGTGTACAAATAAATTATTCAACAGCTTTAACTTACATCTAGTGTTGGCTCATCATCCACGATGGAGAGCTTCACGATGTACGGATTCACAGACTGATGAACACAGAATCAGTAAAATTAGAAGTTAACAAAGTTTGACACAAATACTGAACTTCATACTTTATGATCTTTTTTAACAGCAGTTTATATAGTAGCCACAAGAGGTGCAAC
This sequence comes from Scarus forsteni, assembly GCA_036419115.1. NCBI lineage: Eukaryota > Metazoa > Chordata > Actinopteri > Labriformes > Labridae > Scarus > Scarus forsteni. Next base: position 7,992,070 of record JAZDUH010000289.1, read on the forward strand.
AATTCTCAATGAAATATTGGACCATTTGGTATGATATTTAATCACTGTCAGCCTTTTCTTTCCATATTTGCTCTGCTGTGTTCACTGGACCAAAAGAAAACACTATTGGCCCTTTTCCATTACCCCTACTCTACTCTACTCGCCTTGTGCTGCTTTTCCATTAGCCCCAGTCGGCTGCTCTACAGGGTGCAGTGTCGCTGCAAACAGCTGAGCGGCACTGTGCTGATGTCATTATGAGCGCAACACAACAATCTGTGGCTTTTTGTCACAAACCAAGTAAAAAAGGAAAGCAGAAAAAGGCTGCAGGTGGTAAGAAGAAATACCCCTTGAGGAGTACAGGAGAGTTTTGGAAGCTATACAACAGAATGAAGCCGAGGACGAGAGCAATCGAGCTGCAAAGAAAAGACGTATGAGGGTAAGCTAATGGTAGCTACCACTAACATGCTAGGTTATCGCGCTCATGACTCATCGATGACGGCATTGTCTGACCAATCAGTAGCCGGCAGTCGGTGACGTCATCTTTTGATATCGACTCAGCTCGCTTAGAATTAGGTACTAAAACTAACTTGTTTTCGGAGGTACCAGGCTAGTGGAAACACGCTGCAAATCGAGTAGGGCCAAGGCGTGCTAGTGTAAAAGGGTCATAATCGTCTGAGAGGCAACAATATGCACCAACAATCTGAATATAAGGCACCTCTCATTCTTCTAATCCTTGGTTAAAGAAGGGGAAAAGATACTTCCGCATTTTCCAAGCATGGTATTAATAAAATTCAAGCCAGTCAACATGGTTATGGAGCATTCTGAGTCCTTCCACATGTATTTCTACGAGAGGTGGGTACTGCTAGGGACCTCAAAATTCAATTTGAAATCGATTCTTTGGGTGGCGATTTGATTCAACTTTGATTTAAATGCTTCGATGTCAATTCAGTAAACAATAGAAACACACAAATAATTAAAGTACCTGTTGACAATATTTCAATATATGTTTTTTCCTGCCCATGCCACCATATGTGGTACATTTTGAGCAAAAAAAACATCTGAAAATAAAAATTTGCACAATAATAAGTTATACACATTTGTGCGTATGGAGTAGAAAAGTAAAAAACAGGACAGTTCTGTGGAAACACTGATAAATTATTTTGGTGCATAAACATCTATCAGGTTTTGCAGGGGGAGCGATCCACATCAGCATCGTGCCTTTAATTAAGCAGAAAAGGTCTTTCCTCTTCACCATGGCCTGGACAACAACTCAGGTAACTAACACCACCTGAGAATCAAAACACACTGGTCTCTGCAGCAAGAAAAATCCTCCTCATCTGCCGTAAACAGCTGTGAAAAATACTCCTGAACTTTGCTGAAATTCACATTGATTAAAACTGCTGTAAAATTTTAAATCCTTGCTGAAGTCTGCAGGATGCTGGTTAGAAACAATCTTAAAGGAATACTACACCCAAACAACGATTTGGCCTCATTTTCTACTCACCCTCATGCTGAACAATAGGGCTGGGACGATTCACTTTTCTCCCGATACGATTTATTGCGATTTTTTAGGTGCCGATACGATTTAAATTGCGATTCTACGATATTGCTGATTTTTGCAATCTTTAGTTAGCTTTTTTAAAACCAGTGAAAAAGATGAACAATGATGATGCCAACAGACTATATCAGGAAAAATACACATCACGTTAGTCTGTTTTTAGGATTTATTCAGCAATATATTTTAACCAGCTGGTTATGCTCCCTCTCTTCAAAAGCCTGGATTGCATATAAAAAGTAGCTTATTATCCCTTCAGGCAACAGAGTTTTTTCAAGAAATATTCAATTTTGCTATCAAGATTTTAAAAGGCTATAGTTTCAAAGTGGTTAGTTTTCCCAGCCATCGTCATCACTGTAATTTACGGGCCGAGCATGAACGCCTCTGCTGCCTGCACTGTTTACCCCCGGCTTCTCCCTCGTTTGACCAGAGCTCCGCGGTCTTTCTCATTCTCCGCTAACACCGTCACTTTTCGCGGTGTTTTGAGCTTCCCTGCATCCCAGACTATGTACACTCTTAGGTAGTCGCTGGCCAGGGAGAGGAAAAGCTCTCGGTATGTAGGCCTACTGCTCCGGGACTGTAATGGCGCGCGGAGCCGCTCCCGCTGCGCGCACTCGCTGCCAGTTTCTTCCTCACTGGACGACTGACCGTCATCCTCAGAGAGTAAATATTCCTCAGATTCAGAGTCAGACAGTACTTGACAAAGTACTCTCGGCATCGTGAGTACTCTTACTAAGTCTCTATCACTCTGTGTCTCTCTCTCTGCTCTGCTCCACAGCCTCTACAGCCACACTGGCGTAGAGCAAGAAATCCCACATTCTGCTGTGAGCGACGGAGCCGTGGACAGACACAAGAGGGGTCAGCAGAATGTGTGATTTCTTGTGTTCTTGTTTCTTGTTCTATGCTCTTAGTTATTGCAGAGTGCGCATTCGTTTGTTTTGGTCAGCCGCGGCTCCCGTAGTCACCCGTAAGTGTATCATAGAAATGCCAAGTAGTACTGTTTAGGCTATAAACATGTGCTAAATGATGTCGTTTCGAGTAAATGGTGGACGTTACCCGCTCAGGACACTTGGATTACAGCGCACAAGCAGTATGGAGGAATATTGCCGACTTTTTGTGGACTTTTAAGGACACTGTTCGTTCGGGCTCTTATCTAAGTCATGATGTCAATGTCAGTGAACAGCGAGGATCCCCCCAGATCTCCGGCTGCATCCTAGATGTTCCAAAACTACTCCACAGTGTTGTTCAGCGTGAGGGTGAGTAGAAAATGAGGCCAAATCGTTGTTTGGGTGTAGTATTCCTTTAACAAGTCTTCATGAGGGGACCTCAACAGTTACATACTGATGAGTTTTATTATGGCTCAGACAAAGACAATCACACTGATAGGTAAGATAACACCATGATTTGCTTAAAACATCGAGAAAAGGAAAAAATAGGTTTTTGACTAAAATCTTTCCTAATTAAATTGTTTGTTTTAGCATCAGCATTGTAAAACACTTTTAACAGATCATCCCCCAGAGATTAAAAAAAATCCTAATAAGGTTTTTTTTTCTGTGTTTGTCTCCTGTTTTATATCATAAACCATGTAGATGATCACACAAGCGTTGTTTTTTTGCTTGCACGTAAAGCTAAAAAAATTCTCAGAAAAAAAAGAAAACTAGCTTTGTATCATTATCAACTCCTTATTGTTGGGGAAAAATGTCTCAAACACCTCAGAATGAAAGAGAACTTCAAGAAAACGTTTCAATATCTCAGTTGTCAAAACAGAACCAATATCTGTGAGTTAAAGTCCGTGGTAACTACTGGACAGTGGGTTAAATGTATTGTTACATACCAAGTAGCAGTTTTATGCATACAACATTGACTAATATATAAAAGAAGCCACTAACAAACAGGGCAACAGAGCCTGATAATTTGGCATTACAAGCTGACTGCTTCCTCTTTGATTCAAGTGGAATAGTTTACGTCTCAAGTAAACCTAACCCATGTTTAAAATTATGCATCTTCACACTTTTTCAGAGCAATCAAAGTTTTCCTCTTACTGCTGTTGTAGCTTTGCTCCACCACCATGATAGCATTCCCAAAACCTCGCTGCTCATCCTTTAATCCCCTCACTAAACCTGACAATCTTATCTTTCCAAGAAATTACAAGACGGGAGGATGAACTGGACATGTAGCAGATGTTTCCTAGGGTCATGTCATTTAACATGTAAGACTCTTTGATTCCTGACATAACAGGCTGAGTTATGATTCAGTTAAACCTCTGAGGTTGATTTACATCTGAAATAACAAGCACATGGATGTTCCAGTGTTACTCTGAATATGACAGAGGCGATCTGTACTGTACAAGCACATCCATCCTGCAAAGTCCAGTTTGTTTGAGGACTTTGAGCTTCTTTCAAGTAAGTGTAGCACATACCTCATATTTCCTGTAGTTGACAAGAAGAGCCAGGAGAACCACAGCATCATAACCATGCTGCCCTCTGCTGGACACGTCTGACAGAATCTGAAGAGAGGAGAGAGAGAGACAACTGTAGCTCCATAATCACTGTTTTTAAAACATACAAAATAACAGAAGAGTCTCCTCACCTGCAGAATCGCTTCAAAAATGCTGTTGATCATCACATACTCCAGTATGGTGTTCTGACTGATGTTGTCTGTTACCTGTAACCACAATTCAGATTAGCCTTCAACAAGGTCTGATCCACTATAAATCCTCTTTGTTGTTAAAGATGTCCTGACTCACCGTAACAAGACACAGCAGCAGTTTGAGACACAAGCTCTTCAGACTCTCTGATCCCTCTCCACAGAGAAGACTGTCCAGTCTCTCCATCAGGTCCTACAGGAGAACACGTTACAGAAAACATTAGAAACTATTTATCCCTCTGATCTGCTTCTTCCACATGTTGTCAACACACACCTTCATCCTTTGCTCGGCCTTGTCGAACCCCATCAGCATGTTGATGATGTCAAAACCAGACGCAGACTTGTTCTTCTGATGGACCCCTCGGAAAAGTGCACACAGAGTCTGTGGGGGAAAGCAAAGAAGAAAAGTCACAAGGAGAAAACTTAGAACAAAAATGCATTTCACTCTAAAATGGTCTTTTCAATACATAATTGACACAGAAATTCAATTTTTGATTAGAATTGGTATCATCTGCTGTCCCTAATGGCATTTTTTGCCTCCAGAAAGAGTGCTAAGAGAAGTCAGAGCTCTGTATAATTCACAAAGAAAAGAAATATGACACTAGTCAGAAAGACTGGTAACTGTAAAAGGATCAAGTAATGATTACAATTCAAAAACAGGCACTCAAATTCAAAACTTTCATAGAACTTTTCAGACTAAAATCAAGAAAAAGAAGTAGTTTGTTGCATGGCAGCACAAACAGCAACAAACAATTTAGGTGCAGTGAATTTTCTTCTCTGTCTTAGTTGCTGATTTGTTTAGGAAAATGTAACATTAACAATGTTGAAGGGAAGCAACACAGACAGAGGAGAGTAGGGCTGGGTTAAAAAAATCAATTTTGATCGATTTCCTTTTAAATGGTTCATAATCGACCCATAAAATCCAAAGATCTCTCTTTTAACGTGGGTAGTTTTTTCTTCATTGGACCGTCCGAGAAGCAACCTGGGGTATCAACCATGCTAGTCTCGCGTTTAGCGCTGCTTTCCACTGAACAAGATCTCGTGAGATGTTACTGCAAGAAGTCAAAAAAACATGGCGGAAGCGAGTAGCACTACAGGGGCACGACCGGAGAGTTTAAAAGTTGACGTCTGGACATCTTTCAGATTTAACAAGCATGAAAGAAAAGGCAAGTTGGACAAAAAACAAGTAACTTGCAGAATATGCATTAATGCATATCATTAATATGCGATTAATGTAACTGCTTTGGGTTCAGTTCATGTAAAAACAGTTTTAATAATTTACCAGGTCAAAAAGTCATTTACAGCATTATTTTTACTGAGATAACCCAGACTGAACAAATTTCTAATGGTGATTGAATCGATTTGAGACCTCTTAATACCAAATCGAATTGATCCAGAAAATCTGAACCGATACCCAGACCAAGAGGAGAGTGACACAAACGGACTCTTTAGTGTGTGCTGTACAAGCCAGTCACTTTCTAGGCACCGACTCCGATTGACTGTCTCATGTTGAGCTGAAATAGTCAAGAATCGCAGACCTGGCCTGGCTTATGGGGAAAAGAGTTCACTGGACAGGTAGTATGGGACAGGGCATGTGTACAAAAGTCTGTCTTTAGGTCTCTGCTTCTTCAGTCCTGGACTATGACTAGTGGGCAGAGACACTTGCTGGACTCTTCATGACTATTTCCCTTCGTTGCATTTTTGGGTCTCACTGGCAGGACCATGTGTCCGATGCTGACATGCTCAGAAGGGCAGCAGGAAGAGGAAAGGTCAGCTGCTGGATATGGGAGCAGCAGCTGAACCTGAACTTTCCTGAACCTGATCCAGGTCACCGTACACTGGGTGCCCAGGACACGGGGTTAGACCAGACCAGGGGGGCGATGGTGTGCACCGTGGAGGGGTCAGCTCAAAGGACACTGAAGAGTAGCTGGAGAGGTTCAGGGAACAAGCTGATGAGGCAAACTGGCATATGCCCTCATATCTGACCTGACTTGACCCTGTACAAGCTAAACAGCACTGATATTGTGGTGTTATTGAATCAAGCCCTCCAAATAAATCAAAACAGTTTCAGTAAATGCTTAAATCATACAGCCTAAAATATAAGACCTCACACAGATGAAGACGAGAGTTTTTAAGGCCTCAAGCTTAAAAAAACATTGAACTTTTTAAGACTATTAAAGGATCTGCAGCCCTTCAAAGAAATTTAAATATAAATAATGTTCAAGGAGTGGCCAAACAAGTGAGGAGTTTACCTGCTATCTTATGCAGCAGTTTGATTAGTCTGACTTAAAATTGCTCGTACTCAGGAACAAGGATTTATGAAGGATCACTTGTGATCTTTAGAGCAGTTGTTCATAAACAGACCGAAGGGGCGGCTGTTCCTTCTCTTCAACCACTTTAAAATCTTTCTAATCTCGTTGCTAATCTTATATTTCCACTGATAATGTAATGTTTCTACCAGACCAATAATGGATGGATGGTTTTAGCTTCCATTGTCTATAAACAAACCTCAAAGACATCAGTAAGGCTGATGTTTTTTCTGATTTTATTGTTATCTGTTAAGAGCCCTAACATTGTGACTGTTTGATTGAAATGCGATAAATTAAATAACAAACTTTTAAAATGGTCTATTAGTGTTCTGGAGGCCTGGTGAACTTTTGATGCAGTTAGATAAGGTTTATGATGGCTGGAATCCAACTTTAGATTCATTTATAGTGTTAAAAAAAAATGTTTGGATTTCTTTTAGATGAAAAAAAATTGTGATCGCATGAGGTGTATATAAGCAACTAGAACACCGTACGTTCTGGCTTATATCTACTCCTTATTTTTGTTCATTTGATCTGATCCATATCACTACTGCAATTATGAACAACGTTTTTCTAGATCCTTCATAGGAGTTTGCTCTAAGGAACCATCTTAAAGGTGTACTCAGCGATCTTCTAATCTTCTAATCTAATGCAGTATTTGTGAAATTCACCGTATTTCTCCTCTCCATCCACAAGATGTCACCACTGACAGCATGTTGAAAAAAATCCGGTCTCAATATATAGCCTTGACTCAGAATTTCAGCCGGTAAATACTGCGGCTCCGTCCGAGTTACCAAAACAAAGTAAAACCCCCAACGTCCAGGGGGCGATCATACTCATGCGCAGATCAGACAGAAGGGGGAGGGGGAGTCGTAGTTTGCGAAGCGTGCGCAGTTAGCGTAAGAGAGAGATACAATAGTTGCGGTGAAATAGTTTTATAGCTGAAAACAGCCCAAAAGAAAGAGGTCAGAGGAGTGAAAAGTGGAAAAGAAGGGCTATGACCAAAAGAGCAAAGACCCGGATCAACATTTGTGTTGCTTTCCGATGGTGGAGGGAGCTCCGCCAATTGAAAGACTTGAAAACGGACGTGAATGTCGCCGTCCGTCTGCTGGACAGGTAAGCTAAGCAACATTAGCTTCGTGGTGCTTCACATAACAGTAACAGCCGTCGGGCATTCATCTTATTGTGTAATCTGCCAAAATGTACCGTTGTTGTGATGTTTTCAATAATGGCAGTCGAGTTGTCTGACCAGTCGGGGTTTCCTTAGCTACGTCAGCTACGCAGTTTCTACAGCCGTTTCCATGACGATGCACGTCCATCAGCTTTCGGGAGGCGGGTCTAAATTCGAGTATAAACAAACCCTCCACTCGTTTTCTCCCACATTGCTGACTCCACCTTTAAGGCACCAATTCTTCACTTCACTGGTGGCAATTCCATAGCCAGGTTTACATGCAGGCTTTTTTTCATTCTGATTGAAGATCTCAGATGAACTGTTTACATGTGACGTGATCTATTCCGATGTGGTGTTTACATGTGCCACATTGAATCAGAACAGCTGTTTTACAGACATGTGATACGCGCAATCTATTTAAACATCACATGATTTATCAAAGATGGCCGTAAGTAGGTGTTTTATTTAATTATTTGAGGGTTGTGCCGTTTAGCCTCATAGTAGCCAGCCTTCAGAGTTTTCCAGCGGTTCCTTATTTGTTTGACGTTTTGGTCTATCGTGGCTTTGCTGACTTTTCGTGGACTTTTTTTAAAAAGTAGTTAACTACTTCTTGCTTTCCTACCGTCTAAACGTGTGATAATGTTTAGTTCTTTAAGAGTTTGTATTAAAAACAAACTCTCCGACGCAGACCAGTGCGGTGTGCTCTGTTTGGAAGCTGCCATGTTTCCGAGTGAGTAAACGTCACTGCTCGTTTACATCAAGACTGAGCATGTGCAGACAGAACCCAGCCTAATAACTTTCCGATTCACCGTTTACATGGCAGGACTTTACTTTTAATCGGTTTGGGTAAAGGAATATACTACCCCTGTGCAACCGAATGAAATTCCATTCGGATTTGGCCTGATTGAGGTGTTTATATGGAGCATTTTTATTCGGTTTGGGCTTCTAACCCGATTCTAATCGGAATATTAGGCTCCATGTAAACCTGGCTTATGTTAACATTTCATCTTTTTTTAAAAGAACTATGTAACAATGAACTGGAGGAGCAGAGACAAGTCTGTCTGTTTTCAGACAAACGTTTGAATCAGTTGATAAAACAGGTGAGTCCGCCCGCTCTACCTGCAGGGCATTGACCACTTTGATCTGGTGCTCCTCTCCCAGAGCCTGGACACAGTGGTGGAACAGAGAGTTGATGTTGTCCTGGATTCGCTGAACCTCCTCCCCGTCTACACACTCCAGCTTGGACTCCAGGTACTCCAGGTTCACCTGGAATATAAAGTGGGACATTACTAAAGAGAGGTGCAGAGGAAGTTACAGATAATGAACTTGAAATAGAGTTAAATATGAATTCAATGGGAAGGAGAAGGAAACTGAGAGCAGCAATGAAATCAATACAGCATGTTCATAATTATTCTTCCTCTTTTCTCTCCATACAGTTATCTGCAGCTACATACAAAAGTAAAACCAATGGACTTAAGACAGAAAGTGAGGGCATTTGCACAATTTTGATGTGATCCTTGATCCCCCAGAATTATTATTTAGGAACACAAACTTCATCTAAGTAAATGCATTCATGTTATCCATCTTCCTATGGTCTTTCCATTTTCTTGGGGAAACTATGCAGTATAAGAAAATATATTACAGTCATCAAGCAGTGAAAACAATTTTTCTTCCATTTTCTTTAATGAAACAAAAGAAACACTCTGGTGATCTTCTCCTGCAGAGCCCTTTTTGTGCATGTTTCAAAGTGTCATGCTCCTATAAAAGCCTGCTGTACAGCTGCAACAAATACTTTCAGCCTCTCCACACTGATCTAAGTACAAATTTGTCCTTATTTGGTAGAGTTCATGATTGAAATTCACAAAACAGGAGAACAAAATGAACACCAAGAGAAAGACAGAAAGAGAACTGCTGGATGATGGATAAAAAGACCCCTAAAACAAAAAGAGAAAAAAGACAAATAATAAACAACTTCCAAACAAAATCATTTGTTGGTGACAGTGTGAAATAATGCTGAACACATCATCACATTTTAGCTACTTGCTGCTGTTTTAGATTGTAAAAACTATGTGAGCAAAAGGTTTTTATTACGTTCATCCATGTCTATTTTTGACTGTAAAATTTAAGCTTTGATTTGGAGTTTTCAAAGACAAAACCTGAGGGGTTGTCCTGTAATATTTGGGTTAAATAAACCAGAAAATCACTCATACATATATCCATGTCCAATTTTCTCCACATGTACATAAGGTTCAACTTTGCTTCAACTTGAGGACATTTTTATTCAGTATTTATACTATATTTTAGCAAAAATGTAATATAGTATTTCAATCTGAATTTGTGTTCAGTTGATATGGAGAGTGTTTATTTAGCAAAAAATGATCAAAGTGTCAACAGAAAGAAGAAAAGCAAAAGACCTAGCTTAAAATAAATCTCTGCAAGTAAATAATTTGACTAAATGTGTTGTTACTTCTGTTCAAGAAGACAAGATAAGATGGACATCTCAGGGGCGCACTATCAAACACTCAAACCATGATATTTAGGTTGAAACAGGGTAAACGGGTTTGGCTTGAAATCTATTACACATCTTTCACCAAACAAAAGAAAAGATTTGATAGTGGTGTCAGTAGAAAGTTCTTTATGAAAAAGAATTGTATTTCCTTCTGTTTATTTTGAACAGCCTAAGTCCTTAAAGTGCATTAAATAAGTGATGTACAACTACACAGACTTTCCTTTTTCAGGCTGTTTAAAGGGGGGAAACTTTAGACTAAAGTGATTACCAAAATGTTATTTTTGACACATATGTTAGAGTTTTTGTTGACTAAACCTTGATTTAAATTAAGAAGAAGAATTCAAGAATGAGACTTCAACTAAAACACATTCCCTCTCAAGACTGAATCCATGATAGATGCCCACATTTACACTGATAGGGAGCCAAGCTGTGGTCTTTGTGTTCCAAAACAAAACAGTGGACATTTTTATTTTATTGCATATAATCTTTTCTTAATGCAAATGTTTCTTTTCCTTATCCTGGGTTACCTTCATAAGAAACAGCTCATCCCAGAAGCGAGGGTTGTTTTTGGCTGGATCTTCTTTCTGAATCACAGAAACAGAAACATGAATGACACTGAGTGCACAGTCTATAAATAAGGCTCCTTTTCACACGTCACTGGTTATTTTCCATCAATGTACTCACCGCAAAAATCTCATCATACATCAGCACCACCTTCTCCTTCAAGGGTTTCTTAGAGGACGAGGTCCTCCTCAGCAGCCCTGCCTTCTTCTCCACCTGAGACATGATTACGTCTAGAGAGAAAGATTCAGTGAGGTACTTGATACACAACTTTAGAGAAAAGAAAATGTTAAAATTCACTTGCAGTTTATCAGATCTTTATGTGTAACACACACTAAGAAGGACAACATTTTGTAATTGTTTCACCAACTTCTAATTTAAGTAACAAATCTAAAAAGGGTAGAAAATAAGCTAGATCTTTTCCATAGAGAATATAGATTGGAATATGTACCATGACACAAATCCCTTAATCATCTGGGAGCTTTTGAGAAACATCACTACATGGTGTATTTGCCAAAGCTTGAGATCTGATGCCCCAGATGAGTTATTTGCAGCCCCACATCTTAAAGACAGTAACATGCTGATTATATACAATACAGCTTACAGCATGTTAAAGGATCAAAATAAAAAGGATCCGTGCAACAATGTGACACATTCATGTGTTTCAATACACCGCTGCCAAACATTTAAGATGTCACTGAAGGCTTAAGCTGCACACACTGTGCTTACTGATCAACTCTTTGGATTTCTGGACATCATGGACGATGTCAGTCACCCTCTGCACACTGCCGTGAAGCAACCAGAAGAGCCTGTTCAGCCCCAGACTGCTGCTTCAAAAGTTCAGGAGTAACAGACTGTACAGAACATTTCATGACTTTTTGCTTTATTTTTTTCTCTTTTTGTGGCTTTTTTTTATTCAGCACCAGTGCACCCAAGAAAAAATGTTAGGTGCACTCCCACAAATTTTGGGTGCATGTGCGCCTAAAATGGTTGCACTCTGGAGTCCTGCAATAACTGCAACATGAAATTTTCATGCCATTACATCCCCAGAATGTCTGGCATGTTTGATTTCTATCTGGTCCTCTACAGTTTCATTTTATAAGTTCCAGACATTGAAAAGTGAGAGCACAGGGTGCTCCACATTCGCAACAATCAGGGCTTCAGATGGTGCAGCTGTTGCCTTGAAGAACGACAACACAGAGAAAAAAGTTCTTCAAGTCCTGAAAACAACATTTCTGCCTTTATGACAAGTACAGGAGCTACCACCAGACTAAAAAATACATACTGACAAAAACAGCAGAGACAGCTCAGCACCCTGGTGAGTGACTGTTTACATTAAACTACCAAGCTAACATATCAGTCATCATAACGCTGGAGAGGCAAACAAAAGGACAGTACTCTAAATAAAGCAGATTTGTCTACTGTCAGTGTGACTCCTTCTAATGTCCTCACATCAGTCATTATATGCAGTCAGTTTTAATTGCATAGTCTGTTGTGTTTTTCTGGCAAAACACACACAGCACGGCATTGTGACTCCGTGACATCTAATGTGACAGAGACCGACTCAACCTACAGAAAAACATGAAGTCTGACCGCTGCACAAAAAAAGAAGAACTATGGTCACATACTCACTTCTTTATACCTTGGATCACACTCATCTTCTCGCTCTCAGATTAATCACAGGTGGCCATCTTTCCACACATTGTTGACATTATCTAAAGGCCCTCTGTGTGCCAGTAGCAATAAAAACAATGGCAGATTCTCTGCTACATTAAAATGCAACACCTAAAAAAAACATTAAAACTACCCACCTTTGTCCATGTGGGTCATTTTAAACGTGACACTTAAACTGCACTGCACTTGTGCTTTTTATCACAAGTATCACATACTCTTGTAGCATTGCAGTGCAGCTGGAGTCACCTGACTCTATCATGTAGATCCATCTTGCCAAATTCCAATGCACAAAAACTGTGAGCAGCTCAAAGTGGCACGGCCCAATCAGAGTTCTTTAGAGCAGGAATTGGTGGGAACTACGACCATGACCATGACGCTTCCCCTCAAAATGGACAAAGTCTGAAGTCTGGTCATATTTTTGATTATACAAGGATGCCGAGTAGGTTCACCTTGTCTGCGTAAAATGCAGAAAAAAGTCTCCATGAAAGGAGGCAGGGAAGAACCACAAACATCCCTACAGCAGCATCAAGGGGGGCAGCCGGATTGTTGTGACCTTGGCAAGGAACCAGAGAGGTGAAGAGGGTCTGGTCCTGACCACTCAGATCATTCTTAACTTCAACTTATTTTTATCAGTATAAAACTTTGATAATATTTTCAGTGTGTGTACATACTTTTTGAACATTCAGATTAGATACCTGATGATAACATTGAGAACTATAACCGTGATATGAAGTTTTCACATCGTTACAGCCCTAATCCAAAGGTAGAATCATCAACATGTTTCACAGATTCTTGCTGTAAAACTTCCAAATTACACCAAAATATTTCCCCTGCAGGCTACAGCACATTATTGACTTTTGTTTGTATTTGCAAGCATTTCTGACAAATTCATATCAGCTTTAGCAACTCTCCTCTGATTACAAACCCACCAGTTGAGAATCCCTGTTGCAGACCGACTGTTTCTGTTCTTTGTTGTGAAATTACACATGAATCAGGCACTACACAACTCAGACTGACTGATGTAATGATACGTGGATATGAGTGAATGCACGCAGACTTCACACCTGTTGAAGTGCATGTCTACTGTCTCTATAACGGTTGGAGTTAGACTGAGGGGCACTGATCTGTCTGCACACAGGGATAACTCAGCTGTCCAGGTGACAGATTTCAACATGAAGAGGCTTCTGGACGAAAAGGTTCAGGTGACCTGAGATAAGTCACTGGATCATGAGACAAGTTCTATGAATGTTCACACCAAAGCTCAAGCTCTTGGACTTTCACAAACTGACATGAGATAATAATAAAACGGCACACGCTTAAGTACTAAAACACGTGTAAGATGTCCAGTGTTAGGAGGTTTAACAGCAAGTTGGGATGGGCTGCTAGCTTGTTGGCTAACGTTAGCTTACTGATCAACGGTTAGCTCAGTGGGTTCAACAAACATTAACATGAGACTGAAAGGGAAGTAGTCACACACAGAGCATGTATGTTTTTGTGTTTTATACAATAAGAATACTTATTGTGTCAGCATTAAGCTTTTAAAGCGTCATATCAACATATCCAGTCTTAGCAGCTAATGCTAATACTAGCATACCCGGCTGCTGCCTGACAGTAAGGATAATAATATTCATATAGCGTAGGCTCTCCAGTGTCAGAGCCCAGCGACTGTCAGAGGTACTTAATGTCATGTACAGATAGCTCCAGTAAAGTGATTTTACTTACCTCAACTGAAATAATTGAGTTATTGTCGTGATTGTTGTTCATGAATCCTTGTGACAGCACTAGCTTCAGTTAGCATGCTGCTATCAGCCTCCTGCCGTCCCCCGGGTCTTAGTGCCCCACAGTTCACGGCTCCGTGGATTTAAATGTGCACGTCAGATTTATGGTTGGAGAACCCTTAAAGATAAACTCTAATGTGAAGTAAATTTAGGGAAAAAAGGTATTCTACCGAGTAGCTCCTTGTAACTTTGAAAAGAAGCTGGATTAAACAGATTTCAGGTTAGTCATCGGGTTGATGAAAAGCTTGTAGCTGAACAATAATTATTCAGCACCCTCTAAGGGGAAAGAGACAGTTTGTTTTAAAGGTGGTATACCAAAGATGCCAGCTAACAAAACTTCTCTGCATCCTCTTCAGGGTTAGGTGTTAGAGAAATCATTAGATGAAGACCCACACACACACACAAAGACTGCTTGATGTGCAGAAGGTGCAGGTCACTAAAGGCAGCAGCACTTCATTCACAATCTATTTAAATTAATTTATTCTTTCTTTTTTGTAACCCATATCTTACATGCACTGGAAATTCACTTTGGTCACAAATGAAAAAAAAGTTTGCAAGCTAGACGAATAACGGTAGCAAATTGTTGATAAGGAGAGGGTTCAATGTCTGATCCTCATTTGCTGCTGATTTAATCACATGTGAAGATGAGGCTAAAAATACAGATTAAACTCCTCAAACATCTCAATCAGTTTGTCAGTCTTATTCAATCAGAGCTAATTTAATGACAAATTTCATCTCAAGACATTTTTTGAGGACTTTGATGGGTTTATAACAATGATAACAGGTGTAAGGTTGATACTTGGAGATTCACATCATCAGTAAAAATAGAGGTATCAATGACATTCACTGTTGTAGCAGCTGGAATAAGGCAGATCCACAGCAGTGTTTGTTGGCAGAAATAATACAGAAAGGCCGGGTCCATCCAAAGCCTGTGAGGATCAGTGACCTGTAGCCTGTGCTTCCTATAGTGCATGTCTTTCCAGTATCCAGAATAAAAGCCCCAAATGTAAAAAGTAAATGGTAATAAATGGTAAGCATGTTGTCTCCCTCCAGCGTTGGAGCTAACTCGAAATAAACATTTGAAACATCTCTTAGCAACAATGTCAACATGTCTTCGCTAACCTCTTTGGTCATCCTCATGACTCTGGATCCTGCTTACCCCCTCCCTTTTTATCATACATGATTGATTATACAGACATTCACTGGCTTAAAGTTTTTGTTTTAGTAAAAACTCTGACAAAATGTATGTTAACCTTCATTGGAAATAAACAGAGAGACTAAAATGTGAGGGATGGGGTGCCAGAAGTATGAAATCAAAGATATTTCACTTTAGTTATACTTTTTCTAACCCAGTGGGCATCTGATATCATTAATGTCAATATGTCATCGAACACTGAAATCAAACTGTCATTAAATTTGGTCAAAAATGTAAATCAGCATGACATCAATCCTTTGTCAGACATAAAAACAAAGTCAATTTGATGTCAAGTTTTGTGCAGCTACGCTGTTTTGATGTCAGATATATTGATTAACAATGTATGATGCAGTAATTGGATGTGAGATTGATCCTTTGGTTGGACCATTTTACAACCATAAGGAGGTCAAAGCTTGTAGACTATTTATCATGATAGTCAAAATCTTGACCAATCTTCAACCACAGTGCCGCTGGGAACGTTCATTTCTACCACTCTTAGAAGTTGTTTTTAGGATTTTTAAACCTGGTAAATATAAAGTACGAAAAGTTAGCCAGGTGAAACATAAAACTGGTATTAAAGGAATATTTCGGATCATTAATTTTACATATGATCAATCTAAGGCTCTCTGATGGGCCCGTCTCTGCAACAACAGAATTAAATACGCAGGGGTTTTGCTTCCAATTTGAAGCAACAGTTACCTCTTCCACGTTCTGACCTTATAAGTTTCTTGGAAGATTAACTAAACCATCAAGGGGATAATATATCTGGAAAAGACTGCATAGAGTGCCTTGATTTCAGGAATAAATGAGTTGAGCTTTAACGTGTCATTAGAGACGGAGATGAGACAAGAGAGAGGAAGGAAATCAGGATATAATGAGAGAGATGAAGCAAAGAAAAGCTGCTGAGGGAGCAGAGTATTAAGGGACATGCTGAGCTGCAGGGGGACGACTTAGACACAGGTAAGCTGAACATTAACAAGGAAATGTGTTTTTGTCTCTCCTGTTGGAAGATAGTGCTCATAAGATGGTGAATGTTCAGCCTGAATGTTCAGTTTATGTTAAATATTAATTATACACTCTCAGACTGTTTCATAAGGGTGCACCTTACTGGGATCTGGATCTTTTACTCTTCATGACATTGATTCAACAAGACGATGGAAACATTCCTGAGATCTTGATCCATACTGAAGTGGAATCATCATACAGCTGCTGCAGATTTCTCACTGCACACCCATGATGCAACTTTTCCATTCAACCACAACCTGAAGGTTAATCTACTGGATCGAGATCTGATAATCGTGGAGACTACAGAGTTCAGTGAGCTCAGAGTCATGCTCAAGACAACAGTCTGAGAAGATCTGAGCTTTGTGACGTGGTGCATCAACCTGCTGGAAGTAACAATCAGAAGATGTGTGCACAGTGGTAATAAAGGGGTAGACATGGTCAGCATCAGTTATTAAGTGGGCTGTGGCATTAAATGATGCACACTTTATAATAAGGGGTCCACAGAGTGCCAAAAACATCCCCCACAACATGATGATGAACAGCAGCAGACCTGAAGACGGCACCTACTGCTCATATTTTTAAAACAAGACCTACATATTTAGTCTGGCTTTTAGCTGATATTATTCATAATTATTTATTTTATCTACTAATTTATTTTATTCCTCTTAATCTGTATTATTTCTACATTTCAGTTCAGATTTATTGTCAGGATTATTTTTCTCTGTTAATCCTAATTTAGCAGATTATTTCACTTATTTGGTGATTGGCTATTCCAATTCTTATTATTGAAATTGTATTTCATTTTATTCAGTATTTTTTTATCTAATTTCCTATCATATTTTTTATTTTCATTTCAGTCTTAGCTCCCACGTTTCCTCTTTTTCACTGTTGTAGCTTTTTTCCCATTTATATTGTTTTAACTTGTTTTTATTTTCATTTTGTTTCACAAATGTTTCCAGTGGTTTTCACTGACAAGTGTTCAGTTTTGTCCCACACCATCCCCACTCCTTCATCCCTCCCTCTGTGAGCGCACACTGAAGGGAAATAAAAAACACATACAAAAAGAAAAATATTAAATAAAAGGAGACAGAAATAAGACATATAGGTAAAGCAAAAACTTACAGGTATGAACAAAAACAAACAAAAAAATCAAAACATGACATCAAAATACATACACATAAACAAACCTGGATATATAAATGTTGGTGCATGAACAGTGACAAGTTAAATTCAGCAATTTATGAGTCTTATTTTTCCAGTTGAGCATATAAAAAATGCCAGTCGTCATGTAATAAGTGACCCCAGTTATGCCCCTCAAGTGTGATTTTTTTTCCCTCATTTTTTATTAATGTTAGTTCTCTGTTAAGTCCTCTAATTCTGTTTTCTGCTAGAATCTCCTATTAATGTCTTTGTGTGTGCATAAGTGAGTGTGTGTGCAGTATGTGGATCACAAGGGTAGGTAGGGCCTTGTATTTTCATTATATGAAATTTTCTACTTCTTATTTATTTTTATTTTATTTCAGTTTCATGTAAAGTACTTTATGAACCAAGATTTTTGTATGAAAAGTGCTATGCAAATAAAGTTTGATTGATTGATTGTTCATTTTCCATGACCAGCCTGAACCACAGATGCAAGACTAATGAAGGATGAATTTGACCATCTGAATGTTCATCAGACCAGGAGACATGTTCCCAATCGTCTGTTGTCCAGTTTTAGTCAGTATCCAAAGCTCCTGTTCTTAGCTGTCAGTGGTGACACCTGGTGTGAAATGTCTTCTACATATCCATGGTTGGAATGAGAGCTTATTTCAGTCACTGCTGCCCTTCGATCATTTTAAACCTCTCTGTCCTTTCCCCTTTAACCTCTGGTACAAACAAGGCATTTTAAGCCCCAAAACGGCCACTTATTGGACATATTCTCTTTTTGGACCATTCATGTAAACCCCAGAGATGGTTGAGTGTGAAAATTTCAAGTGAGCAGTAGTTTCTGGCAATTATTGACATCTTATTTATCCATCCATTCAGTTATCTGTGTGTGTCTGATGTCACATTAAAAGAAAAGGCAGGCCCAGACTGGAATGTACATAACAACGTACCAGTTTGTAGGCACACCCTTCAAGACAAAGGGATAAGTGCTGGCTCTCTAAATGCATTTTATCCTAGTAACCCAAAATACACCCATGCACATCCAACAAGGTATCAACTCTTTTTGCTCTGTCCTGCCTTTGCACACTTCATGCATTCAAATGGGGTCTCTGTTTTAAACCAGGAGTGCTCAGAGAGAATGTCTGCCACTTGCAACATTGTCAAGCAAGTTATTGACAAAAATTTTTCACATCGTAACGAATCCTTGGAAAAATTCCTGGATATACAAACCCAAAACCAGTAAAGTTGGCACGTTGTGTAAATCGTAAATAAAAACAGAATACAATGATTTGCAGATCCCTTTCAACTTATATTCAATTGAATACACAGCAAAGAAAAGATACTTAACATTCGAACTGGTAAACTTTGTTATTTTTTGCAAATATTAGCTCATTTGGAATTTGATGCCTGCAACACGTTTCAAAAAAGCTGGCACAAGTGACTAAAAAGACTGAGAAAGTTGAGGAATGCTCATCAAACACTTATTTGGAACATCCCACAGGTGAACAGGCTAATTGGGAACAGCTGGGTGCCATGATTGGGTATAAAAGCAGCTTCCCTGAAATGCTCAGTCATTCACAAACAAGGATGGGGCGAGGGTCACCACTTTGTGAACAAATGCGTGAGCAAATTGTCGAACAGTTTAAGAACAACATTTCTCAACCAGCTATTGCAAGGAATTTAGGGATTTCATCATCTACGGTCCGTAATATCATCAAAAGGTTCAGAGAATCTGGAGAAATTACTGCACGTAAGCGTAAAGGCCAAAAACCAACATTGAATGCCCGTGACCTTCGATCCCTCAGGCGGGACTGCATCAAAAACCGGCATCACTGTGTAAAGGATATCACCACATGGGCTCAGGAACACTACAGAAAACCACTGTCAGTAGCTACAGTTCATCGCTACATCTGTAAGTGCAAGTTAAAACTCTATTATGCAAAGCCAAAGCCATTTATCAACAACACCCAGAAACGCCGCCGGCTTCGCTGAGCCCGAGCTCATCTAAGATGGACTGATGCAAAGTGGATCCCCATCAAAATCAACCAGTTCTTCTTTATGCCATAAACAATGTCCCCTGAACGTGTAATCAAAGTCCATGGAGATCGTATCTACTTACGAGGGAAAATGTTGAAAACTGCCCTTTCTCGTAATGTTCAAAAATCATAATATCTATAAAAATACTGGATCCAGATCCAGATTCTTTTCACAACCAAAATGTACTGTTATTTAATGACCCCTATGTCCCTGAAGATTAAATTAAATCAATTGAGATCTTATAAAGTTATGAGTGAAAATATTGATAACTCCCCTTTCTCGCAATGTTCAAAAGCAACAATAATAAAATAATACTAGATCCACATCCAGATTCAGATCAACACCAAAATGTACTCACTGATTTCTTGTACTGTGATCAACATTCCCTGAAAATCTAATAACAGTCCATTTAGATCTTATAAAGTTATGAGTAAAAATGTTGAAAACTGCCCTTTCTTGCAACATTCATAAATCTTAAAAAAAAACAATAATGCTGGATCCACATCCAGATTAAAACCATTACCCAAATGTAATAACTTAGTTCTTGCACAATGACCAACATTTCCTGATAATTTCATCCAAACCCATTCATTACTTTTTGAGTTATAATGGTCACAAACTGACAAACAAGCAAACTAATAAACCTTGGCAGAGGTCATATTCTTATATACAGTGTTTTATTTTATAATGTTAGAGAACTAAGAGTCCACCAATAACCAACATTTAACACACTGTAAAGACATGAAACAGTTTTATCCTGTAACAAAGCAGTGTAAATGGATCAGCCTAATAACATCATGACCATGTTTAGCTTTAAGGCCGTCTGTTCATCATGCAGGTGAGAGTTTTCATTGAGCTTTAACAGCTTCACTTTAAACTCTCAGACTCTGAGTTTCAGCAGACTGACTGTTGTGCAGCTCTGTACAGTGTGACGGGGCAGCAGGGTAAATGCCTGAAGAGAAGGTGTGATAGTTGGCAGGTGGATGAATGTGTGTGGCAGGTCGGTGTGTAAGGCTGCGATTAAGCTAGAAATCTTGGACAGAGACCCTCAGCCCCAGAGTTTTCAGGCTTCTAAGACATGTTAAAGAGTTCTCAGTTTATCTATCTGTCCTTCCATGAGTCTGTTCAGGCCCTTCCTGCCACAAAACATCTCAAAAATACTGGGAGGGATTTCCTTCAAAGCTCGCTGACTTAACCGTGCTTCTTTTAATGCGCCTTGGTCGTGGAATAATCTTCAAAAAGAGCAAAAACTGGATTCAACAATATCTCTAAATGAATTTAAGAGCATCATTAAGAATGTGGTGACAGAGGCACGTGGTTGTTTTTCTTGAAAGCTAAATGTGTATTTGATTATTTGTTTTAAACCTCTTGATTGGGTTGTGTCATTTTCTATGTACTGTGACTCTGTACAGCTGCTAATTTGGCCAGGTCTCTCTTGTAAACAAGATTTTTTAATCTCAATGGGACTTCCTGGTTAAATAAAGGTTAAATAAAAAAAAAAAATGCTCAGCAGCTGGATCTGCCTGATTCAGTGTCTTCATCAGATAAGTCCATCTTGCCAAGCTACAATCTGCAAAGACTATGAGCGGCCCAAAGCTGCATGGCCCAATTAGCAGGAGGTGGGAGATTAGAGTAAGACAACAACAGGTAGTTACTCATACAGAGATTAGCATAGATGCTAACAGCTTCAGAACAGTGATGCCAGTTTTGATCACATTTCTTTATCAAATTAGGTTAGATGAGATCAAACTTTATTGATCCCTCAGAAAATCTCTCTCAAGGAAATTAATATTCCAGTTAACACCTAACTGTAATAGATAAAATGATTTATAAAAGATAGAAATTGAAAAAGATAGCTATGACCCAAAATTTAAATAAATATAAATAAAAAATACTATGGGCTGGCTGCTGCACCTTCCCATCCTCTGTCTTCCTGTTATTCTTCCTCCCCCTCAGTAAGGGGCTGTACAGTCTGATGGCCTGAGGGACAAAGAGTTTCTTGTACCCCTTTCAGACCGACCCAAAAACTGGTTTAAACCGGTAACAATCGGCTCCTGACAGCAGTTTGAAGGAGTTTAATCAGCATTTTGACCCAGGCCGATTGACCCAGCAAGTGACACGGATTTTAATCGCCTCCGATCAGCTTCAGTCTTAACATCACACCCGCTAATTTACAGATGATATCAGCGTCATGTCCCCACAGCATAATATCACGCCTACCCACTCTGTCTGTAACTTAGGTGGCTCTTTGCCGTCTCAGCAACTAATTTCATCCACCTTTGTATCATCAGTGCTGAGTTTGTACATTTTTTAAGAGGGACAACAGTGCAAAGTAGAGAAAACCGCATCCACGGTCTCTATGCTCCTTTCCAGTGTTTACATGGAGGGGCTTTGCCACTCTCATGATGTCATCAACTTGATGACATCAGCTTGATGTGCCAGAGGGAAAAAAAACAGCCACACAGCTACTCTGCTGCTGATTAGACCTGGGTCAGCTGGCAGTGGGAAAAGAGTCACCTTCTGATTGTTAGCGGGTTATGCCGTTTTCAAAAACCTGTGTTGACCTGCCAGTTTTAGTCTGAAACCAGTATCAGTCTGTCCTGAACCTGTGAAGCAGCAGTCTTGGGCTAAACAGGCTCCTCTGGTTGCTGGTGATGGGGAGCAGGGGGTGGCAGGGATTGTCCATGATGTCCAGCAGTTTGTCCAGTGTCCTCTTCTCTGCCACCGTCACCAGAGAGTCCTGCTTCATACCAACCAGAGTCTGATCAGTTTCTTCAGCCTGGATGCGTCCTTCTTGGATGTGCTGCCCCTCAGCACACCACTGATTTTCATTATTAAAATATTACAAACTTCTCTATTGTAAACATATTTTTGATCCACTTCTGACATCTTTTGATGAGACTATTTTTTACAAAGTGGCCCGGGTTCTGTCGTCCCCTCCTTGTAAATTTTCTGACTGGCCCATAATAAATATGACTGAATAAAGGAATTGTTTGGTAATGGGCAGAACGTTTTAAAAGCCAATTCAGCAGGTGACTGGACAATAATCAACCACAATCATTATGGGCCGATCAGATGATTTAGTAGGTGGGGCCCACTGCTGCGGTGTACAGAACATAATGTTAGCCAGGTTATTGAACAAACTGTTGTCATGGTCACTGTTTTTTGTTGTCAAGTTACCCGTTTTGTCGTCCTGTTTCATGTTGATTCATGTTGATTGTTTTACATTTAATAAAGTATTGCGGTAAAGATCTGTCAAACTGAATCTACAAGCATCTATGCTAATTTCTCCATGAGCAGTCACTTCCTGCTGTCACCTCGCTCACAGCTCCCAACTCCACCTGCCCTAAAGGGCTCTGATTAGGCCGTCCCACCTTGGACTGCTCTCAATTGTTGTAGATTGGAACTTGGCAATATGGTTCTGTCTGATTACAGACAATAAATCAGACGGATTCAGCTGCTGGGCAACGTTACAGATAACCTTCTAGGCAGCTCCTAATTGGACGCTAACATCAAGAATAAAGGTGAAGTTAAATCTGGATGCATCTGATTGACAGGAAGTCAAAATGGAGGTCTAATGACAATGAGTATCAACATATACAAAATTTTAGATTAAAAACATTACAATTCAAAGCCAAATTTAAAATATTTTGAAAGTGATGTGAAGGAGCTGAAACTCCTAACAAAACAAGCCTCTCAGCTCAGATGTCCCCATAAAGGTCCATTGTTACAGCTCCAGAGATTTAAAGGTGTAGTCAGCGATCTTTTAATCTTGTAATCTAATGCACCATTTGTCAAAATCACCGTATTTCTCCTCTCCATCCACAAGATGTCACCACTGACAGCATGTTGAAAAAAAAGTCTGGTTTCAATACACAGCCTTGGCTCTGAATTTCAGCAAGTAAATACTGTGGCTCGGGCCGATTCACCAAAACAGAGTACACCCCCCACATCCAGGGGGCGATCATACTCATGCGCAGATCAGACAGAGGAGGGAGGGGGAGCAGTAGTTTGTGTAGTATGCACTGTTAGCGTAAGAGAGAGATACAATAGGTGCAGTAGCAATGGCTGAAAAACAGCCCAAAAGAAAAAGGTCAGAGGAGTGAAAAGAGAAAAAGAAGGGCTATGACCATGAAAGAGCAAAGACCCGGGTCAACATTGGTGTTGTTTTCAGACGGTGGAGGGAACTCCGCGAATTGAAAGACCCGAAAACGGATGCGAATGTCGCCGTCTTTCTGTTGGATAGGTAAGCAACATTAGCTTTGTGGTGCTTCACATAACAGTAACAGCCGTCAGGCATTCATCTTATTGTCTAATCTGCCAAAATGTACTGTTGTTGTGATGTTATCAATAATGGAAGTCGAGTTGTGGCTACTATAGTCTGACGAGTCAGGGTTACCTGTTAGAGTTAGGGTTACCTTTACGCAGTTTCAACGGCCGTTTCCATGACGATGCACGTCCATCAGCTTTTGGGGGTGGAGCCAGGGGTGAGGTATGAAGGGAGAGGTGGGTCTAAATTCGTTTATCAACAACCTCTCCACTCGTTTTCTCCCACATCGCAGACTACACCTTTAAGTAAACAATTTGAGTGTTACTGCTTGGGAGTGCCAGTGATTCCACTGAGTTAGGAGGGTTAACCAGTTCTGTAATCAAAAGTTTGCTACAAAACTCACTCTGACACCATTAAAAGAAATAAAATTTATGCCATTAACTTTAACACAAAAGAATCACAGCCATCTTCTTAACACAACACTGTGCTCTCGTGCTCCAGCAGCTGTATATCTCCATCATAAATATCAAAAACAAAAATATCACCCCTTTATTCTGCACACACAGCAGGGCACAGAGTAGTGCACCACGCTGACACATGGATTCACTGCACCACAGGGCTGCACTCGCTACTTAAAAAATAATATTTTTCTTGAGGGTAAAGGTTTCTACTCTGGATTTACTGTAACTGTGAGGCTTTGAAAACAAACAGAAAACAGAAAAGTGAATTTGGATCCAACATGAAAGTTCTTGAGAGGATTTCTGTGTCAAAAAAAACTGCTTTTGAACATACAGGAGGAATGATGTAGACTTTGATCAACAAGTGAGGACAGCTAACCTCCCAAAGGATTAAAAAGCAGCAGGAGTGTTCGCCTGGGGGAACAGATCTGAGGAGCATCAGGATACCCAGCAGCACACCTTTAAGGTTTACTGATGCTCAACTTCACAGAGAGCTGAACGCAGCACGACTGCAGAGGAGAGGTTTGTAATTCAGTCTGTGGAGAATATGAGAGGAAGAACCTGAAAGTTTTACTGTAACTCTGACATTCAGATGTCTGTTAGAGACATTAAACATCGTATGGCTGTAATCTATTATTAAATACAGGTACAAAAAGAAATGGGACACTTTGTAAAATGTGAATAAAACAGAATGTGGTGATTTGCAAACTCTTTTCAATCTACATTCAACTAAAAACAGACCAAAGGCATTTATAGTAATGATGATCAACGCAGTCATTTCATAATCATGTTTTCAGCAGTTTTTGTCAGTCTTTGCAGAGTCTTCCTGTCCTGGGCTGTGCACATCCAATGCCAAGTCACCATGGTACTTGGTGATGTGTCCTGTGGCAAAATTCTTCGCCATAAGTTGCTCAAACTGCCGTGTTGGTGGTGTAAATGGGCATGAAAGGGTGTGAATGTGTTAAAGCAGTGGTTCCCAATCTTCTCACAGCCTGTACCCCTTCAGACACTTGACCTCATGCTATGTACCCCCTACTCTCACACTTACAGCACCTAGAAAAGAAATGTGTCTGTAAGCCTGCTGCCACCCCACCACCTCCCACATTTAACATGAATAACATACAAATAAAATCTCTTACAGTGAATTATTTTTTGCTTATGGAAGGGTTTAAGGGCCCCCAGTGTGAACAGTTATTTAGCTCCTGTAATAATCAATTTAATTGCACTTCTGACTGGGGTGTGTCGCTCTAGATCAGCTGTATACATAGTATTGTTAGACTTATATTTACAAAAATGCTGCCATAATGATAATCACATTCTTCATGTGGTATTTGTGAACAACAACGCAGGGTGTGCTAACAACAGCTAACAATAGCCTGGTATATTGGCATGTTTTTTTCCGACTTCAACTGGAACAGAAATGATGTCACTCCCATTTCCGAGGTTACTGGATCTCAGCATTACGACAGTCGCTGTGTGTGCTCATGGGTAGCAGAGTCTTAATGTCGCCGGTAATAGATTCTCCTCACAGTTCCTTTAAGGATGTCTGACTGATCTTATGTTAATATACAATATTGTAAGAATCTTTGACAATTCAGGACAGATTTCCTTCTTCGAGATGCCTCACAAATGTATCCCCTCCACCAGCACTTCAGGCCTTTATCAAATTTCCTTTACCTGACAGGTATTTGCGTACCCCCTAGGTCACTTTGCGTACCCCTCGGGGTACACGTACCCCAGTTTGAGAATCACTGTGTTAAAGAATACTAATAGATGCAGCAACTCTAACATTCTCAATTACATAACAAGGACCTCACTGTTGAAACAGTTTACCAAGTCACATCAGAACCAGCACCAGTTTAAAGTATTTCAAGAAACAAAGTTTTTATTGGATCAATTAACCAGTGAACCATCATAACTATTATAATAATTTTTCTTCTTTTATTCTACTCTTCTCCCATCTTTTCATTGCTCATATTGAATTCAGTGTTATTCTGTTTGACCAAATTTCATTCGTTTGAGCTGTTGGAAGATTCTGTTTTTTTCGTTATTTTCTTCAGGAGGGTCACTCAATAAGTCCTGATGGGTTTCTTTGTCCCTCCCTGTACATCTCCTTTTTGTTGCTGCTTTATTTAGTTGTGTATTATTATATTATGCATTATTATGTTCTCTTTGTATTCCATATTTTGTTTCATTTTAAATGTGCAATAAATAAACATCAGTGAGTGAATGTGACAGATATGAAAAGATAGATGTGGCCTGCTGTGTAAACCTGCTTTAAGTTAAGTTGTCAAAGAGTCTAGAAAAGTGCTACATACCGTAAGCTCAAGTCCATTTACCAGTTCACTAGCAAGGACCACACCAGCAACAGGGTGAATGTGATAATAAGTTATTACATGTAGCAGATAATGAGAACTGCAAGAGATAAATAAAGGGGATTATGATTTTGGGAAAGTTCTTGTGGGATCTGCCGTAGCTCCCAGGCACAACAAACACCTTTTTAAGGCCTCAAGGAAAGGAGGCAAGATATAGAAAAGGGGTGGGAAGGAGGGATGTGTTGTGTGAATGAAACAAAGGGAGGGAATGGACAGGATTTAATTTACAGGAACACAGAAAGAGCCATGGCTGAGGTGTGGTCCTGCTCCTGAAACTCTGCTATACAACACCACTCACCACCTGTGAAGGTCTTATTAGAAATGTGAAATTCAGATATGGGAGTCAAATTACCCTCTATCCAGACATTTTATTTTGGGACATACTTGCTTGTTTCAGCTGGACACAGCCAACAAAGTCTGCACAATTTACAAAAGCCTGGATTTACAGTAAAGCAAAGAGCAGTGGTTCTGGACTTTTCTATATGTAATCTATAAATGTCCCCTTTTGAAAATCTATGGTTTATAATGAAGTATAAAGCCCAGCAACATAAGCACAGCTCTGTCAACAATGCAAAATAATAAGGACAGTAATTGGAATATTTTTAATTAAACATAAACATACAACAACAAAAACATGACACATTCAAATGCTCATGTCTAGTTTGGACATGTTCCTTATTTTCCGAACATCACAGCTTCAACTAGAAAAGCACTCAGAGAGCGCAGACCTCCGCCAGCACCACAGTCCTCTCCCATATTGTGATTTTCACCATTAATATTAGTCCTACCTTTATTTCGTGTAAATATTTAGATTCCTTGACCATGAAAACACACCATTGGAAATTGGATTCATAATGATATCTATTTTAGTACAGTAGTTAATCACAACATAACTCAAAAAGTTATGAATAGATTTTGATGAAATTTTCAGGAAATGTCCGGATTGGGACAAGGGACACATGATTAGGTTTTAGGAGCGATCACTGTCTCGATTCAGGACTTTTTTTTTTAAAGGACTCTTTTAACATTGTGAGATAGGACAATTTTTGGGCATTTGTGCATATTCGTATGTTTTCATGTGGCGCTGGCAGAAGTCTGCAATCTCCAAGTGCTTTTCTAGTTTACTGGCATGTTATGGTGTCTTAACGTTTACTTCTGAACTCAGAGTTAGGAGTTGTCACATCTTAGTCAAATGCATCCAGTTACAATACGATAAAGTCTGGGTACTTAAAAGGTGCCTGGCCTCCTGAGTACATTTCCTTACCTGTGGGGCCATTCCCAGTGGTGGCTCTGATTTGCAAATTCCATATTCTGACCTCCGAGGCCAAATCGAACACACCACTAGAAAGAAACTGAGCTCTATAACAGACAGCTGCAGCCCTAATATCACCTTGACCATGGAGGTTATGTTTTTTCCAGCCTGCTTGTCTGTGTATGTTTGTTAGCAAGATCCTGCAAAAACTACTGTGTGGATTTTCCTGTCATTTTTTAGGGTATGTTGATGATGGGCAAACTTAGAAATGATTAGATTTTGGTTGTGATCAAGATAACTGCCATTAACAAATTATCATTTTTGGTCAGTAACTGTCTAATTAATAATGACATCAACATGATTCTCAGTGCTAGGTGTGTGTTTTCAGGGTCAAGGCATCATAATATGATAACTACATTTGGAATTATTGCTTATACATCAGGTACTCTTAGACATCTTCTCACATCCTGTGATGCATGCCACTTCATCTCTTACCCATGTAGGCCCACACTCCCTCTACTATCAAGACCCCACATTTCTGGTGTCCTTGGTTTCTTACAGCCTTTACTTCCTGTATGGACTTAAATTAGCACAGCACTTGAACTGCTATCTCAAATCAGTAACAGAAGACATTTGTCCTCCCTTCCGTTTGTCTGGTCTCGTCCTGTCTGTCACTATTTCCTTCTTTCACACTGTGGTGTGACACGGCCCTCCCCTTCAGCTCACATCAGGGGTTAAATAAAGTTTAAAATAATGGAGTAGCCTACAGGGAGGGCTGGTAATGGTCACTATAGCAGTGAATCATATTCACATATCTCTGACTGCTAGAAAAAAAATGCATTGTTCTTTTCAACGCTGTCATCTGACAGTGTCCAGCAGAAAAGATAATGCAGACAAGGGGGGAAAAAAAGAGGAACTATTGCTTATAGATGGACAGCCATATGTGAGCCACTTTGTCACAGGTTTGTTCTCTTTCAGTGCTTTCTAGTTCAAGAATCACCAACAGACTCTGCTAAAGTGAAAATGTATCTTTTTATTGGTACCATACATTAATTATCAAGGGCAGAAACTAACCAAATCAAAAAAATATATATCAAACAATGATTTTTCTACAGGGATTGGAGAAGGTACAAGTCACCATTCAAACACAATCAGAACTGTTGCTGGAGTCAACTGTAAAGAAATGGAAATGTACAAAATAAACAGCATTGCTACCAAATCTGCCGTCTGAACTTCATGGTGAGCTGGCTTTAAGACGAGGGTCTATGATCGATGGTTTCATCCTGTCCGTCATTAAACACACCGCACCTGTACAGGTACTGAAGGAGGAGAAGAATGTCTGTTTGAGCCAGTGATGAGACATGAAATTCACCAGGAAACTAAAATTCAGTGAGCACATTCACTTGACATCAAGTTTAGAGTTGCAGTACATAAACTGTGAAGAATGTTAAAGTGAGAAATCACTTCCTCATGGATGAAGTACATGAGTTAAAAATCTAACATTTTAAAAATAAATAGAAAAAAACATCAACAGAATCATTTCTTCATGGTGTCATTGTACCCTCGGGGGTTTTGTAATTTAATTTACACAAGTTTTAAAAAAGAGGGAAGAGGAAAGAGCAGGGGGAGAGATAGAGGGGACAGGTTCATGAGTGTTTTTTCTCCTTTTTGCTATTTTTGTTTCTTTACATTAGATCGGGATGGCTTTAGGTAAATCTAAGTAAGAATACATTTTATTACAGTCAGACAGAACTTTGCTACTACCTTAAATATACAAGCACAAATACACAAAAATCTTAAATCTCCAAAAAAAAAAAGGAACAAAAAAAGACAAAATAAAAACATCCACACTAAATTATTTCTCTTTTATAAACATAAAAGATAAAAACAATATATTTTAGAGGGGGGAGGGATAAAAGTCCTGTGTTGCTCCTTGGTCTGTAGCTTTTCAGTATTGGTAGAAAATAAAAAAGTAACAATTGAAATGAAGGCGTTTAATACAAATTAAAAAACATTCTAGGGAAATATATACTGTATAAAAACTCTTAAAATGTGTTACTGTGTGTGTCAGTGTGTGTGTCGTAAATGCTCTCCGTTTGAAAAACGCGCTGTAGTCTAATCAGAGACGACCCGGGCACCAGGGGACCAAATCCTTCAGACTTTAACATGTGTGTGTGTGTGTGTGTGCGTATGTGTGTGTGTGTTTTCCTAGTGCCACATCCCAGTTCCCCGTGAAGTGTGTGAAGCTCAATGGTTTTATAGACTGGCTCTAAATTCTGGTCTTTCTGCTTCGAAAAGCCACAAAAAAGCTCGGCTGCCTCTCCTGTCCTCCCTCACGCACGCACACACACACACACACACACACCCACACACACACACTCATATACTCTACAAAGTAACACCACCAGTGACTTTCAGCCAATCAGAGCAGACCAGAATAAAAAGCCGTCTTTAGAGGACTGGTGGACAAGTGGTCCCTAAGCAACTTGCCACCATCTCAACACGCCCCCCTTACCAACACAACCTCCACCCCTCTACCCCTCCTCTGACCTACACACGGATTTAGTTCGGACCCCGTGAACACCTCACATTTCCATCAAATCTGAGTAATCGAGTACCAAGTGGTAATCCTTATTGCAAGGTGTGATGATGTGTACTGATGGTTTCACCTCCAGCAGCTCGGGCTGCACCCAGAGGTGGTGTGAGACGCCTCCACCTCCACCTCCACCGGTTAGATGCTCATGCACACTGAGGACCTGTTAGAGAAGCACTGAGGCACTCTGAGCTCATGGCTTGCATCCCTGCATGCTGAATGTAACGGAGCCGCCAACAATATGAATGACAGGGGGTGAAACAAGGGGCTTTCAGACAGGGGGGTAGTGGGTGCCTCGCACTGCTACTAAACCCACATATGGGTGAATTTGAGCTGATTAGAGTAAATGGGCATGTTAAAATCTGCGACACCTCTGCATGTTGAACAGGAGAGACAATCAGAGGCATGGAAGAAAAAAGGAGGCAACTTTGGTGGTTTTCATTTTTCATCTATGCCTGGGTAACAAGAGAGGTCTAAAGTGGAGAGGAGACTCAACTGTTTGAGCAAGGGCTGGGAAATACAACAATTAAAACAATTTATTCGAAATATTTTCTGCAGAAGATTGAAAAATTAAAAATCTTTTTTTTCTTATTCCAATTCTAAGTTGTTGCAATGTTTGAAAACATAAATACTGAAAATTTTTTTGATGGAAGGCCCAGTCAAGTTTTGAACAAGCATATGTTTAGGTTAGTATTTGTCTTTTTAAAAAAAAATAAAATTAAGTATTGATCAGACAGTGCCATGTTAATTGTCTGTGAAAAAAGCTCAGCTTTCTGTGTTTATGTAGACAAACTACATAATCAACATTTTATAACATGCACCTCGCCTTAAAGAGGACAATCGTGTTTCGATTGGAAATATATTTTGATAACATGACGGCAAAACTTCATTCATGTCATTATTGTGTCAATTGGGAGATTTTCTTTTGTTTGAGAATGAAAAATATACATTAAAATTGCCAATCATGTTCTTACCAGAGCAATAACAGTGAGTCATATCGCCCAGCCCTAGCTTGAGTTGAAAAGGTGTGTGTTTGAAAAGCATCAGATAAGTTGATCAAACTGAACAACAGCTCTAGGATGACGTCTTCCTATCAAGGCCTTGTTTACACAAACACAATCTACCAAAAACTGGGCTGTTCGTGTGTTTTAAAGAAGACTTGCGTTAATGAAAATGTTTTGATGGCAGCCTCAGTCCACTCAGAATCTTCAATGACTAAAACAATTTAACAAACATGCCAGGCTGCCAGTTAACAGTGTGACTTTTGCCATAAAACAGCAAAAACATGATCACATCCTCTTCTTTTTTTAGGATTGGTGAGGTGTAAATATACCGAACTGTCAAACTCAAGGATGTTTATGTTAAAGAACAATCCCATGGTATTGGATTTTTGCCAGTACTTGAAACGCTGGCATTTCTGGACTCTATCACAGATGCAGATGCTTTTTGGAAAGAGCACAAAGCCCCCACTTCTTTTAAACTGACCAGTTACCTGCAACGCAGCAGTATATATATTAGTGTTAAAAACAGATGTGAAGCAAGAAAACATCTTACTCTTCCATAAATAATATTTTTGATTTATAGTAGAGAACATTCAGTCATGATGAGGTAAACCACAATTATGTATTTGTACATTCTAGCAGAATTACGGCCAATAAATGGGATTTTAGGGCCGTTTTCTTTGGCCAAAATAGAGAATTATCTGCCAATACTGATAGTGTTCTGATAATATGGTGCATCAAACAATGCAGATAAAAGACAGATTTAGTGAAGTCATGGTTCTGTACAACCAGAGGGGCTGTAGAATTCATTATTTAGCTGTAAGAACAGGGCTTATGGATGAGCCATTTCGTTTATAGTCTGCTAGGGGTGCTAGATTATGGCAAAAATCACAACTGCTTTTATTTTAAGACACTGAGATCACAGTTATGGAGCATGGTTACATACCGAGTTTAAATTATGGACCAAATGTTTTTAGTGCACCTATATGCCTTTAGGACAATCATTTTGAACATTAAAGAACAGAAAATACATCAAAATTAAATATTTTGTTCTCAATTACTTCGTTCTCAAAGCTGTGTGAGGCAGTAATTGAGATTAAAATTCAACACATTGCCCAGTTCTGTAGTCTGTCAGACCTGTAGTGTAATGGCCATGCATTAGCTCTCATTGCTCATGCACGGTCATTGTCTGCGACAGCAGTGTGCACGTGTGGAGTGCCTGTTTCTGAAAAACTGTCACAGGGGGGTGACTTTCAAAGTCACGCTCTGAAACCCATTTTTAATCTTTATGTTTGCAGGCACCAGAAAAGTCATTGTCACAAGAACAACCAGCCAAGAACAATAAAGGTTTATCGTTTTTGATTGTAAATGTCGTGTAAACATGGCCTCAAACTAAAAGTTTACTCTGATGGTTTTATGAACACACACCTTTCTCCTTGCCGCTCTCCTCTCTCTTAGCAGAAAACTGCCCTGGCTTTGCTCTACTAATAAGACCAAATCAAACTGTTTTACATACTTTTCTCAAACACTACCCAAGTACTACCTTTGCGATGACATGATGTGTGTGATTGGGGATTGTGCAGGTCACTCCCCCACCCTGCACCTCTGATCTGAAACCCCCTTTGACCACATGTGGCCATGTCTGCTTTGAATTGAGCAGGAACTCCACGTGGATTATTTTGTAGATAGTAAATCACAGTGTCCTTAAAAAGCATATTCATAAGAGGATTGGACCTACAAAAGTGTAGTCAACTTGGTATACAATTACCCAGCATGGATGTTAATGCAAGAGCATGCCTAATGTGAACAGGATCTAGAAAGCACAGTTCTTCTCCCTTCAACTCCTCAATCACATCATCCCCAGATTAGTGTCCAAAGAGGGAAGTAGCAAGAGCAGAAGGGACATGTACTGTATGACGAGGGAAATGAAGGCAGGTGGGACGAGTACGAAGAAGTCTGGAGAACTTCCTCCAGCTCCGAGAGTCCCAGAGTCCGAGACACACTGAGAACGGATCAGAAGAATCTGAGCTCAACAGTGATGTCTGGTGGGTTTCCGGTGGGTTGCTGCTGTTGCACTCGTGGCTGTTTGATGGGGAATGGGGCTCTGAGAGGTGACAGAGGGAGGAGGGGGATGTTTGTGTTGAGGTTTGAGGGCCTCTGGGCTCTACTGCGATGCCTGTGAGGTGGGGTTGTCGTTCTTGCTCTCCTGGCTGGTGGGGGCCTTGTTGTTCCAGGGCGAGTTGGAGCCCAGCGCAGGCGAGTTGTTGAAGCTGTCCTCGTCGTCGATGCCGTTGGCGGCGTCGAACTGCGTGTTCTCCAGCCTCGTGATCAGACGCTCGTCCTCATCGCCAAACTCTCCACCCATCAGCGTGGGCTCGCCGACGACCATCACGTCCTGCAGACACACAAAAAAGGAGAATACAATTAATGTGGTGGGTGTGGGTGTTTGAGTGTGTGTGTGTGTGTGGGGGGGGGGGGGGGGGGGGGCTGTGTATAGTGCTTCAGTATATGCAGGGTTCCCACTCTTTTCTAGAAACCATTTTCCAGGACATTTTCCAGTGTCACTTAACCAAATAAAATTACATTGTTGCTGTGGGCATTTTTAAATTCTAGTTAGCCTTCTAAAAAACAAGATTAGAGGTTGATGAACAATATCTCTAGCTATTGATCATATTGATCTTAGAATTTCTTTGTTTCTAACCCTCCAGCAAACAAACATTGTCTGTTAGCTATCTGTTTAGCCTGGCTTTTATGTGTGTTACCATTATACATTTATGGTTATACATATTTTTAATCTCTATTTACTCTACTTTTTTATGAACAGATTTTGCTAATTTAGCCTAATTTTTATTTTTTCAATTTTTTATTATTTCTTCAAGTCCCCATTGTTTTGAGTTTTTATATTTTATGCCTAAACTTGCATTATTTTACCTACTCACATTTTCTGGCTATGTGTACATTAGTAACCAAGTACATTTTTACATCATTTCCTATGTTTCAAGCTAGAAGGAAGACAAATAATTTTCCAGGACAATTCATTTTTTTCCTCATTTTCCATATGTTTTCCATGACTGGAAAATTGGGTGATCATTTTCCAGGTTTTCCAGGACGCGTGGGAACCCTGATATGTGTTTATTTTTGTGTTATTTTGTCTTTCTGTTTTGTTGTCAGTATCCATCAGCAGTTCTTAACACAAATTGGCTGAAATATCCATACATGTTTGTGAAGGGTAAACGTTCATGAAGAAACAAATCTAAATCATTTCAGAACAGCGTTGGCCGTAAGAAGCAGCAATAAAATGTTTTAATGTTGAACACAAACAAATATATTCATCTGTTATGCCAAGTCTGTTTCATAATTTAATTCCTGTTTGTGCTTCTTAGTTGTTGTGCATTTTATGAGCAACATTTGGCTTCTAAATCTGGCCTTCCATCAAACGTTGCATTTGTTAAAGCCAAATAGTTTATCCTTTTTCATTAAACCATAAAACTTTATCCAACTACAAGTAAACTCCCACAAACCTCCTGTCTTTTTTAACCACTCAGTCTCTTCAAATAATTTCTACTTTCAGAGGTTAGTTAGAAGTCAGTCCCATTTCTTTTTCATTAATTTGACCTTTAAATTATGACATACTTTGGAATCAAACTGTCTCCTTAACTTAACCATCTTCAGGAAACAACTAAAATGATCTTTTAACTCATTTTTAACAGCCTCTTTATTATGTTCAGTATTTTTCACATATTAATATATAGAGATGTGTTGTCTCTATAAGAATTACATTTATGTTCAAAGCACTATGTCAAACAGTGAAGTGCAGCAACAAATAATCAGAGTCTCTGTTGAAGAGAAGTCCTTAAATGTTTCAAAACCATTACCGGGTCATTGTGTTGGTGTTACATAATATAATTACTGTGTCCTGCTTTGGCCTCCATCTTCACATCTTAAAGACTCAGTAAATCTATGTCCCTGAACACCCACACATGCTTTAGCTTTGCATTTTACAGATATAATATATTCAAATTCAGGTACAGTTTATTATTAATGTTAAAGAAAGATATCTGTTTTAAACATGTTAAATGTGCATGTGTTACGTGCTGACAATGAAATGCATAAAAAAATTTGGATTTCAGTAACATTTCTGTACTGTGAAGTCTGCAGGGCCAGAGTATGAACCATACTTGGGTAGCTTGTGCTTATTAATAAACAGTTTTACACAAATGAAGAAGAAGTTCTGGTAAAAACACACAAAGCATCTGTGGATATAGAAATAGGAAACGGCAGCCTGATCATAAAGTTTGGTTGCACTGATTCTTTTATTTTTGGTACCAAGCTGTATGGTTGGGTACAGTTTGTATTTTATTGATTCTGGTTCAGATTATAGTTCTCAAGTGTTCCTAATCCTGATTCTGTATAGAGCTGCAACTATCGAGTATTTTTGGAATCGAGTACTCTGTCAATTATTTCTTCGAGTACTCGAGTACTCTTACAAAATATACTTTTTTGTTTTTAAACAAATGAATCAGTTGTATACAATGCAACATGTTAGGGCTTTCAAAATGAGCAACCAAATGCCGTGTATTCCTCAGAAAAGAGTTTTTATTTTAACAACTTTCAAAGTTTAAACCAGTACTGGCTTAAAACAAAGCCAAGACAATACTGATTTACAAAGCAGTAATATAATTCTGCAATTATATTTGTGAAGTGTGTTCTGGAGGGCATTGTGTAGTTTGGATTGAAATCCTTGATCATGTTCTTAAATCCTGTGTCCTCCACCATGGAAAGAGGACGCATGTCTGTGATGAGCATATTTAAAATGCTGTAATAGTAATAGTTGCAGCCCTAACAACATGCTATCATGCTAGGCTACGTGCTAAGCTAACTCTGTTTGACATCAGACACACTGCACTGTGTTTTCTTTTCGTCCCTTCTTGTAGTGACCACACACTTGGGACACTCTCTGCCATTTCTTCTGTGGACTCGCTCCTTTCTGTCCCTCTCTTTTCTTTTCCTTCATGATTTTACAAGCCGCGCAGCAGTGGAGGTAGCAAGCGCGTTGTGCCACAGAAATGACCGTCCGTGTCAAACACCATGCACTGTATAGTAGTCCAGATATATATTTATATGTATAATTATATATTAAACGAGGCTTCGACGCACAAAATTTAATTCGAGGATATTTTGTAATCGAGTACTCGCGAATATTCGAGAAATTGTTTCAGCCCTAATTCTGTATCATCTATAATGACTATTTCTACACTGAAAATCTGCCTATATAACCAACCGTCAGCTGAGACTCGAGTATTCTTTTTCGTTCTATTCTACAAATAAATATTACTATTTCTAAGGCTGAAAACAAAGCGAAACAAATGTACCAAAAGCTCTAAATTAAATCATGACCAAAAGTAGAGTTAAAAATGTTATATCCCTTACTCTCTGTTGGAGGTTAACTGAAGTAGGGCTGGGCAATTAATCAAAAAATAATCAAAATCTACATTTAGACCCTGCAATCAAAGTAATTGTACTCATGTTGATTTCCCTGAGTAAGTCACATGACTGTGTCCCTTCCATACAGTCTTCATTCACTTATGCCAAGAGTGATGGACGGACATGGAGGAGACAAGCGTCAAACTATCAGGGGACCTGATAGCCAAAAAACTACTGTCTCCGCTGTTTAGGCACATTTCGGATTCTGTGCAGAGGACATTGAGAAGAAAGAAGTAAAGTTTGAATACTGCAGGAAGACCGTGTTGACGGCCATCGTTATCACACCTAATTTGTTCCAGCATCGCATAAAATTATTGTTCATTAATCATAATCGAGGTAAGAGCTTTGATTAATCATGATATTGAGATTAGGTAAAAACGCCCAGTCCTAAACTGAAGTAAATAACATGTTTTACACACTTCAATGCTGCAGCAGCGACAAAGAGGTTTGAACTCGCTGTAAATCTTATCACACAGTGAATGGTGACATCCCTCCTTCTCTCTCCTCATTCATTACTACAGTGAGCTCTCTTTACAGTTCCAGGGGAGTAAATGGACTCTCACTGAGCTCATATTGACAAAACATATTTGAAATATTTGTTGACAAGCTTCACAAACCTTAACAGAGCTGTGAACATTACTTCACATTCACGGTGTGCTGAAGGAAATGCTTCGTCGTGTCATTTTTCCTGCCTTACTTCCAGTCTTTACTACAGGAGCTGTCATTATCTCTTTAATGTGGTTTGAACAGACTTCCTACTGCAGCAGCCCAACATTAAACTCTCCCCTTAAACTTTGTTTTCACGCTACATCATACATGCAGTGATGTTGCGGAGGCATAGACAGTCTAATGATCCATAAAGCTTTTATGGACTGCAGTATTCACACTGAGCTGTAACCATTTAAAAAGATTTATACACCTGTTAAGAACGAAACGGCAGAACTGAAACTCACATCCATTGTCAAATACTCTAAGCTTGAAAACTACACAGAGTTCTGGGAACTGAACTGAGACTGCTTTGTGACGTGGAGACTCCGTTGCCCATTGAATGGTCAGAGTATCATCACAACGACACACGGATGCCTTACATACTGCAGGTGGAATTACAAAATGTACCTTTGTTTAAATAATTAGTGACTTTGTCATCTGAAACAAAGTCAGATGACAAAAATGTCAACAAAAATGTCTCATAACTGAGAGAAGGCAATAAACCAAGGGGGAAGGCAGCTCTATTGATTCCATCCTGTTGTGTTGTGAGAATGTCACAGTGATGCTGCACACCCCCTCAGCTGGTCACTGCCTCAGTTATCAGAACAACACGGATACAAGCACAACCCCCAAACAGGACTTTTCCTAATGCTGTTTACTTTGCCATTAGCTGGCAGCTTGTTGTACTTTGGAGTGCATGCTCATAAAGATGGAGAGATAGCATGGATCACTGCAACTGATGATCTGATCAGGTTTTCTGCAGCCACACCTTAAAGAGAGCTCTCCTTATCATTTGTGATACGTGTTCAACTAAGCTTGACTTCCCCGCACGCTCCGTTTTCCATAACAGGCTGGGTTGTCATAGCGTGGCTGTGTTAAAGTACCATGGCATCACCACAACACCACAAGGAGCTAAACCAACAGAACTGCCAGCCACAATGTGATTTTTTGTCACAGTGAGGAGATTAACTTTGTTTCAAAGATGGTTAAAAGCAAAGAAACAAAATACTATTAAAGCAGAGGAAAGTTACAGAGCTGAAAAGGACTGGGAGGCATTTATTTCATTTCCACGTTGGGTACCCTTAGCTCAAGGCAGCACTCTGACTACTCAGGGCCGAGCAGCGTCTCCATGTCACGTTTGGTTTTGGCTTCAACAAGAACCCTGCTGGAGGTAGTACAAAAACTGTGTCAGGTACTGGGTTTGATCCCTGATGAAAAACCAAATCAAGCTCAGTCATGCAGACAACACACCGTGGAAAAGCCCCACAAAGTCACAGGTTCTGATCGGATTTGTTGTTTAGTTCTGCCTCATGATCATTTTACCAGCAGGCCCTAAATTACGCCACCTATGTTTTCCCATGGTACATTAAATGCATCACTATATAGTCTAATATACTAAGTCTGAGCAACTGTTTGTGCCTTTCTCATTAAAACTGGCAGACAATAAACAGCCCTTAATTATTAAAAGGTACCTCTAATCACCGTTAACAACTAACAGCACGGCTACATGAAGATAAAAAGGTAATATCATGAATTTAAGGCTGCGTTTACATGGCGCCGAAAAGAGTCAAATCTGATAAGTTTTCATTGCGTTTTGGCCTTGCGTCAACATGGAAACTCGTTGAAAACGGAAACTTTTGCAAACAGGCTCCAGAGTGGAAAGATTTGAATCCTCTCTCCATTTAGCTCCGTGTAAACCTGTATCAGGGCATTTCAGGGTGAAACACTGACGTCACCGCATGCGCAGTACTCTTTCAGATGAAGGCTGCGCGCGCATACCAGGAACAACAACAGCTTCGGCCGTCCGCAGAGTAACATGTGAGCCTCTTATCGTGCTCAGTTTGTTATCCAGACAAAACTATCCAGATAGATTTGTTGTCCGCACTGATATGTTGTCCAGAAAAGAAACTCCTGCGTCTCTGTGCGTCTATAAACCATTGTTGTTTGTGAAAGTTTTTCTTCTTCATTCGTGTGTTGTAGCAGCGCTGCCTCTCTGCAGACCTACACCACCATCTACTGAACCGGCATGCACACTACATTGGATTAACTCGTCTCCGAGTGTCGTCGTCTGAACGCAGAAGAATTCTAAAACGAACAAAGGACAATCTTTGTGTCTTTAAGTCAGGAGTGTCCGTGTAAACGTAGCCTAAGCTTGTACTACACTTCGTCTAATTTTACTTCTTTACCCCTTAAGCCCTGTTTCATTTTGTTCAGTATCTCTGAGTGCTGTGACACTTAAACAATCTCTCAAATGTATGGAGAATGTAAAAATGTTTTTTACTATTTATAATAATTTA
This sequence comes from Scarus forsteni, assembly GCA_036419115.1. Lineage (NCBI taxonomy): Eukaryota > Metazoa > Chordata > Actinopteri > Labriformes > Labridae > Scarus > Scarus forsteni. Next base: position 8,032,070 of record JAZDUH010000289.1, read on the forward strand.
TGGCAATCTTTTTCTGTAGACATTCATTAAATGCACCCATGCTTGTGCTGGTATGACAAGCTTCTATTCCTCTTTCTAATCTCAAATAAAAAGTAAGAGTACAAAGACATTTCATTCAAAACCTGCCTTTGTGCACATACAAGAACCTAAGAGCTTAGATTAAATTCAGGCTAAACAAATACCTGAACAGGGAGGCTTTAAGTGAAGAGGATCAACAGACATTCAAGTCTCAACTGTCCTGTTCATCCTGTTTGCTGAATTTGATTTCCTTCCCTTGAGGGAAGACAAGGTCAGCTCATTTATCCTGAAGCCACTGAAAATTCTAATTCATTGGCCGGACTTTTTTCTTGTGCGTGTTTCATACATAATGTGGATAAAATTAATCCCTGGGTATTTTCATCAAGTGAAGGACCAACAGACTGAGGAGCTCT